>CM040122.1:381943872-382547947 GCA_022559845.1 Amorphophallus konjac | reverse complement strand
GCCGCTCCTCCTCTAGCTCCGCAATCCGGACGTCACGCTCTGCCACCCGGGCATCGCGCTCCTGCTCAGCACGAACAGCACGCGCCAGGGCCTCTCGAATCTCGGCCACCTGTCAAGGCACGCATGCACCGTAAGAGAACAGTGATAGAAGGAAAGTAGCTAGAAAAGGGTCGCGGCCAAACAGGCACTCACTCGAGCCTCGCGGTCACGCTCGGCCTCCTCAGCCCGAGCCACCGCGTACGCCAGCTGCTCCTGGAGGGCAGAAACCTCCGGAGGAGGGCCCCGCGAACTGGAACCCGCTCCACCAGCCATCGCGGCTGCCGCTGTCTGGTGGGCCCGCTGAAACACGGGGCAAACGTCAGTCAAAGGCTAAGCATCAAAAATCCAGGTCACAAAAAAATGCATTGCATAAACTCACCAGGATCTCCAACTCCTGTCGGATGGCCACCAACTGTCGCCTGGCGTCCGCCAACTGGGCCCGCAGGTCGGCAATCATGGTATCACGAGCATCCTGCATTACACATAAGTTAGTATCCCATGCATACATATAGAAAGGTGGAGCAGTTTCATTTCACTTACCCCTGCCATACCACCCAAGGAGAGGCGGTCCCCGTACGTAGCTCGGTACCGTCTCATGTAGTCTGTGCTATCCTGTACGTGGGACACTACTGGGACCCCGCCCTGCTGCCAGTCCTGGTACTGTGCTGGGAAGCGCGTACGCCAGTCCACGATCTTCGCCTTCCCCTTCGTCTTCCGCCCAATGCGGGCCGGCGCATCTACGTCTACCCACTCCTGGGCCAGCCCCAACGTCCTCATGACCAGTCTAAGCCGCAGCGGCTCAATCTCGTTCAGGCAATGGACCCACACGTCCCGCCTGAAGCGAGGAAGACCCGCTACAACCCAGGGCTGGCCAGCATCGCCCATGCCCAAGTAGGGCCTCCACACCACCTGCATCACCATACATACATCATGTTAGTTACCATTCAGTCACATGCATAAACACAAAAAATCATGCGCATCATACCATGGCCTCGGGATACTCGCTCAGCTCTCGACGAAGTGACGCCAGCTGGTAGCCGTGGGGTGCTGCAACCACGACTGGCCTCCACTGCCGCGCCAGAGGCACGGCCCTCCTGTTCCCATGCCTAGCCCTCCCCATCGGGAAATAGTAATAGCTCCACACCTGCATCCATCATACATCATTAGTACAATAATTGCATATTTAACTGTGGGAATGCATAAATAAAATGTTTACCTGGAGGAAAGGTGCGAAGCCGCTGACTGTCGTCTCCTTCTCCGAAGTCTGGGAGAGATCGGCAATCAGATGGGCAAGCAAAGCCGCTCCCCACGCATAGTGCCCCACTCTGTCCAGATCCGCCAAGAGCCCGAGGAAACGGCAGTGGATGCCATCCCCCTTCGTCCCCAGCAGAAGGCGGCCCAGGAAGAAGAAAAGAAACCTCCGAAGGTCTAGATCCACCAGCTCCCTCTCGCTCGGATCCTGGGTGAAAGCTGCACGAGCATCCCCCTCCAGTCGAGCCAAGAACTCCGCTCCAGTCTCGCTAACCCGCTGACGCGGGTCGACGAATCCGAGCGCCTCCATGATCTCCACTCGGCCGACTACCCTGCTGTCTCTATCAGTCACGCTCGTCTCTAACCACAGCAGGTCGAGGGCACTCTCTCGGTAGTCGGGGTAGGTAACCCCGCTGACTGCCTCTCCGTCAACTCGTAGCCCGGTGATCCGAGCAACTTCCTCCAGCGTCGGCACCATGTGCCCCCAGGGCATCAGAAATGCCCGGCTCGGTGCGTGCCACCGCTCCCTCAGTGCCTGGATAAGAGGAAGGTCGAGCCGGAAGGGCTCGATCCTAAGGAAAGCTCCAAAGCCCATGGCGTCCACACGCGCCCTCTGAAAATCCGGCAGCCCACGGTATGCTGCCACCACCAAGGACCAGCTGATCCGGCCCTTCATCACGCCCTGCAAACCACAAAACCAACAAAGAACACATCAGCATCATGAACAGTAATCAACAATAACACTGTATATACTATTTTATTTTATTTTCAAAAAAAAAAAAAAACATATATATATTTTTGGAGGCGTCCAGACCCTTGGACGCCTCCTTCCTATTTTCTTTTTTTCTTTTTCGAAAAAAAAAAATCCAAAAAAAATAAAAAAAAATATATATATAATATATATATAATTATAGAGGCGTCATAGGCCTTGGACGCGTCCTTATTTTTTTAAATTTATTTTTTACGAAAATAAATAAAAAAAAATTTAATAAATGAAAAAAAAGAAAAAGAAAACATGGAGGCGTCCAGGTCCCTGGACGCCTCCTTCTCTCACTACCCGCCTCTCTCTCACAACCTCTCGTACACCCGTTTTAGCCTATTAAACCACAGAGTGAGGATTCCGAGGTACTTACCGGGTCGTGATCATCCTCTCCCGCGTCACCAGCATCCGCAGCAGCCTCCGCGGCCAGGAGAGGCACCTCCATCCCCTCCTCCGCAGCAATCTCCTCTGCTGCAGCCTCCTCGGCATCATCCCTCAACCTCCTCGCACGACGAGCCAGTCGTTTTCGCTTCCCTGGAACCTGGCTCGATCCTCCTCGCTCCATGGGGACTAAGAATAGGTCGTCTGGGTGACTGGGTCGTCGGATTGAACAGTAAATGAGCAAAAGGGGGGGGGCAGCCCTTATAAATAGGGGTTACCTTCTTTGGGGCGTCCAGGCGCCTGGACGCCCCCATAATTTTATTTTTTTTAAAAATTCAAAAAAAATTTTTTGGGGCGTCCAGGCGCGTGGACGCCCCCAAAACAAAAAAAATCAAACAAAATAAAAAATAAAAGTTGGGGCGTCCAGGACCCTGGACGCCCCCAAAACAAAAAAAAAATAAATAAATAAAATAAAAATAAAATAAAAATTAGGGGCGTCCAGGCCCCTGGACGCCCCCATAATAACAAATTTTCAAACAAAAAAAAATATAATATATCTATATAAGAATATGTATATAATCCAAACAAAATAAAAAAAAAATATATATATATATATACAAAGAAAAAGGAAAACCATAAAAAAAGATAATAATTAAGGGGACGGGGTCCGAAACATCCAAATGCCAAATTTTATTCCATCAGAAAAGCAGAGTGAACTACATCAGGGGCTTAGGCGCTTTAGGCCTTAACTTCCCCAGTTCGGTTACATAAGCCCTCCACGGCTCGCATTCTTCCACCACGTGCGCTAACGCCTTTCCCGCAACACTTGTCTTCCAGGGAGCTTTAATGGCCTTCGCTTCCTTCGCGTCCGCTTCAGTACCCAACTCCCTCTTCTTCAAGGGAACGATGCCAGTCGGTGGCGGGAACGAATGGCGTGGGATGCCAATCTGGAGGCAGCACCGATGCGCGTTGTAAAGAACAAACTCGGTCGCGCCGATCAGTTGAAGATCCACTTCGGGAGAAGGCCTCATGAGGAGATCAAGCGAAAGCAAACATGTCGGTGCGCAAGTGAAGAAGCCTTGTGTCACGGTGCGAAAGTGAGACCGCCAGTCTTCACGTTTCTTCAGCCACGGAACGCGGTTCACTACAGTACCACCAAAGCCTAACACGTCGGCTATATGGTGAAGCGGGCTTTGTTGGAAGAGCTTCGAAACGGTTGGCATTCCCTCGCGGTGGTCGAATTTGAAATGCAAATCCAGCCAGCAGTTCAAGACAAGTGCACAACCAAATGGAGGCTTACCCATGCTCGAGGCGGTAAGGCCGCTGTAAAGATAGGCAAGGACGGCGGGTCCCACCCTCTTTCCACGCCAGATCCCGCAGATAGCACTCAGCTGGTCTTCCTCCACTATGTTGTCGGTATAAGGGAACAAGAGAGCACCCGCCAGACAAATGGTGAACCCCTTCATGATTCCCTCCAAATAGTCATCGTCTGGTGACCCTCTCAGGGCGTCCATGACCCATTCCGCAAGCTTTTGGAGATCGATCCCCTTCTGAGTACGGACCTTTCTAGCTGCGACGGGCGGCATGAAGCTTCCAAGGACGCTTTCAGAAGTACCCCGTGTCAGCATCCGCATAGCCTTCACCTTCCCGTCACTCTTGAATTTCTTCAAACCGAGCAGAAGTTCCACCTCCTCGAGGAGGATGGTCACCTCAAAGGTTGGGAAGATAAAAGTGTGGGTCTGGGGATGCCAGACCTCCACTAGCGCGCCCATAGCCGCCCAGTCCATACGAATCTTCTCGTAATGCTTGGCGTGAATAAGGAGCCCCTGCAGATGCCACTTCGAGAGTATGGCCCTCATGCCAATGGAGATATTGGAAGTCAGCTTTGAAAGCCATGGCAGCTTGGAAAACTTCCTTGGGCCTGGGAAGAGTGGATATGGCTAGGAGAGGAAAGAAGAAGAAATGAAGGAAGTAAGAAGAAGGTTCACGTGCAGAAATTTGAAAAGAGTCGCCTTACCATATGCGACATGATCGTCCCACTCAGATGACCCTCGAGGTCGGAAAGTCGCTTAATCTCGCTGCTAGGCCTGCTCCTCTTCATAACGCGGGAAGACTCTCCTTCCATCCTGAGCTCCAAACTCTCCTCTCCTTCCTCTCCTGAGTTTTCAAAACCCACCTTGGTGCATTTGAATGAACTAGCCTAAGGGGAGTTCTTATAGGAAGGGTAGGGCGCTACAGGACGAAACATGTCACATCAATTGTCCACGTCAGGATTTTGGCTAGATCTCCTTTCCATTGTGGTGCGATTCTGCTGTGATTCTGCTACTTTCTGATGTTGTTAACATTTGCTAATCTGTGCAGGTTTTGCTAACGGACGTCTTTGTCCTGTCCCACCTTTCATTGGTTGGTCCCACCATCTCATGCATCATAGTATATGATACCTACGCTACTAGAACATGTCAAGGACCTTGCGGCCCGAACGAATCCGGGATCTGAGTTCCCCTTCAACAAAAACGGTGATGATCCCGGAGGAATTTAGGCTGTACGGATAGGCCGTTAATTTGTGGTAGCATGGGGACGACGGTTCCATTCAGTGAGTTGGTGCGCGGATAAACGGGCCCCAGCCCAGTATCAGCTCACCGGGTCGGTATCCTGACCCGTTCTTCACAAGTTGACAATATTATCCTTGGCTATTTTCTATTTTTGTTTGTTTTAAATTTTTCTTTAAACCCAGCATGCATTCATATAGGACTTTGATTTATTGCGGAAGATCATTCAAGCGATTCGATTGTGAAAGCCGTTGTGTTTCAATTCCTACAAATATGAGATATTCCACTCTGAATGAAATACTGAGTTTCTTTGAGACAGCCCTACGCTGCTCTTCCAAAGGAGACCCTTGTTTGGACAGACCCTCAGATATTCCTTTACATTTTTGACCCACCTTGGCCGCAGCACTTCCACATTGGCTGGTAACCGCTCCCCAAAGGTGAAACCTCCGGTTTATGACCCAGGTACTTCCACACCGAGAAGTTGGTCTTCTTTTGTTTCGTGCCTGAGTGCACATCTCACCCTCCCTTATTTGATCTCCGTCCAAGCGATCGTCAATATTTGAAAGACCTCCTTCAAGGTCGCCTCATTGAAACTTCAGGAAAGATTCCAAACAGTAACGTCACAAGCGTGTCTCATCACACCTTGGCATCAACTTATCAGTCCGCTCCCACTTCATTTCAGTCCACTTCGATACCATTCCACTACGTGTCGCTCCCTTGCAAAGCAGACGCCAAGGCGGGGCAGCTGTAGACACGCCATTCTTGACGTCTCATAAGAAAGTCTCATATTACTATACGACGCCCCGCGATGGCCTACGCATTTCGAATCGCTCGAGTGCTTCCTTTTCCTGAGTCTTCTTCCGCCCTTTTCGGCATCCGGAATCGTCCCGTCACGGCATTCGGACGGCATCAACACCAGTCGAACGCATCAAGAGGTTCCGGAATCAAGAAGGGGGTCTGCCAGGCGGCCGCCGACGCCTGATCCAAGGACCCGGGTTGGTCTTATTGGGGGCGTCCAGGCCCCTGGACGCCCCCATGATTTTGATTTATTTTATTTTTTCTTCAGGGCCCAAAATTAAATAAAAAAAAATAATAAAAAAGAATAAAAAAATAATAAATTAATGGAGGCGTCCAGGCATTTGGACGCCTCCATAAAAAGAAAATATAAAAAAATATATATATTGCCAGTTGGCATATAAAAATAAAAAAATTAAAAAAAATGTATATATATTAATGGAGGCGTCCAGGCCCCTGGACGCCTCCATAAAAACAAGTACAAAAAAATATAAAATGCCAGCCTTGGCATAAAAGACAAAAACAATAAAAAATAATAAACTTTTGGAGGCGTCCAGGCCCCTGGACGCCTCCATTAACTCACTCACGGGCGCCGGCCACCGAACGACGGTTCGTCGTGTGTGAAAAAAGCCAAATTTAGAGACGTCCAGCTGACGGGACGCGCCCATTTCTGAATCACGAGGCGCCGCTCACAAAACCACGCGTTGTGCCAAACCGCGTGCGGCCGTCGTCGGTTTTCGGTGGACCTGTTAGAGGCGTCCGGGACCCTGGACGCCCCCATAAAAGTATTCTAAAAAAATCAATAAAAATAGAATAAAATATTATTTCGGCCCTGATGGAGGTGTCCAGGGTCCTGGACGCCTCCACCTTCCGGAACTCTATAAATAGAGGCCCACCCCCTCAGTTCTAGAGGAGCTAAGCAGTGATCCGATAGGCTGCCGGAGCCCAGAGGCTACGGAGTCATTTTTCTAACCCGTGGGTTCTTTTGTAGGTGGAGGTTCTGCCGGCTTCTCGGGTGCTCACGCTCGCGAGAGGAAGGTCGTCTTCATCCACCGCGCTTCCACGTCGTCCCCACGCTGCCGGAGCTCCGCCGGATTTCACCCTCGGCTCATCCAATAAGCCTTTTCTTCCCCTTTTTCTCCATAGTCCTTTACATTCATCATATTGCATCATCTATCCCCCTTCACAAGGGGGCCTCTTCTCTTATACTTCTTACATCCATCATCTCATTTTCCTCCTACTCGAGTCCGAGAGGGGTTTAAAAGATAACACCAACCAGGTGTGTGTCTTGCCATCATTTCGTTATTTTTATCGCAAGGATTCGAATACTACACCTCCATCTTTCTAATCCACTTGTCATTTATTTGTCGTTGTCTTGCAAGGGTACCCGAGGAAAGCCCTCTCCGTCGGCCGGCCGGAAGGAGAGGAAGAAGCGACCCGCCATCTCCCGCTTTTGAGGTAGGCGCGATCACCTTCTTATTTTGGGGTCTTTTGGCCCCTGGCGATCACATCTTATCATCGAGGCCGCGGCGAGTCACTTCCCCAATGGCCGTTTAAATTTCTGTTTCCTATATTCTCTTTATATTTTGTTATATATTCTGCTTATATCATCGAGGCCGCGGCGAGTCACTTCCCCAATGGCCGTTTAATTTTCTATTTCTACGATCTCTTTATGCTTTGTTATATTCTGCTTATATCATCGAGGCCGCGGCGAGTCACATCCCCAATGGCCGTTTAAATTTCCGTTCTTATATTTTCTTTATATTCTGTTATATTCTGCTCATATCATCGAGGCCGTGGCGAGTCACTTCCCCAATGGCCGTTTAAATTTCTGTTCTCATATTTTCTCTATATTCTGTTATATTCTGTTCATATTCTCGAGGCCGCGGCGAGTAACTTCCCCAATGGCCGTTTCAATTCTTGTTATTTAATTTTTGCATCATTCCCGTCCCCCCGAGGTCGCGGCGAGTCACTTCCCGCTATGGCCGTTTAATCCCCATATTTTGCTATATCATACTTGTCCCGCTCGCCCCGCCGGAGCAATCTCCCGTGGTGGCCCCTTCTCTCTTTCCTCTCATTTCTGTGTTGCAGCAAACAAAACAAACAAAAAAAGAGGAGCCCGCGCGCTCTCCGCTCTCTTCCTCTTCCCCGCCTCCAACTCTTCTCCGAACCGCGTGACGTCGCTCACACCCACGGGTTAGAAAATGACTCCGGTAGCCTCTGGGCTCCGGCAGCCTATCGGATCTCTTAGAAGCTCCCTAGAACTGAGGGGGGTGGGCCTCTATTTATAGGGCTCCGGAGGGTGGATGCATCCAGGACCCTGGACACCTCCATCAGGGCCGAACTAATATTTTATTCTATTTTTATTAATTTTTTCGGAATATTTTTGTGGGGGCGTCCAGGGCCCCGGACGCCTCCAATAGGTCCACCGAAAACCGACGACGTCCGCACGCGGTTTGGCACAACGCGTGGTTTTGTGAGCGGCGCCTCGTGATTCAGAAATGGGAGCGTCCAGCTGGCTGGACGTCTCCATAATTTGGATTTTTTCACAGCCAACGCCCGTGAGGGAGTTGATGGAGGCGTCCAGGGTCTTGGACGCCTCCAAAAATATTTTTATTATTTTATTTTGTCTTTTTATGCCAAAGCTGACATTACGTATTTTTTATAATTATTTTTATGGAGGCGTCCAGGGGCCTGGACGCCTCCATTAATTTATTATTTTTTATTTAGTTTTTGTCCTTTTATGCCAACTGGCATTTTACCTTTTTTATATTTTGTTTTTATGGAGGCGTCCAGGGGCCTGGACGCCTCCATTAATTTATTATTTTTTTATTTGTGTTTTGGGTCTGAAAAATAAATTAAAAGAATGGGGGCGTCCAAGGGCCTGGACGCCCCCATTAAGACCCACCCGGGTCCTCAGCTCAGGCGTCGGCGGCTGCCTGGCAGACACCCTTCTTGGTTCCGGAACCTCCTGATGCGTCTGACTGGTGTTGATGCCGTCCGAATACCGTGACGAGACGATTCCGGATGCAGAAAAGGGCGGAAGAAGACTCAAGAAAAGGAAGCACTCAAGTGAGTTAAAACGCGTAAGCCGTCGCGGGGCGTTGTATAGTAATATGAGACTTTCTCAGGAGACGTCAAGAATGGCGTGTCTACAGCGCACAAGCCACTTAACCAACTGAGTTAAGAATTTTGTTATGTTATTTTACATATATTATATATGTAAAACTCTTTTTTCATCTCGACATCTTACGGGACAGAGCGCGACGGAGCGGGACGGTACCATACCGTACTGTCCCGACAGAAAATCGAGGCAGACGGTACGACCTAGCCGGCAAACCTTGGTCTTAAGGTGACTATGCATAGTTAACCCACTGGTATATGAAATGGTGATTTGTGAAAGGACAGATTAATTCCGTTTGAAAACTTTCACTATGCGTGAGAAAATACTCCGCCAAGTACCAAGGGTCTCTATATCCAGCTGTCTAGAGTCCATAGACTGGATAATTGAGGGGGAGTCAGTCGAGTTTGGTTCACCATGTATTTCTCTCTGAATGTCCTCTTTATTTGGTCCGAAATCATCAGACTTTTTATCTTCTGGAGAAGTAGTTCTAAGTCGACTGACTTTGTTCTAAGTCGACTTATTTTTCTTGCTATCCCTTCAAATCTCCAAATTTTAGTCGGCTTGATGACCCATCTACTCTGATAAGTTTGATCATTTGTTACCCATCTGTGAACATCTACTATTCTGTCTAAGATCATTTTTTGGTCCTTCCAAATTTTACCTTATCTCTGTCTAAACTTTCTTCGATAGTGAGCTTGGATCCAAGGGGAGATCTTTATCTGCTCACAAGCTACATAATTCAGAGCATACTGAAATGTGAATCTTCCTTTATAAAGCTTTGTGAATACCCAAAATAAACTGATAGTTTAGGGTTAATAATTCTATGAGTACCATGCTGATAGTCTATACACAGTTTTAATGAACTTAATTCAGCCGTGGAAAAGTTGTGCCCTCAAACTCTCTCTAACCTGAAAGTGCCATGTACAGAGGCAACTTTGGGCGGTGCTTTAAACTGAGCATGGTTCTTAAGCATTAGGACAGTCAAAAAATCCCCAAGTGCAGCTCTTGACAGAGCAATGACAATGGACCACTGAGAAACCATGTCTCTTTACCTTTGAAGTTAAGTGGACTGTGTCATGAAGTGCCAAAGTTAACTTTGTCTAAAAATTTGACACATTCAAAGGCAAAGCATTGGTATAAACTCACTGAGAAACATGGTTCCCTCATCAAAGAAGTGGGGTGAGTCATATCATGAAGTGACAATGCTACCTCTGCTCAAAATGTAGTAGGATAGTCAGTCACACAGAGTAACTGGGGATACTGGCATCTACACAACGTGTATGCTCATGATAAAAGGTGTATACTAGACTTAATTTTTCTTTATTATCAAAAAAAAGGAGGGAGGTAGCTGAGGGCCAAAGGCAAAATGCATGCTGAACTCCGCAAGGATACAGTCTGAATTGTCATCCAATGTTTATTCTCCATACTAGTTGAAGATCACTCTAAAGCATCCCCTGGAAATCTGAGTAAGGGAAAGGGGAGAGGAAAAGGGCAATACTTTCAATAGACTGGTTCATGTTTATTAAGTCTGTGTAAATGTCTCTTCTTGAGCCATTTTCTGTTGAACTCTGGGCTTATTAGCCTTAAACCAGTCAGACATACATAAGGGAACTTGTTCATGAGAAGCTTTATACAGAAAGATTTTGAACATATGTCCTCTGCATTTGTGCACATGAGTTGGCTCAAATCTCCCTCTGTGCTCCAAACCAGCTGCACCTTTTCTCTCTGTTGTGCCTTCCTCTTTTTCCAGCTTGGCTTCATATCCTTATTCAGAATGGAGTCCACTCCCCTCATCTTTTGATGATGTCAAAGCGGGAGAAGTGTGTTGAGTCCGTCTCACAGTCTGCTCAGTCATTTGTTCAGTCATTTATCTGTGTTTAATGTTTAGAAAACTCTTAGTGTTGTTTCACAAATGTTTAGTTTATCTCACACTAAGTAAAATTAATAATGACTCATAGTTGCCATCATCAAAAACGGGGAGAATATTGTGTTATGTGTTTTGATGATGTCTAACTATGACCTTTGAATTGTATGAAGTTCTCTGAAAAATCTTCTAAGTGTCTGATTATCAGGTAAACCAGTCAACCAAATGCAGAAACCGGGCAAATTCAGTTGACTGAGTTCGAACTCAGTTGACAGATATATCAGTCGATGGATAATAGTTTCAGACGACAAATATTCACTCCGGTCGACTGAATTTTTTGCTTTGGTCGACAAACTCGGTCGACCGACCAGGCAGCAAGTGTCAAGCTTCAGGACAACTGATGCTGGGAAAAAGGCAACTAAGTTTGGATGATGGCTTAGACAACTGAGTCGATGTTCTCAGCTGATAGCTTAACAACTAAGCAGAAGATGCAGCAACCTTTAGTCAAGTCGAAAGATATTGTCGAAGGTAGGCAGCTTGAGTCGACTTTGAAAAAAATCAGTCAACCTTAGAAAAGTCAGTCGACTGAATTTGGGAAAATTAGTCGGCATTAGAGAAGTCAGTCGACTGATATTTTTTCAGGACTGCCCATGTCCTCAGATGATCGCGTGCCAAATGTTCGTGTGCTCAAGTTCATGCGCTGACACATTGAGTCGACTCAACAAGCTTCAAGTCGACTCATATCACCTGATGTTCTAGCATCAGCAATCAGCAGCAACAAAAACCAGCAGCAGCTAGTATGCTTCAACAAGGCCACATGAAGCTTGTGTCGACACAACATACTTATCGAGTCGATGCACCCTTGAACAGTGAAGCCTTGGCGTCGACGCAACAGTAGCAGCAACAACAACAGCCAGGCAATAAGCCTCAAGTCGACTCAATGAAACTATGAGTCGACGCAAGAAGTGCCATCCAGTCAGTTCTCGCCAAGCGAGTCGACTCAAGGGTGAGACCAAGTCAATTCAAAAACCTATCCAGAACCATGCTTCGAATTCTACAACGAACAAGTTGACTCAAGCTAGATGGCAAGTCCACTTACAATCTTCCGGCAACCTGAATCTTGCTAAGTGCTAAGAACAAGTCGACTCAGCCTCACACCAAGTCGACTTATTATAGCAGCATGTGCACTCTGCCGGGCAATGGAGTCGAACCCTGGAGTCGATCCTATTCGGTCTTGGGTTTGTTTTGCCCAGACTCTACATAGAAGCAATTATTTCAAAGGAAGAGTCAACCTAGGGAGTCGACTCCTTTTTGCCTCAGTTCTATTCTGGTTATTCTTTGTACAAGGACCATTGCACAATGTTCAAGTGTCGACCCAGGGAGTCGATGTAACGCCCTAGATTTTCGTATCTGGTTCTGCGGGTCACGGATCGTGTCCAAGTGAGTTTTGAACTTTTTATAATGGTTTTTCGGACCCTTTGTTGGTGTGTTTTTGGATTACTCTGGGTCCGTGGTGGTGCGTGGAGCGGTCCCACCTTTTTCCCAGCATTTTTCTGGGTTGTAATCTATTTTTCCAGGGTTTTTCCGGAGTTCCCATGATTTTCTAAAAGAAATGGAAAGAAAATAAATATAATAAAATTAAAATTAAAATTAAAACCCTTTTATCCCCTTCTCTCCTCCTCCGTTCTCTCGTCTCTCTCGACTCACTCTCCCTCACCCTCTCCCGTCTCTCTTCCCCTTCCCTGTTTCCACCACCGGCGGTCGACGGTGGTGGTGAGGTTTGGGGCAGACCAACGGAGGTGGCGTGCGGAGAAGGCGAGGCGAGGACGTGCAGAACCGGAGGAGGAGGCGACATCTTTCGTGAGAATCCGGCCGCTGGACGATCATCGTCTTTGGGGTTTCAGTGAGGTTAAGCTTCGATTCAGGTAGGGGGATGGATCCCTACTCTCCCCTCGCGTTTCCATGCAATTCCATGCCCGGTGAGGCCGAGAGAGGGAGCATTTCTTGTTTCTGGGTTTAAATGCATGCCGAGGGTTGAGTGACGGTTTTGGTTGATTGAGGCCTTGTTTGATGGCTTGGTTATGGTTTTCTGATCGTAGGAAGGTCCGGGGATGGATTCCCCATGTTATCCCCTTCGTCCCGCGACGAATGGGGCTTCCCATTGAGCTCCGTGTGCAGGCTCGGGGCATTTTTCCATGAAACTGGCAGGAAACAGCCACAAAGGTGGCCATTGCATACAGGACCGGGTGGCCAAGGGTCTGGCCACGCAGGTCTGCTGGGCGGCCAAGGGTCTGGGCTGCCCAGGGGTGCAGACGGCCATGGCTCTGGCCGCCCTACGTGTTTTCCATCGTTTTGAAGCTCGTGGTCTGGGCGGCCAAAGGGGTGGCCACCCAGGTCCCTCTGTTGCCCAAGGTGGGCGGCCAGAAGGTTGGTGGCCGCCCAGTATTCTTTATGTCTCGGCTCTGGGCGGCCAAGGGAGTGGCCACCTAGGCCAGTCAGTGCCCAGGGGCTGGCGGCCAACCAGCTCTCTGGGCGGCCAGTGCCTTGGCCGCCCAGTCCCCTTCAGCCCGGGGGTGTGGCACTCCGTGGTTCGGCCTTCTGAGTTGTCCATAGGAGGGGTGGCTTTGCGGAATGTGCGTATGCGTGGTTCTGTGTGTTCTGCTAGTTTTGGGGTATTACTGTGGGCCATCCCTGTCTGCTGGTGGAGTGTGGACAGTCTTCTTGTGCCGGGCTTTTCGTGTCGATTGTCCGCACGAGAGTTCTGTGATCACGATGGGTGTTCCAGCGTGAGGATTGTGATCACGGCTAGTTATCCTTGTAGGAATTCTGGGCCGAGGTTCTTATTGTGACGACTCAGACTTCGGATACCAGGTAAACCCGATACCACTTAGAACCTGCGAGGCCTCCCAAGAGCGGAAAAGCTCAGAAGGGATAGAAAGATATGTGGTAGTACATTGAACTTCTAGATAAAGCAGTAAGCAATTAAATTTCAATGATCAGGATTGCTAAAGTAGCAGAAATAAAATTACATTTTCTATAACTATTGAACTAATAGAGTCCAGTCCAAAGAAAGACAAGTATAGTCTAACAGGAAAGAGAACGTACTCTCAAGTCAGGGGAAACCCGACACTGGCAACGCTGGAAACTAAGAACCACGTAGCAGGTACCGCTCAACAGGAGGAAGAACTACTACACCTGAAAAGTTAGGGTGAGCCTCGGGTCATTAGCTCAGTAGGGATCCCGCAGAACCCTACCACAAAACACACAGTAACTATAGTGCTACACTAAAGCAAAGCAGTAACAATTGTAAAACTAAAGAGGAAAGCCGTAACGCTGAAACATGGCAGCCGAAGGAACCTCGGCCCTCTAAACTACTCCGAACAGCAACAGAAAGGCGAACATCGATCTCACAAAGTCGGGCGTTACCGATCCATTGTCGAATCATGAAACCCTATCATGAAAAGCGTACCAAAACATGTAAAGCCTACCAAAGACCTACACAGTCAAAGCCACGAGACCTACACGAGCTCACCATCGTGCACGCTACACTAGACTAGACCGCGGGTGAAGCCAACGTAGACTACCCGACAAGTCACGTCAATCATGACGGAACTAGTCACAAAAACACAAGTCATCTTGTCATGTGACAGAAGTACCTCCTCACTAGAACAACAACCAGATGCGTCCACTGACGTCTTACATTGCGCCTCAAGTATCTCACACACGCCTAGCACGGTGGTAACTGAGACACTCACAAAGAACCAAGTACCAAGTACAACAGTAACGAGTGACTAGTCAGGGTCACGCCCGTCGGCGCTCGTCCAACCGCCCCTGACCACGTGTGCACACACAAGCCCAATGCCTTGAGCCAGGCCTCTAGCTAGTTTTTCCCCCAGTAAGATACTACTGCAAAGTAAGGGGACCCACGGAAACTAGCCTAAAAATCATCTGTCGGGAACTTGCCCCGCCACCACTCCCAGGTGGGCCGACACACAGGAAAGTGTCGTCAGGCTACGACTAGCGGAAGCTCACTAGACAAAGAGACTTGAAACAGAGAACACCGAAGTATAAACAAGGTAAACACACACCTATTGCACGTACTATGGAGCATAATGTAGTACATAACTGCTACCAGACTCAAGACAGTTAACTAGACCTGCTGACAACGATCGTTGAGTCACAAGACTCGGGTCAAGATCGTCGCACATCACAGTAACACGCGGTTAATCAGCCTAGTCCCTAAGCCAAAAATTACAGTAAACACATTATGGAAGACAGCATAGAACAGTCGGATCCATAACAGCAATAATAACAACAATGAGTCCTCGGCTTCGAGCCACACAACGGACTCACAACTCCGCATAACACGAAGCACGGAACATGAGGGATCACCAAAAGCCCTCGAACCACAAGGACACTTAAATCAAGGTAAGATGATACCCCTAAGCGTCCAAGCCATGTCTCGATCCTCACAGGATAGACGAGACACTCACGAGGTCACGTGTCAACCGTTGGGTCACAACCGAGTTGACCAGAAACCATAATGACCCTCGATATAATACAAAACACTACTCGATATAGTGGCACTCTCAGACACCATATAACACAGTCACAACCCTCATACGACATCCAAGACATCCACGGAACAGTGGGCTAACCAAGGGGTCAAAGCCATGTCAACCGAAAATCAAACCAACACAAAGCAACACTCTGGGCAGTTGTCGGTCTCACCCTGGCCGCTAGACCAACCTTGCGGTTATCCAAAGGGCTGCTACCTTGAAGAAAAACCCCAGATATAAAATCCACAAAAGCAGGAGTCTTGCGGTCTGCCTAAGGCCGTTACTGGAACCAAAAAGTCTCATCAAGGCCGCAAGCTTGACCCTAGCGGTCACAACATGGCCGCTACGCCCAGTCAAACTCCAAAACAGTTAAACTGACTTAATCGGTCAAAATCACCTAACGGTCTACCTAGGACCATTTCACAAAGCTTGGCGATCGCCCATAGGCCACCAAGGACACCCATGCGGTCGGAGCTAGACTGCTAGCCCGAACCGACTTAAACCTTGAACCGACATAAAACGACAAGTGACGGTCACAGATGGGGCCGCAACATCTTAGAGGTGGTCTGTCGTATGGCCATTACCCAGCGAACCGACTTAGCCAACACAACGTGGAGAGTAGCGGTCACCCATGGGCCGTCACTCAGAGCCTAGCGATCCTCCTCAGGCCGCTATGCAAAGCTTAGCGGTCCTCTAAGGGTCGCAAGCAAAGACCTTGCAGTCGGTCATGAGACCGCAAAGCCAAACCGACTTATACACTCAACCTGGCGGTCTCCAATGGGCCTCCAAAGACCAAAAATGGTCTCTGGAACAACCGCTAAGCCGATATGGTGGGAAAACCATAGGGAAGCTTAAAACCTGATATTTCCACACCCCAATCGCATCTAAACGACGGGGAAACAACCCTAGACACGTTATACACTTTCCACAAGCCGGAAGGGATCAAAACAACTACTAAACGGCAAAAAATAGGTGATTCCAACGAATCGACCCAAAATGAGTCACATGGGTTCCCGGGCTCGTACCGGCCCCGAATGACATCCAAATGTAGTAAAACTAGCGGCAATGAAATCCTAACATGTTAGGGGTTTGAATGAAACCAATTAACCTAAAAACTGTCCCCGGGAATGGCGAACTTGGCTTACACCCCCCGAACATGCAATTCACCCAATCGAGACAAAACCCGCTCAAACTCACACCGTTCGGCTCCAAATCGCGAGAGAACGCAGGAAAAGAGTAGGGCATCTGTCCCCCTACCTCCACCAAAGTTCTCGCGAGCCGAGACGGCCACAATACGCCAAAAATTATCACACAAACCCACCCACGCCGGCTTTGAATCCACCAAGGGATCGCGCCAATGCCACGCTCCGATCTTCACACCATCACGCTCCAGGTCAGCTCCACGCCGTCACCGCCTCACCTAGCTCCGCACCAGTCGCGCGCCTGAGGGAGAGGAGAAAAGAGGAGAGAGAACAGAGGGAGAGAAAGTGAGAGACGTGAGGGGAGAGAGAGGAGGGAAAAGGGTTAAGAAGAAAAAGAAAAATAGGAAATTAGTAATTTTCCTAAAATCTGATTTTTGTCACAAAAATCTATAAATTCAAAAAAATATGAAAAAATAGTCTTCGCGATCCTCGGAACGAGCACAACGCACCTGCAGCATCCCTGAGTAGCAAAACTCACTGGCCAACTCTCTACAACGTTCTGCAAGTTATACAGGGGAAAAACCAGTGTGGATCGTAAAACACATATCAGGACCCACGAAAGTGATCCGATAGCTCTCCGATTCCGATCTGAAGAATCCAGGATATTACACATGTGTTCCCGTCCTCCGCTTTGGAATGTTTTCCCTTGGACCGACTGTGTGGTTCAGAGGTTCCCTGTGGTTCAGGCTCGTGTGTACGCGTGTCCTCGGGTTTCACGCTAGAGCGTAGAGGTTTGGGCCATGCTATTTTTTTTTAATCCAGCCAATACTTGTAAGGCGAGACGAGGAAGACCGTTCGCCCCTTCTCAGAAGGGGAGGGATGCTCCACCCCCGGCCGCCCGACAAGCAGATTTTATAAATCGCAAGAAGAAAAAGGGGGGGTACAATGGATAACAAGATCCGTTTGAGCCCTGCTATTTCTCTGCTTAGAGGGCTTGTCGTGATTGGACCGGGCGAGACCGCCTTGTGTGTACGACGCTCCAGTGGAAGTGTGACCGCCTGAGCGTGTGTGTACCTTGGTTAGGACAAGAGTATGTTACTAACAGTCGCAGTGGCATGAACCCTGTGTCAGGTAGTTGGACACGGTAGTACTATTGGGTGTAGAGGTGCAGATGCTAGCAAGTCCGAGGGTGTGGTGTGGGTGTGTGTCTCCTCTCCTCCTCCCGAGATCGGGTGTGAGCAGTGTGTGCGCATATGAGGCCTTGGTATAGTATAAGACATCAGTGGACGCATCTATCCATGTTGTGTTGTCTTGAGTGGAGGACCCTATGCCGTGAAGGTGGCAGTACCGACAGGATTGTCGTGGCCCTTCTGGCAGACGAGCTGGTGTCACCCTGTGTGTTGGGCATGGTTCTTTCAATGGTTCTAGCTCGGGATCGAGCGGTTCTGTGGTCCAGAGGCTCTTCCGAGGGTGTTGGTTCAGCGTGTGACCTTGTTAGTGGTCCCGTCTGTGAGGACGGACTGTCCGACCGTGGGAGTCGGGGTAGCGTAGAGGGCTGGTGTGTGTTCCCTCCGTTTACCATCTCCTGGTTCCGGTCACCGTTGTTGTGTTGTACCGATGTTATTATCCTGTTGCTACCACTGTTGTTCTTTACTTGTTGCTTCTACGCCATTCCTGTTTATTGCTTTCGTTGTAGTGGGGACCCGCGGGACCCCTACTGAGCCGATGAGATGAGGCTCACCCCCTATTTTTCAGGTGTGACATTCTCCTCGGAGTGGAGTGTTCCAGTCGGAGGTTTGTTAGTTGCCAGCTCGCCAGGTTGCCAGGGTATGCCCCGAGGTAGTGCATGTAGCAACCCGAATTTATTTAATAAATTGAATTTTCCTCTTAGGCCAAATTCGACCAATATATAAAAAATATGAAAAATCTATATTCGTGTAGAGGATTGATTTTCCAACAACATTGTCTTCTAAGACGATCCCAAAAGAAAAATTAATCAAGCATAATTAATGATTTTGGTGTAAAACTCAGAGTTTTGGTAGAGCGGCCCTAATTCGATCAAATTCAAGCCCAATTCAAGCTCTAATGGGCTCAATACGAACCCAATCGTTAGGCCCATGTAGGAGGTCCATTTTCCCTCTATTTCTCCGTGCAAACCCTAACCCTAATGGCCAAAATTTTGAAGAGGAGGCGGCGTGACCCGGTCAAGCGTGAATATGGCATGCATCTGACTCCACGTCGATCCCCCATCCATAGCACGTCTCTAGAAGAGACCCTATCTCTATAAAATGAAGCCTAATACTACCGAGAACCCCATTTTGCTGAGGCGGCCGACGGTGTGCGTGTTCGAGGGTGGGAACATCGAGTCTAGGAGGAGGTTCCGTCTAGGGTTACGGCAAGGTCAACATCCTTTCAACGCATCTAAAGGTAGGTTTCTTGTAGGCTAAACCCTAATTAAATACTTCCATGTTATGCATTTTTCTGTCCTTTTTCCATTGGTAGTAAAATGCCCAATTTATGTTGAGTATACAGATCGCTACAATAGCTTTTCTAGAGGTCTGTCAAGGTTCACCGGAAGGTGGGGCTCGGGTCCAGATCGAGGACCACCATAAGCCACGCCCTGGAGACCGTGGCGGCGTGACAGACCGCAGTCTCTTGGTGGGCTTTTTTTTTTGAACTGGGTCAAAATGGATAGAAGGCAGTCGTTGACCGACCGCTACCACCTGGTAGCGGTCCTTCCCTGACCGTTTTCTACACTCGGGTTACATATAGCTCATCATTTTTATTGTGCTTTGATCGTAATAGATAGCATGCGTAGGGCTAGTAATGGACCTAATGATTAGGCTTTATAAAAGAACGTCAAAATCTAACACTAGATTCAAATCATTTCTGATTGATCATCCATATTCCTTCTTATTGTATCCCGCAAACAAGTTGATTAAAGGCTGCTTAATCTATTCATAACTTTGAAATTTCTATAATATTTTCACTTGCATGGTCAAGTTATTGGTTATCATTGCTAGGACTTGTTTGAGGGTCATGCCACTCTGGTGGTAAATGGCTTACCGTTCACTCCCGTTTTTCACGTTTCCACACTTTCAATTCTTGTGATAGTTGAGACTCTCCGCCGGATATTCCTTCCGTCGGACTCGGACCGCTATCCCGAGACCTCCGTGAGACTTCACGAGCCTGTAATTCTCACTAGGATGCCGAGCAGGATGTACCCTGAAAGCCCGAACCCACCGACTCGACCAGATTCCATTTGGGCAGTCTGAGGTTGTGACTAAGTTCTGCCCAGTCCCATCCAGAACGCGGCCCTTCGAGGACCGCTACCATGAGGTAGCGGCCAGAGATTGACCGCCTTATGTTTCTGTTTCTGATTTGGCCTGGGCGCCAATTTTGTCTAGTCGACTGATCCTTGTTCCAAGTCGACCCCGCCTTGTTTAAGTCAACCTATGTCACCTCAATTGACTATGGTTATGTAGACTGAACCTTGTTTCCATTCAATCCCATTCTAGGTCGTTTGTGTTGTGTCCCCTAGTTTTGTTGATAACAAACCATAACTCATTGTTGAATCCTTGTGGTATGATTAATGATTTTGTTTAAGTTGTCATTTGGACAAGCTTAGGTGAAGGACTCTAGAGTGTCGACCTGTCACTTGGACATGTCGACATGCCAAGAAGAAACCATCCTTGAACCGTTTCTGTTTGAGCTCTGGAGTGAGCAGAGTGTCGACACCTCCTACAACGTGTCGACACGTCTAGAGGAAATTTGTGATCGAACCGTTTCTATTGGGGTTCTGTCTGGCACCATGTGTCGACACCCTATGGAAAACGTGTCGACACCTTCGACCCAGCACAACGGACTTCATCTCTACATGGCGCACCTGCCCTGACACCTCCAAGTGAAGTCTCGACACGGAGGCTCGAGCCGCACGTGAGTGTGGTGCATGTGTCGATACATGGCCATCGAAGTGTCGACACCTTCATGTTCGCCTAGAATGGATCTGGATCCCATCGCATCCGCTATTCAAGATCCGCAACCGGCCATGGAGGATCCGATCACACTTGAAAAAGCTTTTGGAAGCCCACCTTGTTAGAAGATCTGATTGGCTGGCAGAGGAACCCACCAGATGCTGGTACTTTTGCAGATTTGGTTCCCTACCTACCCACGAATGTGGTACGCACGGGAGAAAAGGATAAGAGGCCGTTGAAGCAAAAAGAGGAACGTGGAATGCAATGTCCTACGCATAGGGTTCCTAAAAGGATAAGGTGGAGAGATTGTGAGCGAATATACACTGAGATGGAAGAGCAAGCTCTAGTTGGGAGAACACAAAAGCAGAGAGAAGAAGGAGAAGAGCAAGAGAAGGAGAGAAGAGCAGCGAAGAAGCTTGCTCCGGGAGATATCTCCTTCCTTGTGTTGCTGGCGTGACTACAACACAACAAACTCTCTTCTTCACCTCAGGAGGTCTCACAACAAGGAAGATAGCATCTGTTGAAGCTTCATCAGGTGCCCTTGAAATCTGAGAAGCGAGTTCATCATTTCCTCTTATGGTTGTGGTGAAGAACCATGAAGAAGAAGAAGAGAAATCAGGCATCATCCAGTTCTCTCCCAGACAGGAGTTTTCTCTCCCATAGAACTTCATAGCCATACTTTGTCTGGTTATTCCTTTTTCAGTTTTGTTTCTCTCAAAAACACATACTCTTACTATTGCTCCCTACCTGCGAGTAGGAAGACAGACGGTGTGTTTATCGGTCTGAATGATTTGGGTTGTGTACCCTCAAGCTGTTTGGTAGCGGAGTTGAGAGAGTTTGTCTCTCTGTTAGAAGCCGTGAATCAGCGGTAGTGCCTTTGCACTAGTGAAGCCTCACTTGGTTGAAGTGAGGGGTGGACGTAGGTCTCTGGATAGAGACCGAAGCACCCTAAAATCTTGCGTTCTTGTGGTTTACCTTCTATCATGCTTATAGCTAGATGTTTGCTTAGGAATGCCTTGATCATTTTCCTTGCATTTAGCTCACTAGCTTGTGTGTGTTTCTGCTTTACTGGTATAAGTTTTTATCTAGTTGTTATTTTTGCAAAGAATGGGCTGGTCTATTCACCCCTACCCTCTAGATTCGCCTATCACTACTCAACACGTGGTATCAGAGCCAGTCTCTCTGTATGTGGTCTTACGACCTTGAGAGAGCTGGTGATATGGTAGCTAAGAGTCCAATGCTCGAAGGGCATTCCATAAATAGACCTCCGTTTTTCACTGGGACAAACTATCCTTATTGGAAAAATCGTATGCAGGTTTTTATCAGAGCCCAGAATCACGAAATTTGGTGAGTCGTTAGCAAAGGTCCGTTTGAGTTGCCTGAAGATGAAGAAACATGGACCAAGGAGCAGATCAAAAGATCTACACTGAACTGGGGAGCCAAGCACATAATGCAGTGCTCCCTTCACCCAATAGAATTCTCAAGAGTGTCTACATGTGCCACTGCAAAAGAGATGTGGGACCATCTTGAGGTAATATATGAAGGGATGACACAGGTACGTGCGACCAAGGCCAATATGCTAGTTTCTGAATATGAAAAATTCAGAATGAAAACTGAAGAGTCTATTTATGATATGTATGCTAGGCTAACCATGCTCACTAATGATTTAACCAAGCTAGGTAAGACCTATTCTGAGCAGGAGATTGTGAGAAAGATATTAAGATCCCTAAAACCTGCATGGCATACAAAAGCAAGAGTGGTCGAGGAATCAAAGGACTTGGTAACTGATGCGCTCGACAGTCGTCGTTTAAAAATGCTGTGCCACATAAATTTTAAAATTGATAATACCGCACTCACTCACTTAAATGATTTTAAAAATACGAATAAAGTGGTAAATACGGGTCGATCCCACGGGGAGAGAAATTTGAATATAAGTTGGAAAATATCCTTATGTTTTGGAAAACCAATTACTTTTGTTGGATTTGAGTGCGATTACAACTAACGGAAATGAATTTGCAATTTTAAAGAACAAGAGACAAGTTTAAAGGAATAATTAGCCAATTGATTGAAGAATGCCGTCGTTTCCTCGCCGAGCCTTTGATGAAGATCACTCCGCCTTGGAAGTCGACGTCGTGAGATGATTTGAAGAAGACCACCGCTTTGGGTGTGAGTGAAACACTTAAGAATAAATGATTTGAATATAACAAGTTTGAAAACTTAAGTTTGAAAACATAACAGAATTCCAGTGAAAATAGGGGTTAGAAGAAATTAAATAACTTACAATCTAGATGGAATTAGACAAAGTGGAGTACATGAAAGTTGTAGAGAATTGAAAGATGAAGAACTTTGATGAAGAACATATAATCATAAAACAAGCGGAAGATAATGAAAAACTTGAAAATCAAAATCTATTGCTGCTGGTGAACAGTAACTGACAGAAAAACAGAACAGTAAAGAATTAATTCTAGAGCTCAAACTAAGAAGAATTAGATAAAGTGCAAGAAGAACAAAAGTTAGATCTATAAGAGGGGAACAACTGTGATGAAGAACTCAGAGTAAAATTATGATTGTAAAGGCTTCAAAATGATAAATTGGTGGAGACTATCACTTCGGATGAACAGTAAATGCACAGGACAGCACTTAAAAACACAGAGAATAACTTTTAAAATAGAAGGAATTAAAGAAAATGATGAACAGAGAAGTTGAAGAATACGTAACGGTGAACAACTTTTGTGAAGAACTCAAAGTGAAATGGAGATCATAACAATGAGTAATGAGACTAAGAAAAGACTGAATTCCAAAACAAAACTTTCATTAAGATAACTTCAACTTACAAACTTGACATCAAAAGCCTTCAAAACACAACTCCTACAAGCAATAACTTCAAGAATACAAAGAACACACTTACAATTCTTCACAATCCATAGCTTCCTACTCTCCTAGCCTCTCTAACTTAACTTCTTAACAACTCTTCCTAACCTCCTCCATTACAAATGAATGCCCTTTATATAGGGTCACATATAACACCTTAGATAGTGTGAACATTTTGCCAATGTGAATCAACCAAATGGCTGCTATTTTGACCCAAATTATGTGCTATCATGTGTTGCACACGTTTTGCATTTTTCTGGAATTTTTCGGATTTTTTTGGCCTCTTTTCTAGGCTTTTCTTCTCTCTTTCTCTCTCCTGGCGACGCAACGCGCCGACCGCAGCCGCCCTCTCTCTCCTCCGCGCCTTCTTCTCCGCGTGGACCGGCCGTGTGAAGGCGGTGTGCCGCCGCCGCGTTGCCAACGCGGTGTGCCGCCCCGTGCGTCCGTCTCCAGTTGATCGCGTGAGGGGGGTCAAACCCCCTCGTCGCCCGTGCCCGCCCGCGTGGGCGGGCGGGTTCTCTTTTGCTTGGACGTGGGATCGAGCCCCGCCACCTGCGGTAAAAACACAACGCACACACCCACTTATTGATATATATATATATATATCATCATATATATATGCATATAACTTAGAAAAAATCAAATCAATGTCAAATAAATTTATTTTCTTTTCTATTTTTTTTCTTTTATTTTGGCACAAGTACAAAATAATATTTATTATTTTTTTATTTTATTTTCATAATATATATAGATATATATATATATATGTATATATATATCTTATTAAGGCCTTTAAAAATATCAAATAAATTTATTTTATTTTCTTTATTTTTCTTTTATTTATTTTTATTCTTTTTGAACACATCTTTGGGCTTTTGACCCATTTTAATATTCATTATATTTTCTTATTTTCTTATTTTTATTGTTTTGAGTGCTTGTTAAATAAGAAAATATCTTTATTAAAATCAGTTAATTACAGAAAATTAATTATTTTACTCTAAATTAAAAGTAAGTGTGATAAGTGCATATTTATTCTTATTAAAGCCCATAAATAATGTAAATAACATGAATTAAAATGGAAAAATACACACTTATCAGTTACCATCAAGGTAGAAGAACTCATAGGTGTGAATCGTGTTTTTCACATCAAAAATAAATAAGAGGAAGATAAATAGTGAAATAAAGGGAATAAAGGGGAGCAAGAGATTGCTATTGGAGTGTGATCGCCAGAGGGGTTACCTCAAAAGAAGGGAGATTGATCGCGAATACCTGGTGAAAATAGGATGCGGGATGAGTGTAGATTCCTTCCTCCTCCTTCTATCGGCCGGCCGATGAAGGGGGTTTTCCTCTTGATTACCCTTAAACAAAGAACAAACAATCAACAGAGGAGGGATTAGCCAAACGTGTGTGTAGTATCAATCCAAAAGAGTAATATGATGATGAAAGTAGAGCATAAAGTGTGCACCTTTTGGTTATTTTAAAACCCCTAGGAGAATTAGGGAAGGAAAGAGATATGATGCAGAGCTAATGCAAACTAACTATGATGAACAATGATGAAGTAGCAAATTGATGCAAAGAACTCCCTACTGTTCCTGACAACAGTAAAGGGGAAACCAATTGATGCGGCTGATGCACTAGGAAGAAGAAGACCACTACAGGAGCACGAATTCGCAAAGAAAAGGAGAGTAGAAAGGCTTCAGTGCACAGAGAAAACTGTTATTGCTAATCTCTCCTCTCTTCTGTTTTAGCCAACCTTCCTATCAACCTTCTGCTAACCTCGTGCGAACTCGACCCAGGAGGCTATTTATAGGGTAGAAAACACAAATCTAATGGGATAAGAACTAGCAAGACCCTTCTACGGCAAGGTGTCTAGTTCCCTAATCGAGCAAGATGACCAAACAGAGCAGGGGACTCTCCAGGAAAGGGCAGTTCAAGCAGGACACGGAAGGAAAAGAGACGACTCACATCAAGGCGTTAATTCGAATCACGACTGGTAAAAAGACGTCAATTCTTGGATTTAATTTTAGTAAGAAAAACCTTCCTTATTTGAAAATTATAAAGCGACGCCTATAGGAGAGACGTTACTTCAAAACACGACCCAGGGAGGGACGTTAATTTTTGATTTCAATTAGGGTAGGATACGTCCAATATCAGAAACTGACGCCTCTTGCTCCAGTCGTCCTTTCTTTGAAAAACGCCCTAGCTCAGGTCGCTATTTAAAACACGCCCCTCTTCGAGTCGTTAATTACAAAAATGTAAGAAAAATCATAAAAACCCACACAAAAATAAAAAAACTTTATATTATTATAGAAATATTGAAGTTCACTTTGGGGCGTTAACATAGTGACATGAGATTTGATCAACATAGTATCAATTTTGGCGTGTCTACAGCTGCCCCGCCTTGGCGTCTGCTTTGCAAGGGAGTGAGACGTAATGAAAGTGAAAGTGTAATGAAGTGGAATGAAGTGGAACGAACTGATAAGTAGATGCCAAGGTGTGATGTGACATGCCTGTGACACTAGGCTCTTGAAATCTTTCCAAGATTCTGAGTGAAGCAACTTCGGGTGATTCCAAGGAAACATCGATTTGCTGGGTAAAGGAGACTAAACTAAACAAGTAAAATGTGCGCGTGGACACGACAGGGAGGCACCATTGGAGAGCGTTTACCAGCCAACGTGGACGTGCTACAAGCAAGGTGAATTTGTAAAAAATAAAGTGAATTGAGATGAAGACCCAGCAAAGAGGCATTTTCAAGGAACTAGCCTGAGCAGTTTCAGAGAGAATAAAGTACTCAATTTGGAGTGGAATATCTCATGTCAACTCAATCAAGAGCAAGTGACCTTCATTATTGCCATAATATGAAGATTTTCAGCACGAAGCTCAAAGTCCTATATGATGCATGCTGGGCTAAAAGAAAAATTAAAATAAACTAAAGATAGAAAATAATCAAGGATAATACTGTTAAGCCACCTAGATTTGGTCAAGAATCCAGATCTCTGAGCTGACACTAAGCCGAAGCCCGTTTGTCCGCGCATCAACCCAGAAAGTGGAACCATCGTCCCAGACCTTTAATGACTCAACGGCCTATCCGTGTGATCAAGACTTACCTGGAATTATCACTGTTTTTGATGAAGGGGAACTCAAATTCCAGGTTCATCAGAACCACAAGGTCCTTGATATGCTATAATAGCGTAAAATACCATATAGTAACAATGCTCACAGGAAGGAAATACAAGAGTGGGATGATGTTATTCCCATGAGTCACCCCTGCGTCTCGAAACCTGCACTCTTCTGCACTTGAAAAGTTCATTAGTTCTCTTAATTCAAAGCATGACATGATCATAAGTGCATAATCATAAGTAATTCCAATTAAAATATAGCACTTAAGTTCATTAAAACATAGGGAGGAACCAAATATGTAAACCCATAAAATAACGACTGGAGTTCATGGCGTCAAAAGAATCAAAGACGACCGACATGAGGGCGTTTAAAATATAAAAGACGTCTACCATCAAGGCGTTAATTCTTTTGGGATCTCAAGAAAGTGACGACCCGAACGTAGGCGTTAAATAAAACACGACTTTAGACAAGTCGTCATTTCAACAAATGACGCCCCGGACACCGGCGCTAATTAACTGCGAACTCCGAACACCATGCTTCCGACTAGGAAACAGAAAGCAAAACCCAGTACTACTTGTAATCGTCTCTACAGCTTCGAACGGGCATAAGATCATTCGAACTTCTATAACAAGAAGGAATTTCCCTCAGCAAATCAACCAAATCCTTTGTTATGTTACTTCTGCTTCTGATTTCACAGGTGTTGCTACACCTGCTTCGGCTTCTTTCTACAGACAGTCACTGAAATAACCTCAGAAGATGGAGAGAGCTATCAAGCGGCCAAAGATTTCTACTCCTAGGCTCTCAGAAATCAACGGACACCTTAGTAGCAGAATTGCATCGAACCAGGTATGTGAGTCTGAATTATTCTGCTGTTCTTTCCCCTTTATCTTTACCCTTCCCAACCTTCTTACCCTCTGTACTCTTCTCTTCTTTTCTTTTCTTTTTCCACAGGATTATCCAAATATTCCAGGAGCCAGGAGATATACTAAGAACAAGTGGCTCCCCCTTTTACTCTCTAAATTCAGCCCTGACATGAGAGTTTTTATATCTAGATGGCACCTCCTAGGCCTAGTTACCCATGCCAAACATTATGACCAAATCCACTTAGATTGGGAAGCTATAGGAGCTCTAGTGGAGATATGGCACCCCTCTACTCACACCTTCCTATTCTCCACCTTTGAAACTACCATCCTATTGGAAGAGTTAGAGATGATCTTAGGCTTGAAGAAGATGAAGCAAGGAGATGAGGAGAAGATGGCCATCATGCCAAGGCAAATCTCCTCACATGAATTGTTAACAAGCTTGATTCCTAGCCCAAACCTAGTGAACCAAATCAAAGCCACCAAAGGAATCAACCTCCTAAAACTTGCCTCATGGGTCTACAAACGATCCGACCAAGCAAAAGAAGATGAAGAAGTGGAGCGAGTAGCAAAGGCTTTCGTGGTGTGCTTGGCGGGAGCAATCTTATTCCCCTCCACGGAAGACTTCTTGGATGAATCCCAATTAAGCGCAATAATTAGCCTATGGGAAGGAGAGAGAGTGGGACCGGTGATATTAGCCTTCCTATATAGTGGGCTCACTTCGGCGGCAATGGGGAGACCAATCTATGGATGCATGCTTGCACTATCAAGTTGGGTAGATCTCCACTTTAAGTTCGATCCATGTGAGGAGGCCCAACAACCATCAAGAATATTCTCAAAAAGCCCACTTTCCTATATGACCGGCTCATTGGGGTTGAGCAATAGAGTGATAAACCGGATACCTCAAATTAAGAAGAGAGCGGAATGGAGGGAGCATCTCAAGGTAATGCCAAAGAACCTCTTTACATGTGCCCCGGGACTACTCAAAATGCAGGAACTCCGCGCACGATTCTCTCCCGGCACGGATCTTCGGCTCGTAGGTGCCACGGAATTCGTGCTATACAACTCCCACCGGTGCCTTCCTCAACTCGGGCTTCCACGGCGACTATTCAAGGACCCATCTCATCTTCCTCCTATCAAGACAAGGGACACCGACAGCAATGAAGATGGAGAAGATTGCACCACAATCCAAGCTCTGTGGAAAATCTGCAAGACTCATCAACCTGTGGAGAACTTGGAAGAAGACAGATATCAGTGGAAATCATATGTAATAGCTTTAAGGAACCTGAGGCCCAAAGTGGCTCATTAAGTGCATTGTAATCTCCTTCATTAAATAATCAATAATAACATTCAAATTGAGCCAATTATAATGTTTCTGATCAACTCTTCCAACAATCTGTGATTCTGCTCTGAATAACGACTTAGTTAATGCCATCAATTCCCAAAGTGACGCCTCAGTATATGTCGTTTCTCATTAATCGGCTCTCAAAATTGACGCCTTCAGCAATAGGCGTTAACTGAATCACGACTTAAGACAAGGCGTTAAATTGATTCAAATTCCAAAAAGTATTCGCTAAAGATCCAAGAGTAACGCCTTAGGGTGAGACACGTCTCATGTAAACCACGTCTTCAGACACGTCGTTAATCAAAAACAGTAATCATTATTCCCATCATGTCAATCAAGTCCCATTAAATGTCTCTGACGACGTCTCTTCCATTGTTAACGACGTGCTTTGAGGAATAAACCACCATTTTTTTTCATTTTCTTTCCTCTCTTTTTTTTTCTTTATTTTCCAAAAAAGACGCCTTAGACTAGGTCGTTATTCATATATAAGACGCCCTCAGCGACGGTCGTTAATTTGAATTTTGTTGAAAAGATGACCTATTTAAAGGCATTATTTGATAAAAGACGACTTCGGCTCAAGCGTTAATTACATAAAAGGCGCCTCACTCAGAGGCGTTAATTTTGCTGTTTGGTTGACAAAGCTACTAGGGCACTTGGTCATACATGGTCGTCATTGAGGATTCATTGACCTTTCTTGATTAATTAAAAAGGGGTCGACGTGCTAGTCGTTAAACTTATACGCAAGATCTCGCACGGTGCAATCTCCTAGGTCAGTCTCGACCATCGTGCTGGTTTATGACTTACCACAAAGAAAGAGATGGAAGAAGATATAAGGAAGACCATAAGGAATTCTAAAAAGCTCGAGGTAAAACCACCTCCCCCTACCCTATGCCTGTTGGGATTCGGTCTTTGGCATAGGGAAATTTTGTTACCTTTTACCTCTTTTATATTGCATGCATACGCCCAAGATTTTCCTTGCGGGGACTTTGCCCTCTTGACATGCTTTTCTTTTCACGATTTGACTTTCACCTTGGAACTGATTTGTATTGATAAAAAACCTAATTGTACTTGGGCTTTTGCGGCATTTTGTTCCCTTTTGGGCCCTGACTTCCACTTACTAAGGCGGTGGGTAGGCTTAGCGGGTCTACCCCGAGACCTTCCTTCCTCCCTTATGGGCCGAAGAGGAAAAGAATGGGTATTGTCTTCACCTTTACTCAGGTTTTTGACTTTCCATCAGATTTTGCACCGCTTGAGTTCGAGGTTTAAGCGTGTAGTGTGTGTGGGTGTCGACCCTATTTTAGTTAACAAGACTGACGAATGAATACTGAAATTTGACCTTTCAGACCTTGCGTCCTTGTATGCCATGGCAACGATTTTTTGGCATTTTGGAGAATTTCTATTTTGTTTGGGATTTTGGAAAATTCTATATATATTTTTTTTTTGGATTTTTGAAAAATTCTATATATTTTTGGATTTTGGATAATTCTATTTTTTTGATTTTGGAAAATTCTATATATTTTTTTGGATTTTGGATAATTCTATTTTTTTTGATTTTGGAAAATTCTATTTTTTTAGATTTTGGATTAGGGGTAGTATTTCTTAAGGTACAGCCCGTTCCACGGATGAGCTAGCTCTTCTCCTTCAGCGTTAATCAATTTATAAGCATTGCCAAGATAAACATCTTTTATAACAAATGGTCCTTCCCAGTTTGGTTGGAGTTTCGAACGGGGTCCCCCAGGTTTTACAAAAATTCTCTTGATTACCATCTCACCAACTTTGAATTTTCTCTCAATTACTTTCTTTTGATAAAAACGTGAAAGCCTATTTTGATAAACGCGTGCATGCTCAGCGGCGACCAGACGCTTCTCATCTAGGAGTTCCAACTGGGCAAGGAGTGAATCACGACGCTCATCAATAGAGAATTCCTTGCCCAATTATACTCGCAGAGATGGAATGAGAATCTCGTAGGGAACCACCGCCTCCATTCCATAAGTGAGGGCGAAAGGGGTTTGCCCTGTAGGGGTACGAATGGAAGTGCGATAGGCCCAGAGAGCTTCAACTAGCTTGTCTGGCCAATCCAAAAATTTATTAGCCTCACACGTCTTTTTAACAATTTTAATCAATATTTTATTAGTTACCTCTGCTTGGCCATTGCCCTGTGGATAATAGGGAGAAGAATGATGCAATGCAATGTTATACCTGTTGCAGAGATCCTTGAGCTCTTGAGAGATGAATTGAGGTCCATTGTCGGTGATGATGGTACTCGGGATGCCAAATCTGGCGATGATATTCTTCATTATGAATTTGTAGACGGTTGATGCTTTGATCTCCATGAATGCTTCCGCTTCCGCACACTTGGTGAAGTACTCCGTTGCCGTGAGGATGAATGATTTTTACTTCGTGAGGAGGTTCGAGTCACCAAGAGGTCCAATGATATCGAAAGCCCACATGGAGAAAGGCCATGGGGAGGACATAGGATGGAGTGAAGAAGTAGGAGAATGAATTTTGTCGGCGTGCAGTTGGCACTTAACACACCTTCGAACATAGATGGAACAATCCTCTTCTAGAGTTGGCCAATAGAAGCCTAGCCTAAGGATCTTCTTAGCTAGCATCTGGCTGTTCACATGACCACCACACACTCCTGAATGCGCCTCTTCTACGACCTTCTAGGATTCATCATCATCGAGGCATCTTAATAAAACACCCGTGAGCCCTCTTCTATAGAGCACACCTCCAACCAAAACATACCGTTGAGCCACTCTTCTGATTGCTTTCCTTTCTTCTACAGTGGCTTCTTCGGGATAGGATTGATCATTGCAATATCTGGCAATCCCATAATACCAAGGTTTCTCTTCATCAGCCAATTCTTCTTCCCAATCCAACAACATGACCTCTTTGCTTTTAAGAGCTTCACTCCGCCTGACCTTCTCGAGCACCTTGTCCCTAATATCGAGGAATGCACGATCCTTAATAGTTGGGGTGTCACGCTGATGAATGAGAGGAACATGAAAATCTCGTTGGGGAGGAAAGACTAAAGCAGAGGCCAAAGAGGCAAGAGCGTCAGCTAAGATGTTCTGGCTTCGAGGGACATGGACGAAGATCAACTTGGTGAAGAGTTTGGCATAAGCTGAAGCAAGTTCCTAGTAAGGCTTGAGTTTAGGATTGATAGTGCGGCACTTGACAAGCACCTGGCGTAGAATGAGTTGACTGTCACCCACGATTCGTAATTGGGTAACACCATATTTATGAGCGGTTTGAAGACCGGCCAAAAGGGCCTCATACTCAGCTATATTGTTTGTGACAGGGAAAGAGAGCTGAGCAGCAAATGGGATGGTGACCCCTTCTGGTGTTAAAAGAACCATGCTGATCCCTCTTCCTTGGGAATTTAGAGCTCCATCAAAATGTAATGTCTACATAGGATCGTGGGGTTGATTAATGGACATTAGTTCTTCATCTGGAAACTCTAAATTGACAGGATCAAATCGAGGGAGAGGGTGGTGAGCAAGATGTTCGGCGATGGCGTAACCTTTGATTACTTTCTGTTGAATGTAAGTGATGTCAAATTGAGAGAGAAAACTTTGTCAGCGTGCCAATCGGTCGGTAAGGACATATTTTTCAAGAAGGAATTTAATCGGATTCATGCGAGCAATGAGGTGAACCTCGTGAGCTAAGAAATAATGTTTTAACTTCTGAACTACCCAGACTAAGGCAGCGCAAGTCTTCTCCATGGCTGAGTACCTCTGCTCACAAGGGTTGAGAAGTTTAGACAAGTAGTATGCTGCCCTCTCCTTCCCTTCTTCATCCACTCGAGCTAGGACAGCACCTACAGAGTCATCCAGGACAGAAACATAGAGGATAAGTGGTTTGCCCGGAATTGGTGGCCTTAGGACAGGAGGATTGGCCAGATAATCCTTCAATCCGTCAAAAGCTGCCTGACACTTGTCATCCCAATTAAACTTGACCCCCGGCTTAGTAAGCTCGTAAAACGGCCTGCATCTTTGTGAGTGCTGGGAGACGAAGTGGCGAATAAATTGCAACCTCCCGATTAATCCTCGAACTTCCTTCAAATTCTTGGGAGGAGGCATATCTCTGATGGCCTTTGCCTTATTAGGATCAACTTCAATTCCTCTTTTGCTGACAATAAATCCAAGCAACTTCCCTGATGAAACACCAAATACGCACTTCTTGGGGTTCATTTTCAACTGATACTCTCGTGATCTTTGCAAGACTTTAGCTAAAACCCCAGGATGCTCAATCCTTGTTCTTGATTTTACTACCAGGTCATCCACATACACCTCAATATAAATATGAATCATATCATGAAAAATTGCCATCATAGCCCTCTGATAGGTGGCTCCAGCATTCTTGAGTCCAAAAGGCATGACCACATAGCAATATGTACCCCATGGTGTAGTGAACGATATTTTCTCTTGATCTTCTTCAGCCAGGCGAATCTGATTATAACCCGAAAAATCATCCATGAAGGAGAGAGTTTAAAATCCTGCCGTATTATCAATCAAAACATCAATATGAGGGAGGGTGAAGTCATCTTTAGGACACGCACGGTTGAGATCCCGAAAGTCTATACAAATCCGAACCTTTCTATCTTTCTTCATGACCGGGACGATGTTAGCCACCCAGTTCGGATAGAGGATAACTCTAACAAATCTAGCCTTATGAAGCTTGTCGACCTCTTCTTTCATCTTTAAAGCCATGTTAGGGTGGAAACGTCTCAACCGTTGTTTGATCGGGACAGACCCTGGCTTAAGTGTAAGCCGATGTTCAACGAGCGCAGGGTCTAATCCAGGCATATCTTCATAACTCCACGCAAACGTGTCCTTGTATTCTTGAAGTACCGAAATAAGCGCCTCCTCTTCGGTAGGCGGCAAATTCTTGCTGATGAGGACAATCCTAGGGTCTTCTTCCGTACCCAGATTTATTTCCTTGGTAGGCTCTTCTACTGAGGCTGATGGTTCGTCAAATCTCCTCATGCCACTAGCAAGGGCATCAGCCTCGTCCTCATATTCTTCATAACTTTCATCCCCCTCTTCAACAGGGTCTTCATCATTCATAATCTCATAGACACCAAAACCCTCATAAGGAGCACAAGTATCCTCATATTCTAACTCTGGCAGGATAATCAGATTCTCTAGAAATTCGGGGAGGGTTGAGCATGCCCGGCATCTTCTAGCCAATTCTAACAAGAATCTACGGGGAATCTGCTTACCCTTGGATTTCCTATGTGAAACTACCCCATGTATTTTATTATTAGAAGAAGAAGAACAACTAGTTTGATCATTAGAAGAAGAAAAGGGAGGGGGTGAAAAAGTAGATACAGGAGGAGATACAGATGAGGACCCCTCGCAGGAGGGGTGGAAAAGGTTTATCAATGAATCCTGAAAGAGCGGCCCCTGGGTCGGGACACACTCAGAAAGGAGATAAGGGGTCTCCTCAACGGAGATGGAGGATTGAAAAGTTGGAATTCTGGCGTTTTTTTTTCTTCTTCCTTTTTATCTTCATTTTTATTTTCTTTTTCAAGAAGAAAGAAGTGTGAAGGGAGAATAGAAGGAGGGGTGGATATTGGAAGATTGGAGAAAGATTGAATCAAAGACGACCCACGCGGGGGTGTGATGGAGAGTTTGGAAAATTACTCGAGGAGCAAGGGAGGAATTGAAAGAGAGACTTGCATTGAATTTGGAGAAAAGCTGATCATGATCGGAGGCGGTCTCGGCACGTGAGAAAACAATTGAGAATGTAGAGAAGAAAGAAGAGACGGATGCATAGAAGTGAGAGAGAAAAGGCCGGCCCACAGCCTGTCTATTGTAAATCCTTCTTCATATGGTACGTCTGGCTCTCCAATATCTACGTAATCACTCAGCAGCTGCCTCTTGTCTGTTATCACCGTCGGCTTTTCAATCAGGTCATGGATCAGTGGCGGCCATTCCGGATCTGTCGGCATGAAGAGACGGCTTAAGGCAATAGTAATGTCATTCATATCAAACCATCTATACCAGTCACACTCTGGATCATCCATTTGCCTCCTCTTATCAGGCCTTAGAGATTCCAGGGCTTTGTATGTAACCAGTGGAGCAATATGTCGAGCAAACTGTCTAGCATGAACATCTTGACAGTCTAACATGGAAGTGATTATTGTAGTCTGCTCATTATCTTGGACGCCACCTTTAATAAAATGTGTCTGTAATGTCCATGTAAGCGGTTGGTGATCCGTCTTCAGAGTGGATGTCATGACTGCCCATGGTTCATTTTCATCTTTGCTCAGCCCTTTGTAGCCTAGACCGCCTCGTGCAATCAATTTCTGTGACTTGACAGGCCTAGTTTTGCCCTGACAATTGACACCCAGGCCTTTGCCGACCTGGTACCCCATCTTCATCAAAATATTCCATCCCGGGGTGTTCATTGTGTTCTTCTTCTTCTTCCCCTTTTCAATTAGGGGTGTCATGGCGACTGTTGTAACTGTCTCGGGTGGCATCGGCCGTGGGTGAGGGATATCCAGCACTGATAACAACGGTTTGTTGGAAGGCCAAATAGAAGGAACTGACGTTGCTAGGTGTATGTCTTCATCAGGCAGGATCGGCATGCTAGCCACTTTGATAATACGGTCCTTATGTGGAAACTTGAGGCATTGATGATTTGTAGAGGGCACTGCATCTAACTGTTGAATATAGGGGCGACCCAAGATGCCATTGAATGTTGGATCCATATCCAAAATGTGAAAATCGACTGTGATTGTTGCTGGACCCAGACTAACCTTTAATGTTATCATGCCCAAAGGAGGTTTCTTAGTATTGTCGTATGCTGTGACTGTTATGGTAGATGGTCTAATCTGATTTTCTGGAATGCCGCACATCTTCAAAGTGGTGGGCGGCAATACATTGATGGATGCCCCAGTGTCCACCAAACATTGTTTTACTGCCACCTTATTGATATCCACTGTGATGCATAAAGCATACTTTCTTGCCGGTTGAGGTGCCAGTTCATGTTCATAAAAAGTAATTGCCAGCTGACTGCTAGCGGGCGTCAAGACTGTGGTTATCTGCTCGGCAAGGATGTCCTCATTGACCATAACTTTCTGTAAATATTCCTTTAAAGCCAATTGATGAGTGGTTGACCTCTTAATCAATTCTAGAATAGAGATTCTTGCTGGAGTTCGGTCAAGATGCTTCAGTAAATCATATTGAGTGCCTGGCATGGACTCTTGCTCCTGTTCTTGTTCATTTGGCCCCTGTGCAGGCTCCTGCTCTCTCTGGGGAAAGATGCGCTGGAACATCCGTCCACTGCGGAGCGGTGCTATGGTTTGGCGCACCTCTGTCGGGGCAAGGATGGAGGGAGGATTGGAAGAAGAAGGGGTGTTAGCATTGAGAATTGGTGGAGGAGTGTTTGAAGAAGAAATCGGTGAGGAATTCGACAAGGCAGCCCCCGTAGGAGGCGTAGGAGTAGGAAGGGGTGCCCGAGTGTGGGAAGTGCTAGCGGATTGATCAAGGAGGGTTCAGGGTATAAATGGTGGTTGAGCTGATGGTGGAGGTGTCCTTGTCGGCGGAGGAGTGGTGGTGGTGGACGTAATCGGTGCTGGTGACGGGTGAATGAGGAGTGGCCTAGATGGTGATGGCGAAGGATTGGTGGCGGATGATGGAGTTTGCTACGTCGGAGGCTGTGGTCATGGTGGACGGGTAAGGAGAGACCAGGTTGGCAAGGATGAGGAATTAGTGGGGACAGATGGGTTAACGGGGCGCAAAAGGGGGCTTATTAATTGAGGGGTAGAAGAAGAAGGAAGTGTGCGCAAAAGGCGCAGAGGTTGATTTGAATTATGATTGAATGCCCCGACAGAGGCGTTTTCTTCGTGCCATCCCTGCCCTCTCTCTACTTCATGGAGAGACGTGACTGGGTTCACATGCTGATTTGCTTGGTGCTCCGGCAATGGGTTGTGGACAATCCCCATATCTTGCTGAGGTGCTGGAGCTTGCTGTTGTACTGGTGGAGCTGGTTGCTGCGGCTGCTGAGCCTGCTGTTGCCGAGGAGGCCTTCTTACTTTCATAGCAGCGATGAACTGTCTCATCTCGTCCCAATTAATGCCACCCTGGTCATTTAAATCATAGATGTAGTCCTTGAAGTGGAAGCAATGGTCAATATTGTGACCAGGGGAGCGGTGGAAAACATAATAGCGGGACGTGTCAACATTAGCGGGCCATGCTGTCCTTTCTTTTGGTAACATGAGTTGATTAGCAGCCATCAGGGCATTAAATATATCTGGGAGACTTTCTGGCAATGGCGGATAATGGGCCCTTTTGGGGCCAAGTGGTCTCCTTTGCTGTTGTTGTTGCGGGCCATAGTTGGTGGGTGGCGGTACTTGGTGGTACTGTTACGGAGCTGAGGGATCTGCATGTGGCGTTTGGTTTTGTGGAGGAGCAAGGGAAGGTTAAGGAGCAAATTGGTGTTGTGGGGGTGAGTGGAAGAGGGTGTTTTGTTGTGGAGGTGGCGGAGGTCATGGGTTAGATTGGCGAAAAGGTGTGGGGTTGCCGACCGCGCCAACTTGCTCATTGATGACGGTGCCCTCAGTTGTGGGCCCGCTATTGTTGACATTTGTATTCTTTTTGACCAATTGTGGTTTCGGTTCGAACATGCCCATGATGGGCGAATCCTTCATCTGAGTTTGAATATATCGAGCTCTTTCATAGAGCTCCTCCATAGTGGTCAATCTGTTCATGGCTAATATATGCCGGAACTGAGGGGTTGCATTTGAAATAATCATCTTAACCTGCTCTGGTTCCGACAAAGTATCTTTCAATTTCTTGGCCATTGATCGCCATCTATCAGCAAATATGATGAAGCCCTCCTCGGGCTTCATTTTCTCTGCAACCAAGTCCGTAACAGATAGAGAGGGTCCAACCCGGTCCCTATACTTCTGCAGGAATTTCCTTTGAACCACATCAAAATTGCTGGCATCTGCTGGATCCAAGGAATAAAACCACTCGAGGGCTGGCCCCTCTAGAGATCTTCTAAAAAAATAAGTCAGTGAGGCTTTGTTTCCCTGCCAAAAGGAGGTCTCATACATAAAATCCTTCAAGTGAATAAATGGATTGCCAGTTCCATTGTATCGCCGGAAATTTGGCATCTCAGAAGGTGGTAAGTGAAAAACTGGCAATGTAGGCAGAGAGATCTCTGGAGCATTCTTGGCAGCAGTAACCTTGTTGAGTTGTTCTTCCATGCTAGCCAATTTCTGAAGGAGTAAAGCATTAGTGTCTGACTCGACTGGGGCCGAATTTGGAATGAAGGTATTTGGCATAGGCGTCCTTAGAATTTGGGGAGGTTGAAAGAATTGGGGCCTAGCCGCGGAATAACTTGCCTGTTGGGCCGGCATGGCCGCACCGGGCGTTGGTGGACAAGAGGGGGGTTTGTGCAAGACCGCCTGATCATTAACAACGTGATGGCCACTCGCGGCCGGAGGGGGATTGGAAGATGAAGAGGGAACAGGTTTCCCTTTCAAAGTGGCCTGAACTGCCTGCCGCTGGGAATCGTCCAATTGAGATAATGCATGAATTAAATCATTGACATTGAAAGATGGTGGGGTGTTCCTCGATGTGTTCTGATTGGATGGTAAAGCTTGAGAGGGGGGTTCAACCTCATGAGTGGTGGTGTCAACCACATGAATTTGAGAATAATTAGCATGAGGCGGAGGGTAGTTTCCCTCATGATAGATGGAATCTTGGAGGGGTGCCTCATAGGATTGATCAAAAATATTCTCCTCCACATCATCATAGGAGTACCCGTAGCTTGCCATGTTGATAATCTTACCTGAACGGAGTTGCATGTTTAAGCAGAGAAAGACGCTTATTTTGGAGGAATTATAATTGCAGTAATCACTCAATCCAATCAAGTTATGCAAACAAGTTGTAATGAACGCAAGCTTTTAGATTCAAGTTTAAGATTAGAGTGAATTAAATTGATGCACAATCCTCTCTCTTTGTAGTGTAGAACTTAGTTGTGAGTTTTGGTTGTGATATCTGGGTTAACTAAGTTCTTTCTCTCTCCTCACCAACGGTGGGCTATCTAAACTCCGGGTACTTCAAGGTACAACCAGCCCGGCGTCCGTGAGGGAATCCACGGGTGCGGGGACTTACGGAGGTCTTGGAAAAGGAATTTCTGGTCCAAAGAGACGGAATGCTCAATGGAGGGTTGTTCCAATTCCAAGAAGGGTGTGTGGAATCCTAGTGTAGAGAGAGGAGGTCTCTCAACCAAATGCCACAAAATGTAGAATAATATAAGCAGAGCAAGCAGGCATAATCAGATAATGAATATGTGAATCAATCCAGCATGAACAAACAGATCAAGCAACTTTATGTTAACACACAGATAAAAAGTGACTTGGCAGAAGTCGCTAAAACAAGGAAACACGACAGCGTGGCTGTAGCTAATCTGTGAAGTCCTGTCGGACAGTGCTCAAGAAACGCCTTGGTGTGAGGCGCGGATTGTGCAAAAGATGCCTGGGAGAAAGGTGCCGGATAGACAAAGGACGCCCATAGCAGGGGGCGTCAATTCTCAGGGAGTGAGAAAGCAGGAGACGCTATATAAAAAGGCGCCTTTGCAGAAGGTGTTAAATGCGAGAAAGATGCCTTGAGTAAAGGCGTTAATTCATGAAAAATGCCTTGATGTGAGGCGTTAATTAAAAAACACAGAGAATACAAACTGGCTAATCCGAGGGGTGTGGGTGTGCAGTGTGCACAATGGAGGGTGCCCGTGAGGCACAGTGGAGGGGTACCGTGGGTACCTAAGGGAAAGGGCACACGTGGGTGCCAATGGGAGAGGGCACACGTGGGTGCCAACAGGAGAGGGTAATCAAAAGAAAAACAGTGGAAGTCCCACCGTGATCGCCAATTTATGAATCGTGTTTTTCACATCAAAAATAAATAAGAGGAAGATAAATAGTGAAATAAAGGGAATAAAGGGGAGCAAGAGATTGCTATTGGAGTGTGATCGCCAGAGGGGTTACCTCAAAAGAAGGGAGATTGATCGCGAATACCTGGTGAAAATAGGATGCGGGATGAGTGTAGATTCCTTCCTCCTCCTTCTACCGGCCGGCCGATGAAGGGGGTTTTCCTCTTGATTACCCTTAAACAAAGAACAAACAATCAACAGAGGAGGGATTAGCCAAACGTATGTGTAGTATCAATCCAAAAGAGTAATATGATGATGAAAGTAGAGCATAAAGTGTGCACCTTTTGGTTATTTTAAAACCCCTAGGAGAATTAGGGAAGGAAAGAGATATGATGCAGAGCTAATGCAAACTAACTATGATGAACAATGATGAAGTAGCAAATTGATGCAAAGAACTCCCTACTGTTCCTGACAACAGTAAAGGGGAAACCAATTGATGCGGCTGATGCACTAGGAAGAAGAAGACCACTGCAAGAGCATGAATTCGTAAAGAAAAGGAGAGTAGAAAGGCTTCAGTGCACAGAGAAAACTGTTATTGCTAATCTCTCCTCTCTTCTATTTTAGCCAACCTTCCTATCAACCTTCTGCTAACCTCGTGCGAACTCGACCCAGGAGGCTATTTATAGGGTAGAAAACACAAATCTAATAGGATAAGAACTAGCAAGACCCTTCTACGGCAAGGTCTCTAGTTCCCTAATCGAGCAAGATGACCAAACAGAGCAGGGGACTCTCCAGGAAAGGGCAGTTCAAGCAGGACACGGAAGGAAAAGAGACGACTCACATCAAGGCGTTAATTCGAATCACGACTGGTAAAAAGACGTCAATTCTTGGATTTAATTTTAGTAAGAAAAACCTTCCTTATTTGAAAATTATAAAGAGACGCCTATAGGAGAGACGTTAATTCAAAACACGACCCAGGGAGGGACGTTAATTTTTGATTTCAATTAGGGTAGGATACGTCCAATATCAGAAACTGACGCCTCTTGCTCCAGTCGTCCTTTCTTTGAAAAACGCCCTAGCTCAGGTCGCTATTTAAAACACGCCCCTCTTAGAGTCGTTAATTACATAAATTCAAGAAAAATCATAAAAACCCACACAAAAATAAAAAAATGTTATATTATTATAGAAATATTGAAGTTCACTTTGGGGCGTTAACATAGTGACATGAGATTTGATCAACATAGTATCAATTTTGGCGTGTCTATAATAGGGTCCCTGATGACCTATGAGATGAATTTAAAGATCAAAGAGGCTGAGGTAAGTAAGAAGAAGCCTCTGGCTCTCAAAGTTGGGCCAAGCACCAAGGACATTTCTGAAGATGAAGAGCCTTCAAGTAGCAACTCTGAAGAGGATGAGATTGCTATGATAACAAGAAAGTTCAGAAAATTTTTAAGAAAGGAAGGTAAAGGCTTCACAAAGAGGAAGCCTCAGGTAAAGAGAGGTTTCAGGTCAAGACCTGAAAATGCTAAAAAGTTTAACAAACTTGTCTGCTACTCTTGCAGGAAACCAAGTCACATCAAGTCTGAGTGTCTAGAAGGAGTTAAGAAAACAATGCCCAGATGGAAGGACAAGAAGAAACAGGTCATGGTGTGTACATGGAGTGATGAAGAAGAGGAAGAAAATGAAGATAACTCCTCTGAAGAGGAGAAAGAAGATCTCTGCTTGATGGCAAATGGAGAAAAGAATAGTGAGGTAAGCTTTCTTTTTGAACATTTTTCTACTGATGATTGCTAAGAGGCTTACTTTGAATTAATGGATAAATATGAAGTGTATAAAAAAGAAAACAAAGCCCTAAAGAAGAAAATTGACTCCACTGTGCATGATAAAACCCTTAATGAAAAGATTACTTCCCTGGAAACTGAAATTGAGGATCTAAGAAAAATGAATGAAAATCTAGAAGTGGGAAGAAAAGAAATGAGGGATTTGGAAGATGAAAAGGAAAACCTAAGAGATGAAATTGATGAGTTGAAACTACAGATGCAAAGTTATGTAAAAGACAACAATCCATGCAATGAAAAATATGATGCATTTAAAGAAGTCAACTCTCAACTGTTGAAAGAAAATGAAAAGCTTAAAAAAGACCTAGCAAGTAAACAAACTACCCTTGAAAAATTTGTTCATGGAAGTGAGAACTTGAATGCTCTGCTAGGGACTAAAATGAACTTCGACAGGGAAGGGCTAGGATATGAGCCAACTAAGAAAAAGGCTTTTGGTTTAAAAACTACAACTTTTGTCTCATCTTTTGAAACATCAACTTCTAAAACAACACCTAGCCCAAGCCAAGAAAAAGCTAAAAACAAAGTAAAAAAGAAAATGGGAGAGCCTATAAAGAACAACCCTAAAAAACTCAAAAAGGCTCACCAACAACACTAAGCAGGTCGACACCAAACCAAGTCCAGGTCTGCACATCCTAAGGGTAGAAAGAATTTCAACAATGGCACAGGTCGGCACTACCCTAAGGACAGGTCGACACCCTCATGGTCAACCACCCGTCAGTTCCCTAGGTTTGCATCGACAGGTCGACACCCAATTTATAGGGACCCGACACATCTCTCAAATAGAGACCATTATAATTGGGTTGAACAGGAGACATGTCGACACTTTCATGACAAGAGGTCGACACATCCCTCATCCAGAGACCGTTATAGATGGTCAGAACAGGGGACAGGTCGACACTTCACCTCCTACATGTCGGCACCTTCATGGGTCTGGGGTAGTTATGAACCCTATTGTCATAGGTTCACCCAACCTCAATAACCTAGGTACTATGACACCTCTTACCCCTTTAGACCAACCAAATGGAACAGATGGTCTGAAAAACAATCCTCTTCCAACATTCCTAAAACCCATAAAGCCCGAGAAGCTAAAAGAGAGAAAAGGAATGTTAATGAAGAAAAGAAAAGCCAGAACTTCCAACAAAGCAAGAAAAACACAAATACTAAGAAAGTATGGATTTCAAAGCCTATGTTATCTTGCTTTACCGAGATAAGAAGACTTTTGAGACCCAATTGTCCTTGGGTTCTAAATATTGTCACTTAATTCCTAGTGCAGGAGTGTCTTGCAGTCGTGCACAATCGCTGGTATCTTGATAGTGGCTGCTCAAGACACATGACAGGGGACAGAACCAAATTCTGTCTCTTAGTAGAAAAGGAAGCTGGTCATGTCACATTTGGAGGGAACAACAAGGGAAAGATCATTGGTACATGTAAAGTTGGTAGGAATCCCTCCAACTCAATTAAGAATGTATTGCTTATTGATGGTCTGGAATATAATTTGCTGAGCATAAGTCAACTTTGTGATAAAGGTCACATTGTAGTATTTGACTCTAATGAATGTAGGATCTTGCACCCTAATTCAAAAGAAACCAAGTTTTCTGGTAAAAGAGTCAACAATGTGTATATGATTGACTTAGATGACCCTGCTCACATAAATCTCTGTCTTGCTACACCTAAATCTGAATTAGCCTGCTTGTGGCATCGTAGACTAGGTCATGCTAACTATAACACACTTCATAAATTGGTGAAACATTCTATTGTTAAAGGATTGCTTGAAATTAAATTCAAACTGAACTCTAAAATTTGTGATGCATGTGCACAAGGAAAACAAACTAGAAAGTCATTTAAAAGCATAACTGAAAGCTTATCATCCAAACCACTTGAACTAATTCACATGGACTTGTTTGGTCCAACCAAAACAGCTAGCTTAAGTGGTAAAAGATATGGCTATGTTTTAGTAGATGACTTTACTAGATTCACATGGGTGTTTTACCTTGCACATAAAAATGACGCATTTGATGAGTTTCAGGCACTCTTCATGCAAGTAAAGCAAGACGGTAAGTTCAAAATTTCCAACATACTTTAAGACCATGGTGGTGAATTTGACAATGCTGATTTTGATAATCTTTGCAGGACTGAAGGAATAAATCATAGGTTTTCATCACTAAGAACCCCAGAAAAAAATGGGGTGGTCGAGAGGAGGAATATAACTCTCATAGAGATGGCACACATAATGCTCGCTGAAAAGCAACTACCAAGGAGATTTTAGACAGAAACGGTAAACACTGCTTGTTATATCATCAACCGCTCAATGATAAGACCATTCACTAAAATGACTCATTATGAGTTATTCGAAGGTAAAAAGCCATCTCTCTCTCACATGAAAGTATTTGGTTCAAAATATTTTGTCCATAACAATGATAAGAGAGTTTTAGACAAGTTTGAGCCCAAGAGTGATGAAGGCATATTTCTTGGATATTCAGATAGGTCTAGAGCTTATAGAGTCTATAATATTAAGGCCCTATGCGTGGAAGAATAACCTCACATCACTTTTGATGAGAGTAATCATGATAATACTTGTAGGGAAGATGATGATGGGGAATTTCTGAATGAAAAGGGAAAAGAAGAACTTCCACACAAGGAGACACAAGGAAATGAAGATCAAGGAGAGTCAAGCAATGCTCCAGTCACTGATGCAGATGAAGGTAACACTCAAACTCATATAAGAGTGTTGAAAGACCATCCTTTAGAAAACATCTTAGGTAATCTACATGACCCAACTAAAACTAGGTCTCATTTTAGAATTATAGATGAAATTGAACAATTAGCTCTTGTACCTCAAATTGAACCTAAAAATATTGTAGAGGCTTTAAAAGATGAAAACTAGATAAATTCCATGCATGATGAACTAAATCAGTTTGAAAGAAACAATGTGTGGCATCTAGTTCCTAGGCCCCAAGAGAAATCTATCATAGGTACTAAATGGGTCTTTAGGAACAAACTTAGTGAAGATGGTAAGATAATCAGAATTAAAGTCAGATTAGTGGCTCAGGGGTATAATCAAGAGTTTGGCATAGATTTTGAAGAGTCTTTTGCCCCTGTAGCCAGATTAGAGGCCATTAGAATTTTACTTACATTTGCATGGTCTCATAAAATCAAACTGCAACAAATTGATGTAAAGAGTGCCTTTTTGAATGGCTTAATAAAAGAAGAAGTATATGTAGAGCAACCCCCTGATTTTGAATGTTCACATTTTAAAGACCATGTTTATAAGTTGGACATGGCTCTATATGACTTGAAGCAGGCACCCAGAGCTTAGTATGAAAGACTAAGCTCATTCCTCACTAAACAAGGCTACACAAGAGGTAATGTAGATCAGACACTATTCACTAAGAGACAAGGTAAGGACATCTTGTTAGTTTAGATTTATGTAGATGATATAGTGTTTGGGTCCACAAAATCTCAAATGTGTGAGGATTTTGCTAAACTCATGACTAATGAGTTTGAAATGAGTCTTATGGGTGAGCTTCAATTCTTTCTTGGCTTGCAGATAAGTCAAAGCAATGAAGGTTGTTTCATTAATCAAGCCAAATATGTGAAAGAGTTGCTGAAAAGATTTGATCTGACCAACTGCAAACCATTAGGAACTCCAATGGGGACTGCCACTTCACTGGATGCAGATGAACAAGGTACACTTGTGGATGCAAAGAAGTATAGAGATATGATCGGTTCATTACTCTATTTAACTGCATCTAGACCAGACATTCAGTTTAGTATTTACCTTTGTGCTAGATTTCAGTCTAGTCCTAGAGAGTCCCACTTGACTGCTGTCAAGCATATCTTTAGATACCTTGCTAGCACTCAAGATCTGGGATTATGGTATCCTTCATCTTGTGAACTTTCACTCATTTCATATTCAGATGCAGACTATGAAGGATGCAAACTGGATCGTAAGAGCACTAGTGACTATTGCCAATTTTTGAGTGGGTGTTTGGTTTCTTGGACCTCCAAGAAACAACACTCGGTTACCCTCCCCACTACAGAGGCAGAATACGTTGCTACAGGGAGTTGTGGCACCCAAGTGTTGTGGATCAAACACCAACTCCAAGACTATCTAATAGATCTTGGATGTATTCCCATATTGTGTGATAACACAAGTGCTATAAACCTTGTAAAAAATCCAGTCCTTCACTCTAGGACTAAGCATATAGAAATTAGGCATCATTTCATTAGGGATGAAGTCCTTAAAAAATATTTTGATCTCCATTTTGTTGACTCAGAAAATCAGATTGCAGATATCTTCACAAAACCTTTAAGCAATGACAGGTTTTCAACCTTAAGGAGAGAGCTAGGTCTATGCAGACCTCAATCAACTCAAGTTTGAACTCCTTACTCCTTATTGATGCTCAAGATACTTGTCTTTGCTATGATGGTTGCTAGTATATCTGATTTGTCTTGAAATGTTCTATTGCTTGAATGAATTATTTCATGAATGATGGTCACATTCATGGGGAGCTAGTGTGCATTTTGAATGTTTTGAATTGCATATCATCTTTTGACTACATGGTATCTCAAATGCTGAGTTGTGAAAAAATAGGCTACGCCTGTCAAGAAACTCTCATCATGCGTGAGGACTGCCCTCCGCCAAGTACCATGAGTCAGAATTGCATATAGAAATTTGCATAGTTAATCTTTAGTGCATGAGCATATTTAAAGCTTTAGCATCAAATAAAGCACTTCTCACTGACAGCAAAAAGGTAAATTTATGGATGATTGACTGAAATCTAAAAGTTAGAGGCACTGGTATCAAAAATTGGCAGAAGTGTTTCAGAAATGAAGCAATCATAGAAGGAAAAGAATCAGATACACTGGCTGAGAAAAGAGTACTGAACAGGTCGACACATTCTGGTGATATGCCGACACATGCATTTGAAATGCCCAAAGAATGGGCTTCTGTTCTCCAACAGCAGGCCGACACCTTCACAAAGGTCGATGCACATCGGCTAGGTACAATATCTAAGGTCGGTGCACATCATGACCAACATAGAACAAATGTCGATGCTACCTCAGCTATCGTAGAAGAAAGGTCGATGCACCTTGGCCACTTTAGAGGAATGGTCAATGCAACTATTTCTAAACAGCTAGTAAGGTCGAGGCATATCTTAATGAAGGTCGAGGCACATCTTAATGAAGGTCGAGGCAAATTGGAATGAAGGTCGAGGCACATCTTCATGAACATCGATGCACATGGTGCTGATATGAACTAAAGGTCGATGCTACCCTTATGATTTCAGAACCAAGGTTGATGCTACTTTAAGAGTCACAGGAACAAGGTCGATGCTACCTCAGTTGTATCTGAGGAAAGGTATATGCAACTGTTTCAGATCTGCATGTAAGGTCGATGCACCTTAAGACTCTCAAGACCAACGGGTCGGTGCACATCTTACTGAAGGCCAACGCACATCAGAATTGTCGACACTGTCGCTCAGTCACTGCAGGTCGACACCTTCATAGGAAGTGTCGACACTGTTACTCTACCACTCAAGGGTGTGTGATCCATTAGAGAGTCATTCTGTCTATTCTCACTACTTTATCATTGCCTTCTTCATTTCTTCATTACATCTTTTGCTTCTGAACCATTACTTAGTCACCGGTCATTAATTTAGGGGGAGTTGAGAAAGTTTTAATTCTTTCATACAACCTTGGCTAAGTTATTATGTTCTACCTCTGTTAAAGAAATGGTTTAATGTTTATAGCCCTCAATTTGGTTGATAATTGTGTTAAGTTGCACCAACCTTGCACTCATAATAGGGTTAAAACATTCATCAAGTTGTTGATAATCACCAAGGCCTAAGCATCTGAAAATTAATTGTAAAAGGGCTTCTTTGGTTAAAGAAATGTTAGCTTGTATTGTCCTTAAACAATTCACCTAAATTGAAGCCATCTAGAGAATACGCCTCCTAAAACCATATTGCAATAATTTCATAGCAATGGCATCATCTTTAGAGAAACTAGATCCTACGTCAATGAAATGCAGCAAATCTAGTCACGATGAAGACTGCTATCTCTGTTCAAAAGAAAACAGAAAGATAAGCTACACTGAGTAACTAGGGACTCTGGCGTCTGAACAACATGTTTCCTTGTGTCAAAAAGTAAGACTGTTTAATTAAAAAAAATTGGGACTGACTCTAGATTTTACTATAAACAGGCTAATTTGTTTATTTTCAATACTTATTTATTTTTTTCACCAATCTTGCCTAATGAACTTAATGAGCACAATTAATAGGCTTGGTTAAAATCTTTTGACTTCATTTAAATATTTTAACAGTATTATATGTTGCAAAAATGGTTTTTTCTTAATCTTTTATTCTTCACAATTGAGCTTATAGGCCTTAAATCGTTTAAAAATAAAAATAGGGGTATGTCAACAATTTCTTATCTAAAAGGTGTTCTTTTAAAAAGGAAAAATCTCACCTTTACCTTCTTTAACTGGCCGGTGAACATCGTGTTTTCACTTTACCATTTCTAACCCTATCATTCGCAAACCCCTTCTCTGGCGCGTCTGCTCGTCTCTACGCGGAGGCCGACACTTTCCTCTGTCTCCCTCCGCAGTGGATCCTAGCACTCCAGCTAGCTCCATTCCTCTGCTGTGCCGCTCCAGCAACCCAAGCTACCCTCTCTTCCTTCTTTCTGCCATCGCCATGACTCCTCCGATCACCCGTGGCAAGAAAAAGGATCACCAACAAAGAAGGCTCCTGCAGCTAAGAAAACACAAAAGGAAGGGCGCTCCAAAAGCATTAATGACAGACCAGTTGTAGAACCAGCGAAAAAGAGGAAAGCAGTAGAAACCCAGGGTTCTAGCAGCTACAAGGGCACGCAGCAAGAAAAACTGGCCAAGAGGAAATGCCTGTCTGCAGCTGAAAAAGGGAAAGAAAAAGCACAGCCATGTCCTCCTCAGCCGAGTACTACTCACACAGTCAGGGAAGAGGAGAGTGACCCTACCAGAATACTATTTCTTAGGTATGTGGATTTCGATGACCACCAGATACTTGATAATTTTCCTGAACTACTTCCCCTCATCGAATTCCAAGGATGGAAGAGGTTTTTATCCGCTTAAAGGGTGTACTATCTCTTCCTGGTCCAACAGTTCTATAAGAACTTAGTTTATGACCAGAATCAGAAAGCCCTTAGGACTGAAGTTAAGGGGGTACAGATTAAACTGTCTACAAAGCTTCTTCACAGAGCTTTACGTATATCCCGGGATGGGTTACTATAATTTGAATTTGAGATTGATCTGCTTGAGGCTTACACCATACTGGCAGGAAAACCCAGCAACCTTGCGGATGAAACCCAACTGCTTGTGAAACACTTTGACACAAACAGGTTTCCCCCTTTGCAGCGTCTGTTGCACCACATGTACACTATAATGATTACCCCACAAGGGGGTGGCAGGAGTAGACTCATAGAAACCTAGAGATTCCTATTTTACTACATGTTCAATAATTTACAGATCTATATTCCGGAGATTATTCTGCAAATTATGGGGAGTTGTATAGGGCACAAGAGAAGTCTACCATATGCTGCACAATTGACAGCCATATTCCATAGAGTTGGAATTTCTCTGGAAAATGAAAAGATGGAGAAAATCCCACAGAGCAATGTGCACTGCATGAGATTCATCAAGAAGTACATGCACTTCAAGAAGAAAGGAGATAAAGTTGTAAGGGATTTGCCTGGTCCCCAGACTGACCGTCCAGCTGCACCTGCGCAGCAACAGTAGGCCGACCAGCCAGCACAGCCTGCAGACCAATTCCAAGAACAACAAACTGAAGAGGAACATCTAGACCAATATGAAGAACAGTTTCATATGGATACACACTTTGAACAGCAGCAGCAGTAGCATGATGTGCCACAAGGTATATTTTTTGGTCCCATAATACCATTTAGGACTCTTCCACCTCAGACTCCTCCATCTGACCCTACAGTTCATACTGGAGAAGAGGCGCCTCCTACATTTCATACAGAAGCCTCATCATCAAGAGGACAACAATCTGCTGCCACAGAAGGTCCAATGGGCATTCACCCCACATTGAGTAGGTTTCTTACTACTCAATTTGCCAATGTGAATTCCTCCATCATACAGCTTGACATGAAAGTTGAAAGACTAGATGCTAGGTTTGTTCACGGTGAACAAGTTTAGAACAGCAGATGGGAGAAATTTGTCAGAGACAAACACAAGTTTGATGGTAAACAATATGCCTTTATGAACTCCTTGATACATGTGTGTAAAAGAGTAGGGACAGTAATGAAAAGATTAAGAGAGATTCATATTGAGACACAAGAAAAGACTTATGAGATGCTTATGCATGCATATGACATTAGAGAAGATCAAAGGAACATGAATCTTCGATGTGCAACTCTCATGGATTCCTCTCACAGGATTGAGGAAAGAGTAGTAGTTGAGTCCCTTACAATCAGAGAACATGTGGCTGCTGGAACGGCTAGGATTGTAGAAGTCACCTCTCATCTGGAAGCAGCAATTAATGCCAATTCTGCTCGGCTAATTGATGCGTCCAACAGACTGAAAGAAAAGGTTCACTCTGACTCCAACAAGCTCCTTGATGCCTCCTCAAAGCTTGCAGAACAAGTCCATACCGACACAACAATAATGGTGAACAGTTCCACTAAAGCTGAAGCAAAAATGAATGTTGTTTACAACAAACTTGATATTGTTGGAACTGAGATTCTGGAATTGATACATCTACATAAAGCTCAACTCCGACCAATTTTGGAAGACACAGGTGATGAATGGTGTCCTCGTATCATTGAAGCTACATCTTCTCATGTCTCACCAAAAGGGACCCAATAGAAAGCACATACAGAGTATATATGTGACATGTTGCACAACTGGCTGGATGCAATCAATGACAATATCAAGTCACTTCACAAGTTTGTGAAACAAAAAGATGAGAAACTAACTCAAAAGGTTGACTCTCTAGCTGCACAAGTTCTGCAACTGCAACAACAATTCTCTGAGGCCCAGAAACTTCAATTTCCAGGAAGCTCACACTCCATGCCTCCTCCACAGCAACCACCTCCTTCACCCCATCCTTACTGACGCCAAAGGGGGAGACTAGTCAAGAGTCAAGACAAGTCAAGTGTCAAGTCTTCATATAGCATTAGGCATCTAGTTAGGTCATGCATAATTTTTGATGAATGTATATGAAAAATCTTTGATGAATGTATATGAAACTTTTTGTTTAATCAATGACCTTGTATGGATCTCCTTATCGTTGTGAATGAAAAGTTTTTTGTTTAATGGAATGCCATATGAATGCTTGTAAATAATGACTCATGGTTGTCATCATCAAAAAGGAGGAGAATATGGTGTCCCCTGGTTTTGATGATAACAAACCATAACTCATTGTTGAATCCTTGTGGTATGATTAATGATTTTGTTTAAGTTGTGATTTGGACAAGCTCAGGTGAAGGACTCTCGAGTGTCGACCTGTCACTTGGACATGTCGACACGCCAAGAAGAAACCATCCTTGAACCGTTTCTGTTTGAGCTCTGGAGTGAGTAGAGTGTCGACACCTCCTACAGCGTGCCGACACGTCTAGAAGAAATTTGTGATCGAATCATTTCTGTTGGGGTTCTGTCTGGCACCATGTATCGACACCCTATGGAAAACGTGTCGACACCTTCGGCCCAGCGCAACAGACTTCATCTCTGCATGGCGCACCTGCCCTGACACCTCTAAGTGAAGTCTCGACACGGAGACTCGAGCCGCACGTGAGTGTGGTGCATGTGTCGACACAGGACCATCGAAGTGTCGACACCTTCATGTTCACCCAAAACAGATCTGGATCCCATCGCGTCCGCTATTCAAGATCCGCAACCGATCGTGGAGGATCCGATCGCACTTGAAAAAGCTTCTGGAAGCCCACCTTGTCAGAAGATCTGATTGGCAGGCAGAGGAACCCTCCAGATGCAGGTACTTTTACAGATTTGGTTTCCTACCTACCCACGAATGTGGTACGCATGGGAGAAAAGGACAAGAGGCCGTTGAAGCAAAAAGAGGAACGTGGAATGCGACATCCTGCGCATAGGGTTCCTAAAAGGATAAGGTGGAGAGATCGTGAGCGAATATACAAAGAGACGGAAGAGTAAGCTCCAGTTGGGAGAATGCAGAAGCAGAGAGAAGAAGGAGAAGAGTAAGAGAAGGAGAGAAGAGTAGTGAATAATCTTGCTCCGGGAGATATCTCCTTCCTTGTGTTGCTGGCGTGACTACAATGCAGCAAACTGCCTTCTTCACCTCAGGAGGTCTCACAGCAAGGAGGATAGCATCTGATGAAGCTTCATAAGGTGCCCTTGAAAGCTGAGAAGCGAGTTCATCATTTCCTCTTGTGGTCGTGGTGAAGAACCAGGAAGAAGAAGAAGAAAACCCAGGCATCCTCTAGTTCTCTCCCAGACAGGAGTTTTCTCTCCCATAGAACTTCATAGCCATACTTTGTCTGGTTGTTCCTTTTTTAGTTTTGTTTCTCTCAAAAACACATACTCTTACTATTGCTCCCTACCTGCAAGTAGGAAGACAGACGGTGTGTTTACCGATCTGAAGGATTTGGGTTGTGTACCCTCAAGCTGTTTGGCAGCAGATTTGAGAGAGTTTGTCTCTCTGTTAGAAACTATGAATCAGCGGTAGTGCCTTTGCACTAGTGAAGCCTCACTTGGTTGAAGTAAGGGGTGGACGTAGGTCTCTGGATAGAGACCGAACCACCTTAAAATCTTGCGTTCTTGTGGTTTGCCTTCTATCGTGCCTTATAGCTAGATGCTTGCTTAGGAACGCCTTGATCATTTTCCTTGCATTTAGCTCGCTAGCTTGTGTGTGTTTCTGCTTTACTGATATAAGTTTTTATCTACTTGTTATTTCCGCAAAGAAGGGGTTGATCTATTCACCCCTCCCCTCTAGATCTGCCTATCACTACTCAATAGTTTGAGGGTTGATTTGTTGACTGAACCTTGTCGTTCTGGCATTCTGGCATGGTGGCGGTTCCCTCTAGACCGCCTATTCCAAATAGCGGCCCACTCGAGACTGCTACTTTGGTGCATCGACTAGCTAGCCTAGTGAGTCGACGCAGGCTTATGTTGGCTTCTGTTAATAGCGGTTATCCCTGAACCGCTACTCTCTGATTGCGGTTTCCTTCGGACCGCAATGACCTTTCCACTCAGTGAGTCGACCCCACCTGCCGGTGAGTCAACTCTGCCCTTTTGATTGCCCTTCTGATAGTGGCTCTCTCTTAACCGCTAGCATTGAATAGCGATCTTGTGCAGACCGCGACTTGTCCAGTGCCTTAGATTTTTTCTGATTTTTGTGTGATGTAGCAGCAATGTCAAAGGATAGCCCTTCAGGCGGCTATCCAGTTCTACTCACGACCCCTTTTAATGAACCTTGGCTTCCAAGTCATATTTTATGGCCTACCGTTCGAGATTCCTGCTATGGAATGGCCTTTGTTCTTAGAGCTTGGTTACTTGAGCTTAACCTTGGAATTCTTGGCTGAAATAAAGGAATGTCTAGATATTACTTGGGATCTTTGATCCACCACTTAATGCCAACGCATCATAAAGGGCCCGGTCTTGTCCTGGGAGGAGCACCCGAAAGTACTTGTGTCTATGGGAGTTTGTAATGACAAGGTGTGGCATTACACCGAGTACTTGCTAGCGTGTTGTCTATGACATTCATTCCTACATCAAAATGTGTAACTCCACATGACTTGTTATATGTGCATGCTTGTTACGACCAATTACATGAAATCTTGTTATACATGGTTCTATCTTCTGTTATTCGTGGCTATCATATCTTCCTTTATTAGCTCCAGTTAATGGCTCTTAGCTTTATTCATTTATTTTGCTCGTTGTTTTTATGGAAGACTTATTAACTAGTTAATCACTTATATATTGCCTGGTATAGAACCTACTGAGCGCTCGCTCACCTAATTTTCCAACCCTTTTCATGTAGCTCGGATGAGGAAGCGCAGGCTGATGGGGATGGGCACGAGTGAAAGCTTGGAGCGAGCCAGCCTAGGAGTCATGTCATGTCTCTATCATAGTGTAGAATGCGTTAGTTAATTAGAATTATCAAATGTGGGAGTTGTAACTTCATTTAGCATCAGATTTGGTCAGTTATGTAAGAGGATAGTTGATTATGGTTGGAAATTTTATGTTTTTATAAATAAAGTTGGAAGTCTATTTGAGTTTAATTATTCTTTGTCTCTTGTTGTATTTATTTCCATTATCACTCTGATTGACACGATTGATTATAACTGTTGCGTTCTGATTTTTTCACATCGGGGCGTGACAGTGTACGCTTCCTTTCTTTGACTGTACTTGTGGACTGGACTCTGTAGTTGTTATAATTGTTATAAAAATGTAATTTTATTTCTGTCAAAACTATATATTAATTCTGTAGATTTACTTTCCTACTATTGTTCATAATTTCAATGCATGATCACACCATCCTTTTAACCCTTCCAAGCCCTCTGGCTCGTGGGTGGCGAGCCAGGATTCGAATGGTATCGGGTTATTCTTGGTATCCGGATCTTGGGTCATTACAGATGATATCAAAGTCAAGTTATGAAAATGCATGGGAATTCAAGACAATACAATGATTATGAGTCTAGAAAGTCCAGCACAGTCGATAGCTGGCTTATGGTGTTTTGTTTTATTCACCCCTCCCCTATTATTTTCTGTGCTTGTGTTAAGGGTTAGATGGCGCCGAGGAGGCGAGTTTGAGCATTGTCAGGAGTGCCGGTGGGGGCTCAGGAGGAGCCGGGTAGGGAGGAGCTGAGTGGCGAGTCTTTTCCTCCAAAGGTAGCAGCCCCTGGTGTGCCGGATCAGGCCGAGTTTTATGCCGGCATGTATCATTTCTTTGTGCGGCAGATGAGTCAACGTTGTGGTCAAGAGGCCGGCGAGGGTAGTTCGTCACATGGTGGCCGTGGACGTCTCTTGGGAGAGTTTCTATAGTTTCACCTGCCGACGTTTGAAGGCCATCTGGATCCTAATGCAGCGAGATCGTGGATTGATGCGATGGAACGGGTGTTCCGGTCTATGGAGTGTGTCCAGAATGAGAAGGTTCTGCTGGCGAGTTACCAGTTGCATGGTGAAGCCTTGTTATGGTGGACCACTTAGTGGGAATCGACATTTCAGTCACGTCCTCTATGTTAGATTCTGTGGTAGGAGTTTCTTGCGGCTTTCGAGCGGGTTTTCAACTCGAAGCATATCAGGACGAGGAGGATATATCAGGTCATGGAGCTGTCACAGGGAGATATGTCAGTGATGCAGTATCGGTCTCGGTTTGTGGAGTTGGGTCGCTATGCACCCCATATCATGGTGAATGAGAGATTGAAGACTCAACAGTTCATCAGAGGTCTGAGGCCAGAGCTTAGACATCTAATGATTGCAGCTCGTGTTGCGGATTTGGAGTCAACTTATCGAGCTGCAACAAATTTAGAGGAGGATTGGCTGAGGACCCAGGAGCAGGTTGGGTCAGGGCAGTCTCAGTCAGGTCAGGGTCAGCTGAGGACCCTTCAATAGTAGTATGTTCCCCAGCGGTTCCAGAGGCAGTCAGAATCGACATATCTCCCATCTCCTGGTTTGAGTTCTTCCCCTTCGGGATCGAGGTTTAGTTGGATGACTAGGATGTTCATAAGAAGCTGGTCTGGCAAGAGGCGCCAAGAACAGGAGGAGCAGGTGTCTATAGCGACTACTCAGCAGCTAGTGGTTCGACCACTGCGGCATGGTTTGAGTGAGTAGCCAGGACAGTGTCCGAGATGCGGCGAGTTTCATGAGGGAGGGCCGTGTGCCGTGGATGAAGCTGAGCTAGAATGTTTCAGGTGTGGTCAGATTGGTCATGTTGCTCGTGAGTGCCCATGGAAGCGGCCCTAGTCCCAACCATTTCTACAGCATTCCACTAGCCTGTCGAGTCAGGGTACCCGACGTGCGCGAGGCATTTGACCGGGTGGAGTTGTCGTGCTCACTCCGTGGAAGGTACGCGTGAAATTTTTTGCTATTGTATGTTGTGCTTGTGTTTAATTCCATTGTTTTCCCTATTATAATTGTGCTTCCTTGTGCCTGTGTTTTCCCGAGGTGTTTGGGGATCCCCGGAAGTGTCTTGTGTGAGGGCTATGTGGTTGTCCCTCGTCATGTCTTGGTGCGTAGGCGTTGGTGGGTCGTGTTGAATCGGGCGAGTAGAGACACCAGCCGAGATTGTGTGTTGTGTTATAGGGCTGGTGTGGGGTCTCTCTAGGTGCCATGTTGTTTAAGACATGCATTTGTAGGTGGATTATCTTGGCAGATGCCATGTTTTTCCCATTCCTGCGATGTATTCGGCGCAGAGTTGCGCAACGGAAGTGTAGTGGGTCGATAATGAGCATGCTCCAAGATCGGATTAGTAGTGGAGTATGGCATGTGTTTCATGGTAAGCGTGTTATGGAAGTGTCAGAGTTAGCTGTAGAGAGTTGCTATTGGGTGAAGAGATGTGTTTGGCCATGCGAATGGCCTTGGCTGCAGTGCGTAGGCAGCGGTATCGTGTTGAGTAGTGCTAGCAGCATTGAGAATCGGGAAGCTTAGCGGTGAGAGTGGTCGGATGAAATGGTTTGTTGCGCTAGTTTTTCTCGCGAATTGTGTCGCGTGGCTTAGGGTGGAGCCACTTAGCGACTGGTATTGAGACAGGTCGTGGCCTTTTGGGCCGGTTGTATGGCTCAGGCGTTCGGTGCTCAGAGATGAACTCGTGTGTGAACCGACTTAGGTTGGTGTGGATGTTCCGGAGGTGGATCCAAGGAGTGAGAGGCATTGGCCTTGGCAGGGAGATCCTGTGTGGATGCCATGTTGGCTAGTCGAGAAGTTGCTGGAATTGTTAAGCACCCTGATGAGAAGTGGTCTATTGCGCTAGTTGTTCGGCGGGCGTGAGGTTCGAGATCGATCGAGAGATGTGGCGGTGATGGATGGAGTCCTTGTCTATGGCAAGACTCGAGCGAGTTTGGAGCATGGTGTATCTGGTGGTGCCGCGGTCCAGATTGTGGTGTTCCCTTGGCTCGGAGGGAGTTGTGCAAGGATCGTCGTGTGCGTGGGCACTGAGAGTTGGTTGTTATGCGTGGTGGTTCCCGGTTGGTGAAGCCCTGGTGGTTGTTCGTAAGCTACCCCTGGTATTGTTGGTGTCCGGTGAGGCATTGGTTTTGGGACCGGTGTTGGCAGGTGAGCATTATGGCATTCAGATCGAGAGCGTGTATCACAGGCTGTGAGGAGTCGACGGAAGAATCGTGGCCAATTGAGCTTGGCGGTGAGGTTGCCATCTGAGGATAATGTGTGAGGTGCTCCTCGTAGGGAGTGCTCGATGTCCTATAGCTGGAGAAGCTATCGACCCGAGTAGGTGCTAATTGCGGTCTTCCTATTAAGGATCGTGTGTTTCTCCGTGTGTAAAGTGTGTCGGGTGTGCTGTGCCCTCAGAAGTTTTGAGGGTACTGAGGTGATGCCGGACTTGTTGGCCCCGTGTACCCCGATCGGTGTGGGTGTGGCGTGAAATGGTGTGGTAGAGCGCGAGGGCTCTTTTGATTGTGCTGGTCTAGCGGCGTCCCTCAGTGTTGGTGGTGCTGTGACCGTGAAGTCCTGCCCGTTGGGTGAGTTCTTTCCCCTGAGTTATGTGCCTTGTCCTAAATTTCGAGGATGAAATTTCTATAAGGAGGGGAGGATTGTAACGCCCTGAATTTTCAGATCTAGTTATGTGGGTCGTAGATCGTGTCCAAGTGGGTTTTATACTTTTTATAATAGTTTTTCATACCCTTTGTTGGTGTGTTTTTGGATTATTCTGGGTCTGTGGTGGTGCGTGGAGCGGTCCCAACTTTTTCTTGGAATTTTTTTGGGTCGGAATCTATTTTTTTGGGGTTTTTTCAGAGTTCTCGTGATTTTCTAAAAGAAATGGAAAGAAAAATAAATATAATAAAACTAAAATTAAAATTAAAACCATTTTATCCCCTTCTCTCCCCCTCCGTTCTCTCGTCTCTCTCGACTCACTCTCCTCACCCTCTCCCATCTCTCTTCCCCTTCCCTGTTTCCACCACCGGCGGTCGACGGCGATGGCGAGGTTTGGGGTAGACCGACGGCGGTGGCGTGCAGTGAAGGCGAGGCGAGGACGTGCGGAATTGGAGGCGGAGGCGGCAGGGTTCGTGAGAAGCTGACCGTGGGACGATCGTCGTTTTCGGGGTTTCGATGAGGTTAAGCTTCGATTCAGGTAGGGGGATGGATCCCTACTCTCCCCATGTGTTTCCATGTGATTCCATGCCCAGTGAGGCCGAGATAGGGAGCATTTCTTGCTTTCGGGTTTAAATGCATGTCGGGGGTTTGAGCGACGGTTTTGGCTGATCGAGGCCTTGTTTGATGGCTTGGTTATGGTTTTTTGATCGTAGGATGGTCCGGGGATGGATTCCCCATGTTTTCCCCTTTGTCTCGCGACGAATGGGGCTTCCGATCGAGCTCCGTGTGCGGGATCATGTGTTTTTCCTTGAAACTGGCAGGAAACGACCACAAAGGTGGCCGTTGCATCCAGGACTGGGTGGCCAAGTGTTTGGCCGCCCAGGTCTGCTGGGCGGCCAGGGGTTGGTCCACCCAGGGGTGTAGACGGCATGTGCTTTGGCCATCCTGTGTGTTTTCCATCGTTTTGAAGCCCGTGGTCTTGGCGGCCAAAGGGGTGGCCGCCCAGGTCCCTCGACCACTAGAAGGGTGGCCGCCCAGGTCCCTTTGTTGCCCAGGGTGGGCGGCCAGAAGGTTGGCCGCCCATCCCTCTGGGCGGCCATCGGGGTGGCTGCCCAGGATTCTTTGTGTCTGGGCTTTGGGCGACCAAGGGAGTGGCCGCCCAGGCCAGTCAGTGCCCAGGGGTAGGCGGCCAGGGGGTTAGCCACCTAGCCCTGTTGGGCAGCTAGTGGTCTGGCCGCCCAACTCTCTGGGAGGCCGGTGCCTTGGCCGCCCAGTCCCCTTCAGCCCGGGGGTGTAGCACTCTGTGGTTCGGCCTTCCGAGTTGTCCGTTGGAGGGGTGGCTTTGCGGAATGCTTGTCTACGTGGTTCTGTGTGTTTTGCTAGTTCTAGGGTATTAGTGTGGGCCATCCCTATCTGCTGGTGGAGTGTGGACAGTCTTCTTGTGTCGGGCTACTCGTGTCGACTGTCGCCGCGAGAGTTCCATGATCGCGAAGGGTGTTCCCGTGTGAGGACTATGATCGCGGCTAGTTATCCTCGTAGGAATTCTAGGCCGAGGTTCTTGTGTTCGTGTCCTCCGCTTTGGATAGTTTTCTCGTGGACCGGCTGTGTGGTTCAGAGGTTCCCTGTGGTTTAGGCACATATGTATGCATGTCCTCGAGTTTCCCGCGAGAGCGTGGAGGTTTGAGCCATGTTGTTTCTCTGCTTAGAGGGCTTGTCGTGATTGGACCGGGCGAGACCGCCTTGTGTGTACGACGCTCTTGTGGAGGCATGACCGCCTGAGCGTGTGTGTACCTTGGTTAGGACAAGAGTATGTTACTGACGGTAGCAGTGGCGTGTACCCCATGTCAAGTAGCTAGACACGGCCGTACTGTTGGGTGCAGAGATGCGGATCCTAGCCAGTCCGAGGCTGTGGTGTGTGTCTCCTCTGCTCCTCCCGAGACCGGGTGTGAGTAGTGTGCGTGCATATGAGGCCTTGGCACAGTATAAGACGTCAGTGGATGAATCTGGCCATGTTGTGTTGTCTTGAGTGGCGGACCCTATGCCGTGAAGGTGGAAGTACTGACAGGATTGTCGTGGCCCTTCCGACAAACGGGCTAGTGTCGCCCTGTGTGTTGGACGTGGTTCTTTCGCTAGTTCTAGCTCGAGATCAAGCGGCTCTGTGGTCTGGAGGTTCTCCCGAGGGTGTTGGTTCAACGTGTTGCCGTGTGGCCTTGTTAGTGGTCCCGTATGTGAGGATGGACTGTCCAACTGTGGGAGTCGGGGTAGCGCAGAGGGCTGGTGTGTGTTCCCTCCGTTTACCGTCTTCTTGTTCTGGTCACTGTCGTTGTGTTGTACCGGTGTTATTATCATGTTGCTACCACTGTTGTTCTTTACTTGTTGCTTCTACGCCATTCTTGTTTACTGCTTTCATTGTAGTGGGGACCCGCGGGACCCCTACTGAGCCAATGAGGTGAGGCTCACCCCCTGTTTTTCACGTGCGGCGTTATCCTTGGAGTGGAGCGTTCCAGTCGAAGGTTTGCTAGTTTCCAGCTCACCTGGTTGTCGGGGTATGCCCCGAGGCAGTGTACGTTTCATTTCTTTGACTGTACTTGTGGACTGGACTCTATAGTTGTTATAATTGGTATAAAAATATAATTTTATTTCTATCAGAACTGTAGATTAATTTTGTAGATTTACTTTCCTACTATTGTTCAGAATTTCAATGCATGACCATACCATCCTTTTAACCCTTCCGAGCCCTCTGGCTCGTGGGTGACGGGCCAAGATTCGAATGGTGTTGGGTTATTCCCGGTATCCGGATCTTGGGTCGTTACAGTCGACCCTTTATGGGGTGGACCAATCACGTGATCACTTACTCTGGGTCAACGACACATGTCTCTAGGACACATGTCCAAAAAGGTTCTAGGATAGAGATTTGTCCTTTTCATCATGGGCCAGTCAGAATGCCTTTTTGTGAGAAGGATTTGTCAGAAAACAAATTTAGGAAAAGTCACTTTTCATGCTGTCTTCCTTTTTACAATGGACCAATCAGATTCATCTATGAAAAGTTCTTAGGATAGAGATCTGTCCTTTTTATCATAAGCCAATAAGGAAGCTGATCTGGAAAGGTTCCATCACAAGGATATTTTTTTTATTCTGGAGCTATCAGAATGCAGATCTGAAGAGAAGGAACCTTCTATTCTTCTCTTGTATAAATATGAAGCTCCCTTGTGAAGAAGAGCCCGATTGTTGCTCTTAGCCATCAGAGACGCTGAGTTTTAAAAGATGTTCTGAGAGGAAGAAAAGAAGAGAGGCAAGTTTGAGAAGAGAAGTGTGAGACGCCCAGTGCTTATCTGAAAAATGCATGAAGATAGGTAGCCGTAGCAGTTGGCCTGTGCATTTCAGAGTTGAGAGGGAGAGTTCTGAAAGCAATCAGTGAGAGTGTTCCTCCCCATTTCTGCCTGGACACTATAGAGAAAGAGAAGCTAAGCAGCTTCGGATCTGAAGTTTAGATCTTCTATTTTATACTTCTTGACTTTATCAGAAGCTACATTTTGGTTTCTTGGTTTCGATTTCTACTTTTCTTCCAAGATTTCTCTTCCATTTCTTCATGTGTGGTTGCTGAACTTTCAGCATGTTTCTGGTATTCTGTTTAGGGACCGGGGTGTGTTATGGCTATTGTACAGCCATGTGTGTGTTGAGGAACTTGTTCCTCGTGCAAGCTGTTTGACAGCGTCTGTAGCGGACTAGCTCCATGTGTGTGTATGTGTATTCTTATTTGGCCGGAAGTGAAAGCCTCACCGGGTTGGTGAGGGGTGGACGTAGGTCTGCTAGATAGCAGCCGAACCACCTAAAAATCACTAAGCAGTGGCTTGCTGTGGTTTACTCCATCTCTTCTACCTCCTTCACAGGTGCAAACATCTAGTTTGTGCATCTCACAATCCTCTACTCTCGAACAGCACGGTTTCTGGTCTGTAACCGAGTTTAAGGTGTTTAAACTAGTTCATTCGATTTCTGCTATCTTTCTGAAACTTTTTAGTGGTTAAGTTTTTTTAATAGTGGGGATCTATTCACCCCCTCTCTAGATCCACTCATACCACTCATCAATTAATTTTGTAAATTAATTTCCTACAATTATTTTGAATTTCAATACATAACCACAACACTCCAAATAACCCTTCCGAGCTTTCCAATTTGTGGGTGGCGGTGTAGGATTCGAATGATATCGGGTTTGACTCAATATATAGAGTCGTTATAAAAAACTTCTTGCTCTCATTAGTGGAAGACCTAGAGCCATGCTACAACATGTTGCTCAGGATGAAGGGGAAAGAACCAAGGGTGCAGAGGGAAGAAGGCAAGATGTGTTTGGCACCTCCACCGGCCTCCCTATTTATAGGAACATTGGCCTCTTCAGAAGGTCACGAGAGCCCTTTCCTTAACTAAGCTCCTAAAAATGAGGCAGCCATATCAGAGATCGCGCCAGTCACGGGACATAATTACTCCCCAGGAAACCCAATGGTTCGTCTCCCTCACCAAACAGACGTAGCGTGTGCACGTCTAAACTTAGCTAGAAAGATCTTGACAACAAGACATTCAATTTACAACAAAGATTTGGAAGCCAATTACTTCATTACTATTTCATAAAGAAAGTGAAATTACAGGCGGGAGCACGCCTTGTTGGGCATGTCCAGGACAAAAGCAAGAAAGAAGAAGAGAAAAGGAAGCGTCAGGTGACCGGTGAGCTCCCTCGGATGTCAGCTCCTCCCTGCTCAACTATGGAGTCCACAGGTGTGGCTCCAAACAATTGGGGCCTGCTTGAGTGTCTTGTCCCAATGCGGAATATCGGAGCACAACAATTATAATCACTCAATCAGAGCAAGAACAATATGACATCCATAGACAACTCCAAATTTGCAAAATAGACAAAGCCATAATTTTATTGATAATCAAATTCCAACTAAGATTACATTGACTCCTTAATGACCCAACTCAAGTCAACTTAACTCTTTTAAAAATTGAAACAAATTACATGACTCTCACATACTTTCTAGACTAGACTCAAAAAAAGAAAAGAAAAGGGTCTTCTATTGACTCTTAGAGCACTCGATCGCTATTGACCTTCCCTATCTAAGTGGATTTTCTTATCAGAATTACTTGAAAAAATTGTAAATAAACATCAGGTGAGTGAAACTCAATAAGAATTACATCAAAATATGCACTATGCACTAAATGATAAAATGATGTAAATACATAAAACAAGACCATATGACAATAGTCAGGGTGACATGAAGATATAATCAATAATGACATAGATTCAAGTACAAGGAGTTTAGATAATAAGATGTAGAGAGCAATCCACGGAAATAATTATGCAAGTACCATATTTTAGTGAACAAATAACAAGAGGAACGTATCAAAGATTGGATGTAATGTCCCTAGGTTCTCGGATCATATTTTTATGGGTTGCGGATCATGTCCGTGTGAGTTTCAGACTTTAATATTGGATCTTCGGACCACTAGATGGTACGAATGTGAATTATTTTGGGTCTGTGGCGGCGTGTGGAGCGGCCTAGTTTTTTTCTGAAATTTTTCTGGGTCAGAATATATTTTTCGAGATTTTTTCAGAGTTATTGGAAATTTTTTAAATGAAATGAAAAAAAAAGAAATAAAAATTCCTTTTATTAAACCCCCTCCCCCTCATTTCTCTTCCTCACTCTCATAACCCTCTGCCCCCCTCTCTCATTCTCTCCCTCTCACTCTCACGTCTCTCCCTCTCTCCCTCTTCTTCTCCGGCGGTCGACAGGGAAGATTTGCAGGTGAGGTAGAGGGCGGCGCTGGCGACGAGCGGCGAGGACCGGAGTGTGGAACGGAAGGCGGCGTTGTGGCGGAAAGTTTTCAAGTTTTCATGAAGAACCAGTTGTGGATCGAAGCGATTTCAGCGTGGATCAACCCCGAACCTACGTGGTTTCTTCAGAAAATGTAGGGGGGCGGATCCCTGACCTTTGTACTTTAGTTTCCCGTGATTTCATGTTGATTAGAGCGAGTTCTAGTGGGTTTCCCTTTTGTTTGGGCTAAAATGCATATTTCGGGGTGAGAGACAATTCCGTCGATTTGGGTGGCGTTCTTTGATTTTGTTGCTAGATTTCGAGTTAATGGAATGTCAGGATATGTTTTCCCTTGATTTTGTTGTGATTTCCTTGCGATTTGAGGCGGGGATGAGACCGAATGCATTTTGTGGAGCGGTATGAGTGTGTGTAGGGCAATTGAAGGAATCACTCATTTCTTTGATCTCCTTGTGTTTTTTTGAGTCCTTCCAATGTGTGGAAGGCAAAGGAGTTGATTTCATGTGTTTTTCCCTTCGTACGAGATGAACGGGGCTTGGAACGGACGAATTTGCGCTGGTTCGTAGAGGTCTAGATCGGAAACAAGAACACAGTTGTCTCCCCAACTGCGTTCATCGTTTGGATAATGAACGCGGTGTGAGCAGGCACCGCGTTCATTTGAGAAGCCCCTGGAGAGGCGGTCATAGATGCGGTCGGATGACCAACTGTGTCTATGGTGGTCGCGGTCCTCAGGCCGACTGCGATCACCTTAACGTGGTCAACCTCCCAACTGCGTTCCCAGTCGGTGGATCGACCCATGCTTGGCAGGTCGACCTACCAGTGGTCTTGGTCGATCGACCAGTGGTCCAAGTCGATCGGGATGATGGCTTTTTAGCCCGTTTGAGACCCGTGAATGGGTTTTCACCCAGGAACATAGAAATTAATAATATATTCACATAAGCACATGGAAATTGGACCATTTCGGCCTTGTGAGGGCAACGATCGCAAGAGAATAGATTCATGTAATATGAGGTTTATGGATTTCCTACGGTGGGTTTGGCCGTATAAACATAGCTTAGTTTCTATGTGGCTTGCATGCCCATGGTGGGTTATATATCACGTGGGTCTTGTGACCGCGGTGGGTAGTCCCTGTGTAAGTTTAATGGGCCGGTATCCTCTAGTTTCCGTCATATGGTCGTGGGTAGTTTTCTTAGCACCCCATGGTATTATACCATGGTTTACGGCGGTTTGCGTGCGTGTGAACGCCCATTCTCGAGATTCCCGCGAGAACGCAGTAGATAGTGCTTTACAGTTTCACTGCCTGGAGGGCATGTGGCAATTGGACTGGGCGAGAGTGCCTCGTATGTACAATGCTCCTTGTAGAGGCGAGATCGTCTGAGCGTACGTACCTTGGTTAGAACAAATGTACATTGCTGTTAGGTGCAGTGGAGCGTACCCCGTGTCAGGCTATAGGACACGGCCGTGCTGTTGGGCGCAGAGGCACGGATCCTAACTAGTCCCAGGGCTCTTTCCCTTCCGAGAAAGGGTAAGGCTAGGGGTGGTAGTTGCTGGAGTGACAGTGAGTGGGTGGTGGGTAGATTGCCATGAGTTTGTCCCACTTGAACTAGGTGATGGATCCTTCAAGGAAGGGGGCAGATTGGCCGGTGGAGCCAAGACCTTAGGATCGGTTGGTCGAGGGGGAGCAAGTCTTGGGGACCTAGCACATCATTCCGTATCTCAGGCCACTTGTTTAATCTCGATCAAGTGTGGTCACATTACGCATGAAGAGCTCTTTGCTGATGTGGAATGGGAGACCTTTCTTAAACTAAGACAAAGTGATCACCGGGTCCTCTCGAAGCCCACACTTAAGGAGGTAACGGTCAAACTTTTTGATGTATTCGGCCACGGATTGACCTTCTTGGGTAAGGCATTGCCATTCATCTAAGAGGGATTGAGGGGATGACGGGGGCAAGTACTTGGTTCTAAGTTGTGCCTTCATATCCTCCCAAGTGTCAATCGGGTCTTGCTCGCTAATCCTCCTATCATTTGCCCTTGGGGCCGGCCCATTTCCCCTAAGTTGACTGAGTTGGAGAGTTATGTCATCAAGCCGCACTAAGATGGTGTTGAAGGTCTCTTCAAGGCAGTTGACACAACTATGGAGGCCGTTGGCAGTGGGGTTTCCTTGGGGATTGGGCTCCATTGTGGAAGTGGAAGAAGAGGGATCGGGCCGGTAATGGGTCCCTCTACGTGGGTCATGCAACTAGAGGTTGGCTATGCACGGGTGTGAGTCTAATGGTGAACTAGTGCAAGTGTGCCCTAGGACTAGACTTGTGAGAACAAGCCTATGACTGGCTCTGATACCACCTGATGTGAGACACCCTGGGGGAGCAATGGGACTGACCGGGCGAGCCTTGGACCTAGGCTTGCAAGCACAAATACAAATAGGCGGACTCGATGTTGGCGGACCGAATTCGCAGCGCAACCCTTTCCGTGATGACTAGATGATGGTAGGGTGGGCCCGAGGACCTGAACCCCATTGGTAAGGGGCTATGGCTCAACCTATCATGTCCCTTCCTAGGATGGGAGCACCCACGTCAGCGGGGCAGACTTCGTGCCTTGAGGGCACGGGGCTTTCTCCTCACTTTACCCGCAGTGGCCACTCTTAAGTGGGAAGTTCTGGGGCCGGGCACTCTCTACCTCACTGGCTGAGCTCAGATGTGATACTAAAATAAACAAACGAGACCAGGGAGGGTTCAGCGTATACCTGATCGGTGTGAAGACACCGATCCTGAGCCGAAGACGAGGGCAAGAGGGGAAGCATGGGACTCCCCACATGCTGCGCCGATGAAGTTTCTCGGAGACCTACTGTGTAATATCCTGGACATTTTGGATCCTTCTTCGTGGGTCCCGGATCTGGTCTCTCGGAGTGTCCGACTCTGTTGTGTCCAAAATTTCATTTCGGACATCTTTCGCATTCGGATCGGTGCGATCCGGAGTTGTTTCGGAGGCCCGGAAGTGTTCCGTGACTTTTCCGCGTGTGTTTTCCGATTCCCGGTGTGTGTTTCGGTAATTCCTTCGGAACCTCGTTGCGGGTGAACCGGATCGTTCACCTAAGCGAGAGTGGTACCGTTACGATCGGTGCGTTCCAAGGATCGCGGGAATGTGATTTTTGATTTTTCGATATTTTCTGGAATTTTTGGAATTTCTATAAATACCTCCCTTTTTCTCTCTCCCCTCTCATTTCTCTCTTCTCTCCCTCTCTCTTCTCTCACGCCCTCTTTCTCCGCTCTCTTCTCCAGCGCCCGACGGAGCGAGGCGGGGGTGAGGCGGAGGCGGCGGGGGCGAGGATGCGGGCGAGGATGGGCGAGGATCGAGGCGGTGGAGGCGCGTGGGAGCTCGTGGCGCGGTCGAGAGCCGGTGAGGCTTCAACGGCGTTTCTTCGCGGATCGGCGAGCTCGGGGCACGAAATCTTCGGTGGAGGTAGGGAGATGGACCCCTAGCTCGTGCTTTCCCTTTACCGCGAGTTTTGTAGGCCGTGGCGAGCCGAGCGGGTTTATTGTTGTATTTTGGGGAAAATCCATATTTTTGGGGAGTGAGCCGGATCTCTCGTTTTATGGTGTTTTTGGCCGATCCAGGGGTTTAGATGCATGCCTAGGGGCTTGGGGATGGATTCCCCTTCGTTTCCCCATCACCCGGGGGTGATCGGGACGTGGATCTGATTTTTGGGTTGTTTCCCGCCGTTTCGCTCTCGGACGGGTGTGCCGGTCCTTCCAGTGACCGTCACAATCTGTGACGCCCCAAGGTGGGCGCGTCATAGGGCCCGTTTAGCCAACTAGTGGTTTGTGGGTGTGACGGTCCCACGATAGACCGCCACGGCGCTGTGACGTGCCGGGGTTGGACCGTCAGGGATGATCTGACCGTTGGCTTTCGGTCGTTGGTTTTGACCATTCGGGGTCAAGGCCTGTGACGCACCAAGGCTGGCGCGTCACAGCCTTGTAACGCCCCTGTGTGGGTGCGTCAGAGCGGACGTGTTCCCATCTTGTAACGCACCAGAGTTGGTCTGTTACAGCTTGTGACGCACCGAGCGGGACACGTCACAGTTTGTTTCATCTTGTCTTGTGACGCATCAGGGCTGGCGCGTTACAGACTGTGACGCACCAGGGCTGGCGCGTTAGAAACCGTGTGTGACGACCCAGAGCTACGGATACCGATATACCGATGAAATCGATACACCGATACCAAGAACTAGGGAAGCCACCCAAGAGGCTGATGAGGCCCCTGAAGGGTTAAAGAAGTTTGCTGAGGAGTTGCATAACGAATTGGGACCGCAGGCGCGCAATATTAATTAGGACAGTAATTAATAAATAAGTGTGGAAGTAATTTAAAATATCAGAGTGGTAGAATATATACAATAGTCCAGATTTTTCAATAAAAAGAGGTCCACTGTACAACTACACGGGGCATACCCCAGCACAACAGAACAAAAGACAAACCAACACAGTTGGCACTCTAACGATGCTCGGCACAACCTCGAGCAAAACCGACGGACGACTGGGGCGGCTCACCTGAAAGAAGGAAGGGTGAGTCACAGCCAGACTCAGTAGGGGTCACGCGGATCCCTACCCCAAACTAAACAGACAAGCAGGCAAATATAAAAGCAATTAAAGCATGCATTTAAATAATAAGGCAGATGCACAATGTAATAAATAAATAACAACAGTAAATAAATCTACAAATAGAAGAAACCATCACTAAGAAGTGAGAGACGAAACAATCCACTAGAAGAACAAGACCAGATGCGTCCCCTGATGACTTACACTACGTCTCGGCAACTCGCAAGTCTGGCTCACGACAAGCGAGAGGCGTAACAGGACCAAACCAAGTACTAGTCAGAGCAACACTCGTCAGTGCCAGTCCAAGTCTCCGACCACGTGTGCACACACTGACTCCTGCCTAGAGCCAGGCCTCTAGCTAGTTCCCCCCCCCCCCCCCCCGTTGGACGCAACGGTAACCGCAGGGGCCCACGGTAACTAGCTTACAAACCGTTCCTCGGGAACACCCCTCCACCTCTCCCGGGTGGGACGACACGCTCGGTCGCTGGGCTACGACTAGTGGTTCCATCACAAGGAAAGAGAAAGTAATTCCAACGGGATCTACTAATAAGCCATCTGTCACAAAACAACTCAAACATGGCATATATATAACGTGGAATACATTAGAAATTGACCATGCATGCGTTTAAAACCCAAAGGAATGTAACGGTCTAGGGCTGCCGCGTCACAGAGTGTGACGACCAAGGAAAGGGGCGTCACAAGGGCTGTGACGGTCGAGGACGGGGGCGTTACAAGGGCTGCGATGCGTCCCGTGGGGACCGTCATGGCGAGGCTGTAACGCGCCAGGGCAGGGGCGTTACACGGACGTAACGCGCCTCCCCGGGACCGTTACACCCACCCGAGGCTAAAAATAAAACCACAGCGTTCTAACAGAACGTAACGCGCTCCCGGAGGTGCGTTACGACTCCCTAACGGTCGTCCGACAGGCCGTTAGGCCAACCGCCATACGAAGTCAACGGTCAAACGGGTCAAGTGACGGTCGTGTAACGGTCCATCAGATGACCGTTACACCAAGTGTGACGCACCCACTGTGGGCTGTCACACGCACGTAACGCACCCCACAAGGGCCGTTACAGTGTGACGGCCTTTGGAAGAACTGTCACACCAGCTGGGAGCTTAAACCGAAATGGTCAAAACCAAACCCCCTCCCGGTCGAGCCGGATCGACGGGGAACGTGGAAAAATTGTAAAACCTGCCAAACCACGACATTTTACAACTAATCCATGCATCAAAACATAAAAACAATACCCATTGAGTGATTTTCAAGAATTTAGCCTAAAATTACACTAACATGGAATTTTGCATGGAAATTGAAGAAAATGACGTCGGATGGGCGTGCATGCTATGCCAATGCGATCCTAGCGAGGCAAGGATTCCATCCCCCTACCTCAATCGCAACGAAAACTAGATTTGGGCAGCATGCAAGCAACGGGTCACCAAGGCTCCTCTCTCCCCGTCTCACCTCCACGTCCCACGAACCGCGACGAGGTCAGTGCCTACGCGTTCCTCGCGACGAGCCGGTTCCAACAACACCTCCCGTGCCTCGATCCGCGGCCGTCCGGACCAAGACCGAGAGAGTGGGGGCGGAGAGATCGTGAGAGGGAGAGAGAGAAAGAGGGAGAACGAGTGAGGGAGAGAGAAATGGATGGGGAGATATATATATATAAATTAAAATTATTATTATTATTTTAAAAACTTAACCCTAATTGCCATTTAACCTTAAACAAATTCTGATAAATGTCAAACGAACGCCTAAAAATCCACAAAAATAGCCAAAACGATCAGGACAAAGCCTAGATCCGAACTGCTAAGAATCCGCTAAGGCACGAGCACTACAGTCCCTCCCTCCTTAAAGAAATTTCGTCCCTGAAATTTAAACAGAAGGCGAAAGGAGGCAACTGCAAAATTAAAGCATACCTTGAAAATAAAAGGCTGGCTTCCCACGTGGTATAAAATAGACGCGCTTGTATCTGTAGTCAACCACGGCACTATACAATTCCAGCCAGTCCATGCCTAGAATAGCGTCATATTCGGCCAATTTCAATGCATAAAGCTTCACAGGCATCGGCCGATTACTAACAACAATAGGGGAATCTTCCAGGCACACCGGAGTGGACATGAAATCTCCAGAGGGTAACTCCACAAGCAAGTTACAGAACACTTCTGTCATCGGCTCCTCGATGCGAGCAAGAAAATCCTCGGACACAAAAGAATGAGTAGCGCCAGAATCGAAAAGAACATGAGCTGGACGATCGAAAATCGAAACCGTACCTTCTACCAGATTAGCTGCCACAGCTTCTGCACGGGTGATGTGAGTGACCCTGCCTCTCGGAGGGCGACTGGCTGTAGAAGACTGCTGGGAAGGAACTGGAGCAGGTAGGTAAGACGGCTGAGGTTGAGGCGGCGGAGGAAGACGAAACTGAGGCCGCTGCGGCTGGGTAAACTACGAAAACTGTACCGGCGTCGACTTCAGCGGACAGTCTCGAACCACATGACCCGGCTGATCACAGCGATAACAGACGATCGGTAAGGAACACGGCACGCCTGGATGACTGCCACCACACCTCAAACACAGACGCTGCTGAGCAGTGGAAAAATCTTGACGCGGTCAAACAAAAGGAACGGACAACTGACTCAGATTGGAAGGCGCCGAATGCTTAAACTTCCTCTTCGACTTCTTATTCTTGAATTACCGGAAATGGGAGTCAGGAGAAGAAGAAACACCGCTGACAGCATGAACGGCAGAAGGAACTCCTGGGACAGACGGCTGGTAAGTCGGCTGAAACTGCACAGTCGGCTGCACCATTCTGGCCTGAGAAAGCCCTTGAGTCCTCGCCATTTCCATCTCCACTGCAACAGCAGCCTGGTACGCTGAATCCAACTCAGACACTCGGGTAGCGAACAACGGCAGGCTCAATTCCGCTTTCAGTCCGCGCAGAAACTGCTGAGTCTTCATAGCTTCATCAACAAAAATATGGGGCGCGTACCTACCCAATTCGATGAACTTATCTCGGTACTGCAACACAATCATGTCACCTTGCGTCAGCTCCAGAAACTGATACATCTTCGCTAACTTGAGGCAGGCCGGAGTGTAAGCACGCTCGAAAGCAGCAACGAACTCAGCCCAGGTGATTTGTCGAAGCGGGCGGGAATGGAAGGCAACCTCCCACTCTGTAGTCCACCACGTGCGTGCGGTACCTTGAAGCTGATAAGTAGCCAACATGACTCGCTCTTCATCCGCGCACTCAATCGACTGGAACACGCACACAGTAGCATCGAGCCACGATCTAGCTACCTCCGGATCTGATTGACCCTCGAAAGTCGGTGGGTGGAACAGCAGGAATTCCTTTAACGCACTACCACGGCCACCAGACACTTCATCACGCGGAGAAGGGTTAACGGAAGCTGGCACAGCTGGGGCAGAGGAAGTGCCACTCTCCTCCCGAGGAGCCCGAGCTTTCTTCCATCCACGAGGCAACATCTTGAGCCTAGGAAACACACGATAACGGAAAAACCATCAATAATCACGAGAAACATCCTAAGCCAGCAACAAACGACTCAGTGGACTAGCTCTGGACCAGCGCAAGTTCTAATTCCTAATACAAATCCCCAACACAGCTCTGATACCAACTGTGACGACCCAGAGCTCCGGATACCGATATACCGATGAAATCGATACACCGATACCAAGAACTGGGGAAGCCACCCAAGAGACTGATGAGGCCCCTGAAGGGTTAAAGAAGTTTGCTGAGGAGTTGCATAACGAATTGGGACCGCAGGCGCGCAATATTAATTAGGATAGCAATTAATAAATAAGTGCGGAAGCAATTTAAAATATCAGAGTGGTAGAATATATACAATAGTCCAGATTTTTCAATAAAAATAGATCCATTGTACAACTACACGGGGCATACCCCGGCACAACAGAACAAAAGACAAACCAACACAGCTGGCACTCTAACGACGCTCGGCACAACCTCGAGCAGAACCGGCGGACGACTGGGGCGGCTCACCTGAAAGAAGGAAGGGTGAGTCACAGCCAGACTCAGTAGGGGTCACGCGGATCCCTACCCAAACTAAACAGACAAGCAGGCAAATATAAAAGCAATTAAAGCATGCATTTAAATAATAAGGCAGATGCACAATGTAATAAATAAATAACAACAGGAAATAAATCTACCAATAGAATAAACCATCACTAACCAAGTGAAGTGAGAGACGGAACAATCCACTAGAAGAACAAGACCAGACGCGTCCCCTGACGACTTACACTGCGTCTCGGCAACTCGCAAGTCTGGCTCACGACAAGCGAGAGGCGTAACAGGACCAAACCAAGTACTAGTCAGAGCAACACTCGTCAGTGCCAGTCCAAGTCTCCGACCACGTGTGCACACACTGACTCCTGCCTAGAGCCAGGTCTCTAGCTAGTTTCCCCCCCCCCCCCGTTTGACGCAACGGTAACCGCAGGGGCCCACGGTAACTAGCTTACAAACCGTTCCTCGGGAACACCCCTCCACCTCTCCCGGGTGGGACGACACGCTCGGTCGCTGGGCTACGACTAGTGGTTCCATCACAAGGAAAGAGAAAGCAATTCCAACGGGATCTACTAATAAGCCATCGGTCACAAAACAACTCAAACATGGCATATATATAACGTGGAATGCATTAGAAATTGACCATGCATGCGTTTAAAACCCAAAGGAATGTAACGGTCTAGGGCTGCCGCGTCACAGAGTGTGACGGCCAAGGGAAGGGGCGTCACAAGGGCTGTGACGGTCGAGGACGGGGGCGTTACAAGGGCTGCGACGCGTCCCGTGGGGACCGTCACGGCGAGACTGTAACGCGCCAGGGCAGGGGCGTTACACGGACGTAACGCGCCTCCCCGGGACCGTTACACCCACCCGAGGCTAAAAATAAAACCACAGCGTTCTAACAGAACGTAACGCGCTCCCGGAGGTGCGTTACGACTCCCTAACGGTCGCCTGACAGGCTGTTAGGCCAACCGCCATACAAAGTCAACGGTCAAACGGGTCAAGTGACGGTCATGTAACGGTCCATCAGATGACCGTTACACCAAGTGTGACGCACCCACTGTGGGCCGTCACACGCACGTAACGCACCCCACAAGGGCCGTTACAGTGTGACGGCCTCTGGAAGAACCGTCACACCAGTTGGGAGCTTAAACCGAAACGGTGAAAACCAAACCCCCTCCCGGTCGAGCCGGATCGACGGGGAACGTGGAAAAACTGTAAAACCTGCCAAACCACGACATTCTACAACTTATCCATGCATCAAAACATAAAAACAATGCCCATGGAGTGATTTTCAAGAATTTAGCCTAAAATTACACTAACATGGAATTTTGCATGGAAATTGAAGAAAACGACGTCGGATGGGCGTGCATGCTATGCCAATGCGATCCTAGCGAGGCAAGGATTCCATCCCCCTACCTCAATCGCGACGAAAACCAGATTTAGGCCGCATGCAAGCAACGGGTCACCACGGCTCCTCTCGCCCCGTCTCACCTCCACGTCCCACGAACCGCGACGAGGTCAGCGCCTACGCGTTCCTCACGACGAGTCGGTTCCAACAACACCTCCCGCGCCTCGATCCGCGGCCCTCCGGACCAAGACCGAGAGAGTGGGGGCGGAGAGATCGTGAGAGGGAGAGAGAGAAAGAGGGAGAACGAGTGAGGGAGAGAGAAATTGATGGGGAGAGAGAGAGAGAGAGAGAGAGAGAGAGATATATATATATATATATATATATATTAAAATTATTATTATTATTTTAAAAACTTAACCCTAATTGCCATTTAACCTTAAAGAAATTCTGATAAATGCCAAACGAACGCCTAAAAATCCACAAAAATAGCCAAAATGATCAGGACAAAGCCTAGATCCGAACTGCTAAGAATCCGCTAAGGCACGAGGGCTACACCATGACGCACCAGGGTAGGCGCGTCACAGCCGGTTTGCACCGAGCGTCTGATGGCCCTTTGTTGGTGCGTCAGAGTGGTTGCGACGGTCGAGGCTTGGACCGTTACAGACTGTGACGGCCCAAGGTTAGACCGTCAGGCTCTGTGCTGCGCCGAGGTGAGTTTTCGTGTTCTCCGCCTTGTTCCACGATGTGTGGATCCCCGGTCGACCTGCGGTCTCGTGAGTGCCCCAGACACCCGTGGGATTCTGTGTCCATGTTTTGAGGGTGTCGGGAGGACCGTGCTACCTCGTTTATCGTGCCCATGGGTTTGAGAGTCTGGGTGACTTCTCGCGTGTCGGGCTTTCATGTTACGCTAGACCGAGTCACCGTGTGTTGGTGGGTGTGCGGTGGGGTCTCCCCCGCATGCCGTGAGTTTTCCTGGAAGATGATTCCCAAGTGGGCCATGTGTTTGGCCTTGGACTGCGAGTCCAGTTATCGGCGTGGCAGCTTGTGCGTTGCCCTGGGAATCGTGCTTCTGTGCTTTCCGCGTGGGCCATGTGTGTGGCCCTGGACTGCAAGTCCAATTGCCAGCCTGGGACTGGAGAGTTCTCGCCTTTCCCTGAGAGTGGGATTGGTTTGGCGACCTGTGAGCTACCTTGGGAACCGTGTTTTCGCGTTTCTGTGTGGCCGGGTGTGCGGCCCGTGGGCGGTGAGTCTCGTTTCTTCTCCGACTGTGGTCACCGTGTGATGGTGCTGGTACGTGGGACGGTCCCCATACTTCGTCGGGTTTGGACATTATTTTTCATTGACTTGAGAGTCTACTCTCTAAGTGACCCTCCACTAGTCGTAGCCTACTTACACGCGTGTGGTCCCACCAGGGATTGGTGGAGAGGCTACCCTTAGAGACGGTTTGTGGATCGGTTTTCGTCAGGCCCCACGTCTTGCAACCAGAGTCCGGCTGAGGGGAAAACCGGTTAGAGGGCTAGACCAGGGACACGCGGTTTGTGTGTGTACACGTGGTTGGGGGCGGTTGGACCCATGCTGACGAGCGTGACCTCAGCTAGTCACTTGCTTTGTGGTTCCTTGTGCGGTGTCCGTGCCTTTGGTAGGCGCTACCACGTCAGGCAGTTCACCTGCGATGCGGTGTAAGACGTCAGGGGACGCTACCGGCTGTACTTCTAGTGGGAGGTACTCCTGTTCTGGACAAAGAGTGACAGACTGTCAGTTTCCGTGACTTCAACCTTTGGGTTCTCGGTCGTGTTGACCGTCGAGTTTCGGTTGTTTCGCAGTGGCGCGTGTGTCGGTTCTCGCGCCGTGAGACTAGTGCTAGTGGCTTTACCGAGGTTGCGTTTTGTTGTGCGGTACCCACGACCGGATGGTCGGGGTTGCACTTTGGACAGCGTGTCCAGGTTGGCCGTGTCCTGGGAGACAGGCCTCTACGGCGTGGTTACCGTGGGTTTTTACTTCGGTAAGCGGTACTAGTGTAGTTTGGTAGCCCCCGACCGTGAGTTCGGGGTGTGTTTCTGGTACAGTAGGAGTGGTTGTAGTGCCGGGTTTTGACCAGCCACCGAGTTTACTATTCCTACTGTTGCGGTTGCTCTTGTAGCCTTCCTTTCCGCTACCGCCGTTGTTTTCGGTTGGGGTTTCGCGGGATCCCTGCTGAGTCTCTGTTTTGGAGACTCATTCCCTACTTTTCAGGTGTGGCGGTTCTTCCTCGAGGTTCGAGGGTGTGGTGCGGAGTTTCTCAGCTGCCAGCTCGTCGGGCTGAGTGTTCACTCGACATGTGGTACGTTTTACTACTTTTGACTGTACTTTCTGTTGGATTGGACTCTGTTGTAGCTGTAGTTGTTTATTTAATTCTATTAATTATTGAATTTTCATGCTTTTATTCCTATTTCTTTGTGCCTCCACACTCCTTTTAGCCCTTCCGAGCCCTCCCGGCTCGTGGGCGGCGGTTCGAGTCTCGGGTTATCAGGCCTTCCCGGTAATCGGATTCTAGGGTCGTTACATGCTGTTACAGGACTACACATCACGTAGGAGGGTGATTGTGGGGTGGGGAAATTAAAGTTACAACCATCCAATACCTCCACACAGAGAGGGGTGGTCATCCGGCCAGGCGGGGAAGGGAATTAGAGTCGAGGAGGCAAACCGGATCTTCAGTCTGCACTGCCTGGAGCCCTGTCTGCCCTGTCGGGTAGCAGCAACTTGTCAGCGACGGTACCTCCTGCTCTGACGTCCGATGGAGGTGAGGTTGGCACCGCTGGAAAGTTGATCGTCTTATGGAGCTCCAGGATGAAGAAGCAGTTTGTTCGAAGGTCGGGGGGAGTATGGATGACCATTTTCACAGGAATGTGCTGGTGTTGTCATCTGTTGATCAGAGGTGGCTTGTTCGGAGCGTAGCTTCCGACTGGGATATCGAAATGCCTCGGAACTTGCTCTGCTGGAAAGAGGGACGGCCCAAGCTGACCTCCACCGAATATCACCTTGATGCTAGCTCGGAAGGTGAAGTGGCGGCTTCTGTCCACCAGTAAGGTCATACTGGGAGGTAGAAGCAGAAACATGGACCAACTTAGAAGTCGGATGAAGTTGGGGCAGACCTTGGCAGAAAAAGGAGCACCTCAGGGATATCCCAGAACTGGGTTGGCTCCGTTCTGATGTGTGGGGCGTAGACACCGTCTATTCCTGTGAGAGTGCGCAGTCGGGGTCGTCAGCCAGACAGGGGTACCTTGTTGGGAGTGGTTCTCCCAGCCTCGGCATCGGAATGAGATGAAACTGATGCCGATGTGAAGAGGACAGCCTCATGTCAACCTACACCAAAGGAGCGGAGCTGGGGGCGCTAGACAGAAAGGTGGCGGCTTCTACAATCCCGATTGGTCCCGGGCTCCCGGAGTAGGGGGAGCAGTCTGCGCACGCTGGGAAGGAAGGTCAGACGGGGGTGCTCCGGTGGCCGAATGGAGTCCTTCTTCTTGGAGGTGGAAGATGGCTTGCATAAGAACGTCTTGACTGAAGGCCTCGCTCAGAATCTTGGAGGGGAGAGCGTGGGGGCTTCTACAACTTGTCTCTATCTCCATCCGGAGTCGATCTGCGCAGCCTGACGAAAACAGGCCTCCCAACCAACTCCGACCTCGGATGAGGGTGCTTGACCTCTTGTTGCGAAGCTACTTTAGAGTAGAGTCTTCTGATGCTGGACTGGTCACCAGGAATGGCCCAGGGATGGCAGGGCGATGCTACAACTGGCAGGTTAGTTCTGCTGCTGTGTCTGCTTGGGTGGCAGTGGAAGAAGAGGTTGGAAATGGGGAAGATGAGAGGGGGAAATGGGGTGGGATGGGGCATGGGGTGAAGCCTGGTTGAGAGGGGACCAGGGGAGGGTCGAATCGAGGTGAGGTAGGGGGGGATGAGCTGCTGGGGGGTGGAGCTAGCAGGTGGAGGGCAGGGGTGCGGCCATGGGTGGAGAGGGAGAGAGGGGGGGCGCAGGTTGGTAAGGGTGGGAGGGAAAGTGAGTTTGAATATTCCTTAATAGGGTGATCAATGGTGGCCTTGGGGAGGGGAAGGGGTGTGTTGGGGAAGGGAAGGGGTGCTTGGGGATTAGTGGTCTACCTTGGGAGAGGGAGGAGACCCTTGGGGATTGTGGAGATTTAATGGGGAAGTAATGGGAGTGGGAGGGATTTGAGGGGTCAATGGTGAGGTGGAGGGTGAGGTGGCAAGTGATAGTGATGTGGCAACAGAAGGCTGGCTGAGGTGGGAGATGAGGTGGAGGAGAGAGAGAAGAGAAGGGGGCAAACTAGAGAGAAGAGGGGGGAGGAGAGAGAAAGGGTTGCCCTTTTGAGAGAGGGAGGGAGAAAGAGAGAGGGGAGGGAAGGAGAATCCACTCCTTGGGGGAAGAAATTCTCAAAGAGAAATTCAAACTTTCATTCAACATAAAAAATTGCTACAATTGAGGGGAATGTGGTCTTATTTATAGGAACACCACATTTTACATGACTGAACTACCCCTGACTTTTGAACAAACGACCAAGCCAGTCCATAAGGGGGCGCCCCTGGGCCTAGCCTACTAATTGGGCCCAATAGACACCACTTGCTACTCTTATGACCCATTAACCTACTTAACTGACTCAAATAAAGAAAGATTACATAGGTATGACTTAGATAAAATAAAAATTACTATATGCGACTCGAAAATAAACTCATACTCCATGCTGGACACTCTCGGGGTGATGCGACGGGTCGTGTGAGCTGGACGGCTAACGATGTCCTCATCATCCTACCTTTCCATGATAAGGAAGGTAGTACACCTTTTGGAGGCAGATGTTCAGGCATCAGATTTGGGAAAGGTTTGTCTTATGGTACTCATATCTTTTGGTCACAGCCAATCAGGTTTCAGTCCAAAAAGCACCTAGGAAAAAGCATGTACTTCTCTGTCAATAGGCCAATAAACTAGCAGATTTCAAAGAAGCATATCTCTGTCAAACATCTGTTCTGCTATAGGGCCAATCAAAACACATAATTGGTAGAGCTCCTTATCCAAGAAGCAACATGACTACTCCAACCAATCAAAGGTCAGATCTGAATAAGGATGGAGAAAAAGAAATCTCTATTTTCCTTTCGGGCCAATCAGATTGAAGTCTAGATATATATTGTGATCCTGCTATCAGAATTGGTGGACCAATCAAGAGAAAATGTCAGTGGTCAAAGAAGCCTTTTGTATTCCAGCCAATCATATTGCAGGATTCTGGAGGGAAATTTTTCTACCAAGCTCGTCTATATATGAAGCTCCTGCTTGTAGAAGAGCGGCTGATGCTGCCCTTGAAGAGAGCCAACATCCCTTGAGCCTCCAAGCAAAAATTCTGTGAAGAGAAGAAAGAGGGAGTGTGAGTAGCCCAGCAACTGGCTGACCCAGTCCAGTGCTGTAAAAGTGAAGAGAGAAGAAGAGAAGCCTTGAGAGAGAGCAGCCCTGCAGAAGATTAAGCTTAAGGAAGACCCTTGATATGTGAGCAGCCTGATTTTACAGTTTCATGATCTATATCTGAAGCTACATCTGATTCTTCTTCTGTTTTCGTTTTGTGTTTCTGAAAGCAATCATTGATGTGTGTCTGGTGCTCTTGTATAAGAGCGGCTGATGCTGCCCTTGAAGAGAGCCAACGTCCCTTGAGCCTCCAAGCAAAAATTCTGTGAAGAGAAGAAAGAGGGAGTGTGAGCAACCCAGCAACTGGTTGACCCAGTCTAGTGCTGTAATAGTAAAGAGAGAAGAAGAGAAGCCTTGAGAGAGAGCAGCCCTGCAGAAGATTGAGATGAAGGAAGACCCTTGATATGAGAGCAGCCCGATTTTACAGTTTCATGATCTATATCTAACGCTACATATGGTTCTTCTTATGTTTTTGTTTTATGTTTCTGAAAGCAATCGTTGATGTGTGTCTGGTGCTCTTGTTAGAGACTGGAAGTCTTTTGGCTGGTGTAACTGATGAGACATCATAGCAAGACCACTAACTATTTTTATTTACATTTATATCCTTGAGTCAATCGTATGGCAATTATAAGCCAATGTGTTAGTCCTTAGGATTTAGTGTGTTTCTTTGCAAAAAGGCCATGTTGGCCCGGTGGGACCCCCACCCTCTCTCTCATTGGGCCACCTAGCTTCTACGGCCCATGTGGGACTGGTCCAAGATCCAAGGTGGGCTTGACCATTCAAACTTGGACCATTCTTCCCCCTTGACTTCTAAAGAGGGCGCCCCCCCCCCTTTCCACCTTTTTTTTGAATTTTATATTTTCTTTGACCACATGGGAGAAAGAATTAAATATTCTCATCCCCTAATTGCCCCTCCTTAATCCTAGATCTGGGGTTAATTAAGTCTTTTAGTTAGAGTTATATAACCCATGTATTTTCATATTTTGGAGAATTAATGATGAAAAAATTACATTGTGCACAAGAATGCCCAAGGGCGTCCCTCTCTCTTCTCTCCCCCATGTAGCTGGATTGCTATGATTTCTATGGTGTGATGCTATAAAACTTGGTGGGTTCCAAGTTCTATCTTCCCCTCTGGGTGTGATTCCCAGCCGCCGCCGCCATCGGAGCCGCCAACGAGCCGCCATAACCCCACCTTAATCCTGCTGTCCAGATCTGCGACCTGCAGATTTGAAGCCCAAAGAATAGGTCGATTCTCCCAATCCGGTTATCTGATGGTCATCAAATTTGATAAATCATCCCCCTTGTTGTTACATCCTCCCATTTTAAATTTCTTGTCAATCCACCACCATTTGCTATTTTTCCCAATCATTTAGTTCCACCCGCGCAATCTGACAGTTTGTAGATCTACGAGATAGTGTGTTGTTCTTCTATTTTTACCACCCCTTAAAACACTCTAGAAAATTACCATAAAAATTGTGCACATCCCACATATCCCCCTTTATCCCCCATAAAATCCCCAAGATCTAGATCTACCGTTTTCCATCCGGTCAAAGGCCATTCTCAGGCAGATCTAACTCTATCCTACTTGATCTAGATTCTGAGCTAGGAGCAACTACAAACCACAAAGTTTTTCATTTCCAATCCAATTACTAGATGGTTGTGAAATTAATATATGTTGTAGCCCTTTGAGTTCTCTTTCCAACGACACTAATTTCACTCCGATCCACCTTCGGAGTTTGGCGCAACAATTATTTTCATGGAGGCGCGCAAACCTATTCCGTGAACATGCCAGCAATAGTAGTCCAAGGTTAATTCTCCCATAAATCCTCGGCTTCGAACCAGCGACTTCCGCTCCAGGAGATCGACCATCAACCCCCCAGCAGCGTCCCAGCCAGCCGCCGCAGCAAGGAGATGTCCGGACGCCGCCGTCCCAACAGCCAGACCCGCTTGCTATCCTGTGGACCCGAGCATAACCGAACCGAATCGAACCGAACCGGCAATCCGCCGCTGTCCCGAGCGCTTCACGGACGTGCCGCCCGTCAACACGAGTTTGCTACTCCCGGATCCCACTGTAGCCCTTTACCTCCCTGCGTGGAGTGGGCAGTGAAATTCATTTCTGTAAATTATTGATAATTGTTTGTACCGGGAGTACGAGTCTTGACTGGGGTTGCCTTCCCCATGCCCGGAGCGTAGAGATATCGTTTCCGCTCCCTCACTCGGCATTTTGCTTTCCTGTATATATTCATATGCCGCTGCTAGAGTGATAGGAAATTAGATCGTTCAAGTTTAATCACCGCTACGAGAGTGAGTGCGAGACCCGTCCCGTGACTCGATCTGAGCACGGAGAGCCAAATACCCTTGACTTATTGCCGGTTTCTCAACCGCGTACATCTGCACGTTTCTCTCGCCAGAGACGAGTTGCGAGTTTGCCTAGAGTCCCCAAGGTTCGCATTCAAATTGGCATCGAGTCGCATCCCGTCTCGCATCAAATTGGTATCAGAGCGAGGTTGAGTCTAGGGTAGTTTTGTCCAAAGCGTCACATTATCTTCCTGGAGAGGGGGATTCCTGCAGCCCACTCAAAGAGCAGACCCAACTAGACCCAACAGGGCCCGACGAGGCAAGCTTGTCCAAGTGACAGCCCACAGGGCCCACTTGGAAAATCCCAATAAAATAATGCTCGAGGAAACAACTCTCCTAGGCGGCCCCAAGGCTCGGAGAGCCCGAGCATCGGTCAGGTCACAGGAAGACCCGCGCACGAGCTATCCCTCCGCACGAAGGAGGGAAGCGCTAGTCGGTCTGTCCAACCCATCTCCTCACCGAGCTAGGCCTATTGCCCAAGTAGGGCCGGCCCCTCTAAGCTCGGTACGACCGATAAAATGTTTATCATTACAGCCGTTAGAGTCCACAGCGGGCCGGGCGCCAAGAAGTCCAGGAGCTCCGGCTTCCCCGCGAGGATAACGCCCCCACGATGAGGCCGTAAACGCCCACGACGAGGACGTAACCTCCATCGGAGACCCCTCGGCTTGCAGGACTCCAGAGGGCGGCGCACTATTTAAACCTGGGATACCCTCCGGCGAAAGGTAAGTCGAAAAGGGCATTGATCCACCCCCAATTCCTGAGCACGGATCACTTCACCCCATTGGTGGAGAGGGATCTCGCGCCTTCACCTTCTCCTCCCTATCGCTGCTCCCACCATTGCTCTACTGACTTGAGCGTCGAAGGGTTTCACCCCAGGGAATCCCCCTGGGCCCTCTGACCCATTTCCCTATCTTGCAGTTCACTAACTTGGTGATTACCAGCCCGCTCAGGAACCAGCGCGAGATTTTGCCTCTTCATCTGGCGCCGTCTGTGGGAAACGCACGAAGAGCCAACATGGTGAGAAGGAGCTCAGGGAGGAGGTCTGCCGGCGAAAGGGGTAAGGCCATGGTAGCAGCAGGGGATGGCCCTTCCAGGGCCTCACAGAACCCTCCCTCCAACACCAGCATCCCCGCCGACGGACCACCACCCCCCCTGCGGCGGTGGGGCTACCCCCCTACGGTGGCGCCGAAGCCTTCCAGGCCCTTAACGCCAAACTGGATGTCCTCGTGGAACTCATGAAAACCCAGGCGGCCAGGGATGCAAGGTCCCGTGCCCCGTCAGGGAGCCCCCCCGCAGGAGTACGTCCCAGCACACAGCTGGGGGCCGCTTCACCCTCCGCGGCCAGCAGCTCATTCGTAACAGGGTCGGAGGACCCCCGCAAGCTCCGCCTCCGGAGCAAGAGGCCTCCTCCACGCCGAGGAAAGGAAGGCGGGGGACGCAACGGCCATATCCGGAAGCCGACGTTCCCGGAGACCGCCAAGACGCTCCCCCCAGCCCCGTGGCACGACAGCAACCAGAGTTATCCCTCCGGCTGTGAGATTTTGAAAGGCGCTTCGCTGAGCAAGAGCGCGCCCTTCGCGCCCTACAGAAGGCCTCTTCCCCGGAAGATAAGGAGAAATCTCCGTTCTCCGAGTATATCTTGAAGGCAGAGGTATCTCCCAGAGCCCCCATACCAACCTTCAAGCTTTACGACGGCCAGGGCGACCCGGCCGACCATTATGATAGCTTCGACACCCTGATGACTCTACACGGAGCGTCGGACCCCATCAAGTGCCGAGCCTTTGTGACCACTCTGGTCCAGGGCGCTCAAGCGTGGTTCCGGGCCCTCGCCCCCGGATCCATCCGAGACTTCAAGCAATTCGGGTGAGTCTTCAAGGAGAGCTTCGTCGGAAGTGCCCCCCCAAGGTCGGTAGTGGGGCTCTTGGCCCTTAAACAGGCGCAAGGGGAAAGGCTCTGGACTTACGTCCACCGATTTAAATCGGAAGCCCTCCGAATCCCCCGCCTGGACGTGGCCTCGGCCACAACCACACTGACCGGGGGTACCCGGGACGAGAACCTCCGCCGTGAACTTGTCCTCCACCCTCCCTCGACCCTTGCCGAGCTAGTGACTCTGGCTCTGCGCCACGCCGAGTGCGAAGAAGTACTCAGCGCTTGCCGAGACGCAACGGGCTCGGGTCGGGAGGGGGACAAGAAGTGGGGCCCCGAGCCAAATCCTAGCTCGGGAAAGAAGCGAGACCGAGATAGAGAACGCAAGCGGAAGTACGAGTGGTACACCCCGTTAACCGCACCGGTCTATAAAATCTATGAAGACGTCGAAAAGACCGCCTTCATCACCGACTACGGCGTGTACTGCTATACCCTGATGCCTTTCGGATTGAAGAACGTTGGAGCCACATATCAAAGACTGGTCAATCACATGTTCGAGGAGTAGCTAGGTCTGAACGTTGAGGCCTACATTGACGACATGCTCGTCAAGACCCCCAAGGCCCAGGACCACTTCACCGACCTCGCTGAAACCTTTGGCGTTCTCCTGAAGTACAACATGAAGCTCAATCCTGCCAAGTGCTCCTTCGGAGTAAGATCCGGGAAGTTCCTGGGTTTCCTGGTCACTCAGCGTGGGATCGAAGCCAACCCCGACAAAGTCCAGGCCATCCTGGACATGCGCCCGCCCGCCTGCATTAAGGACGTCCAACGTCTGACGGGGCGTGTCGCCGCTCTCAGCCGTTTCTTGTCCCGTGCGGCCGAACGATGCCTGCCCTTTTTTAAACTGTTGAGGGGGCCCAAGTTGGCATCTGCTACGTTCGCATGGGATGAGGAATGCCAGAAAGCGTTCACCGAGCTCAAGGAGTTCCTGGCTTCACCCACGGTGCTCTCCAAGCCCGTGCCGGGCGAAGTCTTGCTGCTCTATCTCTCGGTGACGTCATCAACGGTCAGCTCGGTCCTAGTCAGAAATGACTCAGGAATCGAAAGACCAGTCTACTACACCAGCAAGGTGCTCAACGAGGCCGAGAGGAGGTACCCCGCAACCGAGAAGCTCGTGCTAGCGCTGGTTACCTCCGCGAAACGCCTCCAACCCTACTTCCAGGGGCACCCCATCACCGTGCTAACCGGCGAGCCGTTGAAGAAGATTTTGGCCCACCCCGAGGCCTCGGGGTGACTCATCAAATGAGCCATTATGCTTGGGGCCTACGACATCTCGTATCACCCGCGCTCAGCTATAAAAGGTCAAGCGCTCGCCGACTTCATCGCCGAAAGCACCATCCCGACCGAAGGTAGACTACCGACCATGCCCGGGCCAACCTGGGAACTGTACGTCGACGGATCTTCCAACTCGGTCGGTAGTGGTGCTGGGATCCTCCTAAGATCCCCCGAAGGAGTGGAGCTGCAGTACGCCTTGAAATTCAACTTTCAGGCATCCAACAACGCTTCCGAGTACGAGGCCCTTATATCGGGAGCGCGCATGGCCCGGCGGTTGGGGGCTGAGCGAGTCAGGATCCACACCGACTCTCAGCTGGTCGCAAGCCAGGTCAACGGCGAGTACGAAGCTCGAGAGGCACCCATGATCAAATACCTCCAGCTGGTCAGGAGCCTGGCCCAACAATTCGAGGGGTTCGAGGTAGTCCGAATAGCCTCGGAAGAAAACTCCCGAGCGGACGCCCTCTCTCGGTTGGCCTCCTCCCTAGACCCAGAAGGTACCCGATCGGTCCTCCTCGAAGAGCTAGAACGCCCGAGCATTGACTCGGAGCTCCTCGCTGTTGACTCGGCCGTCCCGAGCGACTGGCGCACCCCCTACCTGTCTTGGCTCCGAGACTCCCAAGAGCCCTCCGACCCTCGAGAAGCACGCCGAATGAAGTACCAAGCCCGGCGCTTCGTCGTCCTGGACGACACACTCTACCGAAGGTCTTTCGCCGGCCCTCTCCTGAAGTGCCTCGGCCCCGACGAAGCCAGCCGAGCCATCCAAGAGGTTCATGAAGGCCTGTGCGGAGCGCACTCAGGGGCAAGGTCACTGGCCAGGATCCTGTTACGACAGGGGTACTGGTGGCCCACCCTGCAGCGCGACTGCTCGGCCTACGCTCAACAGTGCGACCGATGCCAGCGGTTCGACCACTTGGTCCATCAGCCGGCTACAGAACTCATCACCCTCACCGAGCCTTATCCCTTCGCTCGGTGGGGGATCGACATTCTCGGGCCATTCCCTACGGCTCAGTCCCAGAAAAAGTTCATTATCGTCGCCATCGACTACTTCACTAAATGGATCGAGGCCGAAGCCACTGCAAGGATCACCGAGACAGTCGTCTGGAGTTTCGTCTGGAAATCGATCATTTGTCGCTTCGGCATCCCCCGAGTGATAGTGAGCGATAACGGTCGGTAATTCGATTCTCGATATTTCCGAGACAGATGCGCCGACCTAAACATCCGCAACCACTTCACTTCAGTTGCCCACCCTCAGGCCAACGGGCTGGTCGAAAATGCCAATAAGACTATCTTGAAAGGCATAAAGACCAGACTCGGCAAAGCCAAGGGTAGTTGGCTCGAGGAATTGCCTAGCGTACTGTGGTCGCACCGAACGACTCCCAGGACGGCAACCGGTGAAAGTCCTTTTCAGTTGGTGTACGGCACTGAGGCCGTCATTCCATTAGAGATCGCCAACCCGTCTCTCCGAGTCATCCGCTACTCGCTCGAGGAAAACAACCAAAAGTTACTCGAGAACCTCGACCTAGCCGATGAACTCCGGGATATTGCCAGCATCCGAGCGACGGAATACCAGCGACGCCTCACTCGATACTACAACGCCAGAGTCCGAAGCAGACACTTCCAACCGGGAGACTTCGTCCTCAGAAAAGCCGAAGCCTCTCGACCACTAGAGGCGGCGGGCAAGCTGTCCCCTAACTGGGAAGGCCCCTACCGAGTGGTCGAGACGCTCGGGAAAGGTGCGTACAGGCTAGCAACAATGGAAGGGGAACCCATTCCTCGGACATGGAACGCAGCCGCACTACGCAAATTCTATTTTTGAAATTGTACAACAAGATGGACGAAATAAATTCCTTTTCTTTTCATTCAAAACTATTGATACATCAGAAAGGCAAAGGCCAGTACATTGCATGACAAAAAGCAAGAAAATCCATCTAACACCGCTGTAAGGGGTCATCGCTCGGTTGACTCGATCTCGATCTCCTCGCGTCCAGCCACTGACTCTGCCTCGCGTAGAAACTGGCTCGGACAAGAGGGGGCCGATCCAGTTGGCTCAGATGACCACTGACAAAGGTGACAGAGGGACTGCAGAGAAGGTAACCACCTTCTAAGGTTGGGGAAGGCTACCTTCCAAGTTGATAGAGGCCAGGGAGAAGGAGCGCCGTGAAGACCTCCTCTTTCCCAACCTACCAACTCCTTGGAAGGGAACAGAGAGCAAGCAGCCTTCGAAGAGTAAAAGAAATGAAGAGCAGAAGAGGGAAAAATAGGCTACAAACGGAGGAAGGCTCCGGTGAGGAGGGAGCTTGGTGCGCCTTCCCCCCCCCCCCATGCAGAGGGGGAGTGGCGGCAGGCATCCCTAATACCCCCATCCGTACTCCGCCTCGGCGCCCGCCCGGAAGCCACGCCAGAACTGAGAAAGGGCAAGAGCCGTGCCCTCACACGTCGAAGCCCTCTCCAGATCCACGCGGCGACCGTCGGACCCGTCTCAAACCCGCGCGGCGACCGTGGGACCCGTCCAACAAGCCAGGACAGCAAGAGCTCTCTGCTCCCCGTCGTCGGCGGCGTCACCCTCCGAAGGATCCTCCATGCTCCGAATGCAACGGCACAATGCAGAGTGAAGAAGAAGGAGTGAGGAAAGACCGTTAGAGAAAATCCCAAGCGGTAAAGAGGAAAGGGCGCCCTTCGGTCCTTCTTATAGGCCAAAGGAGTCTACACGCCTTAAATGACTCCCCCCTTGAAAACACGCCAAAGGATTTCTCCCCTGAACGGTCACCTCCAACTCCTCATTTCCTGCCCTAGCGGGATTCACGAAGCGGCCTGGCATTCAAAGTGTGAGGGAACAGAAAGACGCCCCGTCAGAAGCCTACCAAATCAGCATGCGAAAACAACGCAGGACATATCGGCACTCTCCAACTACTTCAGATACGCCAACCAAATCACGGCAAGGATGGCGATCAAACAAGTAAGTCATTCATTATCTCATAAAGAGGAAACTCTCTAAAGGAGGAAAGAGATACAAACAAGAGAAAGGGGCAAAATAAGGCAAAATGCATCAGGCCTCGTGCCCACTTTGAAGCTCGGGAGCGACGGAAGTGGACGCGTCACCCCCAACACCCTCGGTGACGGCCGACCCGGGCACTGACCTCGCCTGTGCGAGAACTGTCTCGGTCGCGAGCCCTCCCGAGACGTCCGGAGTTGGTGACCCCGCCGGAGGAGACCCCTCTGGATCTTCCCCGCCCGACGTAGAGGAGCTAGAAGCCGACTCATCCGAGTCATAGCTCTGGCCCAAAGGGAACTCGATCCCGGAGTCTTGCTCATCGGCGTAGTCCACCGCCCGACGATAACCCTGCTTAAACCCCTTTCGGGCGCCCCGGCGAAGCGCTACCTCGTAATATGGTAGGGCGGCTCTCTCCAGGTCGGCTGAGTAGGCGTCCGAGCTCCTATACCGCTCGATCGCCTCCGCCTCGATCTACTCCGTCCTTCCAACGAGCTCGACCCAAGCCCGCTCCGCCTCGGCCGCACGCTCCTCTGCCCCCGCCAGGCGTTCCTCTGCCTCGACCATCCCTCGCTCGGCTTCGCTCGACCGCCTCTCCGCCCGGGCTCGGTCCGCCTCGGCCACGGAATGAAGGCGCTCCGCTACCTCCGCCCGGTCCAGTAGCTCGGCACGTTCGAGCTCCCAGCGACCGTCCAGCTCGAGGTGACGCAGACGCTCCTCTTCCAAGAGTTTGCCCTTCCTCTCGAGCGACTCTCGGGCCTTAGCCAACTGCTCAGTCAGTGCCTCGGTTTCTAGCCGGCTCGCCCGTGCCAAATCCCTGATCACAGAGAACTCCCGTCGAAGCCCCTCATGCTCCTCGCTGAGGCGGGCCAGTTTCCTCTCGCACCCCCCGAGGGCCCAGGCGAGACTCGACCGCTCCGCCTCCGTCCGGGCGTACGTCTCCGCCATCAAGGCCGCCGACCGAGCCATGACTAGGCCGCCCTCCATGAGGACGTCGAGGACTCCGGAGGGGGAGTGGCGCTTGTCTCCCCCCCTCGTCCTTGCGGCAACCTCTCGGCAAACCCGATACAGGTCGCCCGAAACACCGAGCCTTTCCAAGGCCTCCGGCACGGAGATCCGCTCCCCACCGGACGCCCCGCCAGAAGGTTCGGCTCGAGCAACGGGGCCGACCGCCCCGCGCGCCGCGGTCGGTTGGGGTTGCGACGCCTCCCCGGGCGAACCCCCAACCTCGACCGACGCCACGGGATCGACCGCACCGGGAACTTCGAGCACTTGGGGCTGCGACGCCCTCGCAGGCGAACCCCAAACCCTATCTGACTCGGCCCGCGCCTCGCCGCCCGAGACATCACCGACCTCGACCGGTCTCCCGGTCTCGACGTCGGCTACTTCAACACCGGCCCCCTCCATCCCCGGGGAGTGGAGAACCGACCCATCTCCGCTCTATGAGGGGCCCCTGGTCTCCTCGGCCCCCTCTCGCCTGGTAGGTAGGGGAGCTGGCCCGGAAGGGTCGGCCCCATCTTGCCCCCGAGAGGGGAGCGCCGCCGAGCCAGAGTCGCCCCCGGCAGCAGTAGGAAGGCCAGCCTTCTTGGCCCGTTTCTTGGCCTTCACGGCTTCCCGCAATTTTCCCTCCATGGGATTCTTGCGCTTCGCCCCGCTTGGCCGTGAAGATCCCTCGGAGGCCACCCCCTTGCCCTTATCCCGGGCTTGGGAACGACCCGCTGGAACGACAGGCTCATCAGTCGCTGAGTCATCCCCAAGATCGATGACCTTGGTGACCTCTTCCAAAGGTTCCCGCCGGATGTCTGTAATGAAGAAGAAGATTCGGTTAAGAAGCGAAAAGGTGACCCTCCGACCCTGCAGAAGGATCCGAAGGATGATACCTGATGGCTTGAGCTGCGTAAGCAGATACTGCTCTACGTTCTCCAGCGTCACCAGCTCCTCAGTCGACCGGTGATTTGTCAACAAGCGAACGGTGTATTCCTCCACATCGGCGGGGAACTCCTCCTGCCGCGGGGGAAGATTCGGATGGAAGTTGGGCATAACCTGGCACCTCCAGGATTCATCCACTGCTTCCGCCTTCACCCAGAAAAACTGCCTCTTCCACCCTTTGTGCGAAGAATCCTTCGCCGCCAGCGGAATACAACTCCGATTCCTGCGCGCCTGAATAAAGTAGAAGCCTTTCCCCGCCGACGGATGTGCCTTCAGCTCGAAGAAATAATGAAAAAGATCCAGGGACGGGGGAACCCCCTGCAGGCGGCAGAGGATCCGAAAGGCAGACAGCAGAAGATACGAGTTGGCCACCAGCTGAACAGGCGCCAACACGAAAAAATTGAGAAGCTTCAGAATGAAGGGCTCGAAGGGGAGGCAGAATCCGCTCTTCCACGCCAGGAGAAAAGTACAGATATGGCCCGTGCGGCTATCCAAGCTCGTCTCGTATGGGGCAGCGGCTGCAAAGCTATATAGGAGAGGCAGGCGAAACCGATGCTCCAGTTTCTTCACATTAGCCTCCCCCAACTCGCTGCGATTGGGGACGGGCTCCCGCCTCACCTGCTCGATTTTCGAGCGCAGATCCGCCATAGAGCTAGAAGAAGAACCTTCACGAGAGCCCGAAGACTCCGGGGGAGAAAGAAGCTGCCAGATCGCCTCCGCGGTTATACGCGCCAGCTCCTCAAATGCCGCCGCAAGAACTCGCTCCCCCGCTGTATCTTCACGGCGCATCAAGGAGCCCCAGAAGCAAAGAAGTGGAGGAAAGGCCAAAAACCCTAGAAAGGCTGGGAGGACGAGCAGCGCCCTACGCCTATAAACCCTCGCGGGAGGCGGCGCGCCGTTCCAACCTCGAGAAAAAGGGGGCCCCTTCATTTCAAATCCGTCAGGATCATTATTACTACGGGCCCAGGCGACCACTACACGTGGCTTCATAACGCCGACAGGATTCCACCCACCCGAGCCACGCCGGTCCAAAGCCTCGAAAAACTACTCAACCGAGCCCCCTTGGCTCGGGAGTAGGAGGGGGACAAGTGGAGAGGGGGATTCCTGCAGCCCACTCAAAGAGCAGACCCAACTAGACCCAACAGGGCCCGACGAGGCAAGCTCGTCCAAGTGACAGCCCACAGGGCCCACTTGGAAAAGCCCAATAAAATAATGCTCGAGGAAACAACTCTCCTAGGCGGCCCCAAGGCTCGGAGAGCCCGAGCATCGGTCAGGTCACAGGAAGACCCGCGCACGAGCTATCCCTCCGCACGAAGGAGGGAAGCGCTAGCCGGTCTGTCCGACCCATCTCCTCACCGAGCTAGGCCTATTGCCCAAGTAGGGCCGGCCCCTCTAAGCTCGGTACGACCGATAAAATGTTTATCATTGCAGTCGTTAGAGTCCACAGCGGGCCGGGCGCCAAGAAGTCTAGGAGCTCCGGCTTCCCCGTGAGGATAACGCCCCCACGATGAGGCCGTAAACGCCCACGACGAGGACGTAACCTCCACCGGAGACCCCTCGGCTTGTAGGACTCCAGAGGGCGACGCACTATTTAAACATGGGATACCCTCCGGCGAAAGGTAAGTCGAAAAGGGCATTGATCCACCCCCAATTCCTGAGCACGGATCACTTCACCCCATTGGTGGAGAGGGATCTCGCGCCTTCACCTTCTCCTCCCTATCGCTGCTCCCACCATTGCTCTACTGACTTGAGCGTTGGAGGGTTTCGCCCCAGGGAATCCCCCTGGGCCCTCTGACCCGTTTCCCTATCTTGCAGTTCACTAACTTGGTGATTACCAGCCCGCTCAGGAACCAACGCGATATTTCGCCTCTTCACTTCCCATACCCGGTATATTAAAAGGTGCCTCAGGAACGATAGGTTACGCATATTGGGAAGGTAGCACACTTGCGTGAGTGCGATCTTCGGATCAAACCTCTATCACGTACCGGATACTGGTTGAGTCTAGGTTTGTAGTCGAGTCTGCATTCTAACTTTGCATCAGTGTTTTAGGGTCATGCCTAATCCATTAGAGAGTCAGTTTGTTTTGTCACCTAGTGTCTGCATGGCCACCCTATAGCTCCCCCGTGTCCCATGATTCCCAATCGCCCAGGCGATATCACTGGTTGCAGGACACCCATGGGCTTGGCAACCATCCCCTCCACTTTCGTAGGCCCGAGGTCTCGGACTTCTATGGCTCCAAAGTCCCGAGCGACTACCTAAAGTGGGAAGCCGCTATGGATGAATACTTTGAGTGTTACACTATGTCCGATGCCATGCAAGTCGATTTTGCCCAAAAGCGGCTTGTTCACGAAGCCGCCTGAAAATGGGAGAGCATTGAACACATGAGGGAAATTAATTAGGAGGCAATGGCCTGTCGAGTCATGGCGTGAGATGAAGGGTGAGCTTAGAAGGGTCTACCTACCCGGCCCAGTCACCTCCAACCGACCCCACCCAGTCACCTCTAACTAAGTGGGTCATAGTCGGAGGCAAAGAGCCCTGCACGTGGATGAGCCTCGACTCAAGACTAGTCCAATTGAATATGAGCAAACCCACCATGATGCCCTTAGTCTAAGCCCCACTTTTGCCAAACTCTTGCAAAAATTTTCTGATTGGTTAGATAGGAGGTGTTCTTATATTGAGTCACTAATTTCCCCTTGCTCACCTCCGAGATAAGATGAAGCCATACCCGAGCCTAAGGAGGTAGTAGCCGATAGTCTTAACCCGGTGTCATCCTAAAGTTCTCTCCCTCTCATAGAGGACGTCCCTTCCCCATCTGAGGGAGATGCCCTGTCACCCTCCGATCCTCAGCCAGAGCCACCCGTACTTCTGAAGCTAATGGGAGTTGCGGGTGGAGGTAGTGGTCACTCCAACATCGTCCTCAAAGTCCTTGATGGATTTGACAATTGGGAGCTTCTCGTGGATGTTAAGAGGGTGAGACCTGAACGAGAGCCTACTCATTCACAAGCACTCTCACTCGGTCACACTCATCGACCAATGCTCAACTAGCAATACCAAGAGTCCCAAACCAAAGGATTGCCATACGAGATTAGAAACCAAAGCGCGGCACCAAAACAGCATGCTCCATTAGTAGTATTCTTGCCATGACCAAATTGGAGCCATTAATTCTCTCATGTCCCAATCCAAAGGATAGACCTCAGGTCATCGCTGCAGCAGTAACAGAGCCAGACTAGAACATAAACCTCTGAGCCCTATCCAGCAGTGTGACGACCCAGAGCTCCGGATACCGATATACCGATGAAATCGATACACCGATACCAAGAACTGGAGAAGCCACCCAAGAGGCTGATGAGGCCCCTGAAGGGTTAAAGAAGTTTGCTGAGGAGTTGCATAACGAATTGGGACCGCAGGCGCGCAATATTAATTAGGACAGTAATTAATAAATAAGTGCGGAAGTAATTTAAAATATCAGAGTGGTAGAATATATACAATAGTCCAGATTTTTCAATAAAAAGAGGTCCACTGTACAACTACACGGGGTATACCCCGGCACAACAGAACAAAAGACAACCCAACACAGCTAGCACTCTAACGACGCTCGGCACAACCTCGAGCAAAACCAGCGGACGAATGGGGCGGCTCACCTGAAAGAAGGAAGGGTGAGTCACAGCCAGACTCAGTAGGGGTCACGCGGATCCCTACCCCAAACTAAACAGACAAGCAGGCAAATATAAAAGTAATTAAAACATGCATTTAAATAATAAGGCAGATGCACAATGTAATAAATAAATAACAACAGGAAATAAATCTACCAATAGAATAAACCATCACTAACCAAGTGAAGTGAGAGACGGAACAATCCACTAGAAGAACAAGACCAGACGCGTCCCCTGACGACTTACACTGCGTCTCGGCAACTCGCAAGTCTGACTCACGACAAGCGAGAGGCGTAACAGGACCAAACCAAGTACTAGTCAGAGCAACACTCGTCAGTGCCAGTCCAAGTCTCCGACCACGTGTGCACACACTGACTCCTGCCTAGAGCCAGGCCTCTAGCTAGTTCCCCCCCCCCCCCCCCCCCCCCCCCCGTTGGACGCAACGGTAACTGCAGGGGCCCAAGGTAACTAGCTTACAAACCGTTCCTCGGGAACACCCCTCCACCTCTCCCGGGTGGGACGACACGCTCGGTCGATGGGCTACGACTAGTGATTCCATCACAAGGAAAGAGAAAGCAATTCCAACGGGATCTACTAATAAGCCATCGGTCACAAAACAACTCAAACATGGCATATATATAACGTGGAATGCATTAGAAATTGACCATGCATGCGTTTAAAACCCAAAGGAATGTAACGGTCTAGGGCTGCCGCGTCACAGAGTGTGACGGCCAGGGGAAAGGGCGTCACAAGGGCTGTGACGGTCGAGGACGGGGGCGTTACAAGGGCTGCGATGCGTCCCGTGGGGACCGTCACGGCGAGGCTGTAATGCGCCAGGGCAGGGGCGTTACACGGACGTAACGCGCCTCCCCGGGGCCGTTACACCCGCCCGAAGCTAAAAATAAAACCACAGCGTTCTAACAGAACGTAACGCGCTCCCGAAGGTGCGTTACGACTCCCTAACAGTCGCCCGACAGGCCGTTAGGCCAACCGCCATACGAAGTCAACGGTCAAACGGGTCAAGTGACGGTCGTGTAACGGTCCATCAAATGACCGTTACACCAAGTGTGACGCACCACCTGTGGGCCGTCACACGCACGTATAACGCACCCCACAAGGGCCGTTACAGTGTGACGGCCTCTGGAAGAACCATCAAACCAGCTGGGAGCTTAAACCGAAACGGTCAAAACCAAACCCTCTCCCGGTCGAGCCGGATCGACGGGGAACGTGGAAAAATTGTAAAACCTGCCAAACCACGACATTCTATAACTAATCCATGCATCAAAACATAAAAACAATACCCATGGAGTGATTTTCAAGAATTTAGCCTAAAATTACACTAACATGGAATTTTGCATGGAAATTGAAGAAAACGACGTCGGATGGGCGTGCATGCTATGCCAATGCGATCCTAGCGAGGCAATGATTCCATCCCCCTACCTCAATCGCGACGAAAATCAGATTTGGGCCGCATGCAAGCAACGGGTCACCACGGCTCCTCTCGCCCCGTCTCACCTCCACGCCCCACGAACTGCGACGAGGTCAGCGCCTACGCGTTCCTCGCGACGAGCCGGTTCCAACAACACCTCCCGCGCCTCGATCCGCGGCCGTCCGGACCAAGATCGAGAGAGTGGGGGCGGAGAGATCGTGAGAGGGAGAGAGAGAAAGAGGGAGAACGAGTGAGGGAGAGAGAAATCGATGGGGAGAGACATATATATATATATATATATATATATATATATATATATATGTATTATTATTATTTTAAAAACTCAACCCTAATTGCCATTTAACCTTAAACAAATTCTGATAAATGCCAAACGAACGTCTAAAAATTCACAAAAATAGCCAAAACGATCAGGACAAAGCCTAGATCCGAACTGCTAAGAATCCGCTAAGGCACGAGCGCTACAGTCCCTCCCTCCTTAAAGAAATTTCGTCCCCGAAATTTAAACAGAAGGCGAAAGGAGGCAACTGCAAAATTAAAGCATACCTTGAAAATAAAAGGCTGGCTTCCCACGTGGTATAAAATAGACGCGCTTGTATCTGCAGTCAACGACGGCACTATACAATTCCAGCCAGTCCATGCCTAGAATAGCGTCATATTCGGCCAATTTTAATGCATTAAGCTTCACAGGCATCGGTCGATTGCTGACAACAATAGGGGAATCTTCCAGGCACACCAGAGTGGACATGAAATCTCCAGAGGGTAACTCCACGAGCAAATTACAGAACACTTCGGTCATCGGCTCCTCGATGCGAGCAAGAAAATCCTCGTACACAAAAGAATGAGTAGCGCCAGAATCGAAAAGAACATGAGCTGGACGATCGAAAATCGAAACCGTACCTTCTACCAGATTAGCTGCCATAGCTTCTGCACGGGTGATGTGAGTGACCCTGCCTCTTGGAGGGCGACTGGCTGCAGAAGACTGCTGGGAAGGAACTGGAGCAGGTAGGTAAGATGGCTGAGGTTGAGGCGGCGGAGGAAGACGAAACTGAGGCCGCTGCGGTTGGGTAAACTGCGAAAACTGTACTGGCGTCGACTTCAGCGGACAATCTCGAACCACATGACCCGGCTGATCACAGCGATAACAGACGATCGGCAAGGAACACGGCACGCCTGGATGACTGCCACCACCCCTCAAACACAGACGCTGCTGCCCATTGGAAAAATCTTGACGCAGTCGAACAAAAGGAACGGATAGCTGACTCGGATCGGAAGGCGCCGAATGCTCAAACTTCCTCTTCGACTTCTTATTCTTGAATTGCCGGAAATGGGAGTCAGGAGAAGAAGAAACACCGCTGACAGCAGGAATGGCAGAAGGAACTCTTGGGACAGACGGTTGGTAAGTCGGCTGAAACTGCACAGTCGGCTGCACCATTCTGGCCTGAGAAAGCCCTCGAGTCCTCGCCATTTCCATATCCACTGCAACAGCAGCCTGGTACGCTGAATCCAACTCAGACACTCGGGTAGCGAACAACGGCAGGCTCAATTCCGCTTTCAGTCTGCGTAGAAACTACTGAGTTTTCATAGCTTCATCAGTAAAAATATGGGGCGTGTACCTGCCCAATTCGATGAACTTATCTCGGTACTGCAACACAGTCATGTCACCTTGCGTCAGCTCCAGAAACTGATACATCTTCGCTAACTTGAGGCAGGCCGGAGTGTAAGCACGCTCGAAAGCAGCAACGAACTCAGCCCAGGTGATTTGCTGAAGCGGACGGGAACAGAAGGCAACCTCCCACTCTGCAGCCCACCACGTGCGTGCGGTACCTTGAAGCTGATAAGTAGCCAACATGACTCGCTCATCATCCGCGCACTCCATCGACTGGAACACGCACACAGTAGCATCGAGCCATGATCTAGCTGCCTCCGGATCTGATTGACCCTCGAAAATCGGTGGTGCGGACACCAGAGCACTCGATCGGCACGAGTCAGCGAGCCCCGATACCGTACGCGGAGCACCACCCGAGCAACAACGGCTTCCATCTGGCTCGGAGATGGCCTGGAGACTCCCCCTTGAGTCTCCCGTTTATCATATTTAGTTAGACATTATTTTTGTATAATGTGTGTTTGTTTCATTTTATTCGGTATGTAAGTTTGATTGTAATAAGGGCCTATGTGTAATTCGGACCCCGTGGGCCCCACGGGCCCCACAGGCCCCACCCCATTGGGCCACCTCAGCCTAGGGTCCCACGTGGGGCCAGTCAACATGCCACATGGGAGCATCTAGAAGTTTGAATGGGAATTGGACACATGGGGGACAATGGACTTGAAAAGTCCAAGGAGGCCACCTACCCCCACCTACCAAGTCCACATTCTACATCTAGTCCAAGGGCCGCCCCCCTCCCCTTAGTTTTTTATTATTTTTGTGTGTGTGTGTCACATGCCATCCCAGCCCTTCATTCCTATCCCCTAGATCCAATGGTTGTGGATGGATGTGAGATGTAAGGTATTTAAACTTGTATTTTCCATTTTACTTGGATTAATGCCATTTGATTCAAAGAAATTCAAGAGCAAGGGCTGGTGCGCCCCCCTCCTCTCTCCTCCCTCTCCCCCTTGAAGCTGTGAAGGCTTCCATTCTGAGGTGTGACGCCTCGTGTATCGGTTCCGACGATCGCCGCCGCCGCCACGAGCCGCCACCGCACCGCCTTCGCCATCAACGAAGTTCTGCCCGCGCAGTACCATAGAAGCTTCCACGAATTTCTTGTCTCAGCCACGAGCTCAGATAGATCTGGAGATTTTATTGGGTGTTCCAGATGTGTCAAGGACATCCCAAAAATTTTGGTTTTCCATTCAGATCTCGTTTCATATTTTTTGATTTTCATCCACTCTTCCATTTCGGTTCTGCCAGAGTTCTGTCCAGATTCATCCCCGCCCTGAGTTTCATGTCTTAGGTCCACTTTTTGATTTATTTTAGTTCGCACAATTTTACTGGATGTTCCATCAATCCACCCCTTCATCCACAATTTTTCTCAATTTTTGATTTGCCCATCTCATATTTTCTGAAAATCGTTCTCAGACCCATCTACAGTTCTGTCCACCTGTTCCCAGATCCGACCACCAGTCACCCCAAAAATCATAACAAATCGGATCCACCTCCAAATCAAATTCTAAAAATAGTCCCAGTTCCGTGGTTTGATTCCCTACAACTTCTAAGAAGATCTCAAGAGCTGAATCGGAGGTTTACTAGGCGGTCAACGGTGGTTCTCAAACAAGTGCCCTGCAGATCTGAGATTTCGGTTACTGTACAACAGGGACTTGTAAATTCAATAAAGTTCTGATTCGACCAGATCCAGCAAATCTCTCTAGGTCTAGATTGAAGCATTTGAAGAGAACTTTCCAACTATAGCTCATGCGTCTCGATCCGACGTCGGGATTGCTCGCAGCGGCCGTTTTCGCCGGAGCGCGCGCCAGAAGACAGCAACCAAAATCCGTGGGTTATTAGTTCAAGAGTTGGGAATCGGGGCCGATCGACCCCCGATCGGTGTTCCCGGCCGACCACCGTCCGTGGAGGCGCGCCACCAGGGGTCCCCATCACAGTGGGTCCCACCCCCGCAGATCCGGAGGACAGCGCCATCCGTGGGCCCCGCGGGCCCGCAGAACCCACCGTTCGGAAAGCACGAAAACGCGGAGTTCGGCACCGCCGGGCGACATCAAGATGCTGCCCGTCAACCCGAGTTGCGTGATTCCTGGGCTCCACATGTGACCTTTTACCTCCCTGCGTGGAGTGGGTCAAATCATTGTACTGTTGTAAAATTATGTAACCGGGGATCCGTAATTCGGCCGGGGTTATCTTCGCCACGCCGGGTGCGTGGAGGTAATGGTCCGAACCTCTTGGCGTTCATTTGCTTAGCTAGTATACGGTCTTTTGCCGCTGCCGAGAGTGTAGGTATTAGCCCGTGTGTCCATGTCACCGCTGTGAGAGTGAGAGTGACCCGTCCCGCGACTCGATCCGAGTCCGGAAGTTGAGTCGGACTACCCTTGACCTCCGCCGGTTCCTTAACCGCGCACGGTCTGCGCTTTCCCTCGCTTGGGACGACGAGTGAGCTTCCACTTCTGTTAGCGACGTTTCGCCACTAGGAGCTCGTAGTGTCGGGTTTAGTGTCTCCCTGGTGTGTGTTGCTGGTCGTGTCTTCATCTAGAGTCCGAGGGTGGCACCGTATAGTGTCGTCTCCCGTGTCCGTCCCGCATCAGTCAGTGGGTGGAACAGCATGAATTCCTTTAACGCTCTACCACGGCCACCAGACACTTCATCACGCGGAGCAGGGTTAACGGAAGCTGGCACAGCTGGGGCAGAGGAAGTGCCACTCTCCTCCCGAGGAGCCCGAGCTTTCTTCCATCCACGAGGCAACATCTTGAGCCTAGGAAACACACGATAACGGAAAAACCATCAACAATCACGAGAAACATCCTAAGCCAGCAACAAACGACTCAGTGGACTAGCTCTGGACCAGCGCAAGTTCCAATTCCTAATACAAATCCCCAATACAGCTCTGATACCAACTGTGACGACCCAGAGCTCCGGATACCGATATACCGATGAAATCGATACACCGATACCAAGAACTGGAGAAGCCACCCAAGAGGCTGATGAGGCCCCTGAAGGGTTAAAGAAGTTTGCTGAGGAGTTGCATAACGAATTGGGACCGCAGACGTGCAATATTAATTAGGACATCAATTAATAAATAAGTGCGGAAGTAATTTAAAATATCAGAGTGGTAGAATATATACAATAGTCCAGATTTTTCAATAAAAAGAGGTCCACTGTACAACTACACGGGGTATACCCCGGCACAACAGAACAAAAGACAAACCAACACAGCTGGCACTCTAACGACGCTCGGCACAACCTCGAGCAAAACCAGCGGACGACTGGGGCGGCTCACCTGAAAGAAGGAAGGGTGAGTCACAGCCAGACTCAATAGGGGTCACGCGGATCCCTACCCCAAACTAAACAGACAAGCAGACAAATATAAAAGTAATTAAAACATGCATTTAAATAATAAGGCAGATGCACAATGTAATAAATAAATAACAACAGGAAATAAATCTACCAATAGAATAAACCATCACTAACCAAGTGAAGTGAGAGACGGAACAATCCACTAGAAGAACAAGACCAGACGCGTCCCCTGACGACTTACACTGCGTCTCGGCAACTCGCAAGTCTGACTCACGACAAGCGAGAGGCGTAACAGGACCAAACCAAGTACTAGTCAGAGCAACACTCGTCAGTGCCAGTCCAAGTCTCAGACCACGTGTGCACACACTGACTCCTGCCTAGAGCCAGGCCTCTAGCTAGTTCCCCCCCCCCCCCCCGTTGGACGCAACGGTAACTGCAGGGGCCCACGGTAACTAGCTTACAAACCGTTCCTCGGGAACACCCCTCCACCTCTTCCGGGTGGGACGACACGCTCGGTCGATGGGCTACGACTAGTGATTCCATCACAAGGAAAGAGAAAGCAATTCCAACGGGATCTACTAATAAGCCATCGGTCACAAAACAACTCAAACATGGCATATATAACGTGGAATGCATTAGAAATTGACCATGCATGCGTTTAAAACCCAAAGGAATGTAACGGTCTAGGGCTGCCGCGTCACAGAGTGTGACGGCCAAGGGAAAGGGCGTCACAAGGGCTGTGACGGTCGAGGACGGGGGCGTTACAAGGGCTGCGATGCGTCCCGTGGGGACCGTCACGGCGAGGCTGTACCGCGCCAGGGCAGGGGCGTTACACGGACGTAACGCGCCTCCCCGGGACCGTTACACCCGCCCGAGGCTAAAAATAAAACCACAACGTTCTAACAGAACGTAACGCGCTCCCGGAGGTGCGTTACGACTCCCTAACAGTCACCCGACAGGCCGTTAGGCCAACCGCCATACGAAGTCAACGGTCAAACGGGTCAAGTGACGGTCGTGTAACGGTCCATCAGATGACCGTTACACCAAGTGTGACGCACCACCTGTGGGCCGTCACACGCACGTATAACGCACCCCACAAGGGCCGTTACAGTGTGACGGCCTCTGGAAGAACTGTCACACCAGCTGGGAGCTTAAACCGAAACGGTCAAAACCAAACCCTCTCCCGGTCGAGCCGGATCGACGGGGAACGTGGAAAAACTGTAAAACCTACCAAACCACGACATTCTACAACTAATCCATGCATCAAAACATAAAAATAATACCCATGGAGTGATTTTCAAGAATTTAGCCTAAAATTACACTAACATGGAATTTTACATGGAAATTGAAGAAAACGACGTCGGATGGGCGTGCATGCTATGCCAATGCGATCCTAGCGAGGCAATGATTCCATCCCCCTACCTCAATCGCGACGAAAACCGGATTTGGGCCGCATGCAAGCAACGGGTCACCACGGCTCCTCTCGCCCCATCTCACCTCCACGTCCCACGAACCGCGACGAGGTCAGCGCCTACGCGTTCCTCGCGATGAGCCGATTCCAACAACACCTCCCGCGCCTCGATCCGCGGCCGTCCAGACCAAGACCGAGAGAGTGGGGGCGGAGAGATCGTGAGAGGGAGAGAGAGAAAGAGGGAGAACGAGTGAGGGAGAGAGAAATCGATGGGGAGAGAGAGAGAGAGAGAGAGAGATATATATATATATATATATATATATATATATATATATATATATATATATATATATATATATATATATATATAAATTAAAATTATTATTTTAAAAACTTAACCCTAATTGCCATTTAACCTTAAACAAATTCTGATAAATGTCAAACGAACACCTAAAAATCCACAAAAATAGCCAAAACGATCAGGACAAAGCCTAGATCCGAACTGCTAAGAATCCGCTAAGGCACGAGTGCTACAAGCAGCTTGTTGTGGCAAATGAGAAGGGGACGCCCTCGCTGGTGCAGTCTGCTAGGAGCTTCCCATCCTCTTGCCACTACAACCTCCCCGCTAACAAGTAGTAGTAGACCAATGACTTGGAGAGGCTTCTTTGATCATAGCCGTGGGACGGAGCACCACAAGTCGCTGCTGTGTTGTTGCTCGCCACCGTTAATGTCCAGAGTAGGATGCTCCCCTTGATCGGCGGTGTAGACTTTAACGCTCTCGCAGATGAGGTCGAGGTCGGGGTTGTTGTCGATGGTGAAGAGGGAGAGAAGCCTCGCCAGTCTCCTAATCTCTCTCTCTCTAGTTCCCGTCTCTCTGGTACCGAAGAGGGTAGGGCAAGCACTGTCCATTCTTTTAATAAAAGTACGGGCAAAATGGTAATCTCACGTGAGTGAGTTACCGCCGTTTACACGAGGTGTAACCCCAGGGGCACCGTAGCTCGAGTTAAGAGATTTGAGAGATATTATGATAAATACGATAAAGGTAGAGATATAGTTATTATTTCATAAGATTCAAGGGTATAGGAGTAATTTCTCTTACTTTTTGTATAATTTTTTTTGAAACCCTAAAACCCCCGTCCCCTTCCTCTCTCCACGAGAACCCTCTCTTCCTCGCCACACCTCTGTACTCTCCCTCTCTTCTCCCCACCACCCACATCGATGAGTTCTTCCCTGCCACTGCACTCGTCGTTGCGTGCCAGAATTGCCCTCCCTGTCGGCGCCAATCTCCCGTCTCTCGATAGACTCTCATCTTCCTCCCTTCCCCACCCTCTCCCTCGGTCCTCCCTCCGCCCCTTCAACCTTTATAGGGTGTTTGGGAGCATTTTTATTTTAAAAACTGTTTCTTCCTCCAAAATTATACTACGTCGATTTTTAACATAACTTTTAAATTTGATAAAAAGAAGTCTCAACTGTTTGGTAAAAATAACATAAATTTTAAATTTTATTAGAACATGTTTGGCAGACGGCGGAGAGGGTTGCCGGGGAGGGGAGGGGAGGTCGGCGGGGGGAAAGGCAGGAGGAGGGGGAGGGAGAGGGAGGGGAGGGGAGGGCGGCGGCGGAGGGGATTGCCGGGGAGGGGGAGGCCGCAGGCGGCAGGCCGCGGGGGGAGGGGGAGGCCGGCGGGGGGAAACGGGAGGGGGAGGGAGAGGACGGCGGAGGGAGTTGCGAGGAGGGGAGGGGAGGGCCGCAGGCAGGAAGGCAGGGGGAGGGGGAGGCCGGCGGGGGGAAACGGGAGGGGGAGGGAGAGGGAGGGGAGGGCGGACGGCGGAGGGGGTTGCCTGCGCACGGGGGGGGGGGGGGGGGGGGGGAACCGGAGAGAGGGGGGGCACCGCACGGGGGGGGGAACCGGAGAGAGGGGGGGGGGAGCCGGCGCCGGGGAAGGGGGGGAGCTGCCGAGGGAGGGGAGGGGGACGCCGTCGGGGGGAGGGGAGGGGGCCGCAGGAGGGAGGGGGCCGCCGTCGGGGGGGCACCGTCGGGGGGAAGGGAGGGAGCCGCAAGGGGCTTCTGCGCAGGGGGGGGAGCCGGTGCCGGAGGGGGGAGGGGGCTGCTACGCAGGGGGGAGCCGGTGCCGGAGGGAGGGGGGGCTGCTGCGCAGGGGGGGTAGCCGGAGCCGGAGGGGGAGCCGGAGGGGGCTGCGCAGGGGGGGGGAAGCGGTAGGGAAGGAGAGACGCGGGGGAGGGGAGGGGTCGCGAGTGGGAGAGAATTTTTTTAAAAAAAATTGGTCTGGTGTTATTTTTTTTTTAGGAAGATTTACACGGGAGTAAAGTATCTCCCTAAAAGTTAGGAGAGACATACCAAACAGGGTTATAAGACATCTTCCTCTTTTTTTTAAAATTGAGAGAAAAAAGAGATAAAAAAGAACAACCAAACACCCTATTAATCTTCTATTGTCGAAGATCGCCAGAGGGGTCTCCACCCTCGAAAATTGCAGGATAACCGCCTCACCCGCGTCTCGTACCGAGACCTTCACCCCCCATTTTGAAGGCAACCCACACATATTGGGCATCGGATCACACATCCCGCTTAGCATATCGTATCGGATTGCACGGTACCTACGATACGCACACTACTACGTGATATGGGACGTGCCAAGCTTGCCATCTTTTCGCTAGTATATATGGTACATCCTGTATCGCATATATTGGATCGATCTTGCGGACCAACTCAAACTATTTAAACATATAAGTGGTAACATAGACTGAAGACACCTCCCAACAAATAGCTTCGGCAAAACAAATACGGAAGTGGAAGTCCAACGTTTTGTTTGGTTTGATGTAAAAAATACAAACATATGAGCTTTTAGTTTTAATATTTTTAATATATTAAATGTGAGGTTTAAATTCTTTAATTAATATTATATTTATTTATAACTTCTTAAATTCTCAAATTTGATGAACACATTAAAAAATTATAAGTCTTTTAAATCTTTATGAGAAGACCTTTGAAAAGAAAGTTTATCAATATGTAGAAACTCAAAGAGATTTTACATATAAATTATTTTTTAAAAAGACAGTCAAATTTATCACTCCTACTATTGTTTTCGTATCATTAAAAATGTCAATATTACGAAACAAAAAAGTGATACAAAAACAATATTCTGTGATCATTTTGCATACTATCAACATCCTCAGAGATATATATGTAAACGCAAATACAAGGTAAACAACTCAGTAATTTCTGTTCAACATAATCTATACACCCAAAATTTTTAAACTAACATAGTTTAAATATTTTCTAATATTTACTATACTGCAAATCCTTGAAACTGAAAACACGCTCAGCTCATGTGTCATTTATTTTTTATCTAGTCTTAAAAGGCTTTAAGTTTTAAATTGATAAACTTAAATTTGCAAACTTAACAGTACTGCACATCAAACAAACGGCTCCGAGATCTGAGAGTCCGGCTCCGGGAAATCCAAATCCTCCAAAAGAGGAGGGATTTTCGCACGGCAGAATCAAAACCCCCCCGCTACTGCGAATGATGCCATGACGTCATCGGCGGGCCCCACGTGAGGCCTGGATCAGAAGGACGTGGGGGGGGGTGCGATTTACCAGATTCCCTGCTGCGCTAGACCGTTACGCCTCCCTATCTGGATTTTATATCTTTTTTTAAATAGGTTTTTTTTACATGACTTCTTAAGACTTCTTAAGGGAGTCTTTGACAACCGGGTGATCGGCCGGTTAATCAATATCGACTAACCGGTGGACTCCACCTCGGCTGGCTCTCCCCCTCACACAAAACCCTTACCCGACCCCGGTTGCCTTAATTGACCCTTCGGAGTCGATTAAGGCATCCCTTACCCGGTTATCAAATCTCCCCTAAGAGATCATGTATACGTGAAAAACCCAATGAATAATAAACATATGTAAATAACCCTATATGTTCGATCACATGTGACTAGCTTCCTGATTGGGTTAGGCTGCACGGGTATATACATGTGTCTTCATCATATAGGCGGTTGTTTACATATATTCATTATATAGGGAGTTTCACAAATATGTCATACTTTAGCGGGTGATTTACAAAACACCCTTTTAGAAATTTTGAATCCCCTCGAACTCAGCGCCGAACAAAAGTTAGCAGGGGCTCGACCGGCCCCACTTCCCTGAGTTCCCTCCCCCCGCTCCCCGGCCCTCCGTTTTGAAGCCATCAAAGAAAAAAAAAAAGAGAGAAGCAAAAAAAGGAAAAATTTCCAATGTCTTCCCAGCGGCAGTCGCAATCCCACTGCCGCGGAACAGCATCAGAGATCGCGACTCCGCAAGGTGAATTCAGAGGAAGAAGAAACCCTAAACCCTAGCTGCTGCTTCTGCTTCTCTCTCTATCTATGTCTCTGTTAGGGTAGGATCTATCTTCTCCGTTGTTTTTGTTTGATACCGCGGCCGTTTTTTGCGTTTTGTCGATCTCTTTCTGTTCCCTTCTCTTCTCGTGTAGGGCTCACGTCTCCGGGGTGGTTCTTCAATTGAGGATCTTGAGGTGGATTTGTGGGTTTTGGCTCGGAGAAGCTTAAAGGCGAATTCTTTCTTGTTGGTGTTTTGTTTTGATGGCCTTTTTTGTTTTCCTTTTACCCATTTTGAATGCGACGTGTTTTAGGTCAGGGTTGTGCTGAACAGTGGGGATTGAGGGGGTTTTCTGTTGTTGCCGCCTTGGGGGAGACCAGTTGGATGTTTGGTATTCGGGAGGCTTGTTATGCGATTTGGAGATGAGGAGGTTCTTCTCCTTTCGGTCCTCTTCTGCATCCAGTGGTGGAAAGGAGAATCCGGTGCCGCCGGCTCCTAACGATGAGAATGTGTACTGGGAGACGCCTGGGGAAAATGTCGACAGGAGCGCAGCGGATTCGGGTGGGCAGGGGAAATCACGAGTTTCCAAAGTCTCCCGTAGTCCACACCTCAGGAGAAGCCTGTCGTTCTCATCCCCTGGCAGTGGTGGAGCCGAGGGCAAGTGTAGCTTCGCTGGTGGCCTCAGTGGGTTCTTGTCTGATGACACCAATCTTCCACATCAAGTTGCTGAAAGACTTAGCCAGTAAGTGGTTTCCTTTTTGTTAATTTGTTCGCATATTTGTCGCTAGAAAATTTAAATTTTGCCACCTTCTCTCTTCCCTTTTCTTTTCTTTATTGGGTGGTGGTGGTTGAGACAGTGTTCAATGGTTCGTGTTAACCTGTGCTTGTTTGTTATCATCTGCTTCTTCCTTTATACCTTCAGTTTAAGCTTATTTTGTTTCATTTGCTCTTCTCTCGTCCATCAAGATTCTTCTCTCCGCAAATTTAACTTTCTTGCCATGCTGGTTCCGGAATCAATTCAGTGAATAATTAGGAATGACATTTGTTTCCTTTTGCCATCTAGTTGAGTAAACTGTATATAGTTGGCAACTTGGAGTGTCTAATGCACTGATAGTTCACTTTAAAAAAAAATGCACTGACAGCTTCAGCAGTCTCAGCAGACCAAACCAGAGAATTTGGACGAGTTGCATCAGTGGTGAGAGGGTCTTGCAGTGGTATTCTGGGCAATGTAGAACAATCCATAAAATGATGTTTGCAGAGTTTCATGGCACAAATATTTTGCTTTATATTACAAGCGTTCTTCTTCCGATGGTCTGAACTTAAACTTCAAGATGTATTGATGTTTTGGGTGAAGCATTGGTCATTGTCCACCAAATACTTGTTTTTGTTTAAGTGCTTGTTTGTTTCACCGCAAAACACTTTAAACCCTGTAATTGATTCATTTTGCATGTTTTCCGGTTGTTTGTTAGGCTGGAAAAATAGTATAAATGGGATTACAGTTGGCCCATGTGGCACTGAAATTTCTGGTTTTGGTTGACTGTCCATACACACTGGAAACCAAAACCAGAGATAAAATGACTTGAAATTACAACAGGCCAATGGAATATTGTTTTGTGTTTTTCAGTCATCCAAACAAAATATTCTCTGGTTTTAAATCAGAAAAATACGCTGATTTTAAAACTGGAGAATTACTTCATTTTACAGTGAGACCAAGAACACCTATGTGTCTTGGATCTTGATGACATGTGCAAACCATTATTTTGATCTGTGAAATATGCATTAGTACATCTGACATTCTTGCCTTCTCAGCAACAATCGTAAACTAGATTATTTTCATCTATTTGAAGCAATCAAACACAACAAGGGATATTGTTTGACAATTATGGTTGCAAGGCTCTTAACCTGTTACTTTGGCCTCCTTGCTATCATGATGCCATAGTTGTCAAGGTGACAAGGCAACCCAAGACATTCATAGGGAGCGTAAGCACTAGTTGATTAGGCATCTGCTTAGGCGTTGCCTAGGCGACACCTTGGCAACTATTTAAAACCCAAAAAACTATATATCCCTAATATACAAATTATGAATAGGATACATGAAAAATTATAGGTTATAATATTAGAAATTGAGAGAGAGAGGGATGAGAGAGGGGGTAGAGAGAGAGAGACGCGCGCAGAGAGAGAGAGAGAGAGAGAGAGAGAGGCATAGAGAGAGAGAGAATGTGGAGCCTGATCTACCTATGACCCCGTCTCTCGTCGTCTCTCGTCATTGAGCCCCGTGGCTCATTTTTTTTTTGTTGGGGGGTGTTTATTATATAGGCTATGCTCAAGCCATGTAGCCCAAGACACAGAGGTAGGTAGGGCACCTTGCTCCATCGAAGGCAGTTTCGGTTTCGGTTTCGGTGTCAGTTTCGGCCGGGTCCAAAATTGAAACCGTTTCGGTTTTGGTTTCGGCCCGAAATCAAATAAAATATTATTTTTTTGCCAACTGAAGGAGTTTCGGTTTCGTCCGGTTTCGGCTGGTAGGTTTCCGATCGTTCCGATCCGAAACCGATACGTTTTGGCTGAAACGTTTTGGTTTTGGCCGAAACTACCATCCATGCCTTGCTCACCTAGGCTGACGCCTTGCTTGCCTTTCTGGGGGGCAGAAAGGCGAGCTGGCGCCTTGGCCCCATAAGGGCGCTTGGTGGCCTAGGCGACCGCCTTGACAACTATACATCATCATCATCATCAGAGTCTTATCCCATTACTTGACAACTATGCATGATGCATAAAATATTCCTATCCATTTACTGACATTTGTAGATTAGGTTTTATTTAAGTATCTAAAGTTAAATTCCTCACTGCATGAGTTATTTTCTAATAACGAGGATGCTGAGGATCTTTCTTTTCTCAGTTGTTTTGTCATACATTCCTTGGATTATATCCATTACACGCAACCTAATAGAATCACTGCTCTTTTCATGTACCATATGGCAATCCCCCCCTTTTTTAATACCAAGAATAAACTCACTGAACCAGGATCAATCCCGAATCACTGGTAGCCCGAGCCATGGGCAGGCCAAACATGTCTTGGACAGTGGGCCCCCTTGGCCCGGCAAAGTCCATGAGGTCAGAACCTACGTGAACCCTGGGTTGGTACCCACACTGCATTTATGTCCATCGGTGGGAGTTGATATTTTCCCACCCCTGGGGGGGGCTACCCTATTGGAATCTTGATGCAAAAAAATTCCACAATACAAAGTCTCTACTACAACGTGCAAAATTACCGCTCTCTAAAATACCTTGTGAAAGTACACACTCAGTTACAAATACTTTGACTTTTCTGTCACAACACCTGAGAAGTCCTCTGATGCAACTTCTGCAGCCATCCAAACTCCTAGCTAATCGATCTTGAAATATCATTCCTGAGCGTCAATGCGTCATATAAAGCTCAGTCTTCATCGTCAATGCAAAACTTAGCATTAATATTTGTATTTTGAACTTTGAAATGTGAATAAAAAAGCATTCAGTTCAGAAATTCTGAAATATGGATATTAACCATGTTGCTATCATTTTCACAACAGATTATAAAAGAGAAATTGTGGAAAATATATCTGAAAGTGTTCCAACAGACTGAGGCTGAAGGAGAAAGTGTATCCAACAATTTTTATACCCCCTTAACCAAAAAAAAAAAAAAAATTATGTGAAGAGATGTAGTTAATGTCCAAAAAATCCATAAGAAGGCATGGGGTTAGAGTGTCTCAGAGATGTCAGACTGTTTAACTTTCTGTTTATATATTATATTAAAAGCAGCATTGCCTCTGCACATCCTCCCTGTTTCTTTCTCTGCTGTATTTGCTCTTGATTTGGATGAGAAGTCCATGTATTGTTATTTATTTAGCATTTTTCACTTCATGCATGAAAAGTCTAGTCTTTTTATAGCAAATTAACATGAGAATCAAATTAGATAAGATGGTTTCAAGTGATTCTTGTTTTGATAAGCAACATTTATCTAGTATATGCATTGCAACATGAACTCGTAATGACCCTTTCTAGTAGTGTATGCTCATAATAAGTTGTTTATTTCATGGCTAGTAAGCAGTCTATTTAATTAGTTACTAAGCCTTCTATGGGTGGAGATTTATGGATTATGTTAGCAACTTAACATTAGCCTATTGTTGCTTCCCCTAATGTCTGCAGGTGTTACAATGATTTCTGAATATTTTGGGCTACATTTATTTTATAATGTATTTAATCTTAATGCATGTCAGGTTGGTAAAGTTCTGCGCCAGCAAGTTTCTGTTGCACGTTTTCTTCTCATTCATTTAATTTATCCTTCAACATTGTTGTTTCTACATGATTCATCATGCTAACTACCATACATATATCTTGAGTGTTCCCTATCTTTTCTTTGTTCATGAAGTGTCACTTTGGTTGCTTAATTCTCTTGTCTATTGGTGCTCTTTTCTTGCTGGTTTACCATACCAATGATTGATTTATTGTTTGATCCCATGTTTCTAAATTCAAATGAACAGTTTTTTTTTGCCTAAGTTGAATTGAATTGTATTATCTATCTTTTTCTACAATGCCAGTTGTTTGCTTTTCCACTTCAGTTTTGACTTTTGAGTGCTTAGCAAGCTTTTGTGGGATGCTTGTCATTTCCCTAGTTCGAAATTTTTTGTTGCCTGATCATTTTATCCTCTCTTTTCCTTCTGCTGCTGCAAGGACTCCTGAAAGGCTTCCCAAATCCAAAAGATGCACTCAGGGCAATGTTCAAAAGAGTCATACATTTGAGAAACTTGATTCCCCTAGATCATCCAGAGACCACCATGGCTCGACTGCAAACTCGCCCTGCAGCTCCCCAGTTCCATTAAGATGCAGATCCTCTAGGGTGGCACAAAGCTTAAACAAAAATAATATCCTTGACCTATATATTGATGGGGAGCAACATGAGAGAAGATCTAGAAAAGATTTGCGACATTCTATTACTGCAGAGGAAGGACATTTAGTAGAAAAAAGAACACTCCCCTGTTTTGGACGGCCACCAAGAGCTCAATGTACTGCACCATCTTCACCGAACAATGGCAAAGAAAGTTTGCGGTCCCACTCATTTAGAGAAGATAAAGGCGTCAACCACAGTTTCTCCAACTGGGACTGGCCAGGAGATGATTTCAGGGTGGTATCTCCCAGGAAATATTCAAGAAAAATCATTGAGAGGCAATCCTGTGGAATTCATGGAAAAGATAAGATGAAATTGTTGGACAATGAATCTCAAACAACAACAACAGTAGAAGATATTTATGAGGATTCCTCAAATGATATTGTACAAAAGTGTGCTTTGTCCGATCATATTCCTGCAGATGATAATGTGGATGAGTATTGTACAGATCAAGCTCAGAGTTTCCTTGAACGAAGTCATTTTCTATTGGATGGTTCCATGCATGTTAGACAAGAAAGTGCACTTTGCTTGAGTCAACAGGATGAGGATGTAGACGAAGACTTAGCAAGAAAACTGAAGGAGGCTGAGGAAGTGCTGCCAGAACTAGACACTAACCTTGACAAGCTTTGGAGTGACAAATTATGCACATCAGGGCTGGTACATATGATTAGAAATATGAGTCAAGAAAGAAAGAAGCTGGCATTGGAGTTATGTTTCCAACTACGTTCACGAATTTCTGAGAGATCCTCCACAATGGAAGCACTGAAACAAGCAAAGATTGATTTAGATACTAGGACAAGGAGGCTGGAAAAGGAGAAGAATGAACTGCAATCAAGTCTTGAGAGAGAGATAGACAGAAGGTCAAAAGATTGGTCATTCAAGCTCGAGAAGTTCCAAGCCGAAGAGCAGAGGTTAAGAGAACGGCTAATGGAACTGGCTGAGCACAATGTCTCTCTCCAGAAAGAAGTTTCCTTGCATAGGGGGAAAGAAATGGAGACACAGAATTTGATAATGAATTTGGAGACAAAATTGAATGATATGACAATGAGGTTCGAAGAAATGAGCAGTGATAATTCAAAACTTCAACAAACCTTATCCCAGTTGCAAGAGCAGTGTAATATGGCAGAAGCAAATCAGGATTGCCTTAAAAGAAGCTACAAAGAGAAGGAGAAGGAGACCAAGGAATTGCAAAAGGCTGTTGCAAAATTGCAAACAATTTACAGTGAACAGGAGAAAACGATAAATGGACTGAGACAGGGATATATTGATCAGATTGGAGAACAATCTCTGGAGGGTGATCTTGTAAGAAAATTGCAAATTGAACACATCAGGCTGACTGGTGTTGAGCAGACGTTAAGAAAGGAAGTAGAGTCTTTCAGACTTGAAGTGGAAGCACTCAGGCAAGAAAATGTCTATATCATAGGACGCCTAAGATGTGCTGGAAGTGGCAGAGGCTCCTGTTTGTTTAGAATTGACCAGGAGCTAAGTACCCAGATTGAGTGCATACAGAGTCAAGCTTTGTCATTACTTGATGATAGCAATGAGCTTTGTGGCAAATTGCTTAAGATCGTAAATAACAAACACTGTCAACATGGGCATGTAGCTATCCATGAGTCTGATGGTTATTCAGTTGTGGAATACAATATGAAATTAGAGAGTTTGAGAAGGGCAGTCAAAAATTTTAGAGGAAGACTGCAATCAATATCTGCAACACTGGATCAGTGGTCCAAGTTGGAAGCTTTGGAGTGTCAATCACAGAAAGCTGAGAATAGTTTTCCAGTGCAATGTGACGGCCCTGCTACGGAGGTAGACAGCCCTGCTACGGAGGTAAGATTGATCATTTCTTATCTGGCAATGAGCTCATACATGATTTGTCCTTTTTGATTCATGTTTCATTGCAATTTCAAAATTGAAATGCAAACCTGGATGATTGGCTTCTTGAATAAAGAAGTGTTGCTTCTTGTATCTTCAATAACTGGAAGATATCGACATAAATTCAAAGTCTGCACTCTTTCTATAATCTAGTGGCGAGTTTCTTTCTTTATGAACAATCTTGGGTATATAATTTCCCCAATTGACATCTTCAACAGAATAGCTTTCCAAGTTGCATACACTTTCATGTCCTAAATATATTGTTTTCTTTGACTTTTGTCCTCAATCTCCTTCGATTTCTCTCTTTCTGCTTGACTTTCATTGGTCATGCTATATTTGTTTAGGATGAGAGGGAACTTGAATTGAAAGCAGAGACTCTACTTACTAAAGTGCTACTAGAGAAGCTATTCTATAAAGAACAAGAACTTGAACAACTGCAATGCGAGCTAGGATCTTCAGTTCGTGGAAATGAAATTCTGAAATCTGAGATCCAGAGGTTGCAGGATGAAGTTTCCTGTCTTAGACACAAGACAAAAGAGATGGAACTTCAGGTGAATATTGTATGATTGTAATAAATTATAGTAAGAATTTTTAAGCACTTGAAATTTATTTCTAGATAATTAGATAACAAAATTAGTGATCTTGAGTTGGTCATTCTTATTAATTCTTTCAATTCATCTGAATGATACAAAATAATGGTGCCAAGTCATCACACCATTCTTTTCTTGACTGGTATAATCATTATATGCACATTTCTTTGAGATGCAATTTACTTGGGTTTGACAGATACCTTTCTATTATCACTAAAGTAAGTACTGTTATAATATGAATATTCAGATGATGAAGAAGGATGAGGCCTTCAATCAAGTCCAATGTGACCTTCAAGAGCACATGACGGAACTCACAATAAGCAGAGACATACTACCAAGAGTATCTGAGGAGAGGGACCATCTATGGGAGGAAGTGAAGAAATTAAGGGAGACAAATATGCTTTTGGACTATGAGGTCAGGTCCCTAAAGAAGAAGATTGAGGCCCTTGATGAGGACATTCTTATCAAAGAGGGACAAATCACTATTCTGAAAGACAGTCTTGGTAACAAGCCATTTGATATCCTTTGCAGTCCAACCACAATGAAACAGCATACATTGGAATGAACTTGAAGAGGTACAGCATGTTCATTATCACTTCGCTAATATCTAGTCCGAGTCGAGACGGATACATCATTAAACCATCTGAAATAGATCTCAATCTTGTGCGCTCATCTTTTTTTATAAAAATTGCGTTCACTTTCCAAGTGTGGTGATTGGTAGAATTGAATGGATGTCTACTTTAAGTTCTTACTTGAGATTTTCTTTTCCCATTGCAGGTGCGCATGGTTGTAAGTATGACATGTTCCCATCTTTGCAAAGACAATTCTTGGAACGCTTGCATAGGCACACTAGATGGACTCACAACTTTGCAGTAATTCTTTGGTTTGATAACAAGTTTGCACATATGGTTTCGTTACATATCACAATCACTTTGTCGCATATGGTTTTGTTTTGTCACATATCTCAATCATTTTTTTCCTTTATTATTGTTTGAAGCATGTTCGTTGGGCTTGGGCCAACTGTTTGCAGCAATAAATAGAAGGGATTTTGCATTCAGGTATAAGAGAATATATTATTTTAGTATCCCATGTACAATTGTAAAAATGTTGGATAAATCCCTGCACAATCTAGCATAGTTTCACTTTGTAGTTTGTGCTTTTGCCAGTCAGGAGAACTGTCAACACGAATGGGTTCTGCCACGCTTGTATGTAATATATATGAGAATGAATTCAGATTCAGAATATCTATGTCGTGTGTGCACCAGGCAGATGCCCATTCATGAGTTAGAGGGACCCAAATGCATGGATACTTCCCCATTTGTCGTGTCGGTGGGGAAGTGTCTTGGAGGTGCATTTGAACATTTGAGTAACTCTAGCTCTCGTGTTTTGCACATGCTTGTTATGCAACTCATCTTCGTATAATTGTCTTATCCATGTTATTTATGGTGCTTCTCTCTCTCCCTCTCTCTCTCTCTCTCTCTCTCTCACACACACACACACATACCCACACACACCCCTAACCATAAACACATACCCGCATGTGTATCTACTTAAATACTGATGGCGAAACTGATTCTAGAACCTACAAAGTAGAGTAGTGAAGTACGACACTTGCAACTGCATTCTCCTGGTACAAGTTTGCCATTGAACTGGACATTGCCCTAGCCTGGTTCGGCATCTTACCTGAGGGACCTGGGCTAAACCTTTTTCTGAGGGGGAAAAAAGAGGGGGGGAGAAGGCTTGTTGCCGGAGCCAGTTTCAAATTAAGTTCTGCACTGTCACCTAGCAGAAAATTTCAATACCCTCTCAGACATGGGAAAGAAACAAGAATAACCCAAAACTAAACGGTAGGTACACAAACTGATAAGCTCATCTTCACAGGTTTTGTTACTTGAAATGCATGGGCTTTTGCATGTAAACCATTTTTAAAATAAAAACTGCAAATTTATTATCCCCACATTTGTATTTGCATGCATATCATTTAAAACGTCAAATTTTGTGGAAAGATTGTAGAATGATCTTTTGGCACTCTTTTGATTGGTCTTTTCCGCACATCCATGTTCTTTTTTTGCACAAATGTCATATTTTTAATTATATGTGTGCAAACACGACTGTAGGAATGATAAATATGTAAGTTTTATTCTAACAACAATTTATATGCAAAAATCCCTTCTTTTTAATCCCTCTCTCGGTCTCCCCCAGCCAGTACAGTTTGGCCGCTGACATTTTTTCCCACCCGATCACTATTTGTTTGGTTCATTTTCACCCACATCCTTCCATCCTCGCATGATGCGCTTTATCTTTGAGCATTTGTTATTTGCTATTTTGCTTTCCTGCCCAAAGTTCAGATTAGCCCAATTCCGTATACATATATGCTTCAACTGCCGTTACAAAAGTTAACTCAATATATTTTTAGAGAAAGAACTCGATTGTTTCGATAGGGTGTTTTAGTAATTTCTTGCCCAGGAGTTCAGAGTAGCTCCATCTTTCTAGGTTTTAATTCTTTGAGTTCAGCTTTTTTAGAATGTCCCATGAGGTTTAGGCATTCTAATGAAATAACTTACATAAATATCCGCCTTAAGGTTAAATGTGTAGTTGCATTATTGCAAGTAATATATTTCCATACTAGTTTTTTCAATACAAATAATTTAATTTTTATTGGGTGATGTAGTTACTACCATATAAAAAGTACTATATATATTTGTATTATATTTGAAAGGTAATCTAAGACTTTTCATTTCTAATTGTTTTTGGCTTAAAAGGTTTTAGAATAATAATTCAGGTAGTTTTGTCTTCGTAGTCCCCTTAGGGCAACCATGATTTTTTACCATTGAAATTAAATTCAATTTTATCATTTAATTAATTCAACCATAAGGTTTTCCTTTGGACACATTTTAATATATTGCACTAAAAGATTAATGATAAAACAATAAAGAGGTGCGTGCTTACATTGCAAGTAATATTTCTACAAATAAAAAATTTACATTGTTTTTGTTTGAGTCATATATGACACTAATATAGTTACTCTTTTTTTTACTTTATCTTTAATAGACATAATTATGCTAGTTTAATAATTTAATGATTCACCATGATTTTTCTTTTTGAGAGACTCGGTACATTATAGGGTGTTTGTGAACACTTTTTTTTTATAAGTTATTTCTATCTAAAATATTATGTTGTGTCAATTCTTGATTTAAATTTTAAAATTGATAAAAACTGACACTACCTGTTTGGTAGAAATGTCATATTTTTTAAAATTTGTGAAGATCTTTTTGGCAGACACTTATTATTATTATTTTTAATTATTAAAATGACAATAACAATTCAAAAGAGATTGCTATCTTTCATAAAAGAAAAAATATCTATTAAAATAAACTATAATATAGTGTCATCAAATTCATTAAAATAAATTGTTGCATATGCATATTCACATCATAGGATTGAAGCATCCACCGATGTTTCTAGGAAGATAAATGGAGACTAGATGGCAGTTGCCCTGTATTTGGATTTTGACTCTCGTGATAACCTTTTCTTTGAGCATCCATTAATTAGAGTCTATTTACTTGTTACAGCAAATGGAGGTGGTAAAATCAGTGCCAAAGCTAGCATAAGCAACCTATATCAAACATAATGCACTCATACAAATTCTCTTTAAAAATATGGAGAAAGAGAACGGCAGAAGCACAAGGCAATGCAATCTCTCCAAAACCCCATACTAGAGGAGAAAAGGAAGCTTCTTGAGAAGCACCCACGAGCACAACCAGTGTCCTTCCTCCCTCCCCTTCAACAGCACAATGCATGGAATACGACAGACTGTATGTAGAGCAAAACACCAAGAAGCCACTAGCCATAAGTTGTTCTAGCACTAGTGCTTGTTTAAGTGGGATTCAGGTCCGGGAACATGGAGTCCCACCTCATCTCCTGCTCGGCCTCACTGGCGATGTCGGCCTATAACTTGTCTTCTCCTTCATCGCCCCCACGCCGACTGTGGACCACCGAGCTCACATTATGTGAGGGAGGAGAAGGGGACATCGGCGGCGGCCTTGGAGTGACGCGGATGCCGCCTTCGGTGATCATCAGCTGCCCCTGCTTGAGGAGTGCCATCTTCTTCTCCCTCAGAACGACGCTCTTGCAGTACCGCCCTCGGTCACCGCCGCCAAACAGGTCCCTCTGCGCGGCCGCGAGCATTGCAGAGGAGCCCCTCCCGCTGTGGCGGATGTGTGAGCAAGACAAGCAGAGGGGAGTGGGGGGGCTAGCAGAGTGCCAGGCGTCCAGGAACGAGGCGAACGAGAAGGGACCGCGACTTCATAGGGTTTTCCGACTTCACAGGGGTCATGGGGCATGGCGGTAAGGCCATGGTCACGCAGGCTACACAGGGGGCGGGGCTGCAGGGCAACAGGGGGTGGGGCGGGGGGTGTGGCCGGCCAACTGACTGTGAAGGCAGTGTAGGGGGAGGGGTGGCATGGCGGCGAGGGGGTGGGGCAGCAAGGCAGACTTCACAGGTGCAGGGCAGGAGGGTGATGGGGGGTGGAGTGAAAGGGGCAGTAGTGTAGGGGGCGGGGCGGGGTGATGGCGCATGGTGGGAGGTGGAATGGGGTTGCCGGCTTCGCTGGGGTCGTGGGGTGAGGTGGGAAGTCCTTGTCCACCGCTGGTCGTGCAAGCTACACAGGGGGCGTGCCGGGGTGATGGCGCATGGCGGGAGGCGGAACGGGGTCGCCGGCTTCGCGGGGGTCATGGGGTGAGCTGGGAACTCCTTGGCCACCGCTGGTTGTGCAAGCTACACAGGGGGCGGGCCCATCTTTTGTGCCCGATTCCTTTGGGGGAGGGAGGGGGTGAGGAGGATAAGGAGCGGCCCCTCCGGACACTGCCATCATCAAGTTCCCATCGAACGTTGTCGCCGTGCGATCGAGCAATGGCGACGAGAGCAGACGGGAGTAGTCGTGCCTGGACCTGCCGTGCGATCGTGCAACGGTGACGAGAGCAGAGGGGCACAGTAGAAAGTGGGGGATTACTTCCCTCTGTCGCCCGAGCAATCACATGTTGACATAGCAATGTGGAGTGGGTGGCCCACTTTTGGGAAAGGGAGAGGGATGTGCTCAAATGCACAGTCTCACACACACACCCACTGCCAATAATTCATATGTCATGGGACATATCTAAAAGAGGGTCTTCTAATGGGAAAAACCCATTATGTATACACATAAGGGAACTTGGTCCCTGCCCTGCTGCCATCCGTGAAGAGAGTGAAGAAGAGCCCCCATTGCTATCTTCTCTTCCTAAGGAGTGCCGGCTTTGCAGAAGGGGGAGGAAACTTCGTATTCCCGTTCCACGAAGACGATCGTATATTCTTCTTCGGGTTTTCGACATCCCAAGATGTCGCTCCGTAAGATCTATCATCTTAATCTCTTAGATTATGAGATGCCGTCTCGTTCCGTTGTGCACTCTGATCTGTATAGTTCCTAACATTTGGTATCAGAGCATACATGAAGCTTTGATCTTCGTTCTTCCCCTGAGAAATGCGGAATAAATATCTAACTGTATATATATAATCTGTCAATCAAGTATATATATATATATATATATATATATATCTATCAGTACTCCGGCCCTTGTATGTATCAAATAAATTGTGTTAATGATAGAGAAATATATATTATCTCTATCTCTTCCTCTGCATCTTAAAAAAAAAATTAAATAAATAAATAAGAGGATTTTCGGTCGCGGAGGGATCCCGACGGCTACCTCCCCGGACGACGCCTCCGGCGTCTTCAGCCACTGGGAGGGCCGGCGGTCGCCGGCAGGCCTCCTCCCCGGCTGCCCACTGCGGCAGGAACCCGCCGCGGTGGCCTCCTGCGCCCGCGTCGGTGCTTCCCGCCGCGACCGTATGCGGGAGCCTCCGCCAGCGCGTGAGCGGGCGCTGGCCCCGTCGGACGACTCCGACGGCGGCTCCCTTCGACCGCCCCTACCGCGAGCGCCTCCAGATCCTCGTCGGAGACGACGCCCACCGCCGCGGGATCACCTGCGCTGGGGCACAGTCGCCGGCGACTGAGGCGCCGCGGAGGCGGTGGCGCGCACCCGCCGCGATCGCGTGCCCTCACCGGACGACGCCGTCGGCGTCGTCTCCGGTCGGCGGGGGACCAGCGTCGATGGGTGGGGAGGCCCCTCTCCCCTCTCCCTTCTGGCGGCGGCGGGGGGCCGGAGCCCCTGAAGCGGGCGGCCGCGCGACGGTGGGTGGGGAGGCCCCTCTCCCTTCTGGCGGCGGCGGCCTCCTGCTGCTGTTAGTTGGGGAGGTCCCTCTTCCCCCTTATATACAGTTAGATATTTATTCCGCATTTCTCAGGGAAAAAAATATAAAAAGATACTCTAATTAGTCATGCCATAAAAGAACATCACATATACTCAATTCAGTCATTTCATTTTCAACTTGATGTTAAGCGGCTAAGTAGTGTAACATTACATGACCCCTCCTTTGGGAGTGAACCATGCAACCACAATTAAGCCAACACTTAACTACATAACGTGTGATCATATAATGCAACATCATATAGCCCCTCCTTTAGGAGTGAGTCATATAATTACAAATAGATCCATACATTTTTCTTAAAAATGAATGACCAAATAGCGCAACATCATATAGACTCTTCCTTTGGGGTGAGCTACATGACCGCAATTAGGTCTATACTCATTTAATAAGACTAGTGATTTACATAGCCAAGTTCAAGGAACCTAGTACCTTTGGGTGCCAAGGGAATCCAAGATACTTAGCTATGTTACATTGCTCACTGAGGTATAACTGATAATCAGTGTACCTATTAGGTAGCCTGCGAACTCTTTGTCCCCTTCTTGAACCATGTTCATCTTCCTCGTATGGGATTTGAACTTGCTCTTGTTCTTGATGAGCAGGTTCAGGAGGTGCATTCGCTTCTACAGTAGGTATCAGTTCTCTAAGTTCATTGTCCACTACCATGGGTACTTGATGTAGTGGAATCAGCGGGATAGGTAAAGGTATTACCGATGACTGAGTGGTGGATGATTCTGCTTCCTCGATTACAATGTATCGAGGCTCCACACTCCCACTGTTAGAATCATTTTCAATGAACCGAGCAATATCAGTTTCTACTATTCTAGTCGGAAGAGAAGGACAGTAAAATATATATCCTCTTGACCTTTCAGGATAGCCTATAAAATAGGCACTTACTGTCCTTGCGTCTAACTTCCTTTCATGTGGGTTGTAAATTCTAATTTCTGCCTGACACCCCCAAGTATGAAAATGACTTAAACTAGGTTTCCTTCCTGTCCACAACTCAAATGGTGTCTTTGGGACAGACTTTGAAGGTACCCTATTTAAGATGTACACGGCAGTTTTTAAAGCTTCACCCCACAAGAAAAGAGGAAGAGACGTACTGTATATCATACTACGAACCATATCTATGAGAGTTCTATTCCTCCTCTCAGCCACGCCATTCTGACTTGGCCTTCCCGGCATAGAATATTGAGCTAATATTCCACAGTCTTGGAGGAATCTCCCAAATGATCCTGGTACCCGACCAGCCTCAGTGTGTTTACCAAAGTACTCACCCCCTCTATCTGATCTAACCACTTTTATTTTCTTTCCATGGCTATTCTCTACCTCTGCTTTATAAATATTAAATGCATCAAATGCATTTGATTTCTCAAATAAAAGGTAGATATAACCATAACGTGAGTGGTCATCAGTAAAGGTAATGAAATACTTTTCTCCACCTATACTTGGAGGAAACGGACCACAAATATCTGTATGGATCAATTCCAAAACATCACTACTTCTTGTGGCAGTTTTCTTATAGGTCCTTGTTTGCTTTCCCTTTATGCAACTCACACATATCTCAGAATTAGAAAGATCAAGGGTTGGGAGTAATCCTTCCCTCATTAGCCTTCTTATCCTTTGTTCTGAGATATGCCCTAATCTTTTATGCCACAAGTCACATGATGTTTCCTTTATATTTCCACGTTTAATCCCTTTATTTCTGTGCTCAGTTAGATGGGCTTTATTTTCATTTGAGCACAAGCAATATAGCCCATCTATTAAAATCCCAAATTCAACTAGCCTCGAATCATGATGTAGACTGAATCCAGAATTATTGAAATAGAAAGTAAAACCAACATTACTAAGTCTGGATACAGATATCAAATTCCTAGAAAATTTAGGAATATAGAAAACATCATGCAGATATAAAACAAAGCTAGTGTCTAAGATAACTCGATAGGTTCCTACAGCTTCAACACGTGAACGCACTCCGTTTCCGGTCACTATATAGCGTTCACTTTCAGTTGGCAGCTTGCTGGATAGGAAGCCCTGCACAGAATTAACTATGTGAACAGTTGCACCAGAATCTATCCACCACAAATAATGAGGAACATTAGTTGTATTTAATACTTCACAAACAAGAATCAAAGGATTACCTTTCTTGGCCAACCATTTCTGGTATTTAGCACATACTTTCTTTATATGCCCCTTCTTCTTACAGAAGAAACACATCAGCACTTTTCCTTGATTGCCTTCTGTATTACCAGATTGTTTCTTTATGACCTTCTAGTTCTTCTTGAAATTAGTACGCTTGCCTGAAAACTTTCCTCTCTTATTAGCAACAAAATTCACTATTTCAACATTATCCTGCCTAAGCCTATTCTCCTCTTGCACACACATGGTCAGTAGTTCATTTATTGACTAATTTTCCTTATGTGTATTGTAGGAGATTTTGAAGGCACTGAATTGGGCAGGAAGTGAATTCAAAATGAAGTGGACCAGAAACGAATCCGAAATGGTCACTTCTAGTGAATTTAATTACGCAGCTATATTCCTCATTTCCATAATGTGTTCGCGAATAGATCCAGAACCCTTGTACTTCATGGAGGAAAGCTTGTTCATAAGGGTACTAGCGAGAGTCTTATTTGAGGTGACAAATTATTCTTCAATGCATGTGAGATATTTTGTTGCCGTATCACATTCGGGAATTGAGCCCCGAATATTCTTTGGCAAATTTGCCTTTAATAGCAGGAGTGTCTGTCGATTAGAACGCTCCCACTTCTCACTAAGTAATCTGTCCTCAACCGTACTCTCCTCCGCGAGAGGAGCAGGCTTCTCTACCCTTAATGAAATGTCCATATCCATCCAACCAAGGGTAATTAAGATTTGATCCTTCCATTCAGTAAAGTTTGACCCATCTAAACTAGGGATGTTGAAATTCATCATTCCAGGGACTACAGCTGAAAAAAAATATAAAAAGATACTCTAATTAGTCATGCCATAAAAGAACATCACATATACTCAATTCAGTCATTTCATTTTCAACTTGATGTTAAGCGGCTAAGTAGTGTAACATTACATGACCCCTCCTTTGGGAGTGAACCATGCAACCACAATTAAGCCAACACTTAACTACATAACGTGTGATCATATAATGCAACATCATATAGCCCCTCCTTTAGGAGTGAGTCATATAATTACAAATAGATCCATACATTTTTCTTAAAAATGAGTGACCAAATAGCGCAACATCATATAGACTCTTCCTTTGGGGTGAGCTACATGACCGCAATTAGGTCTATACTCATTTAATAAGACTAGTGATTTACATAGCCAAGTTCAAGGAACCTAGTACCTTTGGGTGCCAAGGGAATCCAAGATGACTTGTGGCATAAAAGATTAGGGCATATCTCAGAAGAAAGGATAAGAAGGCTAATGAGGGAAGGATTACTTCCAACCCTTGATCTTTCTAATTCTGAGATATGTGTGAGTTGCATAAAGGGAAAGCAAACAAGGACCTATAAGAAAACTGCCACAAGAAGTAGTGATGTTTTGGAATTGATCCATACAGATATTTTTGGTCCGTTTCCTCCAAGTATAGGTGGAGAAAAGTATTTCATTACCTTTACTGATGACCACTCACGTTATGGTTATATCTACCTTTTATTTGAGAAATCAAATGCATTTGATGCATTTAAGATTTATAAAGCAGAGGTAGAGAATAGCCATGGAAAGAAAATAAAAGTAGTTAGATCAGATAGAGGGGGTGAGTACTTTGGTAAACACACTGAGGCTGGTCGGGTACCAGGACCATTTGGGAGATTCCTCCAAGACTGTGGAATATTAGCTCAATATTCTATGCCGGGAAGGCCAAGTCAGAATGGCGTGGCTGAGAGGAGGAATAGAACTCTCATAGATATGGTTCATAGTATGATATACAGTACGTCTCTTCCTCTTTTCTTGTGGGGTGAAGCTTTAAAAACTGCCGTGTACATCTTAAACATGGTACCTTCAAAGTCTGTCCCAAAGACACCATTTGAGTTGTGGACATGAAGGAAACCTAGTTTAAGTCATTTTCATACTTGGGGGTGTCAGGCAGAAGCTAGAATTTACAACCCACATGAAAGGAAGTTAGACGCAAGGACAGTAAGTGCCTATTTTATAGGCTATCCTGAAAGGTCAAGAGGATATAGATTTTACTGTCCTTCTCTTCCGACTAGAATAGTAGAAATTGATATTGCTAGGTTCATTGAAAATGATTCTAACAGTGGGAGTGTGGAGCCTCGAGACATTGTATTCGAGGAAGCAGAATCATCCACCACTCAGTCATCGGTAATACCTTTACCTATCCCGCTGATTCCACTACATCAAGTACCCATGGTAGTGGACAATGAACCTAGAGAACTGGTACCTACTGTAGAAGCGAATGCACCTCCTGAACCTGCTCATCAAGAACAAGAGCAAGTTCAAATCCCATACGAGGAAGATGAACATGGTTCAAGAAGGGGACAAAGAGTTCGCAGGCTACCTAATAGGTACACTGATTATCAGTTATACCTCAGTGAGCAATGTAACTTGGAGGACCCCATAACGTTTTCACAAGCCATTAAATGTCAAGAGTCTACTAAGTGGTTAGATGCCATGAAGGAAGAATTATCATCTATGTAACAGAATGCAGTTTGGGATCTTGTAGAGTTATCTCATGGAGTCAAACCCGTAGGGTGCAGATGGGTGTTTAAGACCAAAAGGGACTCCAAAGGTAACATCGAAAGATATAAAGTCCGACTTGTTGTAAAAGGATATACGCAACGGAAAGGCATCGACTTCACGGAGACCTTTTCTCCAGTTTCACAAAAAGACTCTTTCCGGATTATAATGGCTTTAGTAGCTCATTTTGACTTAGAGCTACATCAAATGGATGTGAGAACAGCTTTTTTGAATGGAGATCTAGAAGAGGAGGTTTATATGGACCAACCTGATGGGTTCCTTGAGTCTGGAAAGGAGCATATGGTGTGTAGACTAAGGAAGTCGATATATGGACTTAAACAAGCCTCCCGACAATGGTATCTCTAATTTAATGAGGTAATTCTGACCTTTGGTTTCAAAGAAAACATTGTTGATCAATGTGTATACCAAAAGGTCAATGGGAGTAAGTTTATATTCTTGGTATTATATGTCGACGATATTTTACTTGCTAGTAATGATTTCGGGATATTGCATCAAACCAAAAATTTTCTACACCAAAGGTTTGAGATGAAGGATATGGGTGAAGTCTCATATGTTTTAGGCATAGAGATTCATAGGGATAGATCCAAGAGAACACTTGGATTGTCTCAGAAGGCCTACATCTCAACGGTGCTAGAAAGATTTGGAATGAGTAATTACAAACTTAGTATTGCTCCAATCCAGAAAGGTGACAAACTCAGTAAAATGGAATCACCACAAAATGAGTTGGAAAAGGATGAAATGAGGAAAATACCTTATACCTCGGTAGTTGGTAGCTTGATGTACGTTCAAACATGTACACGTCCTGACATTACATTTCCAGTAGGGTTACTTGGTAGATACCAAAGTGATCCTGGCATGGAGCACTGGAAGGCTGCTAAGAAAGTAATGAGATATTTACAAGGGACAAAGGATTACAGGTTGACATACATGTACACAGATATTCTAGAAGTCACTGGATATTCAGATGCGGACTTTGCTGGATGTCTTGATGATCGCAAATCGACATCATGATACATCTTTATGCTAGCTGGAGGAGCAGTTTCCTGGATGAGTGTAAAACAGGGGCTTACATCATCCTCCACAATGCAGGCTGAATATATTGCATGCTATGATGCAACATCACATGCCATCTGGGTGAGAAACTTCATTGCAGATCTTCGAGTGGTAGATTCTATATCCAAACCACTGAAGATGTTTAGTGATAGCCTATCAGCAGTGCATTTTGCAACTCAAAGTAAGACATCTAAAAGGTCAAAGCATATAGATGTCAAATATTATGCTGTTAGGGATAGAATCCAGATGGGTAATGTATCACTTCATCACATTGGCACTGGTCATATGATAGCAGATCCCATGACAAAGGGGCTAGCACCTGTGTTGTATCAAGAACATGTAAAGAACATGGGTCTGCACATGAATGAGTTGTGATGTATTTTGTAAAGTGATAATAAATCAGTCATTCATTTTCTCCTCTTTTCGGATCAAGGAATAGACATAGAGTATGGTCTATTCATACAGATTATTTTTGTGGTTCATACCACATAAGGATATTTAGTTCAGATGAAATAGTGGGAGCGTGATTATGGAAGGAATCATTTAAAGTAATAGAATGTGACCGCCATAGTCCTTTTCCATTATGTTCGCTGGGTTAAAGAATAAAGTCTACTTATTAGAGATGGAGTATACAGTTTGTGCTGGGAGTTAAGCTCAGTTGTATTCTGAATTTTTAAATTTAATTGTGCGCATAAAGAAAAAGTTTTAATTCACCACTGGCCTATTTTCAAAACTGTTTTATTTTCTATATATATATATTAACATCGTGGACAAAGTGGGAGAATGTTGACAGAGCCATGTGGAGTGGGTGGCCCACTTTTGGGAAAGGGAGAGGGATGTGCTCAAGTGCACAGCCTCACACCCACACCCACTGTCTCTCTAATCTTATCTCTATTCCAATAATTCATATGGCATGGGGCATATCTAAAAGAGGGTCTTCTAATGGGGAAAACCCATTATGCATACACATAAGGGAACTTGGTCCCTGCCCTGCTGCCATCCGTGAAGAGAGTGAAGAAGTGCCCCCATTGCTATCTTCTCTTCCTAAGGAGTGCCGGCTTTGCAGAAGGGGGAGGAAACTTCGTATTCCCGTTCCACGAAGATGATCGAATATTCTTCTTCGGGTTTTCGACATCCCAAGATGTCGCTCCGTAAGATCTATCATCTTAATCTCTTAGATTATGAGATGCCGTCTCGTTCCGCTATGCACTCTGACCCTAATCCCTATCCGCAGGAGGCCGCCGTCGCCATGGGGAAGAAGGGAAGGGGGAAGAGGGACCTCCCTAACTAACAGCAGCAGGAGGCCGCCGCCGCCAGAAGGGAGAGGGGCCTCCCCACCCACCATCGCGGGGCCGCTCGCTTCAGGGGCTTCGGCCCGCCGCCGCCAGAAGGGAGAGGGGCCTCCCCACCCCACCCACCGTCGCGCGGCCGCCCGCTTCAGGGACTCCGGCCCGCCGCCGCCAGAAGGGAGAGGGGAGAGGGGCCTCCCCACCCACCGACGCCGGTCCCCCGCCGGCCGGAGACGACACCGACGGCGTCGTCCGGCGAGGGCGAGCCATCGTGGCGGGTGCGCGCCACCGCCTCCGCGGCGCCTCAGCCGCCGGCGACTGTGCCCCAGCGCAGGTGATCCCGCGGCGGTGGGCGTCGTCTCCGACGAGGATCTGGAGGCGCTCGCGGTAGGGGCGGTCGAAGGGAGCCGCCGTCGGAGTCGTCCGACGGGGCCAGCGCCCGCTCGCGCGCTGGCGGATGCTCCCGCATGCGGTCGCGGCGGGAAGCACCAGCGCGGGCGCAGGAGGCCGCCGAGGCGGGTTCCTGCCGCAGTGGGCAGCCAGGGCGGAGGCCTATCGGCGACCGCCGGCCCTCCCAGTGGCTGAAGACGCCGGAGGCGTCGTCCGGGGAGGTAGCCACCAGGATCCCTCCGCGACAGAAAATCCTCTTATTTATTTATTTAATTTTTTTAAGATGCAGAGGAAGAGATAGAGATAATATATATTTCTCTATCATTAACACAATTTATTTGATACATACAAGGGCCGGAGTACTGATATATATATATATATATATATATATATATATATATATATATATATATATATATATACTTGATTGACAGATTATATATATACAGTTAGATATTTATTCCGCATTTCTCAGGGGAAGAACGAAAGATCAAAGCTCCATGTACGCTCTGATACCAAATGTTAGGAACTATATAGATCAGAGTGCACAGTGGAATGAGACGGCATCTCATAATCTAAGAGATTAAGATGATAGATCTTACGGAGCGACATCTTGGGATGTCGAAAACCCGAAGAAGAATATACGATCGTCTTCGTGGAACGGGAATACGAAGTTTCCTCCCCCTTCTACAAAGCCGGCACTCCTTAGGAAGAGAAGATAGCAATGGGGGCTCTTCTTCACTCTCTTCACGGATGGCAGCAGGGCAGGGACCAAGTTCCCTTATGTGTATGCATAATGGGTTTTCCCCATTAGAAGACCCTCTTTTAGATATGCCCCATGACATATGAATTATTGGAATAGAGATAAGATTAGGGAGATAGTGGATGTGTGTGTGAGACTGTGCACTTGAGCACATCCCTCTCCCTTTCCCAAAAGTGGGCCACCCACTCCACATGGCTCTGTCAACATTGGGGAGGCCCCTCTCCCTTCTGGCGGCGGCGGCCTCCTGCTGCTGTTAGTTGGGGAGGTCCCTCTTCCCCCTTCCCTTCTTCCCCATGGCGACGGCGGCCTCCTGCGGATAGAGATTAGGGCATGGGGCTTCGCAAGATGGGTGTAAGATAAAGGGTCACGTGGTTATTAAATGTTAAGTTAAGTTTTGACATTCACTAATAAGATCCAATAGGATCCAATAAAACTGATGGATCCGATTAATGGGCCCTCTCTATTAAGGTATTTGGATTTATTTTGGGTTTGGATTGTAGATTATTTTCGGATCCGAGTTTAAGTGATTAAACGATTCTGGGTTCGGATATTGGATCTTAGATCTATATGGAATTTATTTGGAACTCGAATCCGTATCCGTTTCCGTATCCGAATTTGATTAAAATCCATTCCTATCCGTATCCGTTTTTTACTTAATTATATCCTTTAAGTATAAAATTATTTATTTAAATTCATTTAGTTATATCCTTATCTTTTAAAATCTGTTAATGGGCCATTTAAAATGTCCATTAAGTTCTGGATCATGGGCTCATTCATTCTGAGAACATTTTGAGCCCATTAATACATTTGAAAGGATATAGGGTCTATTTTGTAAACAGTTTGGATACAGAAGTAATTTCAGTGGATATGTTTACAATTCAGTGGTTATTTTTTACAAACAGAAAGGGATATTTATATAACAGCAAGTTAAATCTTGTGTTTTTTAAACCCCTTTTTTAATTTAGTTTTGGCATGATTAAGGAGAGTTATATATCTAAGTTAAATCATGCTTAAAGTTCTATTTTAGATGAGAAATGTACGTTGTTTTCACACTTGCATATATGGACATATTGTGGTATGATATTGCATGAACGTGCTTGTGGTCGATCAAAGGGGTAGCCAGTGTCAATTTTACTTGCAGGATCATCCTTTTTTAAAGGAGTTTGAAGTACGAGGAGCCATCATTTATTTTATTTTTGAAAATTCATCCTTCATGTAATTTAAGGGGCCAAATGGGTTCCCAAGTTGTAAATATTATTTTGTATAAACGGACTGTAATATGGACTTTGGACATTATGTATTATTTGTGTGTGGATGAATGATGATGTGCTAATGACACTGGCTATCCGGTTAAGGACCCCTTTGATTGAAAGATGATCACATTTTTATGCTTAATCGTATTTTGATTATATTAATTTCCATGTGGAATATATTTGAGTTATATTCTTTGTTGAATTTAAATGTTGACAGAGCCATGTGGAGTGGGTGGCCCACTTTTGGGAAAGGGAGAGGGATGTGCTCAAGTGCACAGCCTCACACACACACCCACTGTCTCCCTAATCTTATCTCTATTCCAATAATTCATATGCCATGGGGCATATCTAAAAGAGGGTCTTCTAATGGGGAAAACCCATTATGCATTTCTAGTAGGGTTACTTGGTAGATACCAAAGTGATCCTGGCATGGAGCACTGGAAGGCTGCTAAGAAAGTAATGAGGTATTTACAAGGGACAAAGGATTACAGGTTGACATACATGTACACAGATATTCTAGAAGTCACTGGATATTCAGATGCGGACTTTGCTGGATGCCTTGATGATCGCAAATCGACATCAGGATACATCTTTATGCTAGCTGGAGGAGCAGTTTCCGGGATGAGTGCAAAACAGGGGCTTACATCATCCTCCACAATGCAGGCTGAATATATTGCATGCTATGATGCAACATCACATGCCATCTGGGTGAGAAACTTCATTGCAGATCTTCGAGTGGTAGATTCTATATCCAAACCACTGAAGATGTTTAGTGATAGCCTATCAGCAGTGCATTTTACAACTCAAAGAAAGACATCTAAAAGGTCAAAGCATATAGATGTCAAATATTATGCTGTTAGGGATAGAATCCAGATGGGTAATGTATCACTTCATCACATTGGCACTGGTCATATGATAGCAGATCCCATGACAAAGGGGCTAGCACCAGTGTTGTATCAAGAACATGGGTCTGCACATGAATGAGTTGTGATGTATTTTGTAAAGTGATAATAAATCAGTCATTCATTTTCTCCTCTTTTCGGATCAAGGAATAGACATAGAGTATAGTCTATTCATACAGATTATTTTTGTGGTTCATATCACATAAGGATCTTTAGTTCAGATGAAATAGTGGGAGCGTGATTATGGAAGGAATCATTTAAAGTAATAGAATGTGACCGCCATAGTCCTTTTCCATTATGTTCGCTGGGTTAAAGAATAAAGTCTACTTATTGGAGATGGAGTATACAGTTTGTGCTGGGAGTTAAGCTCAGTTGTATTCTGAATTTTTAAATTTAATTGCACGCATAAAGAAAAAGTTTTAATTCACCACTGGCCTATTTTCAAAATTATTTTATTTTCTATATATATATATATATATATATTAACATCGTGGACAAAGTGGGAGAATGTTGACAGAGCCATGTGGAGTGGGTGGCCCACTTTTGGGAAAGGGAGAGGGATGTGCTCAAGTGCACAGCCTCACACACACACCCACTGTCTCCCTAATCTTATCTATATTCTAATAATTCATATGCCATGGGGCATATCTAAAAGAGGGTCTTCTAATGGGGAAAACCCATTATGCATACACATAAGGGAACTTGGTCCCTGCCCTGCTGCCATCCGTGAAGAGAGTGAAGAAGAGCCCCCATTGCTATCTTCTCTTCCTAAGGAGTGCCGACTTTGCAGAAGGGGGAGGAAACTTCGTATTCCCGTTCCACGAAGACGATCGTATATTCTTCTTCGGGTTTTCGACATCCCAAGATGTCGCTCCGTAAGATCTATCATCTTAATCTCTTAGATTATGAGATGCCGTCTCGTTCCGCTGTGCACTCTGATCTGTATAGTTCCTAACATTTGGTATCTAATGTTGACAGAGCCATGTGGAGTGGGTGGCCCACTTTTGGGAAAGGGAGAGGGATGTGCTCAAGTGCACAGCCTCACACACACCAACTGTCTCCCTAATCTTATCTCTATTCCAATAATTCATATGCCATGGGGCATATCTAAAAGAGGGTCTTCTAATGGGGAAAACCCATTATGCATACACATAAGGGAACTTGGTCCCTGCCCTGCTGCCATCCGTGAAGAGAGTGAAGAAGAGCCCCCATTGCTATCTTCTCTTCCTAAGGAGTGCCGGCTTTGCAGAAGGGGGAGGAAACTTCGTATTCCCGTTCCACGAAGACGATCGTATATTCTTCTTCGGATTTTCGACATCCCAAGATGTCGCTCCGTCGAAAACCCGAAGAAGAATATACGATCGTCTTCGTGGAACGGGAATACGAAGTTTCCTCCCCCTTCTGCAAAGCCGGCACTCCTTAGGAAGAGAAGATAGCAATGGGGGCTCTTCTTCACTCTCTTCACGGATGGCAGCAGGGCAGGGACCAAGTTCCCTTATGTGTATGCATAATGAGTTTTCCCCATTAGAAGACCCTCTTTTAGATATGCCCCATGGCATATGAATTATTAGAATAGAGATAAGATTAGGGAGACAGTGGGTGTGTGTGTGAGGCTGTGCACTTGAGCACATCCCTCTCCCTTTCCCAAAAGTGGGCCACCCACTCCACATGGCTCTGTCAACATTCTCCCACTTGGCCCACAATGTTAATATATATATATATATATATAGAAAATAAAACAGTTTTGAGATATTAAGACATCATTTATATGCTATCACCACAAAATGATATGGTGAAACTATATACAGAAGGCTTCACCCATATCCTTCATCTCAAACCTTTGGTGTAGAAAATTTTTGGTTTGATGCAATAGCTCGAAAGCATTACTAGCAAGTAGAATATCGTCGACATATAATACCAAGAATATAAACTTACTCCCATTGACCTTTTGGTATACACATTGATCAACAATATTTTCTTTGAAACCAAAGGTCGCTGCGCAATTAAATTCACTAGAAGTGACCATTTCGGATTCGTTTCTGGTCCACTTCATTTTGAATTCACTTCCTGCCCAATTCAGTGCCTTCAAAATCTCCTACAATACACATAAGGAAAATTGGTCAATAAATGAACTACTGATTTATTATCACTTTACAAAATACATCACAACTCATTCATGTGCAGACCCATGTTCTTTACATGTTCTTGATACAACACAGGTGCTAGCCCCTTTGTCATGGGATCTGCTATCATATGACCAGTGCCAATGTGATGAAGTGATATATTACCCATCTGGATTCTATCCCTAACAGCATAATATTTGACATCTATATGCTTTGACCTTTTAGATGTCTTTCTTTGAGTTGCAAAATGCACTGCTGATAGGCTATCACTAAACATCTGCGAACCATATCTATGAGAGTTATATTCCTCCTCTCAGCCATGACATTCTGACTTGGCCTTCCCGGCATAGAATATTGAGCTAATATTCCACAGTCTTGGAGGAATCTCCAAATGGTCCTGGTACCCGACCAGCCTCAGTGTGTTTACCAAAGTACTCACCCCCTCTATCTGATCTAACCACTTTTATTTTCTTTCCATGGCTATTTTCTCCTCTTTTCGGATCAAGGAATAGACATAGAGTATGGTCTATTCATACAGATTATTTTCAGCGGGCGGCCACGCGACGGTGGGTGGGGAGGCCCCTCTCCCTTCTGGCGGCGGCGGCCTCCTGTTGCTGTTAGTTGGGGAGGTCCCTCTTCCCCCTTCCCTTCTTCCCCATGGCGACGGCGGCCTCCTACGGATAGGGATTAGGGCATGGGGCTTCGTAAGATGGGTGTAAGATAAAGGGTCACGTGGTTATTAAATGTTAAGTTAAGTTTTGACATTCACTAATAAGATCCAATAGGATCCAATAAAACTGATGGATCTGATTAATGGGCCCTCTCTATTAAGGTATTTGGATTTATTTTGGGTTTGGATTGTGGATTATTTTCGGATCCGAGTTTAAGTGATTAAACGGTTCTGGGTTCGGATATTGGATCTTAGATCAATATGGAATTTATTTGGAACCCGAATCCGTATCCGTTTCCGTATCCGAATCTGATTAAAATCCATTCCTATCCGTATCCGTTTTTTACTTAATTGTATCCTTTAAGTATAAAATTATTTATTTAAATTCATTTAGTTATATCCTTATCTTTTAAAATCTGTTAATGGGCCATTTAAAATGTCCATTAAGTTCTGGATCATGGGCTCATTCATTCTGAGAACATTTTGAGCCCATTAATACATTTGAAAGGATATATGGTCTATTTTGTAAACAGTTTGGATACAGAAGTAATTTCTGTGGATATGTTTACAATTCAGTGGTTATTTTTTACAAACAGGAAGGGATATTTATATAACAAGTTAAATCTTGTGTTTTTTAAACCCCTTTTTTAATTTAGTTTTGGCATGATTAAGGAGAGTTATATATCTAAGTTAAATAATGCTTAAAGTTCTATTTTAGATGAGAAATGCACGTTGTTTTGACACTTGCATATATGGACATATTGTGGTATGATATTGCATGAACGTGCTTGTGGTCGATCAAAGGGGTAGCAAGTGTCAATTTTACTTGTAGGATCATCCTTTTTTAAAAGAGTATGAAGTACGAGGAGCCATCATTTATTATTATTTTTAAAAATTCATCCTTCATGTAATTTAAGGGGTCAAATGGGTTCCCAAGTTGTAAATATTATTTTGTATAAACGGACTGTAATATGGACTTTGGACATTATGCATTATTTGTGTGTGGATGAATGATGATGTGCTAATGACACTGGCTATCCGGTTAAGGACCCCTTTGATTGAAAGATGATCACATTTTTATGCTTAATCGTATTTTGATTATATTAATTTCCATGTGGAATATATTTGAGTTATATTCTTTGTTGAATTTAAATGTTGACAGAGCCATGTGGAGTGGGTGGCTCACTTTTGGGAAAGGGAGAGGGATGTGCTCAAGTGCACAGCCTCACACACACACCCACTGTCTCCCTAATCTTATCTCTATTCCAATAATTCATATGCCATGGGGCATATCTAAAAGAGGGTCTTCTAATGGGGAAAACCCATTATGCATTTCTAGTAGGGTTACTTGGTAGATACCAAAGTGATCCTGGCATGGAGCACTGGAAGGCTGCTAAGAAAGTGATGAGGTATTTACAGGGGACAAAGGATTACAGGTTGACATACATGTACACAGATATTCTAGAAGTCACTGGATATTCAGATGCGGACTTTGCTGGATGCCTTGATGATCGCAAATCGACATCAGGATACATCTTTATGCTAGCTGGAGGAGCAGTTTCCTGGATGAGTGCAAAACATGGGCTTACATCATCCTCCACAATGCAGGCTGAATATATTGCATGCTATGATGCAACATCACATGCCATTTGGGTGAGAAACTTCATTGCAGATCTTCGAGTGGTAGATTCTATATCTAAACCACTGAAGATGTTTAGTGATAGCCTATCAGCAGTGTATTTGGCAACTCAAAGAAAGACATCTAAAAGGTGAAAGCATATAGATGTCAAATATTATGCTGTTAGGGATAAAATCCAGATGGGTAATGTATCACTTCATCACATTGGCACTGGTCATATGATAGCAGATCCCATGACAAAGGGGCTAGCACCTGTGTTGTATCAAGAACATGTAAAGAACATGGGTCTGCACATGAATGAGTTGTGATGTATTTTGTAAAGTGATAATAAATCAGTCATTCATTTTCTCCTCTTTTCGGATCAAGGAATAGACATAGAGTATGGTCTATTCATACAGATTATTTTTGTGGTTCATATCACATAAGGATCTTTAGTTCAGATGAAATAGTGGGAGCGTGATTATGGAAGGAATCATTTAAAGTAATAGAATGTGACCGCCACAGTCCTTTTCCATTATGTTCGCTGGGTTAAAGAATAAAGTCTACTTATTGGAGATGGAGTATACAGTTTGTGCTGAGAGTTAAGCTCAGTTGTATTCTGAATTTTTAAATTTAATTGCACGCATAAAGAAAAAGTTTTAATTCACCACTGGCCTATTTTCAAAATTATTTTATTTTCTATATATATATATATATATATTAACATCGTGGGCCAAGTGGGAGAATGTTGACAGAGCCATGTGGAGTGGGTGGCCCACTTTTGGGAAAGGGAGAGGGATGTGCTCAAGTGCACAGCCTCACACACACACCCACTGTCTCCCTAATCTTATCTATATTCCAATAATTCATATGCCATGGGACATATCTAAAAGAGGGTCTTCTAATGGGGAAAACCCATTATGCATACACATAAGGGAACTTGGTCCCTGCCCTGCTGCCATCCGTGAAGAGAGTGAAGAAGAGCCCCCATTGCTATCTTCTCTTCCTAAGGAGTGCCAACTTTGCAGAAGGGGGAGGAAACTTCGTATTCCCGTTCCACGAAGACGATCATATATTCTTCTTCGGGTTTTCGACATCCCAAGATGTCGCTCCGTAAGATCTATCATCTTAATCTCTTAGATTATGAGATGCCGTCTCGTTCCGCTGTGCACTCTGATCTGTATAGTTCCTAACATTTGGTATCTAATGTTGACAGAGCCATGTGGAGTGGGTGGCCCACTTTTGGGAAAGGGAGAGGGATGTGCTCAAGTGCACAGCCTCACACACACCAACTGTCTCCCTAATCTTATCTCTATTCCAATAATTCATATGCCATGGGGCATATCTAAAAGAGGGTCTTCTAATGGGGAAAACCCATTATGCATACACATAAGGGAACTTGGTCCCTGCCCTGCTGCCATCCGTGAAGAGAGTGAAGAAGAGCCCCCATTGCTATCTTATCTTCCTAAGGAGTGCCGGCTTTGCAGAAGGGGGAGGAAACTTCATATTCCCGTGCCACGAAGACGATCGTATATTCTTCTTCGGGTTTTCGACATCCCAAGATGTCGCTCCATCGAAAACCCGAAGAAGAATATACGATCGTCTTCGTGGAACGGGAATACGAAGTTTCCTCCCCCTTCTGCAAAGCCGACACTCCTTAGGAAGAGAAGATAGCAATGGGGGCTCTTCTTCACTCTCTTCACGGATGGCAGCAGGGCAGGGACCAAGTTCCCTTATGTGTATGCATAATGGGTTTTCCCCATTAGAAGACCCTCTTTTAGATATGCCCCATGGCATATGAATTATTGGAATAGAGATAAGATTAGGGAGACAGTGGGTGTGTGTGTGAGGCTGTGCACTTGAGCACATCCCTCTCCCTTTCCCAAAAGTGGGCCACCCACTCCACATGGCTCTGTCAACATTCTCCAACTTGGCCCACGATGTTAATATATATATATATATATATATATATATATATATATATATATATATAGAAAATAAAACAGTTTTGAGTTATTAAGACATCATTTATATGCTATCACCACAAAATGATATGGTGAAACTATATACAAAAGGCTTCACCCATATCCTTCATCTCAAACCTTTGGTGTAGAAAATTTTTGGTTTGATGCAATAGCCCGAAATCATTACTAGCAAGTAGAATATCACCGACATATAATACCAAGAATATAAACTTACTCACATTGACCTTTTGGTATACACATTGATCAACAATGTTTTCTTTGAAACCAAAGGTCGCTGCGCAATTAAATTCACTAGAAGTGACCATTTCGGATTCGTTTCTGGTCCACTTCATTTTGAATTCACTTCCTGCCCAATTCAGTGCCTTCAAAATCTCCTACAATACACATAAGGAAAATTGGTCAATAAATGAACTACTGATTTATTATCACTTTACAAAATACATCACAACTCATTCATGTGCAGACCCATGTTCTTTACATGTTCTTGATACAACACAGGTGCTAGCCCCTTTGTCATGGGATCTGCTATCATATGACCAGTGCCAATGTGATGAAGTGATACATTATCCATCTGGATTCTATCCCTAACAGCATAATATTTGACATCTATATGCTTTGACCTTTTAGATGTCTTTCTTTGAGTTGCAAAATGCACTGCTGATAGGCTATCACTAAACATCTGCGAACCATATCTATGAGAGTTCTATTCCTCCTCTCAGCCATGACATTCTGACTTGGCCTTCCCGGCATAGAATATTGAGCTAATATTCCACAGTCTTGGAGGAATCTCCAAATGGTCCTGGTATCCGACCAGCCTCAGTGTGTTTACCAAAGTACTCACCCCCTCTATCTGATCTAACCACTTTTATTTTCTTTCCATGGCTATTTTCTCCTCTTTTCGGATCAAGGAATAGACATAGAGTATGGTCTTTTCATACAGATTATTTTCAGCGGGCGGCCACGCGACGGTGGGTGGGGAGGCCCCTCTCCCTTCTGGCGGCGGCGACCTCCTGTTGCTGTTAGTTGGGGAGGTCCCTCTTCCCCCTTCCCTTCTTCCCCATGGCGACGGCGGCCTCCTATGGATAGGGATTAGGGCATGGGGCTTCGTAAGATGGGTGTAAGATAAAGGGTCACGTGGTTATTAAATGTTAAGTTAAGTTTTGACATTCACTAATAAGATCCAATAGGATCCAATAAAACTGATGGATCCGATTAATGGGCCCTCTCTATTAAGGTATTTGGATTTATTTTGGGTTTGGATTGTGGATTATTTTCGGATCCGAGTTTAAGTGATTAAACGGTTCTGGGTTCGGATATTGGATCTTAGATCTATATGGAATTTATTTGGAACCCGAATCCGTATCCATTTCCGTATCCGAATCTGATTAAAATCCATTCCTATCCGTATCCGTTTTTTACTTAATTGTATCCTTTAAGTATAAAATTATTTATTTAAATTCATTTAGTTATATCCTTATCTTTTAAAATCTGTTAATGGGCCATTTAAAATGTCCATTAAGTTCTGGATCATGGGCTCATTCATTCTGAGAACATTTTGAGCCCATTAATACATTTGAAAGGATATAGGGTCTATTTTGTAAACAGTTTGGATACAGAAGTAATTTCAGTGGATATGTTTACAATTCAATGGTTATTTTTTACAAACAGAAAGGGATATTTATATAACAACAAGTTAAATCTTGTGTTTTTTAAACCCCTTTTTTAATTTAGTTTTGGCATGATTAAGGAGAGTTATATATCTAAGTTAAATCATGCTTAAAGTTCTATTTTAGATGAGAAATGCACGTTGTTTCACACTTGCATATATGGACATATTGTGGTATGATATTGCATGAACGTGCTTGTGGTCGATCAAAGGGGTAGCCAGTGTCAATTTTACTTGCAGGATCATCCTTTTTTAAAGGAGTATGAAGTACGAGGAGCCATCATTTATTATTATTTTTGAAAATTCATCCTTCATGTAATTTAAGGGACCAAATGGGTTCCCAAGTTGTAAATATTATTTTGTATAAACGGACTGTAATATGGACTTTGGACATTATGCATTATTTGTGTGTGGATGAATGAAGATGTGCTAATGACACTGGCTATCCGGTTAAGGACCCCTTTGATTGAAAGATGATCACATTTTTATGCTTAATCGTATTTTGATTATATTAATTTCCATGTGGAATATATTTGAGTTATATTCTTTGTTGAATTTATAGTTTTATACCATGCGATATCATGCATATAAAGAAATAATGCAATTGCAATTTTAAATCTATAAGCATTTAGATCACTCCCAAAGGAGGATTGCTGTGCTTTTAGACTTAAAATTGGAGTAGGATAGTGTTTCATGTAGCTAAGTATCTTGGATTCCCTTGGCACCCAAAGGTACTAGGTTTCTTGAACTTGGCTATATAAATCACTAGTCTTATTAAATGAGTATAGACCTAATTGCGGTCATGTCGCTCACCCCAAAGGAAGAGTCTATATGATGTTGCGCTATTTGGTCACTCATTTTTAAGAAAAATGTGTGGATCTATTTGTAATTATATGACTCACTCCTAAATGAGGGGCTATATGATGTTGCATTATATGATCACACGTTATGTAGTTAGGTGTTGGCTTAATTGTGGTTGCATGGTTCACTCCCAAAGGAGTGGTCATGTAATGTTACACTACTTAGCCGCTTAACATCAAGTTGAAAATGAAATGACTAAATTGAGTATATGTGATGTTCTTTTATGGCATGACTAATTAGAGTATCTTTTTATATTTTTTTCAGCTGTAGTCCCTGGAATGATGAATTTCAGCATCCCTAGTTTAGATGGGTCAAACTTTACTGAATGGAAGGATCAAATCTTAATTACCCTTGGTTGGATGGATATGGATATTTCATTAAGGGTTGAGAAGCCTGCTCCTCTCACGGAGGAGAGTACAGTTGAGGACAGATTACTTAGTGAGAAGTGGGAGCGTTCTAATCGACAGGCACTCCTGCTATTAAAGGCAAATTTGCCAAAGAATATTCGGGGCTCAATTCTCGAATGTGATACGAAAACAAAGTATCTCACATGCATTGAAGAACAATTTGTCACCTCAAATAAGGCTCTCGCTAGTACTCTTATGAACAAGCTTTCCTCCATGAAGTACAAGGGTTCTGGATCTATTCGCGAACACATTATGGAAATGAGGAATATAGGTGCGCAATTAAATTCACTAGAAGTGACCATTTCGGATTCGTTTCTGGTCCACTTCATTTTGAATTCACTTCATGCCCAATTCAGTGCCTTCAAAATCTCCTACAATACACATAAAGAAAATTGGTCAATAAATGAACTACTGACCATGTGTGTGCAAGAGGAGAATAGGCTTAGGCAGGATAATGTTGAAATAGTGAATTTTGTTGCTAATAAGAGGGGAAAGTTTTCAGGCAAGCGTACTAACTTCAAGAAGAACAAGAAGGCCATAAAGAAACAATCTGGTAATACAGAAGGCAATCAAGGAAAAGTGCTGAGGTGTTTCTTTTGTAAGAAGAAGGGGCATATAAAGAAAGCATGTGCTAAATAACAGAAATGGTTGGCCAAGAAAGGTAATCCTTTGATTCTTGTTTGTGAAGTATTAAATACAACTACTGTTCCTCATTATTTATGGTGGATAGATTCTGGTGCAACTGTTCACGTAGTTAATTCTGTGCAGGACTTCCTATCCAGCAGGCTGCCAACTGAAAGTGAACGCTATATAATGACCGGAAACGGAGTGCGTTCACGTGTTGAAACTGTAGGAACCTATCAAGTTATCTTAGACACTAGCTTTATTTTAGATCTGCATGATATTTTCTATATTCTTAAATTTTCTAGGAATTTGATATATGTATCCAGACTTAGTAATGTTGGTTTTACTTTCTATTTCAATAATTCTGGATTCAGTTTACATCATGATTCGAGGCTAGTTGGATTTGGGATTTTAATAGATGGGCTATATTGCTTGTGCTCAAATGAAAATAAAGCCCATCTAACTGAGCACAGAAATAAAGGGATTAAACGTGGAAAGATAAAGGAAACATCATGTGACTTGTGACATAAAAGATTAGGGCATATCTCAGAAGAAAGGATAAGAAGGCTAATGAGGGAAGGATTACTTCCAACCCTTGATCTTTCTAATTCTGAGATATGTGTGAGTTGCATAAAGGGAAAGCAAACAAGGACCTATAAGAAAACTGCCACAAGAAGTAGTGATGTTTTGGAATTGATCCATACAGATATTTGTGGTCCGTTTCCTCCAAGTATAGGTGGAGAAAAGTATTTCATTACCTTTACTGATGACCACTCACGTTATGGTTATATCTACCTTTTATTTGAGAAATCAAATGCATTTGATGCATTTAAGATTTATAAAGCAGAGGTAGAGAATAGCCATGGAAAGAAAATAAAAGTGGTTAGATCAGATAGAGGGGGTGAGTACTTTGATAAACACACTGAGGCTGGTCGGGTACCAGGACCATTTGAGAGATTCCTCCGAGACTGTGGAATATTAGCTCAATATTCTATGCCGGGAAGGCCAAGTCAGAATGGCGTGGCTGAGAGGAGGAATAGAACTCTCATAGATATGGTTCGTAGTATGATATACCGTACGTCTCTTCCTCTTTTCTTGTGGGGTGAAGCTTTAAAAACTGCCGTGTACATCTTAAACAGGGTACGTTCAAAGTCTGTCCCAAAGACACCATTTGAGTTGTGGACAGGAAGGAAACCTAGTTTAAGTCATTTTCATACTTGGGGGTGTCAGGCAGAAGCTAGAATTTACAACCCACATGAAAGGAAGTTAGACGCAAGGACAGTAAGTGCCTATTTTATAGGCTATCCTGAAAGGTCAAGAGGATATAGATTTTACTGTCCTTCTCTTCCGACTAGAATAGTAGAAACTGATATTGCTAGGTTCATTGAAAATGATTCTAACAGTGGGAGTGTGGAGCCTCGAGACATTGTATTCGAGGAAGCAGAATCATCCACCACTCAGTCATCGGTAATACCTTTATCTATCTCGCTGATTCTACTACATCAAGTACCCATGGTAGTGGACAATGAACCTAGAGAACTGGTACCTACTGTAGAAGCGAATGCACCTCTTGAACCTGCTCATCAAGAACAAGAGCAAGTTCAAATCCCATACGAGGAAGATGAACAGGTTCAAGAAGGGGACAAAGAGTTCGCAGGCTACCTAATAGGTACACTGATTATCAGTTATACCTCAGTGAGCAATGTAACTTGGAGGACCCCATAACGTTTTCACAAGCCATTAAATGTCAAGAGTCTACTAAGTGGTTAGATGCCATGAAGGAAGAATTATCATCTATGCAACAGAATACAGTTTGGGATTTTGTAGAGTTACCTCATGGAGTCAAACCCGTAGGGTGCAGATGGGTGTTTAAGACCAAAAGGGACTCCAAAGGTAACATCGAAAGATATAAAGCCCGACTTGTTGCAAAAGGATATACGCAACGGGAAGGCATCGACTTCACGGAGACCTTTTCTCCAGTTTCACAAAAAGACTCTTTCCGGATTATAATGGCTTTAGTAGCTCATTTTGACTTAGAGCTACATCAAATGGATGTGAGAACAACTTTTCTGAATGGAGATCTAGAAGAGGAGGTTTATATGGACCAACCTGATGGGTTCCCTGAGTCTGGAAAGGAGCATATGGTGTGTTGACTAAGGAAGTCGATATATGGACTTAAACAAGCCTCCCGACAATGGTATCTCAAATTTAATGAGGTAATTCTGACCTTTGGTTTCAAAGAAAACATTGTTGATCAATGTGTATACCAAAAGGTCAATGGGAGTAAGTTTATATTCTTGGTATTCTATGTCGACGATATTCTACTTGCTAGTAATGATTTCGGGCTATTGCATCAAACCAAAAATTTTCTACACCAAAGGTTTGAGATGAAGGATATGGGTGAAGCCTCATATGTTTTAGGCATAGAGATTCATAGGGATAGATCCAAGAGAACACTTGGATTGTCTCAGAAGGCCTACATCTCAAAGGTGCTAGAAAGATTTGGAATGAGTAATTGCAAACATAGTATTGCTCAATCCAGAAAGGTGACAAACTCAGTAAAATGCAATCACCACAAAATGAGTTGGAAAAGGATGAAATGAGGAAAATACCTTATGCCTCGGTAGTTGGTAGCGTGATGTACGCTCAAACGTGTACACGTCCTGACATTGTATTTCCAATAGGGTTACTTGGTAGATACCAAAGTGATCCTGACATGGAGCACTGGAAGGCTGCTAAGAAAGTAATGAGGTATTTACAAGGGACAAAGGATTACATGTTGACATACATGTACACAGATATTCTAGAAGTCACTGGATATTCAGATGCGGACTTTGCTAGATGCCTTGATGATCGCAAATCGACATCAGGATATATCTTTATGCTAGCTGGAGGAGCAGTTTTCTGGATGAGTGCAAAACAGGGGCTTACATCATCCTCCACAATGCAGGCTGAATATATTGCATGCTATGATGCAACATCACATGCCATCTGGATGAGAAACTTCATTGCAGATCTTCGAGTGGTAGATTCTATATCCAAACCACTGAAGATGTTTGGTGATAGCCTATCAGCAGTGCATTTTGCAACTCAAAGAAAGACATCCAAAAGGTCAAAACATATAGATGTCAAATATTATGCTGTTAGGGATAGAATCCAGATGGGTAATGTATCACTTCATCACATTGGCACTGGTCATATGATAGCAGATTCCATGACAAAGGGGCTAGCATCTGTGTTGTATCAAGAACATGTAAAGAACATGGGTCTGCACATGAATGAGTTGTGATGTATTTTGTAAAGTGATAATAAATCAGTCATTCATTTTCTCCTCTTTTCGGATCAAGTAATAGACATAGAGTATGGTCTATTCATACAGATTATTTTTATGGTTCATATCACATAAGGATCTTTAGTTCAGATGAAATAGTGGGAGCGTGATTATGGAAGGAATCATTTAAAGTAATAGAATGTGACCGCCATAGTCCTTTTCCATTATGTTCGCTGGGTTAAAGAATAAAGTCTACTTATTAGAGATGGAGTATACAGTTTGTGCTGGGTGTTAAGTTCAGTTGTATTCTGAATTTTTAAATTTAATTACGCGCATAAAGAAAAAGTTTTAATTCACCACTGGCCTATTTTCAAAAGTGTTTTATTTTCTATATATATATATTAACATCGTGGGCCAAGTGGGAGAATGTTGACAGAGCCATGTGGAGTGGGTGGCCCACTTTTGAGAAAGGGAGAGGGATGTGCTCAAGTGCACAGCCTCACACACACACCCACTGTCTCCCTAATCTTATCTATATTCCAATAATTCATATGCCATGGGGCATATCTAAAAGTGGGTCTTCTAATGGGGAAAACCCATTATGCATACACATAAGGGAGCTTGGTCCCTGTCCTGCTACCATCCGTGAAGAGAGTGAAGAAGAGCCCCCATTGCTATCTTCTCTTCCTAAGGAGTGCCGGCTTTGCAGAAGGGGGAGGAAACTTCGTATTCCCGTTCCACGAAGACGATCGTATATTCTTCTTCGGGTTTTCGACATCCCAAGATGTCGCTCCGTAAGATCTATCATCTTAATCTCTTAGATTATGAGATGCCGTCTCGTTCCGCTGTGCACTCTGATCTGTATAGTTCCTAACATCACAGCCATAGCTTCAACTTCCTCCATCCCACCAAAAGTCACCATCTTAACCCATTCTGGGGGGTCATCACTGCTGTAGTAGTTGCAGCCACGTCCTTCGTGTCTTCGCCTTTTTGGGTTTCCGCAGGGAGAGGTAGGGAGTTGCAGGGTGTGCAGAGCGCAGAGGAGGGGAAGGAGAAGCAAGAAGGAGTCGTTAGAAAGGAGGAATCTTTATGACGACTGGGTCTGCAGGGCTGCTCCGATTTGCTTGTCCTGTTGTCTGTTGAGAAGCTGCTGGCCTCTGCTTCTTCTTTTTCTTCTTCCTTCGATGTTTCATCCTCTGTTTTATTAGAACAGATGTAGGAACGAGGCGAACAAGCAGGGAACGCGAAAGAAGGAAGAGGGAGCCCGAACATGGAAGGAGCACGTCGTGCACGAGTCTTTTACTGGAGATGTATTTTTATTTCGGGAGAGTTTTAGACAGATATGATTCTTTCTTTTAAAAAAAATAGAGCTTACCAAACGTGTCTCCGTGAATTTCTCCTCCCTTTTTTTAATTTGAGAGAAAAAAATGATAAAAAATTATGACCAAACACTCTATTAACACTTGTTGTTAAGTTCACTTATTACATTATATAATTATCCATAGAAAGAACATGGCCGTAGCACGTATTTATAATTAGTAATGTATTATGATTTTCACCTCATGGTTGGCCTTTCCGCCGCTGTAGGGCGAAGTGGCGAACACGTCTCCAGGACCAGGAGAGTTCAGTAAACGCTCTGAACTGCTGCTCCTTGTCTTCCCCGCAGCACCTCCCAGGGCGCGAGCACGTACCACAAGGTTCTTATCCCTCTGGTCTCCCCCACGAACAGAGGATCCGGAGTGTACACATGTATTGTTCTGATCAACGCGGTAGTCCATCAACGAACTCAGTTAGTAATAGTCTCAACTGATTTATTGAATCGGTGCGACTTGCACTAAGTCAGTTCTTTACGGGGCCTCGGCTACCTCTGGTTTGTTCTCACGTTGCAGTAGCAAGCTTTCCCTCCTTTCCTCGGTGCGAGGGGCAAAGTGGTCAACGCGGCCGTAGTCTGCGTCTTCCTATAAATGCTGTTGGGCGTCTTCAGCGAAGGGGGGCCGTGTTGGTCTCCAAGTCCTGTACCAGCGCGAAGAGGTGCAGAGCCAGCCCTGTTATACAGGGGCTGCCTGAAGGGTGCTGACAGGAGGAGACGCAAGGTCCATATGCTCCGAGCAATCATCGACGAACACGGGGAGCTGACCTACGAAGCGGAGGGCAGACTGGCAGCCTGCTCTAACACGCGATTTGGGGAGAATAATATAGCTGTGGTAGAGATGTTAAAAATATCTGTAAAATCTAAGATGGTCGGATGATATTTAAATAAACGGATAAAGATTAAGATTTAGATATATTTAAAATATTCATTTTATATTCAGATAGGGTATCGATTTAATACATCCGAATTCATATTCGATCTGAATTCGTTCTTAATACTTCATTGTAATATTAGGCTTATGATTTGAGTACGAACTCAACTCGTTACCCTCCTTATTAGGTCTGTGAGTCTGATCTTCTTGCTAAAATTATAAGAATATTTTAAAAAAATATAAAAAATATTTTAAAAAGAAAAGAATTGACTAGGCTTCTTTTTTTTCACTTCATATAAATCTCACATTTTCTTGAATGTGGATGTGGACATGGACTCATGTTTTATAAACAGATATGGATATCCACGAATATATCTATATCTGTGACAGATATATCCGTATTCATACTCAGTGAAAATAATAGAATACTATCCGGATATAATATTTGTAATTTTTTTACAGATAAGATATGATATTGATCTACTCGAGCCAAACTCTCCGGGGATGTTCGCGAGAAATGCTTTGTGCAAACGCCGGAGTCATTTTTTTAAATTGTTTTGAGTGAAGATCGATATCTCTTAACTCTGACTTAAGATCTAATATGTCATACGATGATGTGACTCTCATCCAAAAATTCAAAGATAAGTTGATGTGAGGGATAATTAAAAAAAAATTCAAAAAAATGACCTCGACATTGCATAAATTCTGTCCAATGCGGGCATTGCACAAAGCATTTTTCATCATATATCTATTGTCGAGATTTCTTTTGGGCCGTGACTTGGTTTGATGGGTAACTCGGATAGTGTTTAAAGGGTTTTGAGTCGTGAGTCGGCCTTGTCTCACCGAATCTATATGAGTTATTTAAATAATAATACCATATTTAAAAATAATTTATTTTTATAAAAATTAAAATTGTGGTAATAATATAACAACAATTATATATCATGCATGTCATGGATGAAGAGATTAAACTCTATAATTGAGTTTATTTCAAACATGTTACTTCATTATTAGGTCTACTATGTCCCAGAGGGATTTGAATATAACCGACTAGTATCAAATCAGTGAGAACTCAATATTATACATATCTACGAGTGGACGAGACTCAATCCAGCACTTGCCATTCGCGACAACAGGGGTGAGCTCAACAGTGACATTAAAGAGGCGGAGTTCTCCGGCGTTTGAACAGACCCAGATTGTTGGACTGGAAGATGAAGCAGACAAGATCAAAGGGTGGCTGTGGGGGCAAACAGTGATCTACGTACCGTAGGCATTCTAGGCATGGGTTGGCTGGGGAAGACTGCGACTTCCCAAAACATACTTTTAGGCTGCGTTTGACAAATCTATTTAATTATGAATTATCTGTATAATCCGATTACAGAGACATGGTCTGCGCGTGTACAGATTTCACATATAACGTGCATTAAATGCACACACTGTAGCGCCCCTTTGTGTAGGATAGGCTTCACTGTTATATTTTTAATAATATTATTTTTTTATTTTTACAATTTATTTTAACAATGAAAATAAGCATGGGAGTCGTAGGGGTAAAATTGTAAAAATATTTCATAATCCACTCGGACAATCCGGTGTCGAGCTGATGGTAAACCAGTACCTCTTTTGTTGTCGTCTATCTCTCTCTTCTTGCAAATAATATGTTAGCATACGGAGTGGATATTGTGATATCTAAATTCGTATCTGATTAATAATTAAATTATTTGATATTTGATTAAAGTATTTATTAAATATTTTATTTGAATAATTATTTAATTAATATGAATTCGCATTTGATTTGAATTTTAAACGGATAATTATTTGACCTATTAAGAGATGAGTCGTGTGAGCTGTGTAAGAACAACGTAAGTTATTTTCTCAAAGAAAAGAAAAGGGTGAAAGTATTTTTATTTTAGGAGAGATTATCAAAAGACTAGACCTCATCTTAAAAAATAGAAGAGACTTCACCAAATGATTGTAAGTGGAGTTATTATTTCTAAATTAAATTTTGAGACAAAAAAGAGTAACCAAATAATATTTTAAGCTGAGTTAATTATATACAGAACATGTGTATCCTTATATATTCATCTAAAGATTCATATTTAGTTGGATAATATCGATATCTCAATATATATTCAAATTCGTATCCGATATCCGATTAAATTATATGAATTTAAATTCGATTCAAATTTAAACGAATAATTATCCTACCATGATAGATGTAGAAGCCGAGGAGACTCAGTTGCCTTTGAAAACGCTCTACTCCTGTCGGTAGATTTTCCTCCCATAATCTAAGGTTCGAGCATTACCTAATGCAGTTAGTGACAAGTGGGGGATCATTTCGGGAAGATTATGTGGGTGTCCGTCTCACAGACATCCAGAGATGAATAGATAAATGAGAAACATGCCGAAGGATCGACTTGGGAGATGCAAGCATAGGAGATGATCCAGGTGAGCTACAGAGGGAGATTCATCAGTATATCCAGGGGAAGCGTTACCCGATCATCTTTAATGATGTTTGAAGTGTAGACGATGGCTGGTGGACACGCTTATATGGTGGCCCACCCAAAGGAAATGGAAGAGATGCAGCATGGTGACGACCAGGATTGAAGAAGTTGCACGAAGAACGGGGGCAGTCGAAGGGCGGATACATCGACCCAGTTTACTCTCGAAGGAGGAGAGCTGGTCGCTGTTTTGCAAAGTAGCATGCGGAGGGACTGGCAGGGTCCCTCCTGTCCCCAAGCTGCATGAACTTGGCAGGGAGATTGTCAAGAAATGTGGCGGGCTTCCCTTGGCAATAAAAGATGTTGGAGGTGTGATGTCCTGGATACGTGTATCTGTTGGTGAATGGAGGGGAATAGCTGATACTTCCGTGAGGAACTTGCAGGAAATTGTGACTCGGTTATGGCTTCCCTCCCTACAGCTGAGTTACGATGAACTCCCAACTTACTTCAAACCAAGGTTGGCCGACTCATACCATATCATTGAGAGTCGGCCGACTTGTATCGTACCCCATAGATCTTAAGTAGGTATTAGTCAACTGAATCGGTATGAGTCGGTTTAAGTGGACAAAGAAAAAGTCAAATAGAATCTGATCTAAGTTGGCAATGACTCAATTTGAGTTGACCTGACTTGTATCGTACGAAGTTGAGTCCGAGTTGATCAGACCCTCCAAATCAACCAACCCCACTTGAAACCCTGTTTCCTCTACTTTGCTATCAACCCAGAAGATAGGATGATACTCAATGACCAATTAGTCCACCGGTGGATAGGGAGTAGACATGTAAATGGAGCAGATATGAAACAGACATTGTGATATCTGAATTCTCTTCGATTATAATAGATCAGATATTCGGATCCAACATATTTTATTATAGTGTAATTTTATCATTATCTGAATTCAAATTCGACGGATATTGTCCAAATTAGAATATATCCGACAATTTGAATTCGGATATATCTAATATCCGATTAGGTGTAAAAGAAGCTCCGACTCATCCCGTGACGGGCTCTGGGGAGACCTCGAGTACGTGGACGGTGAAGGATTTAAAAGAGCGAAGGGGGAGACTACTCCGGTTCGTCGCCCACGGCTCGCTGGAGGAACAGCCACCGGGGCCCCTCGAGGAGGCTACCTGGAGTTGCAGTCGCCGACTGTTAGAGTGTGGAGTCAGAACTCTTTTGTTCTTGCGCCTCTTCACGGGATCACACTCTGCCTCAGGAGCGCATCCACTGCTCCAGGGGAGCATTCACAGCATCAGGGAAGCATGGCGAGCTTATGCCATCTCCAGGGGAGCATTCGCTGCTCCAGGGGAGCAATCGCTGCCCCAGGGGAGCATCCACTGCTCCAGGGGAGCATCCTCAGCTCAGGGGAGCATGGCGAGCATATCGCATCTCCAGGGGAGCATTCGCTGCTCCAGGAGAGCATATTTCAGTGCCAGGGAAGCATTCGTTACTCCAGAGGAGCATATGCTGTCCGGGTCTAGCAGGGAAGCACATGCTGTCTCTGGATAGCATTCATTGTCCCAGGAGAGCATCACTGGCGTCAGGGAAGCATGCATTGCGGGTTCAAGGCAAGTCGATATCACTTGGGATGCGTCGACCTTGTCTTGGCAATGCGTCGACCTTGCCTTGGCAATGCTTTGATCTGTCTGATGGTGGGGGAGCATCTGCAGTCGCTGGAGGGCATACTCGGTCCCAGGAGAGTATCCGGGGGGATAGACGAGCATGCGTAACTGATGTATCCCGGAAGAGGGTTTCTGTTTAACCGGGGTATTATTATCTTTAATACCCTGACTAATGACGCCCTAATCTCCTAGTATAAAAGGATGGGCTCTCTCTTTGTATTGTAACAAGTCTGTGATTATCTAGTGGAATCCTGTTACGGCCGTGGATGTAGGAAGGCATCTTGCCTCCGAATCACGTAAAAATCTCTGTGTTCTTGGTTTTTTCTCTTCTTCCTCCTCTGCTGTTTGTCCTCCTCGTCTGGGTACTCCGGTCCATATCCCCAACAACTGGTATCAGAGCATTGTTCTGGTTCGAGGGAGTAGTGGGAGTAATGGCGGCAGATGAAGGAAAGGTGAGGATCGACAAGTTCGATGGCAAGGACTTCGATTTCTGGAAGATGCAGATCGAAGACTACTTGTATCAGAAGAAGCTGCATGAGCCGCTTCTTGGAACGATGCCGGCAGGGATGAAGAAAGAAGATTGGGATCTACTAGACAGACAAGTACTCGGAGTTGTTCGCTTGACGTTGGCCAGAAATGTCGCCTTCAACATCGTGAACGAGAAGACCACGGCAGGATTGATGAAGGCGCTATCAAATATGTATGAAAAGCCCTCAGCTTCAAACAAGGTATATTTGATGCGTCGTTTATTTAATCTGAAGATGGCCGAAGGTGCTTCTGTTACAGACCACATCAATGAATTCAATGTGATTACAACTCAGTTGAGTTCTGTAGAAATAAACTTTGATGATGAGATTAGGGCCTTGATTCTTTTATCCTCCTTACCTGAAAGTTGGGGTGCAACTGTGAGGGCTGTAAGTAGTTCTTCTGGTTCTAGCAAATTGAAGCTTAATGAGGTACGAGACTTGATTCTAAGCGAAGATATTCGCAGAAGGGAATCCGGTGAAGTCTCGGGTTCTGCTTTGAATATAGAGAGCAGGGGAAGAACAAAACAACGTGATCAAAATAGGAGCAGATCCAAGTCCAAGAAAAGGAGTCAGTCTAAGCCCCGCGGAGATGGCTGTTGGAACTGTGGTAAAAGGGGACATTTGAAAAGGGACTGTAGGCTCCTGAAGAAAAAGAATCAGAGTCAGAAACAGGAAGAAGATTCTGCGAATGCTATGACAGAAGATGTCCACGATGCACTTATTTTAAGTGTTAATAGTCCCATTGAATCGTGTATCCTAGACTCTGGAGCATCCTTCCACTCTACCTCACATAAAGAAAGCATGTAAAATTATGTTGCTGGAAACTTTGGGAAGGTTTATCTTGCTGACGATGAGCCATTAGACATTGTGGGGAAGGGTGATATTCAGTTAAAGACAGCAAACGGGACTATGTGGAATTTGAAGAATGTCAGACATATTCCAGGTTTGAGAAGAAATTTGATCTCCATTGGTCAACTGGATGATGAAGGATATGTCACTACCTTTGTTAGTGGGTGCTGGAAAATAACCAAAGGTGTCATGGTTATAGCACGAGGTAACAAGACTGGAACTCTTTATATGACTGTAAACAACAAAGATACAGTGGCAGTGACAAATTCAGAAGTTGAATCCAAGACCTGGCATTGCAGACTTGGACATATGAGTGAGAAAGAAATGAAGGTGCTGGCAGCAAAGGGAAAGTTGGGTGAATTGAAGTCCATAGACATTGGGCTATGCGAAGACTGTATCTTCGGAAAGCAGAAAAGAGTCACTTTCTCCAAAGCTGGAAGAAGTTCTAAGCTAGAAAAGTTAGAACTTGTACACACAGATGTGTGGGGACCAGCTCCTGTTCGATCTCTTGGAGGCTCACTCTATTATGTCACATTCATCGATGATTCTACTCGGAAGGTATGGGTTTATTTTCTTAAAAATAAATCTGATGTTTTCTCTACCTTTGTCAAGTGGAAGGCAGAAGTGGAGAATCAAACCGGCGCAAAGATCAAGTGTCTGAGGTCTGACAATGGTGGAGAGTACAGCAGCAAGGAATTCAAAGATTTCTGTGCACTGCATGGTATTCGTATGGAGAAAACAATTCCAAATACTCCACAACAGAATGGTGTTGCTGAACGCATGAACAGAACCCTGAATGAGAGAGCAAGGAGCATGAGATTACATGCTGGCCTACCGAAGACCTTTTGGGCAGATGCTATCAGCTGTGCAGCTTACCTGATTAATAGAGGACCTAGTGTTCCTCTAAATGGTGAGATACCAGAAGAGGCTTGGACCGGTAAGCAGGTAATTCTTTCACACTTAAGGGTATTTGGTTGTGTTTCATATGTGCATATTGATTCCAATGATAGAGATAAGTTGGACCCCAAGTCAAAAATATGTTTTTTCATTGGATATGGTTCTGATGATTTTGGATACCGTTTCTGGGATAATGAGAATAGGAAAATCATTAGAGAAAGGAATGTTATATTCAATGAGAATTTATTATACAAGGATAGATCTGTCATGAAATCTGAAGATGCATGTCAAGAATCTCAGAAATCTGAACATGTTGAGTTGGAGGAAATTTCAGAACATGATGTGTTGAAGGGATTTCAAGGAAATCCTGAAAACACTGTAGTGCAACCAGAGTTTATCACACCCGAGGTTCAACCAAGAAGATCAAGCAGATTGCCTAAACCGACTGAGCGGTTTTCTCCTTCTTTGTACTATTTGTTGTTGACTGATGCTGGTGAACCTGAGTGTTTTGATGAAGCTATGCAGGTGGAAGATTCTATCAAGTGGGAGTTGGCAATGAAAGATGAGATGAACTCCTTACACAAGAATAAAACTTGGGTGTTGACTGAACAACCACCTGGCAAGAAAGCTTTGCACAATAAATGGGTTTATCGGATAAAAGAAGAACATGATGGCAGTAAGAGGTACAAAGCAAGGTTGGTTGTGAAAGGCTTCCAACAGAAGGAAGGTATTGATTATACTGAAATCTTCTCTCCAGTTGTCAAGCTAACTACCATTAGACTGGTGTTGAGTATTGTTACTGCTGAAAACCTACACCTAGAACAACTTGATGTTCAGACTGCTTTCCTCCATGGCAATTTGGAGGAGGATACTATATGGCACAACCGGAAGGTTTCCATGAACATGGTAAAGAAAATCTTGTTTGCAAATTAAACAAAAGTTTATATGGTCTGAAACAAGCCCCCAGACAATGGTATAAAAAGTTTGATGGATTTATATGTAACAATGGTTTCATTAGATGCAATATGGACCATTGTTATTATCTGAAGAAGTTTGATAATTGTTACATCATACTACTGTTGTACGTGGATGATATACTAATTGCAGGATCAAGCATGACAGAGATTAACAATCTAAAAATGCAATTATCAAAGGAATTTGCTATGAAGGACTTATGAGCAGCAAAGCAAATTCTTGGGATGAGAATTGCGAGGGATAGAACAGCTGGTATTGTGAAGTTATCTCAAGAAAGTTACATCCAGAAGGTGTTGAGCAGGTTCAACATGGAAGATGCAAAATCAGTTAACACCCCTCTAGCAAGTCACTTTAAGCTGTCTAAAAGGCAGTCACCAAAGTCTGCTGAAGAATGTGAGTCCATGAAGAAAATTCCTTATGCATCAGCTGTAGGAAGTCTGATGTATGCCATGATTTGTACCAGGCCGGACATAGCACATGCAGTGGGAGTTGTGAGCAGATATATGGCAGATCCGGGCAAGCAACACTGGGAGGCAGTGAAATGGATTCTGAGATACCTAAAAGGCACCTCAGGCAAGTCACTTTGTTTCAGAAAAAATGATGTTATCTTACAAGGTTTTGTTGATTCAGATCTTGGTGATGATCTGGACACCAGAAGAAGTACCACTGGCTATGTTTATACCTTGGGTGGCACTGCAGTGAGTTGGATTTCAAAACTTCAGAAGGTTGTTGCTCTCTCAACAACAGAAGCAGAGTATGTTGCCATCTCCGAAGCTAGCAAAGAGATGGTATGGCTGAAAAATTTTCTGAAGGAGTTGGGCAAGGAACAAAGCAACAGTGTGTTGTTTTGTGACAGTCAAAGTGCAATTCACCTTGCCAAGAATCCAGTCTTTCATGGAAGGACTAAGCACATACAACTGAAATATCACTTCATTCGTGGTCTGCTTGAAGATGATGTTTTACTGCTGGAGAAAATACTTGGTGCAGAGAACCCAGTAGACATGTTCACCAAGGTGGTTACCACAGAGAAACTGAGGCTGTGCAAGTCCTCAGTTGGCCTCCATGGATGATTGATGGAGGGATGCCGTAGCAGTATTTCCATTGTCATATTGAGCATGGTTAATACAGTGAGAGGTTTACCTTTCTTTGGAGTTCAGACTCCAAGTGGGAGATTGTTAGAGTGTGGAGTCAGAACTCTTTTGTTCGTGCGCCTCTACACGAGATCACACTCTGTCTCAGGAGCGCATCCACTACTCCAGGGGAGCATTCACAGCATCAGGGAAGCATGGCGAGCTTATGCCATCTCCAGGGGAGCATTCGCTGCTCCAGGGGAGCAATCGCTGCCCCAGGGGAGCATCCACTGCTCCAGGGGAGCATCCTCAGCTCAGGGGAGCATGGCGAGCATATCGCATCTCCAGGGGAGCATTCGCTGCTACAGGAGAGCATCTTTCAGTGCCAGGGAAGCATTCGTTACTCCAGGGGAGCATATGCTGTCCGGGTCTAGCAGGGAAGCACATGCTGTCTCTGGATGGCATTCATTGTCCCAGGAGAGCATCACTGGCGTCAGGGAAGCATGCATTGCGGGTTCAAGGCAAGTCGATATCACTTGGGATGCGTCGACCTTGTCTTGGCAATGCGTCGACCTTGCCTTGGCAATGCTTTGATCTGTCTGATGGTGGGGGAGCATCTGCAGTCGCTGGAGGGCATACTCGGTCCCAGGAGAGCATCCGGGGGGATAGACGAGCATGCGCGACTGATGTATCCCGGAAGAGGGTTTCTGTTTAACTGGGGTATTATTATCTTTAATACCCTGACTAATGACGTCCTAATCTCCTAGTATAAAAGGATGTGCTCTCTCTTTGTATTGTAACAAGTCTGTGATTATCTAGTGGAATCCTGTTGCGGCCGTAGATGTAGGAAGGCATCTTGCCTCCGAACCACGTAAAAATCCCTGTGTTCTTGATTTTTTCTCTTCTTCCTCCTCTGCTGTTTGTCCTCCTCGTCTGGGTACTCCGGTCCATATCCCCAACACCGACTGCTCACTGCAGTTGCTGCTAGCTGAGAGTGAGAAGAGAGGAATAGGAAGAAGAAGACAGGGGACCGAGTGGACGCACCTGTAGCTGTCAGCCGAGGAGACCACCCACAGGTGGAGGTGAGGGACCGCCGGTGGAGGTGAGGGAGGCCGGTGTGGCTGCCAGTCACTGGAAATAGATGAATTCCATATTAGAGTTTTAGCTTTAGTTGAGTTTCCGGTCAGGCCATACTGATGTCCAGACTAACTCTACGCCCTGAAACCACTGAAATTAGTCTTTTTCCACTCAGAATCTGCACGGGAAAGTACAAGTTACATTTTTCATATATGTATATATAACGTGGATAAATTGTTTAAACAGATTGATCAAGAAGTTCCATAGCCTCATTTGCAAAAATAACAACTACTGCCAACGTCTAAGAGCTTGATGGAATATTCACACATGTGAACAAGTTATTTTGGGAAGGCCCATTTCATCTAGTTTGATAAGCTTCTTTTCATCAAAACTCTGACAAAATTGATAGAAGCCATTAAACTGTTTGTGTTGACTGAGGACAAGTTTGACAAAACTTTTAATTAGAAGAAATCACTTTGGTTTCCACTTGCAATATGAGCAATATTATACAGGTAGCTATATTAGTCGAACCTCTACAGGAAATCCATTTTTTGCTCAACGAAGCTCCAATTTAGAGCTTTTAATTGAAAATCAAAAAGTCGCATAAATGACTTTCATGTAATATCCGTCCCATTGAAATAACTGGTCTGGAAACTTACAGAAACCCTAAGATACATCTCATTGGAGGCGCATTCGCCAAACATGCCCTTAAACCCCATTTCAGATGAATATCTCTCATTGCCAGGTGATAGCCAATTGGGCTTGAGCCAATTCATCCAAAGATGACCCATGATGCATCTCTATTTCTTTTAAAATTTTTGAATTGTTTCTATTTATTTACCAGCCATTAAGGTGGGGTGTTTTGGATTCCCCACTCTCGTCTCTCACATGAACGTAAGGCAAGGTTACGAAATGTCCCAATGTTGAGGAGCAATTTCCATGATGGATGGTGCCCTCCTCTTCCTTTAATAAAGATTAGGGCCTTGGTCCCTCTCTCGGCAGTAGAACAGAAGGGAGGAACAAGGTGCTGGGAAGAGACAACCTTGGAGAAGGAAGGAAGCAAGGAGAGTAGAGTAGTGTCGCCGTATGATGAAGCTGATGATCCTCCTCCAAAGAAAAAGCTCTTACCCAGGGTGGGATATCCCGGGAGAACCCTCCGATATTAAAGTCAATGATTGGTGGAGGAGAAAAGAAGTGCTAGAGTTTGAAGGAGCATTTATATACCTTACAATGTCGAAGTACTGTATCTTTTATAGGCCCCGACATCCAGAGACGTGTATGTGCGGGGGTTTCGCCCTAGTTGTGTTCGTGGGCGGAAGGGGAGGCAAGTCCTAGGCAGATTTGGACGCAGTTATGAAAACTTAGAGAGTATGAGGCAGTTACGGAGATGAGCAAAGTCTGGAGCGAGATTTGGGATGACAACAGAAGGAAGGTTGCGTCGAATTTGGCCCACGGGGGATCTTACGCTCGTTACCCAGTTGGGCATAGGTTTAATTTAGGGAAGGTGGTGGGAAGCACCCACATCACTGCTCATTATTTTCAGTTCCGATTTATTTCAGTTATGATTTATTAAGAGACATGGGTCACATCATTGGTTTAACATGTGCTATATCTTTCCAAGAGCACATATAAAATGAGATTTGATGGGACCTCGCAGTTGTTCCACAATTGGTTGGACCTTCTATTGCTGTTCAGGTACCCCCACTCGCAAAAGGAATGCTATAATATGAAGCCAAATTGAAAACCAGATAATCTTTTTTCCCTCTCAATACTAAAATTTCTCTTTTTATTTCTCAGCGCTCTTAGATACATCAATCAATTGAATTATAACAAAACCAAAAAAAAAAGGTAAACAATGAACAACATGTTTGTATATCCAACTGGGATGTTAAGTAAAAAAATTAACAACTGCATAATCTTGTTTCTGAATGCTACATTTCTCAGGTTTATTATTTCTCAGATCCAGTAATCAAGTGAATTAGCTTGAAAAGAATTAATGAGTGACAATAGAAATCCCTGCTTTTTGCGTTCAATAAAAACCAATGTCCGCCTTATCTGCCTCCCAGATAGGTGCAGGGCTTGAAAAACCAGAACAAGTCCACCGATTTCCCCTCAGCACTTGCAGGCGAATTGGATATGATATTGTCAATGCTGCCACCATCCATCCCCACCAACGCTTGTTCTTCTTCTTTCTTGTTATGTACCAGCTCCCTAAGTATTCCTCTTTCCTGGTCATCCGCACAGACAAACAAATCCATCAATGGCGACTGGAAAATGGAGAGCTTCTTCCAAATTAATGCAGAGCCCCATAATCACTTTCATGCACATTTGAAAGGAAACAGAGCAGAAGGGGAAGTGTTGTGTTAATGAGTCCTTATACCACCATTTCTAGGCAAATTCTGCTTCATTTCACTATTTTTTCTTCCCTATTTGCCATGGGGATGTCTTCTGATTAAGCTACCACAAGAACAACTCCTTGATGAGATCCTAATATTGCCTATTCTTTTTCCCCAATTCATGCACAGTGAGAACTATAATTATCACTAAAATGGTTTAAAAAGTGATCCTTGCAGCAATGAGGAGAGCGAGAGAGGGCTGGACTCACCGGAGGCCCAGGCTTCAGAGAAGATTTGACTGGGGTGATTGTGGCTTTCCTCCGGAGGGTGATGGGAGAAGGAAACCGCTGCGGAGTAGGGGGACAAGATCTGACCTCCTGCAGCAACGGCGAATTCTCCCTAGCCTTCTTCTTCGGCTCTGGCGGTACCTTCAGCTTCTCCAACCCCTGCAGCGACGGCAAGTTCTTCCTGGCCTTCTTCTTCGGCTCCGGCGGCACCTTTAGGTTCTCCAACCCCTGCAGCAACGGTGAGTTCTCTCTTGCCGTCTTCTTCGGCTCCGGCACCATCCTCGGGTTCTCCAAACCTTCCTTCCTGATGCCATGTCAGGGACCAATTCCACGTCAATTAGCATCGTATGAAGAAGATTGTATGTGATTTACCGAAAGAGAAGTCCAGTTTTGTGTTTTGTTATTAGGGTTCTCCGGATAAGAACAGTTAACTAACCCTGCGTCCCTTCCCTGCTTCTTCTTCTTGGTGTTCTCCGCATCCTCGCCAGGAATCAGCAATGCCTTCTCCCCCTTCTCCTCCAAAGCGTTCAGGTCCTTCTTGGCCTTCTTGTTCTTGTCCTCCTCACCGCTGTCGCCGTTGCCACCACCGCGTGAACTCTCGCTCCTGGGCATCGCCAGCCTCTTGATTTCGTGGCAGAATTCGGAGATCTGGGTCAGGATGTCCTTCCCGGCGAACAGGTTCCTCGCCGACAGGGTGCTCTTGAGCGGCCGCTCGGGCATCAGCGGTGGCTCCCGCTGCTCCGCGCTGGACTTGATCGTCTCCTTGGCGACCCGGCGGGGCGTCGCAGGTGAGAGGTTGGGGCCCTGGTTCTCGAGGTCTTCCCGGAACTTCTTCTTCACCCCGGGGAGCTTCGATTTGGGGGAATCGCGGGACGGCGGGAGCGCTCCGCCTCTCCTCTTCAGTTTGGCATCCCTAATTGGAGAACGAGGCGGACTTTAGATCATCAAAAAGATGAAATCGCAGGAAAAAGAAAAGAAAAAACGTCTCTTATGTTCATCAAATCGGAGAAAGAAGAAAACCTGTGGGTGCTATTGTTGCTGTTGCTGCTGGTCTGGTTCCTCTCACCCAGCGGCGAGCTCCAAGCTCTCGCCAGCTCCGCCTGGGAAACAGCGAAGTTTCATCAGCAAAGAGTAATCAAGAACTAGGGAAACTGGCAACGCAATCGTACCCAAGAAAAGAAACCCAGAGAAGGAAATCAAGAAATTGATGAGAATTGGCGCCGGAGAGAACCTTGGATTGCCCACTGGGAGGGGACGACCTCGAGCCGAGGAAATCGTCTGCGGTCTTCGGGTGCCGGCAATCTGGAAAGAAGGACGACGGGTGCGTAGATCAGATCACTAAAAAAAATGACGAGGTTCTTTTCAAGAAGAAGATGGGTCGCAGAAGGAGTGCCATACCAGGGCGGCAGAACCAGGCCTCGTCGGAGGGGACGGAGGAGGAGGAGCCCCCCCGCGGCGAAGGGGCGGAGAGGTCGATCCACTTGGGGGCGTTGAAGTGCTCGTAGAGGTCGTCCCTCACGAACCGCCACTCCAGGTTCTTCCAGTCGATCGCCGCCGGCTCCATCGGCGGCAGCAGTAGCTCCTCCGACCTGTCTTGTTCCCCACCTTGTTGTCCTCTGCTCGTTCTCCAGGAGGAGGGAAGGGCAATGGAGCTGCAGGGAAGAAGGCACTTCGCACTGGTTGTTTAGAGAGAGAGAGAGAGAGAGAGAGAGAGAGAGAGAGAGAGGGATAGGGATAGGGAGAGACGTTAGATCGAGAAGGGGGGACTGACCGAGTTGCCGACCGTTGGAGCGGGGTTTTTTCATTATTTACTTTTATGATTGTTTCGACCGTTGGAGATCCGATGCGGTTCCTCTGCGGCTTTATCGGGTAGATCCGTTTCTAAAGTGATTCTTGCCAGGCCATCGTCGTGGTCTAATGGACCTTATCGGGTACGGAGTATCCAATTCGGGACCCATTTCGAACTCTCGAGATGTGATAATTCCTTAAACTAAAATTGACGAAACGAACCTTCTATATTTGTTAATGGATAGTGTCATCTCAACTGGTTGTGTTATGGGGACTCTGATGGAAGTGCTTACTTTCAACAAATTAATCTGATCCAAGAGTCAGGGTGTCAATGCATTGCTAAGATCCGAAGATCCAATCTGAATCCGACTTTTTTTTAGATTCAGATTAGACTTTGACCCGAAATAATATGACTCTTGTAGATCGAAGGTGACTCATATCTGATCTGAAATCAATCATTTTGGATCAAATTTCCAAATGCCATATGAAAGCCTCATTTAGGGGCGGTCTTCTCCCCTCGATCCCCTTCTCTTCTTAGAGTCCCTCTCTCTCTCAATCTAATTTTTTTTTATCGATTCGGATTAGACTTTGACCCGAAATAACATGACTTTCGCGAATCCAAGACGAGCCATGTCTGATCTGAATCCACTTGCTTTGGATCAAATTACAGATGCCATATGAACGCCCCATTTCGGGGCGACCTCCCCTCGATCCCCTTCTCTTCTCAGAGTCCCTCTCTCATTAGCCTCTAGGGTTTCTCCCATCCAACAACATTCCTCCCATCCATTGTCAACAATGATCCCGACGATAGCAACCACACCTACAAGGTGGTGGTGCCAGTAAGGGGAAGCCCCCTTTGGCATCAATCTCTCTGAATAATATTATGGACCAATAATTTAAACTGATCAAATAACGCATAAGAATGGATCAAGAAAATACAACTGAATTAATTAATTGAAGTACGGTTAATAAAGTGATTCAAGAAATCTCATTGGGGCTCAATAATAATGGGTCTGAATAAATAAAATTGCAGTAATATTTTAGCTGAAGAATGAATCAATAAAAGTACAATGAAATAATTTAATTAGATAGACCACATAGTTGAATGATCAGATGAATCAATTAATGATGAGTTGAAAGATATTTAGTTTAGAGTATGAATGATATTTAGTTGCAATCATATATTGGTTGAAGTAAGAAGTTATTCAATAAAATCACAGTTGTGGTTTCAGTTGAAAGAACATATGTATATAGTTGAAACAATCAGTTGGATGCCTTTTGCCTTAAGTTAGTTGAAGAAAATATGTTGAATGATATAATCGAATGACATTCAGTCGCACTACTTCGACTGGAATAGCTCTATTGATTCCTTCAAATATGTTCAGTCACAAAAGTTATATCTGCTGTAGTCAATCGCAAGAAGTATATCGAGTATGTTTAGTCGCATGGTGTTCGACTGGGTCTGGTTGCATGCTATACACTTCGACTGAAAATGGTTTCCAACTGAGAGTAGTATAAAGATTTCCACTGGATTTCTACCGATTGTTTTTTGCAAGGTTTCGACTGAGTAATTGACTAGTTTTCTAGTTGAAAAGATTTGTCAAAAAATTCAACTGGAATTAAACTTTGACTGAATAGTGAAACTAAGTAAAAATCATGACTATATATAACAACTTAAATATTATGCTTGAGTGATGTTCAACTGAATATATTTACTTGGCATTTTGTTCTTTCACTTTTGGCCCGAATGTATTTCACTTGCATTTATGATTATTGAGGAGGGAAAATTCCGACAGGCCTAGCGCGGCCCGATAACGCCAGGCTCATTACGGTTTGGGACGGCCAAGCCTGTAACGGACCACCCCGGACCAATCGACATGGCCCAGTCGGTACCCACGAGAGTATCACCAGCCCACGGACATAACATCACATCGCTAGCACATGAGCAGGATACCCACGCGCGGGCGTTGCTAGTGCAGCGGAATTCGCCAATGGATACATGTTGGGTTGCTATCACCGGACTTGCCCCGGCGTGACCTATGACACCCCCACGCCGCTGAGATGCTCTCCACGATGCCTTCTCTCCATGAATAGATGAGTAGGCGGCGTACAATCTCACGATCGGGCAGGATTCCACTCCGTGAACGATGCCCTTGCTAAGTCGGACGAGGCCACCATGCCTAGTATAAATAGATCCCCAGACGAGGACACGAAGATAGAGGAAAAGACAGAGAAAACAGACGTAGGCACAGAGACATACACTAGGGAATTGAGAGACACTCCTAGTAAGGAAGAGAGAGCTCTCCACGTGCTCGCCACCTTCTTCGAGCACTCCCCGAGCATCCTCTCCGGGCTACATTCTCTCAACTCTCCCCCTCTCATGTTCTCTTTCTCTGCAGCTCTCCTCAGATGGCCCTAACTTAAGTATCGAAGGGTTGCCCCCTGGGTTCTCTCCCAGCGCTCCTTCTGATGTTCTTCCTAGTGGTTACAGGTTTTTTCAGGCTGACTGGATACTCTTCCCCATCAAACAAATCTTAAAGGTGTAGTACGAGGCGAAGGGGACACTTTTTGACCTCTACACTTTTTGGTGCCATCTGTGAGAATCGAGCAAAAAGCCATGGTATCTAGAGAGAACTACCGTAACACTAGCAATCATCATGGGGCCCAGACTTTCCAATGAGCTTCCTAGGAAGCATCCTCTCACCCATCATGCGGGGCGGCTCCACAGGATACCACCGTGAACGAACTAGCAGAGATGCGCCGACAGATACAGGTGCTAACGGAGGCCTATTAAGACCTCGTCAATCGCCAGGCAGAGCAAGAGCGAGCCTCGACGGTACTCCCCCAGAACAGAGGCACGCCCATAGTAGCGGAGTCTAGCCAGATGTGCGAACCTTCACTCCTCTCCGCCACACATTCTTGACGCTCGTGCAGCCGACCATCGCAGCATCCTGCTAGCCCGCTACACTCCAACCCAGAGATAACGTAGTAACTACTACGCTACGAGGAGGTCGAGCGCGAGCTCGAGGGCAAGGTCCGCTACTTGGATGATATCCTCCAGGTAGCATGGACCGAGGGGCTAATCGACGATGACTTTGACTTCCACGTTCCCTTCTCCCGAGAGATTATGGAGGAGTCGATTCCCCCTGTAGTTCCAACTGCTGACGTTTACCCCATATGACGGCACCACTGACCCCGCTGACCACATGCATAGTTTCAACTCCAACTTGGTGTTTCACCGGGCCTGGAATGCTATGAAGTGTTTGGCATTCGTCACTACCCTGCGGGAGAATGCATGGACCTGGTGTGGACACTAAAAAAATGATGAATGAAGAAGAAAAGGGGCAAGGGATGACCCACACACGAAATGGGCCAAGCTATATGAGGAGAACCCAAGTGCCATAGGCCCAATCGAAGCTAGATGGATGGGCCAAGTGCAGAGGGACGGATACACAAAACCAAGAAAAGGAAGGGCCAAAGAGAGAAGGGAGAGGAATTTTCAAAAAAAAAAAAGAAAATAGAAGGAAACTACGTGACACTGTTCATCTTGTGTCACGCCCTCTCCCTTCGTGTTTCCCTCCTTCCGTGCCCTTTCCTCCCTTCACGCAGAGCCCTTCGTGCTTTGTCCAGCAGACCACCGCGGCAACCAACATGGCAGGGCGTTGGCGAGCAGACCACCGCAGCACCCCGCGGGCCTTCGCACCGGCTCGAACGGACGTCCCTGCCCACCTGTACTGAGCATTCAATGCTCGCAAGCCTCCTCCTGAGAAAGCAATGGTGCGTAGCCCATTCCGGCAAGGTGCTCGTCCACCAATGACGAAGGCAGAAGCGCGGCCACCCCTGCGAATGGAAATCTCCCCTACCGGAGAAGCAATGACACCATCAGCCGTGGGAAGAGCACAAGCAGCAGCAGCGGCGGGAGAAACAAGGGGAAAGGGCAGCTGGAGAAGGCTCCGAACGGGATCCTCTATCTCTATAAGAAGGGCCCTTGCGAAGCCAAAGAGAGGTTGGGTTCTAGAAATCCTGATCAAATCCCCCCCCTTATGTCCACTTCTTCAGAGGTCACAGTTGCTGGAGGGAGAGAGGAGAGAGTGTGTGAGATTTTGTAAAAGGGTGGGTCTCTTGTTCTCTTCTTCCCTTCTTCAATTGCTCTCTCTCCCCTGGCCGTGTGTTGTATGGTATGGGGTTGCCATGGTGTAGCTTTTCTCTTTCATAAGAAATAAGATGTAGAGCTTCATTCCTTGATGTTTTAATGGGTCCGGTGCCCAATTGTTTCACCGCATGAGCATGTATATATATATATATATATATATATATATATATATATATATATATATATATATATATATATATATATATATATATATATAGCTTTGATACATCTTCTGTCTTTCTCTTCTCTGTCAAGCATGAGGTTCATATGTCTTGGATGCTTCTCCGCTGTGTGTTGCTCATCCCTGGGTCCTTTTCTTTTTGAGTTGGTGCCTACGTATCTAGCAAGGATACGTATATATATATGCATGGTTTAGATGTATGCATACGCAGGTGTCTCAGCTCTGCCCATTTCGTCGATATATATGTAGGTGGATATAATCTTGATATAGATCTTCTGCTGCATTTAATCCTACTTTCCTAGTGGATGTGTGAACCGACATTCAATTTTCTTATTTTCCCACTCTGTTGGTATGCATCTTTCATGCTATGATTCATTCATCACCCTGAGTGATTATCGGCCCGGGGTCTGGCTTAACTCATAGCCATGATGCCAGGTTGCTAATCACCGGGACCCTCCTAAATCCCTCTTTAGATCACAAGTTTCTTATTATTTACATCCTCCAAATCCCGTCTCGGTCTCTGGCTGATTCCACCACCATGTCACCAAAGGGATGAGGCACATGGGTTCACCCTAGATTAGACATTCTCATATACCTCTCTCTGCTGTCCCAATGCTCAACAATTTCCTCTTCTTGGAGCTCCAATTACTCTAGATCCCTGGGGGCTCATTCCCTTATAATGTGGACCCCGGGTGATTCTCTATAATGAGTAAACATCGGCAGCTCTATGCTTCAGCAAAGGAAAATCTCAAGACCACGTCTCAGAGACGGGATCGTGGCACCCCTCGGCCGATGGGATCCCTAGCAGGCTCGTCCTCGGGATTTCTCAATAACCGGTGTGGGTTCATGGGGTCGTTGCTTTCATGCGCACCGTTTTATTTTGGGGCCATCTTGGAGTCCTCTCCATGGATGTGCACCTTTTTTAACCCTCGATGCTCCGGGTCAAGGGGAGGTGCTGTCGAATTTTCGCTGGGTGGATCGAAGTGAAAACAATATCAAAAGAAGAATAACAGAGGTCGGATGCATGGCTGACAATCGAAGAAGAACAGATGGACAGTTCAAAAGAAAATCTCATGGCAAACTAAAAAGTACAAAAAATGCAACAACCGAGTTCAAATTCTGAACATTGCTAAAAAAAAAACAACAAAGATGGGGTGTTGATCATAAAGTCTCTAATTCCCAGAATTGAAATCCCGCTGAACCTAAGAGGTGTGCATTAATAAACTTTGGAGCTGCTGCATAAACAAAATTCAGAAAGTGTAAACGGCCAAATGCGGTTCTGAAAATTGCAAGGAGAGGTAAAACAAAAACAGATGAAAATATGTGAAGAGCTCACACTCAAAAAAAATTCAGGAATTCAACACTTAGGCATTTGCATATGTGCATTTGCATTGCATGCAACTCTAGAGCAATTCAACACTTAGGCATTTGCATATGTGCATTTGCATATGTGCATTTGCATTGCATTCAACTTTAGAGCAATTCAACACCTAAGCATTTGCACATGTACATAATCCAATACATGTGGGGGCATTAGCACCTGAACTCATGATGAGCCCCTTGTGAATTTCCCCACCCCTGCATGCATAGAAAAGGGAGCTATAGCCCAATGCGCTGAAGAGGAGTCGACCCCCCCCCTAGCAGTCCTCTGCCTGGGTTCTGCTCAGGCAGGAGCCAAATCAGGGCACCAAGAAGCTTGCCCCTCCCCACCTCATTTGCATTCACATACATGCATACAGTGTGCCTGACTGAATTTAAGCAATAAACAAATTCTTTTTTTCTTTTCTTTCTCTGCATGCTTTGTATATTTATCTTGATAAGAAGTTCAATGATCTAATGAGCAATCACGATGAAAAGGTACATGAATGGAAATTGAGAATGAATTTAATTACATGAGCAAAAGAAAGAATCAAAAAATTTTAATTTGAAGCGTTGCTGGAAACTCTGTTTAGGCTTGATGCATCGACCTATCCTTTGGTGCATCGACCTGCCCTCAGACCCATCCCTTGCATCGACCTATCCTTTGGTGCATCGACTTGCCATCAGACCCATCACTTGATGCATCGACCTATCTACAGTGTTGTGCACTGCTGCCTTGACCTATCCACAGGGCGGCGCATTGGTGCATCGACCTATCCTTTGGTGCATCGACCTGCCCTCAGACCCATCCCTTGATGCATCGACCTATCTGCAGTGTTGTGCACTGCTGCCTCGACCTATCCGCAGGGTTGCGCATTGGTGCCTCGACTTGTCCGCAGTGCCGTGCACTGCTGCCTTGACCAATCCGCAGGGCGGCGCATTGGTGCATCGACCTGCTCTCAAACCTATCCCTTGATACATCGACCTATCCTTTGGTGCATCGACCTACCCTCAGACCCATCCCTTGATGCATTGACCTATCTGCAGTGTTGTGCACTGCTGCCTCGACCTATCTGCAGGCTGCGCATTGGTGCCTTGACCTGTCCGCAGTGCTGTGCACTGCTGCATCGACCTACTTGCAGTGTTGTGCACTGCTACATTGACCTGCCTTCAGCGTTGCCCACCGCTGCATCGACCCAGTCCATCGACCGAACCCCCTTTCCTTAAAAAAAAAACAATGAAACACAAGCCAAAATCAATATAAGCAAAAAAAAAAATCAACAGATCAACAATAAAAGAATGAATGATGAACCTAAAAAAAAACCATCCTCAAGAGACAAACAACGTTCGATCTCGGATTCCCTCCTCTTGCCTCTTTGAATAGGGGATATTAACAAGGCCTTCACAGGTCGTGCTTGGGCCCCGGGGGTTTGTCCCACTATGGCCATGGCTCGACCTTGCTCAGGGCCGATAACCCACTGGTTTTTAACCATCTTGACCAGGATTCAATCGGAGTGTTCCATCTTTCAAATATCGAATTTGCCGTACCCCGACATACATTTGTCTCGGTATTACACATATATGCTTGGTATATCTTTAAACCGGACTCCCGTCCGAACATAGAAAGGGTTCACGCGTGACCAACATGATTTAAGTATTTCCACCCCATCGAGGGGCATTTTTTTACGCGATTTGTGAATTTTAGTACTCCATTTCATTAATGTTAATTTCATGGCCGTAGGGCCCCTTTTCCTGGCGACTAATCAAAGGTTTTTCCCTCTCCGAGGGGATATAATTAACGTCGTGACCTTTATAGCGCGGCGGTTTTATGTCTCGACATGACACACACAATCATCTGATTAGTCAGATCGAGCGCATCAAGGACTTCCCTGAAGCCCGAATAAATCGCCACTTTGTGACTGGCACGCCCTCGCACAAATAAACCAAATAAATGAATGAACAAACGAATAAAAAAATTAAACAAAAGAAGTGTCCCAAAAGTGCGTCCACACCTAGTTCAAGGCACTCCTTACCGGAACCATAACCTCCTTCCAACAGGTGAAGAAGATGTTTAAGGAAAATTTCATCGGTTGTAAAAAGGAGGTTAGATCTGCGGTAATCCTCCTCGCCATCAAGCAGGGCCACGAGGAATCCTTGTGGGACTTCGTTGCCCGATTTCGCAACGAGGCCCTCTGCATCCCTCGCCTAGACATCAACATCGCCACAACAGCACTGACACAAGTGTGGACACACTCTCTGGGGTTTCTTTTATTCATTTGTTTTGATTCGTTTATTCGTTTATTTATCTTGGTTTATTTAGTGCGTGGGTGTGCCAGTCACCTTGGTTTCAAATAATTCTGGCTCCGAGACTGGGATGATCCGGAGCCAAGGGTGCGCTCCGTCTGACTAACTAGACGATTGTGGGTATCGAGTCGAGACGGGAGACCCACCATGTCATAAAGGTCACGTTGTTAATTACATCCTCTCGGAGAGGAAAAAATCTTTGATTAATCACCAAGATAAGGGGCCTCATGGCCTAAAAATCAAATTCCATTGAATGAGCGAAAGATATGTCAAAAAGCATTAAACCCCCTCCCCTATTAGGGTGCAACAGGGTATTTGAAATTATGTCGGTAGTATGTCGACCATTTTATGTTCGGACAGGCGTCCGGGTTAGAGACGTCCCAAGTATATATACAACACCGAGACAAATGTATGCGGGGGTACGGCACCTTTAATATTCGATGAAATAGAGAAATTCGGTTAAATCCCGGTTGAAGCGGTTTAAATTCGGTGGGTTATCGGCCCGAAATGAAGTCACGATGTGACCATAGTGGGGTAACCCCCGGGGTCAAGTGTGCTTCGCAAGGGCATCTTTGATATTCTCTTCGCATAGAGCCAAGGGGGAGGAACCCCGAGGAAACACCGTTAATTCCTTAAGGATGGGATTAAGTTCATTTTTTTATCACGTTTCAGCTCATTTTCTTTACTTGTACTAATTTTATTATTCATTATTAATTCATTGATCAATTATTTGCTTTATTTTTTTTTGTGGGCTGTTTGATGAAGGCTAGGTCGACGCAAGATCTACCTACGTCGACGTAGCAGAAAGGGGAAGCAGATTAAGGGATGGGGAAGTGGCCTGGGTCGACGCAGGCAACGCCTGCGTCGACCCTGCGCGCAACAAAGTACATGCCAAGAAGCTAAGGGGGGGGGGGATTGCGTCGACGCAGGGAGCTACCCGCGTCGACGTGCCCCTCCCCACCACTTGATTGTTGTTTGCTTGGTATGGTTTTTTCTTGTTGATTGATTTTTTGTTTGTTTGTTTGTGTTGCATGGGTGCTTCCCCCCCCCCCCCCCCCCCCCCCACGTTTTTTTACAGTTTGCTTGGAGAGGCCAGCGGGCTGTGCTGCGGGAGTGAGAGTCGACTCCTGGGCAGGTCCGCACCCAGGCAGCCTAGGTAGAACTGGGCTAGAGAGGAGTCGACTACCAGAGTTGACTCCCTCTGGTTCAGAACTGCAGGCTCCTGTTTGTTCCTTTTTTTTGTTCCAGATCGTTCCCTTGTTTGTTTATTTTCGTGGTTATGCTTAATACAACTCCCAATAGCCTATGGGATCAGTCCTTCAGCAGTCCATTAGCCCTTTTGTTCATTTATATATATTTTATCTTCTTCATGCTTCAGAATTGATTAGTGATTGGGTTTTGTTATACAAGGAATGATCTTTCTGAGACAATTGCCCGCGATGCACGCGCAGAATGCAACATACACCAGGCTTAGTTGACATGCATGAGGGATATGAGCCCTAATACGAGTGTAGGAAATTATACATGCTGTGCTTGGATTGGCAGTGCGTTCAGGGCATTTCTCCCTCTTGTTACCCTTGCTCATGAGAGATGAGCATGGGTTTTATATGAAGTTGGCACCTAGTCTTTTGATGAAATCATGTAGCTTCTCACTCCCTTTAGTGCTGGCTTATGCAGAAACAATAAGGAATTCATGTGTGATTTGCTGTGCACATGGGATTTTCTTTATCTCTGAAATTCAGTCGTCTGACCATGCATGCAGAAATGCACATGAGGAAGAAAGGGCGAAAGGGGAGAGCTGCCAACCGCGTGAGATCAACAGGTCCAACAGCTTTTATGCTGAGGACTGGGCAAGTCGACTTGGGGGGCCACCCAAATCGACTTGGGCCAGGCCAATAGCAGACTTCTGCTACTGGCACCAGGGACAAGTCGATTTGGGGGCCACCCAAGTCGACTTGAACCCGGCTAACAGCAGACCTCTACTGCTGGCAACAGGGGCCAAGTCAACTTGGGATGAACCCAAGTCGACTTAGACCCTCCCACAGTAGGCTTCTGCCCCCCTTTTCCTTCTTCCCTTTTTTTTAGACAACATGAAACGTAATGATGCATGTTTTGCTAATAGAGAAGATGATTGTGTGAATCTTATGCATGACATGCAGGGATCTAGCATGTAAGTGTTTACCCATTACGGTTTTGGGATTGTGGGATCAAATTCTCCACTGGGGCTCATATATGCAAGCATATAGCTGAACTCAAGCGTGTGAATTGCGGCATCTGAATTTATGCATGTATGAGGGGGCTTATGCATGCGTGCATTGCTTAAATTCTAAAATCATGAGAGAATGATTGGGCAGGGCATTCCATGCGAATGTTAAACTGGGTCGCAGCTACTTGCCCTTGACTTGAGTTTCCAGTTTTCCATTTTCACAAATAATCCTATCTTCATGGTTGCAACATGCTTCAAGCTCATGTGAGCCAATTCCTTTTCTTAAATTTTCTTCATTCCATCACGCTCTTCTCAGTTTCATCATTTTTTTTTTAGGAAAACTCAGTTTTGCCTCATGTCCCTTTTATAATAGCCATCTTCCTCTGTCCTTTTTTATTTGGTTTGAGTCCGAGAATTCTTGGTTCAGCCATCTCTATGCATTCACTCTTTGTTCATTCTTGTATTTCAACAATTTTAGAAATTTTGTTGATCAAGTAGTGTTGATTTTTCTTTATTGGTTCAATGAGTTGCTCCTGAAGTTCTTCAGTTCAGTCAATATGCCATTATTCCTTGTGCCATTGTTCTTCAAATTGGCTGGCGAAAATCCGGCAGCACCTCCCCTTGGCCGGAGACTTGGGGCGGGGGTTTAATTAGGTACGCATCCACAGAGAGAACTCCGAGATGGCCCCGAAATAAAAGGGTGCGCACGGAAGCGGCAACACCCTACGACCCGATTTGGGTGCGGAGATCCCGAGGGCTAGCATACGGGGGACCCCGACAACCACGGGTTGCCATGATCACATTTCCAAGACGTGGACTTGAGCTATTGCTGATTTATACGGCCTTCAATATTCACTCTTTAGGGGAATCACCCGGGGTCCACACTATGAAGAGGTGAGCCCCCGAGGATCCATGAGTGATTGAAAAACTTCAGAGGGGAATCGAGGAGAGCGGAAGAAAATCGGGAGGGAGAGTCCACAAGGGCTCAAATGAGCATAGAATCCCGAGACATATCCACGAAGAGGGATAGAATCGAGACCTTCCCTGTGAAATGGACTATACTCCTACTCCCCCAAAAAGAAAGGAATCAGAAGCAAGGTATTAAAGGGCCCCTATTCAGGAATTAAGCCTTTATTTCTCACCCTTCGCCCCTTCTTTGGCATCAAGAATGCACAGCCAGCATAGGATTCTGAGACGCACAGGAGGGCTTCCTGCTACTAAGACTCAATCAATGATAAAAGAAACCAGCGAGTAGAAAGCATCATAGGTCAAGAGACTGAATTGAGAGGGAAAGGAAAATGGGAGCGTCGAGGGTTGAACATCACATAAATTTCAACACACACAAAAAAAGAAATCTCCCAAAAGGGAGTCTTCATTTTTTATTCCATATCATAGAATGGGGCTGTGATTACATCGGAGCAAAAGAAACGATGAAGAGAGGAAGAAAGACAAACACGATTACAAAGCAAGGGGAAGGCTGGAGCTCCCTTACCTCTCCTCTCTCTCACCCTTCTTCTCACTCTCTCTCCGGAATCAATAGAGGCTTTGCGTCTTGCTGGCGAACTGGGCTTCTCTCCTTCTCTCCAAAAGGACCGAAGAAGAACCCTTCTTTGCACCGGGGGTGAGCTTTATAGGGGTCTTGGGAAACCCCTGTAAGAAGGGTGCCCTCCGGAGCCCCTCTTCTCTTTTTTTTTTATTCCCTATTGCTGCTCCGGGCTGCTGCTGTGGTCTTGCTGTCGATCGCGTGGGGCCGCGGCTATCGACGTTTCTGCTATTGCTGCGCCGTTGTCGACTTGGCTGCTGCTACTGGTGGCACGGCTGCTGCCGGGTGTGGCTGAGCAGGGGAGAGCGGCGGAGTAGGGGAGAGCCTCTCCCTGCGCAGCATGGGCTCGCCGTTCCAGCGTCGTGCCTGCTTGCGTGGAAGTCGCGAAGCCGTTCGTGCATGCGAGCATTGAGTGCTTGCGTGGGAGAAGAAGAAACGGGTGAACAGTGAGTCACACAGGATGAGAGGGTGTGACACGGGGAACTATTCACCTATTTTCCTCCTATTTCTTTTTTTTTATTTTCTTTTTATCATTGCATTTGCGGCCCATTTGACCCATTTCCCTTCTTTTGGCCCATTTTCTCTTCTTTTCCTTTTTGTATTGGGCTTGGCCCCCTTTTCATTTTTTCTTCCTTCTCTTTTATTTCATTCCTTTCTTCTTCTTCCTTTTTTTAGTGCCAACAAATGCCCCCCACCCGCGGGTGTCGCGAACGAGGGACGAAGGAGTAGGGCCCGCGGGTGCAACTCCTTCCTCGACGGGTGATCGATATTGGAGCAGATCATCTTCGAATATTTTTGATCCGCTGTCGGCTTGAATGCCGATGATTGAAGAGCTATCGGCTCAAATGCCGATGGTTAGAAAGCTGTCGGCTTAAACACCGATGGTTGAAGTGTTGGATGCTGCTGGCTCGATTGCTAATGGTTGACTTCTTCCTATTTTGCTTCTTTTTGTTAAACATCATCTTTACTATTGAACAGTTGTTGGCTCAGACTCTGACGGTTGAAGAGCTGTCGGCTCGATTGCCAATTGTTGAAGAGCTTGAATATTCCTGAACATCTTCGAACATCCGTCGGCCTGGACGCTGATGCTTGGAGAGCTGTCGGCTTGACTGCCGATGACTGAAATGCTGTCGGCTTGGACGTCGATGATCGAAAAGCAGTCGGCTGAGACGTCGATGGTTGAAAAGGTGTCGGTTTGGGTGCCAATGACCGAAAAGTTGTCGGCTTAGATTTCGATGATTAGAAACCTGTCGGCTTAGATGCCGCTTATTATAAAGTTGTCGGCTAAGACGTTAATAGTTGAAATGCTATCGGCTTGGGTGCCGATGATTAGAAAGCTGTCGGCTTAAATGCCGATGATCGAGAAGCTGTCGGCTTGGATGCCAATGATTAGAAAGCTGTTTGCTCGGGTGCCGATGATTGGAAAGTTATAGGCTCAGATGTCGATGGTCAATTATATTTTCATCATTGTTGTTTTTTTTATCAGCATTGTTGTCCATCATCATCATTTTCGTATCATTATCGTTTACTATGATCATCATCATTTTTTTACCCTTTTTACCTGAGCGTGCAAGCATTCGCTAACAACAAGCATAGAGTATATATATATAGGGTAGCTCCCCTCTATCGGGGATAGGATAAGAATGGCGCCCCTGATCCATGGAAAGAGTTCGGCCCACAAAGCACAACTAAAGGAGATGTGCATTCGTCGAAAGGTCATCGCATAGCCTATGCACGTAGTTTAAATCACAATCTGTACCCGAGACAATTTCTGCGCAGTGTGAAAGTGCACGTATATGAGCAGTGAGCCCTAAACATAGGAATAAGCAGACGTTCCAAGTAACACTAAAGGATTACTCTATCGCCTATACATACATTTCAAGCTTTCAACTTTCGGTAGTTTCACACAACCCCCTTATTTATTTTGAATTCTGGACTTCACCATTCGACGCGAGTCTCCTCATTTATTTCAGTGGAGATTTCTAGCTACTAGGATTCGTCCTTCATCGAAATTTGCTTCACCATTTTCGCACTAATCTCCTCATTTGTTTCAGTGGGGATTCCTGGCTACTTGGATCCACATTTCACTTCTCCATCATTTTTCTTCTCTTTTTTTGAAAGGGGGCGGGCAGCTTTTTCCTCACGATTACCTTTCATGTGAGTGTAAGGAATTTGAGCATCCACAGAGTGTTAGGAAGAAATTCTGCGATCCTTATAGTTACAAATCATTGATCACATTGTGTGTGGAGTGTGGGAGTTTTGGCTCAGGTATATTTTATGAGTTACGCTAACAACATAGCTATGACTCTTTCCCCTCGATTTATGTACCCGTCGAAATTAGCTTTTCTCCCCTAGTATATGCCATGACGCACACACGTCTAGGATTGGGGCAACAATTATTCATTCAAGGAGATATGGTCTTAGGAAACTCGAAGGAAGTGTATTTAATATTTCTTATAAGCAAGCGTGCAAGCAGGACAAGCACACATTCAAAATCAAACTCATGCAATTTTTTGTCATTTTGTTTTACTTTGTGTTATTTTTGTTGTTGTTGCTATTTTTTTATTTTATTTCTCTTCTTTTTTTTAACACCTTTGAATATTTGTGGATACGTGTCGGCACGGATGTCAACGGTTGAATATATTTGGATAGCTCTGAATATCTTAGAAATGTTGTTGGCTTGGACGCCAATGATTGAAATGCTATTGGCTTGAACGCCGATGATTGTAATGTTGTTGGCTTAGATGCCAATGGATGAAGTGTTGTTGGCTTGGATGCCAATGGATGAAATGCTGTTGGCTTGAATGCCAATGATTGGGATGCTATTGGCTTAAACGCCAATGGATTGAAATGCTGCTGACCTGAATGCCAATGGTTGGGATACTGTTGGCTTAAAAGCCAATGGATGAAATGCTATTGGCTTAAATGCCAATGGTTAGAAATCTGTCGGCTTAAGTGCCGATGGTTGGAAAGTTGTCAGCTTAGATGTCGATGTTTAGATAGCTGTCGGCTTAGGTGCCAATGATTGAAAAGCTGTCGGCTTAGGAGCCGATGATTGAAAATCTGTCAGCTTAGGAGTTGATGGTTGGAAAGCTGTCAGCTTAACTGTCGATATTTAAAAAGTTGTCGGCTTAGATGTCGCTGATTAGAAAGCTGTCGGCTTAGATGTCGATAATTAGAAAGTTGTCGACTTGGATGCCGATAATTGGAAAGCTGTCGGCTTAGATGTCGATGATTGGGAAGCTGTCGGCTTAGATGTCGATGTTTGGAGAGTTTTAACACCATTAATTATTTGCCGACCTGAATGCCAGCGATTGAGTGTTTTTTTTCTTCTTCTCTTTTTTTTTGAACATGTTTGAACAGCTGTCGGCTTGGACGCCGATGGTCGAAGAGCTTGACTATATTTTTGAACAATTTTGGACAGCTACTGGCTGGGACGCCAGTGGTCTGATACACATACTTTTTAAATGTGTGTGCTGGCGTGGATGCCAATGGTTGAGAGACTTAAACATTTTTTGAATATCTTTGAACAGCTGTCGTCCTGGCTGCCGATGGTTGAAGAGATGTTGGCTCGAATGCCGATGATTAAAGAGCTGTCGGCTCGAATGCCGATGATTAAGAAACTTGAACATTTTTGAATATTTTCGAACAGCTATCGGCCTAGACGTCGATGGTTGAAGAGCTGTCGGCTTGAGTGCCGATGATTACAGGGCTGTCGGCTCAGCTGCCGATGGATGAGAAACTTGAATATTCTTTGAAAAGCTGTCGACGGGGATGCCGGTGGTTGGGCAGCTTCAGTTTTTTTCTTCTTGAACGGCTATCAGCCCGAATGCCGATGATTGGAGAGCTTGAATATTTGTAAACGTCTTTGGACAACTGTCGGCCTGGGCACCGATGATAGAAGAGCTTGAATGATTTTGGATATCTTTGGACATCTGTTGGCCTGGACGTCGATGGTTGAAAAGTTGTCAGCTTGGATGCCGATAGTTGAGGAGCTATTGGCTTGAATGCCGATGGTCGAGATGTTGTCGACTCAGTTGTCGATGGCTGAGAAGCTGTCAGCCCAAAGGTCGATAGTTGAAGAGCTCTAGAATTGTTGAACATTCAATTGCACCTTTCTCACACAGAATGACCTGCAAGGGGTCGTGGAGGGCGGGAGTAGATCTTCTCTCAAAGAGATTTCTAGCTTCATTGTTTGGCGATCGGCCTCAGCATCAACCGACTTTGCTTCTCTTCTTTTTTATTTGCATTTGTCAACTTTGTCTTTATTCGTTTCAACATTTGCTTCTTGAACAGGGCACCATTTATATTTTTGCCCCTCCTTTGGCTTCCCGCCATAGTTTAAGAGGCTTGAAACGCCCTTTAGGGCACATTGTTCTTCAGCTAATGGGGAGGTCATATTGACCGCCCTCTTAAGGCTGGGCATTTGATGAGGGCGTGGTGGGTCCACCCTTTGGTCGCCCATCTGTATTTCACCTTTTTGGATCGGGCTTTCAATAATATCTTTAAATAGATAACAATCCTCAATAGAATGACCCCTCTGTTGGTGGTAAGGGCAAAATTGAGGGTCATCCTTCCATCTTGCATCATTTGGCTGCTTGGGTTCTGGGAGGACAACTTTGTCGTATTCGTAGGCCCAACAGAACAACATCTGAGTCTTCTCCTTAGGGAAGGAATAGGGTTTCTTCATCTTGTCTCTCAACGAGGGTTATTGCTTGGCAGACGTGGCTGAAGAAGAGCTAGTTGCCTCTTTCGCCTTCTGCCTTTGCTTTTCGAAGGCCTGGAAATTAGTAGCTTGAATTTCTTTTTGCTTCGGCCGCCCATCTATCGGCTCGTTCCTTTGGATTGGGGTAGCTGTGGCCGGGCGATACTTCGCCAAAAAGGCTTCAATGTCGACGACCAAGTTATTCAACCGATTGAAGGATTTGACTTCAAGGCCGATCATTCTTGTTAAGATTTCGGTCTTCAGGTTGAGTTTGCATATTTGAACAACCTCTTCATGGTCCAGCGGATGCCTACACCTCAAGATGAGCTTTCTCCAACGTTGGATGTAGTCCACGGCGGACTCATCATCTCCTTGTTTGATTTCATATAATTCTGCCTCGGTGACTTCTTCCTCAGCTGGCTTTGTTTCAGCTGTCTACCCTACACTTGGCTTATTCATTGCCGTCGGAGCTGTTAGATTCGGGTGCGGGTCGACTAGGTCTAAACCCATTCTCCGCAATTTCCTTCTCATCAATTTTAATTCTTGTATTTCCTAGTATAGCTCTATCATCAGAGCAAAGCTAATTTGGCGAGAGTCAGGAATGCTGCCCCCTATATTGATTTTAGGTGGGACCAGTGGCATTCTGGTGTCATCATCGAACACATTCAGCCCTTCAGAGATTGATATTCTTGCCCCCACGCCTATATGCGAGGGAGTATGATGGCGTGCATCTTCATCCCGTAGTGGAGGGTGCCCTCACTTTTCCCACGGCCGATTGGGATGGTAGGAGGTAGAAGCTTTGGGTTGATCCGCCTTGGTCGACACGAAGCATATCTCTTCATCTTCTTCTTCTTTAGCCGTTCGGCTTGTGTCGGACAAGGCCGACAATATATTGCAAGAGAGGACAACGCCTCCTCTTCTATCTTTTGACTTTTCCTTCTTCCTCCCTTCAGTGGCTAGCACCTGCCCCCACAACGGGTCATCTGGTGCTTTTGGCACTCCCGATTTCTTTTCTGCATCTTGTATCTTGTCCAAGGATTGAAAGTGCTCCCGTGGGACATATTTGTAGGTGTGCACCTTAGACACCTCTTTTGATAGCTACCGGTGTATGGACACCATGTTGACAGCTTTCTTGAAATAGGGTAGCTCGTGAGGGCGTGGAGGATCCACCTTATGTTCGCCCATATGGACCTCCCCCTTCTTGATCAGGCCTTCGATAATGTCTTTAAATACATAGCAATCTTCGATAGAGTGCCCGAGCATTCGGTGATACGGGCAAAAGCGGGGGTCATCTTTTCTTCTAATATCACTTGGCCATTTTGGCTCTAGAAGGGTGACCTTGTTATATTCGATGGCCCATCCAAACAAGGCCCGGGTCTTATCCTTGGGGAAGGAGTAAGACTTCATCATTTTGGCTCGCGAAGGCGAGCCTTCTCTACCTCCCGGTGTCAATAAACCGCCGAAGTTCAAGAAGTTTAACGGACAAGGTTCGTCAAAGGAACATATAGCCTACTACATCAATGTAATGGGCGATCTGGCGACCGACGAGTCCTACCTACTCAAGTTCTTTGGGTCCTCCCTCACAGGACTCGCCTTTGAGTGGTACTCAAACCTGTCGGCTGGGTCCATCAGCTTCTAAGCCAGATATGCAAAGGAAGTTTTGGGAACGGTTTCACGTTACTGAAAGAGAAGTGATCGTAGCTGAATTATATGCTTCTAAGTAGAAGAATGATGAAACAGCTTTAGAATATATTAAAAGATGGCGGAACCTCAGTATGAGATGCAGGCGGCCGCCACATCAAGAAGACGCAGTGCAAATCTGCAAACAAAATTTGAAGAGGGGGATCCTCAAAAAGATGATTGGAATCAAAATTAGGTCCTTTGATCGATTAAATAATGTGGTGGCAAAAATCGAGGCTTTCCTCTCCTTTGCCCTTGCGGCCTCAAGCTAGAAGATCAAATCAGTCGATAAACGGCCCACGCCTAAGGAAGTTCATACAGTCAACTTCAAGGCGTTTGAGCGACAAAGAGATAAAGATAAAGGGGTCACCGACCCTCCTCCAGCTAAGCCTCTTGGCCGCATGATGGATAGGGTAAGGTACCTTGTACACATGGTAAGGTACCTTGTACACATCGAAAGCGGCATAATCAGCATTGCCCTTGTCGGCCAACTTATTTTCGATCATTTGTTCTATCATCATTTTGTTCACCATCGCCTGGTTGACCGGGCCTAGGCAGGAGTGAACTTGCTCCTGTAGACACGCTATTCCTGACATCACCCTGAGAAAATCTCATATTACTATATGACGCACCGCAGTGGCTTTCGCATTTTGAATCGCTTGAGTGTTTCCCATTCTTGAGTCTTCTTTCACCTTTTGAGTGGGTAACGTAACACTTCTTCGGCATCCGAAAATAGCCTCGTTGCGGAAATCATGCGGCATACGGACGGCATCGCCACCAATCGGACGTATCAGAAGATTCCGAAACCAGGAAGATGTCTGGCAGATGGCTGCCGACGGCCTTTCGAGGGGATCCGGCAGGTTTTCTTGGAGGCGTCCAGGTCCCTGGACGCCTTCATCAGTGAAAAAATAAAAAAAATAAATAAAAAAATAATAATTATGAAGGTGTCCAGGGCCATGGACGCCTCCATTTGAGGCGTCCAGGTGCCTGGACGACTTCAATTTCTGACATCCGGATGCTCCCGATTCGCCGATCGATTTGACATTTCGAAAAAATCCAAAAATATAGGGACATCTTGCCAGCTAGACGCGCCCACTCGTGAGTCATGGGTACCCACCAAAATCACGCGTTTTACCCACCGTCTACGGCTTTCGGCGGGATTCCGGTGGGCGGAAATGGGCACATCCGGGGTCCCGAACGCCTCAACATTGAGGCGTCCAGTCTCCTGGACGCCTTCATAAAAATATTAAAAATCAAAAAATAAAAAATGTTTAATGTGTTGATGGAGACATCCAGGGTCCTGGACGCCCCCATATTGAGGCGTCCAGGTCCCTGGACGTCTCAAGCCACCTCCCCTCTATAAATAGAGGACCCCCTCCCTCGAAGGGAAGGGGCTTCAGATCCGACAGAGGAAGGAGAGACTCTGCCGGATCCCGTATCTAACCCGTGGGTCTTTTGTAGGGGGAGGTTCTGCCAGCTTCTCGGGTGCCCGCACTCAGGAGAGGAAGGCTAGCTCCATCCGTTCTGCTTCCACGTCGTCCCCACGCTGCTGAAGCTCCTCCGGATCCCGCCATCAGCACCTTCAATAAGCCATTCTCTCCCCTTCTCTTTTGTCATTTCTATCGCATGCATCATCCCCGTCATCCGTCATCTCCTTTCATAAGAGAGATCCATTTTTATGCACGTTTGCACGATCCCCCATTCATCATAGCATTTTCCTCCTACTCGTGTCCGAGAGGAGTTTAAAAATAACACCAACTAGGTGTGCGTCTTGCCACGATTTCATTAGTCATCATCAAGGGACTAATACTACACTGCCATCTTTTCTGATCCACCTGTTATTTGTCTGTTTCTGCTTTTGTAAGGGTAACAGAGGAAAGCCCTCTCCATCGGTCGGCCGAAGAGAGAGGAAGAAGCAACCCGCCATCTCCTGCTTTTGAGGTAGGCGCGATCACTTTCTTTATTTTGGGGTCTCCGGCCCCTGGCGATCACATCATATTCTCGAGGCCGCGGAGAGTCATTTCCTGCAATGGCCGTTTAAATTTCCGTCACTTATATTCTGCGTTGTTCTTATATCTGCTCATATTCTCGAGGCCGCGGAGAGTCATTTCCCGCAATGACCATTTAAATTTCTGTCATTTATATTATGTATTGTGCTCATATCTACTCATATTCTCGAAGCCGCGGCGAGTCACTTCCCGCAATGGCCGTTTAAATTTTCACCCCTTATATCTTGTATTACTCTTATATCTGCTCATATTCTCGAGGCCGCGATGAGTCATTTCCCGCAATAGCCGTTTAAATTTCTGTCATTTATATTCTATGTTATTCTCATATCTTGTCATATTCTTGAGGCCGCGGCGAGTCACTTCCCGCAATGGCCATTTAAATTACTGTCGTTTAAATTCTGCACTATTCCCATCCCCCGAGGTCGCGGAGAGTCATTTCCCGTAATGGCCGTTTAATCCCCATATCTTGTTACGTTGTATCTGTCCCGCACGCCCCGCCGGAGCAATCTCCCGTGGTGGTCTCTCTCCTCTTCTCTCTTCTTTCTGTGTTGCAGCAAAACGAGCCCCTTGCGCGCTCCGCTTCGCCTCCTCCGGTAATTCCGCGTGACGTCACTCACAGCTACGTCTGCGGCGTCGCCACTATTGCCTGAGGTGCAACGACAATCCCCTGCTATGGAAAAACTAGGGGTTGCATTGGAGTGGTTTGTTGCTGGTGGAAGGGAGTACCTCCTGTGTAGCTAGGCGGCGGCTGAGATGCGGACGCCTGTGACGAAGCTTCGAGGAATTGGCCATTATTTCTCGGTGTCTCGGGAGGGACTTCGGCCTGCCTGGAGGTAGATGCATGTGCATTCTTCTCCTCCAGCTACTTTTTCAATATTTCAATCTCATGCCGGTATTCTTGCAGTAGCATCAGTACCGCAGGGTCATGCATGGAGGGATTGAGGGTGACACCTCTTTCTTCAGCTGGAGTTTCTTTAGACGACGTGGATGGCCTCCCACCATCGTCTTCAGTCGTGATTACATTGACGGTGACGACCGTGACAGTCTCATCCCGGTCGATTTCTTCGGCGAGGGTCGGCAACGCCTCGCCTAGCTGAGTTGGAGCTCGGGGCCAAGTCCGCTTGGGCACCCGAACATGCTTGAATCTGGCTGGCTTTGGGACCAACCCCTCCTTCGATTTGGACTCGAAGCGGTCTGGCTTCTCTTGGGCCAGTGCTTGAAAGGAGTTGTGCACTAACACCGTTGGGATTACCCTATCGGGCATGACCTTGGCCTATCGGCCATTCAGAAGGACTCGGACACTTCCAATGACTATGGATTTGCCTGAAGTAGAGAGATGGCTCCGCAATGTGCCAGTGTTCTTCTTGGCCGCCTGCCTGGTAGCCGGGGTGCACCTCTCATTTCTTGAGGTGAGATGGTGAGTGTGGTGGACGTGATTGCCCACCGCTTCAGTCTTCTTCGATGTCACTGTTGCAGCGGTGATAGAGTTGTTCTCCTGTATGTTCAGGAGATCCACGAAGGCCACCCCCAAGAAGTTGGGGAAGCCAACAATAGGTGGGAAGCTATCGAACCGGGTCGACACGGCGAGGTAGCCATGCTCGGCATGGCTGGCCACTACAAACGGTCCGAAAGTGACTGCCATCACGTTTGTTGAAATTCAACCTGTAATTTGAAATTGAGGATGTTAGAATTTTAGGAGGAGGCCATGAGGCCCCAAATATTGGCGAAGAGATGAAAGGTGGCCCGGTCCCACCGGGCGTGCCAACTTGTGGACACACTTAAAATAAATATGGTTTATTCGTTTATTATTTTATCATCTTTTTGATTTTGGTTTATTCGGTTTATTAAGTGCGAGGGCGTTGTAGATCCTATTAAAATCCACTTTAATATAAAAAGCAATAGATATGGTGAAAGCAATAAAATAGCACGAGGTGCTAATGTGGAGAGTATGATCGCCAGAGACACGAGGTCTCAAAATATAATAATAATAAATGGAGGAGGGATCACGAAAAATACCTTGAAAACGCGGGATTGTGAGTGCTCCTTTCTCTTCTAAATCGGCCGACCGATGAAGAGAGTTCTTCAATTGATTACCCTTGCAAAAAAGACAAACACCAAATAAAGATAGGAATTAGAACATGGTGAGTGTAGCATCAAATCCTTAATAAAAATATGAGCATGAAATCATGGTGAAGAACACACCTTAAAGGTGGTTGCCCTTAAACCCCTATGCAAAAAGGGTGTGGAGAAGTATGATGCATGAAGATGCAAAAATATGAATATAGTGGAAAGAGTGCAAGTGTGCACTATGGGAGATTTCTCAACGATGGTTGAGAGGAAAATCAACATAATAATGATATATGCATGCATGAACGATGCAATGAACAAAAGAAATAAGAATAAAAGAAGAAGTCTGTGCGTTGGCTTTGATATTCAAGGGGGAGAAGCTTTGACGGATGAAGATAAATGCTTGATGTGCAGCTTCTCCTTCAGCCACACAGCAGCGCCCTGCGTGAAGAAAGAAAAGGAACAAAACAAAAAACAAACAGAAGAAGAACGTCCGAGAGAAGGGGAAGAAGAGGAATCCGAATCCAAAAAAAAATCAACAGAGCTTAGAAGCTCTATTAATAAGATAGAAAAGGAGATAAGGAGGGAAGAGTCCAAAAGAGGAAGAGATAAGAACGGGCAAGAGCCCAAATAGGGGGATTAAGCTGGGCAAGATCCCAAACGAAGCAGGAGTCTCTCTGGGAAAGGCTGCGTTCGTTCGAAGCACAAAAGTGAAACACGACCTGATTCAGGGCGTCAATTGTTGAATTGACGACCTGCCCAGAGGGCGTTTCTTAAAAACACGCCCTGCACAAGGGCGTTTCTCAAAAACCAAATTTTAGAAATAAAAACTCCCCATATTTGAAAAATGTAAAACACGCCTCAATCAAAGCCACTTTTAAAAAACGCGCCCTGGGAAGGGCGTTAATTTCAAGAGCTCAAATGGGGAAGTCGGTCAAACCAAAAGAATTGACGCCCTCAGGGGTGGGCGTCCTTTATCAAAGAAACGCCCTAGATCAGGTCGTGTTTTATAAAAACACGCCCTTCCCCAGGTCGTGAATTTCAAAAATGAGATAAATGCCCAGAAAATCCAGAAAAATAGGAAAAAGGAGATAAATGGGGAAAAATAGGAGAAATTCAATAAAAATGGGAAAAACCACCTCAAACAAGCTAATTTGAGGGTCAAATGGGGCATTACACGGCAATATGAAATATACTCAAAATAATGTCAATTTTAGCGTGTCTACAGCTGCCCCGCCTTGGCGTCTGCTTTACAAGGGAGCGTAGCAAACTGAAAAGTAGATGCCAAGGTGTGATGAGACACGCAATCAACATCACTTGATGAGAATCAAATCAAAAGCACGAGATGAAGCAAATCTCGGGAAATTCAATGAAATCAACAATGTTTGGATAAAAGGGGAGTTGTGCACGCGGTGCACGAAGGAGATAAAATAAATGATTAACTTCCAGCGCGGTGGAAGTACCCCAGGTCACAAACCTGTAAGTTTCACCATTGGGGAGCGGTTACCAGCCAGTGGACGTGCTGCAGCCAAGGTGGATCAAAGGAAAGGATTGAAATAAGATGATAAAAATCCAAACAAGGAGCTTTCGAGAAAATCACCCAAAACAGCAACAAAACGAACTGAAGATTCAATCCGGCATGGAATATCTCATATCTGGAAAGATTAAGATCAACTTCAACCCTCAAAGTCAGCTCATCAGAATGACTTTTCAACAATTGTTTCAAATTCCTACATGAATGCATGCTGGGTTTAAAAGGAAAAATTAAATCAAATGAAAATATAAGATAATCAAGGATAATATTGCTAAGCTGCCAAGACTGGGTCAAGAAATCGATTTCACGAGCTGATACTAAGCCAAAGCCCGTTTATCCACGCACCAACTCATAAAAAGGAACCATCGTCCCCAGTCTCGGACGGCTCAACGGCCTATCCGTATGACTAAGATGCCTCTGGAATCGTCATCGTTTTTGATGAAGGGGAACTCAAATTCCAGATTTACCAAAGCCACAAGGTCCTTGATATAATCTAGTAGCATATGTAACATATAGTAAAATACATACAGGAGATGGTGGTGCAATGAGCATGGGAACTGAGAACTGAGCTGCAAGCACCGTGGGGCTTGGATGATGATACCCAGTCGGTGGGACCAAGAGCTTCTTCCTGCGCTCAAAAATTCATCAGCCAAGATATAATGAAGATAACAAGCAATGAATAAGGCATTTAAGCATAGCATGAATCATAGCACCAATAGCATGTACGTGGCCTGTATAGCACAAGTTAAATCACGACATTGCAAAAGCATCATTGTTTGTTGTTTGTCATGAGGATGCCAATCTTGGCTAATCAAGATTTGAAGTTGAATGATGATATAATGCCCAGTGGCAAAAAGATCAGCAAGAGAAATTAGTAGGAGTTGATTGAAAGATCTGGAGATGAATAATCAGAATGATAATCAGGAGATATAATAATCAGAATGATAATCAGAATGATATAGGGAGATGATAATCAAAAATGCCCAGGGTGGCATGTCATGAGAATATCGGGAGAATCAATAGATTGATAGCAATGAGTGGAGATAGGACTCATCCCATGCTCTTGGTCCTTGCAAAGCTGTTCCTGCAAAACACCATCAGAAAATATAATGCAATTTTTATGGAGTTTTGAAATATGCAAATTTTTATGAGTTTTGGAATATGCAAATTTTTATGGGTTTTGAAAATATTTGAATTTTTATGGAGATTTTTTGGAAAATATTTTGAATTTTTGTTGAGATTTTGATCGGGAAATATTCAAAATTTTTTTTTTTAGATTTTGGCTTAGACATTGTTAATGCAGCATCAAAGGGTTGTTTTGAACCACTGGCTAGGGGTCCTTGTTCCTTCCCTTTTCGCTAAAACTGCCCAAAGCTGGGCGTGCATTGAAGGGTGGCGCCCTATAACCGACCGCCTTTGATCAACGGTGCCCCTACCAAGGCCATACCTGAGAAACATTCGGTCTTGGAGGGAGAAGAGAAGAACAATTGTGGATAAGCTTTATGCAGGATGGGAGATATCGGGACTTGAATTCCTTCCAAGGTGTTCCCTTCAAAGAGGTAGTCTGTTGTGCTGGGGCTTTATGCCTTTGATTTTTAGACCCTTGACATGCATACGACCAGGGTTTTCCCTGCGGGGACTTTGCCACTCTTGACATGCCGTAACTCATAATTTTGCATTTATCGAAATTCTAACTTGATTTTCATAATAGCCCTTTTGGCGAGATGTATATCATGAAATCATATGAAAACTCATATTGATTTGATTTGGGTCAAGACTGCCCCTATTTGAGACTCCTCTCGTATTGGGGATTACCTAGGTTGGTCATCTCATCCGTCAACCTCTTGCCCCTGCATGTGGCCGAATAAAGAAGAGAAAAGACTTTCAGAATACTCATGGCATGGCCAAAGTAGCAACGGTGTTTAACCAAGGAGCCGGCTAAGGACGCCGTGAAGTGTGTGAGGTGCCCAACTAAGGGTTGCTCTTAACAAGCGGGGAGAGAATGTTGAATTCCCAGCGCGGGTTTTTATTAACCAGAGGTGCTGCAAAAAAATAAGCCTAAAGGACTCTTTTAAGAATGATTTTTAATTAAACAAAAGCTTAAGATAAAGGTTTAAAACACCACTCTTAATCTCGTTAAGAAGCACTTGATTTTGAAAATCATGCGTGAAGTAATGAGAAAATGATATCATTAAAATGCATACTTACGCCAATATGTTACCTTGCAACCTTTGTAGAAGCAGCTGTCAGAGACGAGGTTGATCATCGTGGGATAGTCCTCTTTGGCAGTCAAAAGGATTGGAAGCAAAGGGTTTGAAAGTGGCTTAACAAGAAGGAGTGGTGCCAAGACCAGACTCAGACGAATAAGGAAAAAAAGGAAAAGAGAGGCGAGGGCTAGAACTCCCTCACTAAGGCGCGGAGACCCTGATCACATGGAACAGTCTACTGAAGAAGTGAAGAATTAGAAGGATGAGTGAGGACTAAAGCCTCGAAAGCAGTGAGAGAATGGGCAGATGCCCAAGGCAGTGGATGTGGAAGAAGCTGGGTCGGACCCAGAATCAGGAGGAATTAGAAGAAGAAATTGATAGATGGAAAGAGGCGGATCTGGAGGGTCCGGAGGCAGAGGAGAATCATGAGAGGAAAAATCCCAAAGGCTCCGGAGGGATGACAAAAGAAGGGACGCGATGCCCTGGGAAGAAATAGAGAAAAAGATGATGAAAAAGGAGGAAGAAAATGAAGGATGTGATATCCCGGAGGAGTAGAAAGATGAATCGGAAGAAAGATGGATGGTCCGGAGGTTCCAGAGGAATGAGATGGAAAGGGACGTGATGCCCTGGAAAATGATAGAGAGAATAAGACGGAGAATCCGGAGGTTCCGGAGGAATGATGGAAGGAGGGACGCGATGCCCAAGAAGGTCCGGAGGTTCCGGAGAAATGAGGTGGAAAGGGGCGCGATGCCCGAGGGGAAGGTCCGGAGGTTCCGGAGGTAGCAAATGGAGAGGGGCACGATGCCCAAAGGACAAAGAGAGGGGTGAAAGATCTGGAGGTTCCGGAGGAAGAGGATGGAAAGGGGCGCGATGCCCAAGGAAAAGACTGAGACAATCAGATAGGGAATCCGGAGGTTCCGGGGGAATAAGATGGAAAGGGGCGCGATGCCCGAGGAACAAAGAAAGGAATGAAGGAGGATTAGGAGAAAAATCCGGAGGTTCCGGAGGAATAAGATGGAAAGGGGCGCGTTGCCCGAGGGGAAAGTCCGGAGGGATAACGAAATCAGAAAGGGCGCGATGCCCAAAGAGGAGGGGTAAAATTCCTGGAGGTTCCAGGGAAATAGCAGGAAGGGGGACGGGATGCCCCAAGGGGAGTGAATTAAAGAAAGATGAAGATGAAGATGAGAAGTGCGGAATATCCGGAGGCGCCGGAAGGCGGGGGAGATACGGGTTCGGGAACCTGGGAAGAAGGAGGTGCAAATGCATGCGAATGCAGTAGCACGGATGTGATGAATGCACAAATGCGACAGAATGCATGGAATGCAAAGAACGTGAAGAACATGAAGGGCGAGAGAATGAGATCCTCCTCTTTACCCTTGGAATGGCCCATGAAGCGAAAGATGAGAATAGGGATGAAGTTGAATGGGAGGTGGGTAAAGGAGTGGAAGGCCCCTTAGCATCAAGATAACTGCCCCTCCACGGCAGTGAAAGTGTATAGCCAATTGGCCCAATAAAAGGAGCTTTAATAAGTGGCAACCCCCTTGGAAGGCAAAGATCAACAATGTGAGGGAGTTGGAGAGTTGGAACGGGAAGCATCGTGTTGCCCATTGAATGTGGTATATATGGAATGTTGAGCAAAATGGGCATTCGCCCCTTGTAAGGAATAATAAATTCAGAATTCGAAAGTAGGAACAAGGGGTGCCCTGCCCGGCCCTTAGACGACATCAACGCCCGACATTCTCCTCTGAGCAAGGGCAGCGGCTTAGCCTCTTCAATCGTGCTCGGCACAATAACCCGGATTGGCATCCGGCAAATGAATTCCTGTATCTTGAATGGCATAGCCACAGCCAAATCCTTCTTGCCCGGCTCCTGATCATCTTGGCGCAAGTACTTATAGCAGTGCTCCCCTTCCGAGTAGTAAAGGGAGGTGAGGCGGAGGCGGAAGGCTTCATGAATGGTGGAGGTATAATGGAAGGTGTTGGAGAAAGGATAAGTGGAAGTGGAGGTTCAAACACGTCGGGCTTTTCCTTTTGCTTGGAAGTAGTCGGGGTTGGCTCGAGTGCAAAAAGGGGTGAATCCTGCTCAGGATTAGCCACGGGTGGGGGTGAAAGGTTAAGTGGGGGAATAGGCAAAATGGGTTTTGGGGTTAAAGGGATAATGGAGGGTTGAGGTGGTGGTAATGGGATGTTAATTGGGGAAGGTTCAATGGTGGACTCAATGGAGGCCGATGGTGTGGCGGTTAATGGCTTAATAGGTAGAGGTTTAATGGAAGACTCGGTGGAGGCTGGTGTTGTGAAGGTTAATGGTATAACTGGTGGGAGTGTAATTAGTGGAGGTTTAGTGGAAGCGGTGTTAGGGATAGGAGGAGACTCAAGGAGTGTCGGTGTGGGTGATTGGAGTATCGACCCATCATCGTAACACCAATTAGTCTCATAAACAGGGGTTGGATCGGGGACGGTGACTTCGTCCTGAGCAGGGGGTTCATCAAATGATAATGGGGGAGTGGGAAACGAAGGAAACTCGGAAGGGGTGCCTGTGGAGCTTCATCATCATCGTACACTGCCTCGGATTCTTCAAATGCTGGCTCCTGCTTGCTTGAAATGCCGAAGTCATAATCATCTCTCCTATCTTTCCATTCATTCTCCATCTTGGTAATATCATCCAGGAAAGCGTGAAGAGGATTGACTGGAGTAGGAGGAGCGGGCCGCGGGCTCGAACCCTCTTTAATTGTTCCTCCATCAAAGTGATTTTATCGAGGAGAGTTTGCTGGAGGGGTGTGACCTGAGCAACCGAGGGTTGGCAGGGCATTGAAGGAGGAGGGGCCGCATAAAAAGGCCGTGGAGGGGAATTAATGGGCCGACCCATGGAAGAACCTGGATGGGCCGGATTGCAAGGAATAAATGGGCCTTGGGGCCGCGATGGAGGAGGAATGGAAGGAGGCGGGTGATGGGCCACCCGAGTAGCATGAACAGGAGGAGATGTAAGTGGATGATGGGCCACCCGAGTGTGAATAGAAGAGGGAGGTGGGTGATGGGCCACCCGAATAGGTTTAGAAGGAGGGAGAGATGAATGAGATGCACCCTCAACGGCCGCCTTAAGGGCTTGGATCTGTTGAGGGGTAAGATGATCTAATGCATGGATGATTCGAGAGACCTTCTCGTCATTGGGAGGAGACGGTCCCGAGGGAATAGTGGCCTGAAATTGAGTAGGAGGACCATGAGAATGGACATTGCCCATGGGCCGGACATGACCATAAAAATGAGGACGTGGTCCTTTAAAAGAATGGTGAGAATTATGTTGAACATGTTGAAATTGAGGATTATAAGATGTGCTAGGTTGATCATCCTCATGAATTGAACTAAACATGTTGTTTTGTTTATCAAAGTAAGCCATTATGCAATCCAAATAGTGTGCAAACAATTTACAAAGAAACACACAAGTTGGAATGGTTACCTTGATTTTTATTTGTTTAAACCTTGGTGAATTAATGAATTTTAGCAAAGTTTGGAATGATTCACACAAGGGGGGAACCTAGTTTCAATATGAGTTGAACTCCAATGCCAACTAGGGATCCTCTCTCACCACGCATAGGCCAACTAACTCGGGACTTCAAAAGGGTACAACCTGCCCGGCGTCCGTGAGGGAATCCACGGGTGCGGGGACTTACGGAGGCTTGGAAAAGGGATTTCCGGTCCAAAGAGACGGAATGCTCAATGGAGGGTCGTCCCGATTCCAAGAGGGTGTGTGGAATCCTAATGAAGAGAGAGGAGGTCTCTCAAACCGATGCAAAGATGAATGCAGCAGGGAAAATAAGCCAATCAGCACAATATGATCAATCAATAAATATAGGCATCAATCAGCATGAAAAAACCCACAGTAAAAACACGCCCTGGCTGGGGGCGCTACTAACCAAAGACACGACGATGTGACTGTCGTGAATCAAAGCGAGGGGCCAGGGGCAGAAAAACGCGCCTTAGACTGAGGCGCTATCAATAAAAGGACGCCCCTGCCAGCGGGCGTCAAATCACAAGAAACGCCTTAATGTGCGGCGCTAATCAATAAAGAAACGCCCTGGAGAAGGGCGTGAATTCAAAGGCAGCGTAATAAAACCAAGAGAAATCAGGATATATGCTGGAAAACGCCCTGTCAGAGGGCGTAAAATATGAATAAGACGCCCTTGGTTAGGGCGTTAAATAAAGCACGCCTCTGACAGGGGCGTTAATTCACTCTTTTCCAGAAAATCTTCCCCGGCCAGAAACGACAAACACTCACAATCACGTGATCATGGCAATCAACAGAATAAGCATGCTCATCAATTTCTTGAATAAGTGGAATTCTAAAGAAAAAAAACAACAAACTGACCAATCACTTAGGGAAGAGTGCAAAGCACAATGGAGGGTGCCCGAGGGGCACAAAAGGGAGACGCACCGAGGGTGCAAATAAGGGAGATGGCACACGCGGGTGCCTAAGGGGAAAGGGGTAATGAAAGAAGAACACAAGGGTCCCACCGTGATCGCCAATTTGTAGATTCTATTAAAATCCACTTAATATAAAAAGTAATAGATATGATGAAATAGCAAGAAATAGCACGAGGTGCTAAGGGGAATTTGTGATCGCCAGAGACACGAGGCCTCAAAATATAATAATAATAAATGGAGGAGGGATCGCGAAAAATACCTTGAAAATGCGGGATTGTGAGTGCTCATTTCTCTTCTAAATCGGCCGGCCGATGAAGAGAGTTCTTCATTGATTACCCTTGCAAAAAAGACAAACACCAAATAAAGATAGGAATTAGAACATGGTGAGTGTAGCATCAAATCCTTAATAAAAATATGAGCATGAAATCATGGTGAAGAACACACCTTAAAGGTGGTTGCCCTTAAACCCCTATGCAAAAAGGGTGTGGAGAAGTATGATGCATGAAGTGCAAAAATATGAATATAGTGGAAAGAGTGCAAGTGTGCACTATGGGAGATTCTCACGATGGTTGAGAGGAAATCAACATAATAATGATATATGCATGCATGAACGATGCAATGAACAAAAGAAATAAGAATAAAAGAAGATGTCTGTGCGTTGGCTTTGATATTCAAGGGGGAGAAGCTTTGACGGATGAAGATAAATGCTTGATGTGCAGCTTCTCCTTCAGCCACACAGCAGCGCCCTGCGTGAAGAAAGAAAAGGAACAAAACAAAAAACAAATAGAAGAAGAACGTCCGAGAGAAGGGGAAGAAGAGGAATCCGAATCCAAAAGAAAATCAACAGAGCTTAGAAGCTCTATTAATAAGATAGAAAAGGAGATAAGGAGGGAAGAGTCCAAAAGAGGAAGAGATAAGAACGGGCAAGAGCCCAAATAGGGGGATTAAGCTGGGCAAGAGCCCAAACGAAGCAGGAGTCTCTCTGGGAAAGGCTGCGTTCGTTTGAAGCACAAAAGTGAAACACGACCTGATTCAGGGCGTCAATTGTTGAATTGACGACCTGCCCAGAGGGCGTTTCTTAAAAACATGCCCTGCACAAGGGCGTTTCTCAAAAACCAAATTTTAGAAATAAAAACTCCCCATATTTGAAAAATGTAAAACACGCCTCAATCAAAGCCACTTTTAAAAAACGCGCCCCTGGGAAGGGCGTTAATTTCAAGAGCCCAAATGGGGAAGTCGGTCAAACCAAAAGAATTGACGCCCTCAGGGGTGGGCGTCCTTTATCAAAGAAATGCCCTAGATCAGGTCGTGTTTTATAAAAACACGCCCTTCCCCATGTCGTGAATTTCAAAAATGAGATAAATGCCCAGAAAATCCAGAAAAATAGGAAAAAGGAGATAAATGGGGAAAAATAGGAGAAATTCAATAAAAAATGGGAAAAACCACCTCAAACAAGCTAATTTGAGGGTCAAATGGGGCATTACACGGCAATATGAAATATACTCAAAATAATGTCAATTTTAGCGTGTCTACAGGCGTGCCAGTCACATATGTGACAATGTGTTCATGCTTTGAGACTGGAGTGGTCTGAAACCTGTGGTGCGCTCCGTCTGACTAATCAGACGATTGTGAGTATCGGGTTGGGACTAAGACCTGCCGTGCCATAATGGTGTGGACACTAAAAATTTCTCACCCCACGTGTACGTGCATAGGAATAAAGAAGAGAAGAAAATAGAAGAGAAGATGAAAAGAAGAAAAGAAGAAGAGGAAACACCCTCCAAATGCCTCCAACTGCGTACCTTGGTGCCCCCAGCGGCACACCCCAAGTGCCCTCCAACGGCACACTGATGTAGCCTTCAGCGGCACACTCTGAAAGCTCCAACGGCACACTCTATGAGTGCCCTAGCGGCACACCCCCTACCGGGCCCCTGCCCGGCACACTCCATGTGCCCCCCTTTAGCGGCACACCCTGGATGCCTCACCAGCGGCACGCCCAGGAGATGCCCTCCAGCAGCACACCCGCAGTGTGCCTCACCCGGCACACCCCTGCATGCCTCTCCAGTGGCACACCCGAGCCGGCCTTCCAACGGCACGCCTTCAGCGCCTTGGCCGGCACACCCCCTTCATGCCCCTTCAACGGCAAGCTCTTAGTGCCCCCTCAGCGGCACGCTTGCCAGCCATTCCAATGGCACAGCTGTCCAGCCCCCCAGCGGCACAGTTTTCCTGCTCTCCAGCAGCACGGCTCCACAGTCTTCCACTGGCACAACGCTCCGCCTGTTTAGCGGCACACTTTGGCGCGCAGCCGGCAAGCAACCTCTAACACCATGCCCTATGATCCTTGGTGTGTAGCAGGGCTAGCTGAGGTGTCCTCCCCACCTGAAGGCACGATAACTACCCCCTGCAACCAAGGACGGGAGAGTCAACTCCCATTTAATGGCTCCCGCCTTTGGATGCTCCCACGGCTGAAGATATAAAACCCCCCGCTTCGACGAGAGAAAGAGAGAGAGAACAGACGAAGAGAGACACACTGAGAGAGAGGAGCTCCTGCGTAGAAAAGAGAAGAGAAGAAGAAGAAGAAGAGGAGGGGAGGCTCCGGCTCCCCCTTTTTTTTGCCGCTCCGTCCACCACCCCTGTGTGAAGAGAGAAAAGAAGAGAAGAAGAGAGGAGAGTTTGCCACTCCGACGACCACCGCTCGTGCCAAGAGAGAAGAGAGAAGAGAAGAGAGAGAAAAGAGAGAAGAGAAGAAGAAGAATGAGCGAAGAGAGGGAGTGAGGTCTGGGAGGGGAGGAGCTAGTGCTCCATTTCCGCCCTCCCCACTATATCTAGTTCTTCCCTTTCCTCCGTCCCTTTTTTTTGTTTTTGTGTTGCAATGTATTAGCCCCCTTGGGGCACCCCCCTTATGAGAATAAAAGTAGGAGGCTTGCGAATGCTTCTTTTTGTGTCTTTCTAAGACACTTCTTCTGTGTTTGCATCCCTCTGGGTTTCACTCCCCTGTGTGGTTTTCCACGCACTGATCTTGAGGGCTGCACCCTCAGTCCACCTGTCTTACCCGGTGCACCCTTGGCCTCGTTAGCCCCGACACACCGTGGCCGCCCTTTCCCCGGCATACCCTCAGGGTGCCCCATCCGGCACACTTCTAACGGCCTCTACCCGGTGCACCCCCTTAGCTGCGCCCTGGCCGGCATACGCCCCAAACGGGCCTAGCCCGGCACACCCCTGTGCCTTGCCCGGCACAACCTTCCTAGCCAGTGCACTTCCTGGGCTCCCTTGCCCCGGCACACTACCCCTTAGCCCCCTTGGCCGGCACAGCCCAGCCACTCCCAGCCCGACACACTGCCCGGCCACCCCAGCCCGGTGCACCTTCTGTCCCCTTGCCCAGTACACCCCTCCAGCCCTTTGTACCCTCCTTGGCCGGCACACCAGTCACTCTTCCTACCCGCTGCAGCCCAGCTAGTCTTAGAGGCACCCACCACTCGTCAGTTCTTCCGGGCTTTCTGAAGTTTTATCAAAAGTGTTGTCGTCCTTGGCACGCACCTCAGATTGTCGGGTTCCGCCACTCCATGTGGGCACGTTCCCTTTATCCCCCTTACCATCCGAGTCCAAGGGAGATGCTACGGAATTTTTGTCAAAATTAACATAATAACAATAATGATAAAAGAAGAGCAATAATGCAAAAAAGGGAAATAACAAATAAACCGGATAAACACTAATGCACCGGCTTCGCTGAAATAACAAAGAAACCCTGGAGATCCCGAACAACCGAATACTCGCATCTTTATGACGGACCACCGAACATAACCACAAACGTGGCTCACATGAGTAAAAGAGAAATCAAATCAAAGCCCCATGCATGCATTTCATGAATAAAAGAACACCCCACATATACATCTCATGAATAAAAGGAACTCCTCACATGCATCTCATGAATCAAAGAATCTCATTTGACCCCTCAGGACCCATCTGCATAGACCCTTCCTTTGATCCAGCCTCAGCTACATTGACCTTTGGCCAACTGGCCCCTCACACATCTCAAATGTGCATAGACCTTGCCCCTCACACATCCCACGTGTGCATCAACCCTGTCTTCACATAGCTCATACATGTATAGACCTTAGCAAACCTCATTACCCCTTTCATCCGGTGCACTCCCCCTAGACGCTTCCCCGGTACACCCTATCCAGGGCCTACCCGGCACACACTTCCGCGCCTGACCCGGCACACACCCTAGTCATCGCCTGGCCCGGCACACTCTCATCCTCTTCCCCGGTGGTACACTTTCAATCATCCTGCTCGGCACGCCCATGGCCTAGCCTAGCGGTACACTCCCTAGTCGCCCTTGCCCAGCGCGCCCCAACGCCTCCTGCCTGGCACATCCCTGGCATGGGCCTTGCCCGGCACACTCTCCAGCCGCTCTAGCCCGGCGCACCCCAACACCTCCAGCCCGGTACGACCTTGGCGCGTACCTTGCCCGGCACACCCCCCGTTTACACCTCCACCCGGTACGCTCTCCAGCCCTCGCCCGGTGCACTCCTATCCTCCCCCAGCGGTACACCATCAAACCCCCCCCCCCCTTTTCCAACGGCACACTACTAGCGAACCTTTCCTGGCTCTTTTGGCTCATCCTCCCACACGTGCCCCAAATGCAACAGAAAATAATAATAATAACAAACCCAGAGAAAATGATAATGAACAAATAAACCATAACAAAGGATAATAATAATAACAAACCGAAAGAAAATAATAATAAATCAATAAACCATAACAAAAATACTAATAATAATAAACTCAAGAAAATATAATAATGAATAAACGAATCATAACAAATAATAATAATAGCAACAAATAAAATAATAACAGATAAATAAATAATAATAAAATGAATAATAACAATAACAAACTCACCAAAAAGATATATAAAATAACATAAATAATTAAAATATAAATAATAATAAAATGATGATCTGTTCCGCAGCCTCATCTCTCATCGAGACCAGATATGAAGGGAATATCAATAACACCCTCTCCCAGTCGGGTTCGGAACTCGGGAATTATCCCGATATGGCCGTAATCCAACACTGCTCTTGGCGAATAGTTTGTTGAGCCGGGCTCGTTCCCATGGGGGCTCGCTCCCGCTCTTTTATTGAACCTGCAGTCTCTCGGTATACATTTGTACGAGTTCATCTCCGTTTTCCGTTGCACTTAAATACGGACCTTTGTCCGAACATGAAGTGGTCTGTGAGCGACCGACATGGTTTGAGTTTTCTTACCCTCGATACGGGTTCAGTTCCCATGGGGGTTCGCTCCCGCCCTCTCATTGAAACTGCCGTCTCCCGCCGTACATTTATACGGATTCATCTCCGTTTCCGTTGTATTTAAATACGGACCTTTGTCCGAACATAAAGCGGTCCATGAATGACCAACAAAATCTGAATGGAACGAGAAGGCTCTCGTCATCCCCGGACCCTATGCATGGAAATATTGATAAGACCTTCGTGGGTCACGCTCGGACCTTGGGTTCATCCCAATCATGGTCATTGCCTGACCCATATCTTAGGCCTACAACCCGCTATCTTTGAATACGCCTTTGTTGCGAATCTAGTCTCGGGACACTTTCCCGCCACCCTTCAGCACCGGAAATATTAATGATACCGCGAGCCTCGTTTGGACCGCGGGAGGCGCCCCCGGTATGGTCCTGACTCGGCCTCGCACCATTCCAATAGATTCACAGGTTTCCTACCACACTAACCGAGATTTAATCGAATGTTTTCAGTCCCTAAGAATAATAAATTTGCCGTACCCCGGCATACATATGTTCCGGGACTTCCTGCGACGATTACGATATTCTCAAGCCGGACACCCGTTCGAATATCGAACGGTCCCCTGAATGACCGACCCTTTTAGAACATTTTCTTCCCTAGACATAGGGCTTTCCAGCTGATTCATGGGACATTCTCCCGTTGCCCCTTGGCACCGGAAATATTAACGATGCCCACGCAAGCCAGACTTCGACCGCGGGGGGCCCACCGCAGTATGATCACAGTTTGATCTTGCACCGGGCCGACAAGCTCTTGGGTTTCCGACCATTCTAATCGGGATTTAACCGAGTGTTTCCTCTCCCTCTGAATAGAAACTTTGCCGTACCCCGGCATACATGTGCTCGGGTTTTCCCACGATGATTGTGATATTCTGAAGTTGGACATTTGTCTGAACATTAAACGGTCCCGCCGAGCGACCAACATGTTTTGAATACTTTCTTCCCTAGACATAGGGCTTTCCGACTGATTCGAGATCGCTATCGTCTTATTTCTCTCGATATAATTTCTTGGCCACGAGGCCCTGATTCCCGGCGATTAATCAAGGGTGTTCCCCTCTCTGAGGGGATGTAAATGATGCCGTGACCTTTATGGCGCGGCGGGTTTCCGTCTCAACATGAACCACACAATTGCCTGACCAAGTCAGATCGAGCGCACAATAAATCGTCACTTCGTGACTGGCACGCCCACGCACTTAATAGACGAATTAACCATCCGAATAAACCGAACAACATAAGTGAACGAAAGAGTGCGTCCACAAGTATGGCACGCCCGGTGGGACGAAAACCACCCTTCATCTCTTCGCCGGGGATTCAGGGCCTCATGGCCTCCTAATAAATGCTATTTGCCTGTTTTGATGAATTGTAGGTACCCTCTTCTGTAGCCCTATGGGGAGAAAAGCCAGACTAGGCGAATTTATTATTGTCGCCGCGAAGATGCTACTCCGAGGCATCTACAGCTTCGAGCAATCATGAAGACCGCTAAGAAGAAGGGAGGGGAAATCAAACCCCCTTTCCCAAAAAGAAAAAAGAAAAAAAAAGGGAAGAAGAAAAGAAGAAAAGAAGGAAACAAAAAGAAGGAAGAGAAAGAATTGGCGAGAGAGGGTTGTACGGCCACATACGTCGACACCCGTGCTGAATAATGATTACCACGGTGGGATTGATGCGGTGGAGCGAACCACTCATCTCCTCCCTGAGGGGGTGAGCGCTCTCCTACGTACCCACCTTGGTCTATTAAAAAAAGAAGAGGAAAAAAGAAGAGAGGAAAAGAAAAGACAAAAAGAGGAGTTGGAAAGCATCGTCGATGAAGAAAATAAGAAGAAGGCCGATATCCCACCCGACTCTAGAAAGGTCCAAGTCCGTGGTGCAACGCCCCGGTCTGTTCCACCTTCCTGCTGCCTCTATTCGGCACAAGATGGCCCCTCGAGTGACTGTTCGAAGATCCAACAAATCACAATTATAGCTTGATTAATTGCTGCCCGTTGTGGGGAATGCTTTATAGCAATGAGGCCAAGCACGGCCACCACTCCCGAAGAGAGCATACTTATACCCTGCCACGGGGAATAAGAAGAAGAAATATACCCCGCCATGGGGGCATAAGATGCAAGAAAAGCTACACCCCGCCTTGGGGGCATAAGAAGCAAGAAGGTGCGCCCTAACCTAGGGGTACATGAAGAGAGAATCTACCCCGGTCTGGGGGCATACGAAACAAAAATTATACCCCGGCTCGGGGGCATTTGACGAAGAAGTGTACCCCCGCCATGGGGGCATAGGAAGCAACAAAGAATTCACCCCGGCCCGGGGGCATAAGAAATAAAGAATACACCCCAGACTTAGGAGAATTTGAAGAAGAAACATACACCCCGCACGGGGGCATGAGAAGCAAAAGATATAGCCTGCCACGGGGGCATAAGCAACAGACTCCACCCCGCCATGGGGGCGGAAGAAGCCAAGACTCTACCCCGTATGGGGGCACATGAAACAAAAAGAAGCACACCCCGGCTTAGGGGAGTACAAAGGGAAATGTACCCCACCCTGGGGCAGAAGAAGCAGAAAAGTCTACCCTGATATAGGGGCATAAGAAGCAGCAGAATTACATCCCACCTTGGGGGCATGAGAAGCAGCAGAATACACCCCGGCCTGGGGGCATAAGAAGTAGAATTACACCCCACATTGGGGGCATCAGAAGCAACAATAGACCCCACCTTGGGGGCACATGAAACAAAAGACATACCCCGCCACGGGGGCATAAGAGGAAAGGAATTCACCCCAGCCCGGGGGCACACAAAGAAAGGTGCACAAGCAGCAAATACACCCCGCCTGGGGGCATAGAAGCGAAGAAGCAGAATCTACCCCGGCCTGGGGGCATAAGAAGCATAAGAATCTACCCCACCGTGGGGGCACCAAGAAGCAAAACATACCCCCGCTCAGGGGGCATTTGAAGAAGAAACACACCCCGCCTGGGGGCATAGAAGCCAAAAGAAGACACCCTGGCTTAAGGGGGGCATTTGAAGAAGCAACACACCCCGCCTGGGGGTACAGAAGCCATAAAGAATATACCCCGCTGTGGATGCACTTCTTATCATTGTTATTATTGTTATTATTATGTACTCGTCGTTTATTGGTTTATTAAGTGCGTGGGTGTGCCAGTCACCGAGGTGACAATTTGTTCGGGCTCCGAAGAGCCCATGGTGCACTCGATCTGACTTGATCAGACGATTGTGTGGTTCGTGTCGGGACCAAAACCCGCCGCGCCATAAAGGTCACGGCGTCATTTATATCCCCCATACGAGGGAACACCCTTGATTAATCGCCGTGATTCAGGGCCTCATGGCCAAGAAATTAATTGCATGAAAGGTCTATTACGAGGTATTGAAATCCTCACGCGAGGGCGAGAAGAAAACCATTCGCGGTCATTTCGGCCGTGTACTGACCATTTAATGTTCGGGCAAATGTCCGGCTCGAGAAAATCACGGTTGTCGCGGGAAAACCGGAACGCATGTATGCCGAGGTATGACAAATTTATTGTTCGAAAGAGCGAAAAACGTTCGGCTGAGCCTTGGTTGGAGCGGTCAAAAACCAGTAAATCTGTTGGCCCGGTGCAAGAGCAAGCTGCGACCATACTACAGTGGGCCCCCCGCGATCGAACCAAGACTTGCATGCGCGTCATTAATATTTCCGATGCCAAGAGGCAACGAGGGAATATCCCTTGAATCAGCTGAAAAGCCCTGTGTCTAGGGAAGCAAAAGTTCGAAACGTGTTGGTCATTCGGGAGACCGTTTAATATTCGGACGGGTGTCCGGCTTGAGAATATCATAATCGTCGCAGGGGAACCTGGAACATATGTATGCCATGATACGGAGAATACATTATTCCGAGACACTGAAAACATTCGGTTAAATCTTGGTTAGTGTAGCAGGAAACTAGCGAATTTATTGGCCCGGTGCGAGATCGAGTCGGGACCATACCGGGGGCGCCTCCTGCGGTCCAAACGGGGCTTACGTAGGCATCATTAATGATTCCGGTGCCGGAGGGCAACGGGGAAGAGTCCCGGGACTAGATTCCAAAATCGAAAACGTGTTCGAAGGGAGCGAGCTATAGGCCGAGGATATGAGTCATACAATGACCATAATCGGGATGGACCCGAGGTCTAAGCGTGGCCCACAGAGGCCTTGTTGACATTCCCATGCAAAGGGCCCAGGGATGACGGGAGCCATCTCGTTCTATTCTGATTTTGTCGGTCACTCACGGACCTTTTCATGTCCGAACACAGGTCCATATTGAAGGTACGACGTAGGTAGAAACATCCCCGTACAAATGTATGCCGATTCTGCGGTAATTTCAACGAAAGAGCGGGAACGAATCCCAATAGAATAAATCCAATTTGACGAACCATCGGCCCAGAGCGATGCCGGGTTACAACCATGTCGGGACGGGAGCCGTCGGCCATATCGGTCACTTACGGACCTTTTCATGTTCGGATGAAGGTCCGTAATAGAAACGCTGTGGAACCCGGGATGAATCCGTTCAAATGTCTGCCAAGCACGCGGCAATTTTAATAATGGCTCGGCAAGGGTCCGGTCTGATCAGAATATCGGCCCGGGGCGAGGTCGGGTCGTGGCCGTGTTGAGGCAATTCCTGTGACTCAGGCCCGACCTGCAGGGGCAACATTGTTATTTCCTGCAGCACCATGTCACAGGAGAGACGGGGCTACAATGTAGATTTCATTGTCTCTTTTATCTGGGCTTCTAATTATATACATGCATTCTTTCTATTGCTTATTTCCCTTTTGTGTATTTTTCCTGAATGATTTATCCATGCTGTTTATTATTATTATTATTAGACATTTCTCTCACCATTGTTAGTATTATTTCACAATCTTTGTTTATTATATATATATATATCCACATTTATTTAGTCATCATAATTTTTATTGATTTATTACCATTATTATTATTATTATTATTATTATATATCATATATTACACGCATACTTTTGGGGGAGTGGACCGCTGAAGGGCCAAAAGGGGACTGAAGGAGCGTGTCGGTGAAGGTCGTAGGCAGCGTGCCGGCGAAGGCGGCATAGAGTGTGCCGGGGAAGGTCGTGGGCAGTGTGCCGTGTTAGAGCGGCTAGGGAGTGCGTCGGGCAAGGGCGGCTAAAGGAGTGCCGGCGAGGTTATCAAAGGGTACGCCGGATAGAGATTGGGCTAGGTCGGTGCAGGATGTGCCAAGGCTGAAGGTAGGTCGGTGCAGGTCTGGGCCGGCAGCAGGTCGGTGCAGCCTGCGGGTTGAAGTCGGTGCAGCTTTGGGCTGTAGAGGGGCAAGGTCTGTACGGCCGCGGGGCAAAGTCTGTACGGCCTGCGGGTTGAAGTCGGTGCAGCTTTGGGCTGTAGAAGGGCAAGGTCTGTACGGCCGCGGGGCAAAGTCTGTACGGCCTGCGGGGCAAAGTCTGTACGGCCGCGGGGCAAAGTCTGTACAGCCTGCGGGCTATAGAGGGACAAGGTCTGTATGGCCGCGGGCAAAGTCTGTACGGTCTGCGGGGCGAAGTCTGTACAGCCGCGGCAAGGGTATGTGCAAGGTTCGTGCGAAGTTCGTGTGAAATCAGGCCACAAGGGCTGGACAGGGTCGGCGCAATGTTGGCTAAAGTCTGTGCAGTGTTTGGTTGAGGTCGGTATAACTAGGAGCAAGGTCCGGGCAATCCGGGGTTGAGTCCGTGTAGAGTCAGGCTAGACTGTGAGGAGGTTGGTGCACGCCGAAAGGATGCAGGACGAAGCCTAAGGAGGGTAAGAGGCTATATCGGATAAGATCGGGGCTAGTGTACCACCGGAAACGCCAAAGGAGGGTGTACCGCTGGAGGTCGGCTGGGGTTTGCCGCTGAGAGGGTGGTAGAGAGTGTGCCGCTGAGGGGAGGAAGGAGTGTGCCACTGGAGGATGGAAGAAGTGTGCCGCTGGAGGATGGAAGAAGTGTGCCGCTGGAGGATGGTCAGGGGTGTACCGCTGGAGGCGGAGTCCAGGGGGTATACCGCTGGGCTGAAAGGGAATGTGTCGCTGAAGCCAAGGAAGAGTGTGCCGCTGAGAGGCCAAGGGAGTGTGCCGTTGAAGGCCAAGGGAGTGGATAGGTTCTTGTTGGCTTATGAAGTTCAGATGGGGGAGGTTCGGATGGTCGTGTTCTGAATTCTTCAGTGAGTGGCTAAGTCCGGGGCTATGTTTTAGCAGTCCAATCCTTCGAGCCATACATTGTTCCATTTGTCCCGATTGGGATGTTTCATTTATTACCTGATCATTTATTAATTACTTCTCTTTGTCTTTTAACATAGTATTACTTTTAATAAAAAATTCGACAGCATCTCCCCTTGATCCGGGGCATAAGGGAGATAAAGGGAACGCACCCACATGGAGTGGTGGAACCCTACAATAGGAGGTGCGTGCCAATGGCGACAACACCTTTTATAAAACTTCGAAAAGCCTGAAAGAAATGCTGAGTGGGAGACGCCTCTGAGACTGGATAGGGTCTACTGGGGGTTTAATCAGGGCGTGCCGGCCAGGGATGAGCACAAGGCGTTTGGGAGGTGTACCGGGCTAGAGAGGTTGGGTGTGCCGCTGAAGGCACCGAGGAAGGGCATACCGCTGGAGGCAGCTGGGGGTGTGCCGACCAGGGTTAAGCGATAGGTGTGCCGCTAAGGGGAGGCTAGGGGTGTGCCGCTGAAACCCCAAATGGGTGTGCCGCTGAGGGAGGGTGCAAGTGCACCGGGGCTACTAGGTTGATCAAACCCATAGAAAACCTCGGCAGGAGGGGGAAATGGCCCAAGGGGGCTAGCACAGATGAAGGCATTGGGTCTTGTAGGGAGAGATTCGTGGCCCCAGACCACTCAAGCTGGTGTGGCATCCGGGAGAAACCATCGACACGAAGACTTAAAGCAAACGCCGGAGAAGGGAAAAGAAATGGACAGTCAAGAACACGGTGGCACAAACCAACGGAAGCAATAGAGAGCCCAAGGAGGGTGACTTTCATTCATAAAAGAAAGGGAATGACCGTGGCCGGTCAAATACATTGCAAAGCATGCTCGAGCTAAGACTGTGAGCAAGAGAGAAACAAAAGAACAAAAGAAAAAGGGGGGGGGGGAGAAGAACAAAAGAGGAAGAAGTGTTGGGGATCGAAGCAGGGATGACCATCCACTGCTCTTTCCCCCACTCCCCCCCACTACATCAAGATCTCTCTCTCTCTCTCTTCCTCTCTCTTTTGCCCGGTGGCCGTCGGAGAACCCCCCCACGCCGGAGCCCTCCTCCTTCTCTTCTTCTCTTCATTTCTTGCGTGTGTGTGTCTCTGCCTCTCTTCATCTCTTCTCTCTGTGTCCTCCCTCCCTTGTTCGTAGTGAAGAAGAGGGGTTTTATACCCCCGGTGGCGGGAGCATTCGAGCATGGTAGTCGGAGGTGGGAAACGGCCGGCCATCATGAGGTTTGACCTCCCCTGTCATTGGTGGCAGAGGAGTAGCCTGCGTGGCCCAATCTCCGGCCGACACCTCGGATAGCCCACTGCGCGCCAAGAATCCCTAGGGCATGGGCGTAAGATTTCGTCTGTCGGAACGTGCCGTTGAAGAGCCTGGACAGCGTGCCGCTGGAAGACGCAAGAAGCGTGCCGCTGGGAGGCCGCCAACGCGTGCCGTTGAATGGCCGCGATGGTGTGCCGCTGAAGAAGCTCGCAGGTGTGCCACTGGAGCGCCAGGGGAGCGTGCCGTTGAAGGCTTCAGCCAGCGTGCCCCTGGAGGACTGGAAAAGGCGTGCCGCCGAAGCGCCACAAGCGCGTGTCGGCGAAGGGCCATGGGGCGTGCCGCTGAGAGCCTTGGGGCGTGCCGTTGAAGGCACGAGAAGCGCGCCGTTGAAGAGCAGCTTGCAGGTGTGCCGCTAAAGAGCGAAACAGGGCGTGCCGCTAAAGGCCACCAAAGGGCGTGCCGCTGAAGGCCTTGGGGCGTGCCGTTGAAGGCACGAGAAGCGCGCCGTTGAAGAGCAGCCTGCAGGTGTGCCGCTGAAGAGCGAAACAGGGCGTGCCGCTAAAGGCCACCAAAGGGCGTGCCGCTGAAGGCGTTGGGGGCGTGCCGCTGAAGGGGCATCAGGGGCGTGTCGCTGAAGGCCTGAATGGGTAGTTCTCAACCCGTCGTGGGCGCGAGTTGTGGCCCATTTGATTTTCTTCAAGGCCCATGGATTGTGGGGCTCTCGGTGGTTGATTTCTCTTCACTGTCGTGACTCCGGAGACGGCTTCCCGGTAGTGTATGCGCGTTCGGGGAGTCCGGATGGCCCCTCTTCCACATAGTTTCTTCAGTTTGGGGTTGCTGTTGATGCTAGACTAGTTGGGACGCATGGGCGTGTAATTTTGCATGTCCACACCAACCTAGGGGCATCTGAAGAAGAAACTCACCCCGGCCGGGGGACACGCAAAGAAAGGAACATACCCTGCATGGGGGCATACAAAGGAAGAAACCCACCCCAACTCGGGAGACATGTGAGGCAGAAGCTACACCCCGGCTTAGGGGCATCAAAAATATACCCCGCCAGGGGTGCATAAGAGGCAAGAAATATACCTCGGTCTCGGGGCATGAAGACAAAGAGCTGTGCCCTGGCTTGGGGGGCACATAAGAAAAATATGCCCCGGGTTCGGGGCACATGAAGAGGAATACACCCCGGCCTCGGGGTCCATGAAGCAACATACACCCCCCCTTTGGGGGCATTTGAAGCAGGACAAACAACATTCCCTGACATAGGGGCGCATGAAGAAAGGAATGCACCCCGCTTGGGGGCACATAAGCATAAGAAGAAGAGACTGCCCTGACCTAGGGTCATGAGAAGAAGCAGAGTTGCACCCCGGCTTAGGGGCTTATGAAGAGAAGTGTATCCCACCCTGGGGCATAAGGGGCAGAAGAATCCACCCCGACTCAGGGGTAACTGAAGAGAAATTCACCCTGCCTCGGGGGGCACAAGAGGCATGAATTCCACCCCCGCCATGGGGGCACAAGAAGCAACACACCCCGATTCGGGGGGCATGTGAGACAAAGAATACGTCCCGGCTTAGGGGCATTAAAAAAATATACATACACCCCCGCCTCAGGGGGGCATAAGAAGCAAAAGATACACCCCGTGCCGGGGGCATACGAAGAGGATACACCCCGGCCTGGGGGCATAAGAAGCAGAAGAAACACACTCCGCCATGGGGGATAAGAAGAAGAAACATACCCCGCCATGGGGGCATAAGAAGCAGAAAATATACCCCGGCCTGGGGGCACAAAAAGTAAAATATAGCCCGCCTTAGGGGGCATAAGAAGCAAAAGATACACCCCGCCCGGGGGCACACAAAGAGAGAAGCACACCCCACCTTGGGGGCACAAGAAGCAACACACCTCGATCCTAGGGACATATGAGACGGAGCTACACCCCGGTTTAGGGGCACCTGAAGAAGAACTATACTCCGCCATGGGGGCATGATAAGCAAAGACTATACCCCAACTTGAAGCAGTTGGCATCCCCTTGCGGTGGTCAAATTTGAAGTGGAAATCAATCCTGCAATTCAGAAGAAGTGCGCAACCGAAAGGAGGCTTACCTATGCTAGAGGCAGTAAGGCCACTGTAAAGGTAGGCAATGACGGCGGGTCCCACCTTCTTTTCACTCCAAATCCTGCAGATGGCACTCAATTGGTCCTCCTCCATTATGTTGTCGGTATAAGGGAATAAGAGAGCACCTGCCAAACAGATGGTGAACCCTTTCATGATTCCTTCCAAGTGGTCATCGTCTGGTGACCCTCTCAGGGCATCCATGACCCATTCTGTGAACTTTTGCAGATCAATTCCCTTTTGAGTCCGGACCTTTCTAGCAGCACCAGGCGGCATGAAGCTTCCGAGGACACTCTCGGAAGTCACCCCTGTCAGCATCCGCATAACCTTTATCCTCCCGTCACTCTTGAATTTCTTCAGTCCGAGTAGAAGTTCCACCTCTTCAAGGAGGATGGTCTCCTCGAAGGTAGAGAAGATGAAAGTGTGGGTCTGGGGATGCCAGATCTCCACCACTGCGCCCATAGCCACCCAGTCCATGCGAATCCTCTCGTAGTGCTTGGCATGAATAAAGAGCCCTTGCAGATGCCACTTCGTGATTATGGCCCTCATGCCAATGGAGATGTTGGAGGTTAGTTTCGAAAGCCATGATAGCTTGGAAAATTTCCTCTGGCCTGGGAAAAGAGGGTATGGCTGGAAGAGAAAAAGAAAACAAGGAAGGAAAAGAAGTGAAAAGAGAGTTCACGCGGAGAATTTGAAATAAATCAACAAACCATATGCGACTAGATCATCCCACTCAGATGACCTTCAAGGTCGGAAAGTCACCTGATCTCGCTGCTAGGCCGGCTCCTCTTCATAGGGCGGGAAGACTCGCCTTCCATCCTGAAACCCTTAGATTTCCTCTCCTCCTCCCCTTTAAGCTTCTAAGCCCACTCCTTGGTGCATTTGGCTGAACTAGCCTAAGGGAGCATTTATAGGAAAGGAGAGGCGCTAAAGGATGAAATGCGTCACATCAGTGGTCAGTCGTCGGCATTTTGTCTGGATCTCCCTTGCACTGTGGTGCGATTTTGTTGCTTTCTGATGTTATTAATCTGTGTAGGTTTTACTAACGGACGCCACTATCCCATCTCGTGTACCACCATTCGATGATTGGTCCCACCATGTCATGCATCATATTATATGATATTTATGCTATTAGAACATGTCAAGGACCTTACGACCTGAACGGATCTGGAATTTAAGTTGCCCTTCAACAAAAACAATGATAATTTCAGAGGAATTTGGGTTGTACGGATAGGCCGTTAATTTGTGGTAGCGTGGGGACGATGGTTCCGTTCAGTGAGTTGATGCTGGGATAAACGAGCCCCAGCTCAGTGTCGGCTCACCGAACCGGTATCCTGACCCATTCTTAATGAATTGATAATATTATCCTGGGCTATTTTCTATTTTAGTTTGTTTTAAATTTTCTTTAAACCCAGCATGCATTCATATAGGACTTTGATTTTATTGCGGAAGATCATTCAAAGTGATTCGATTACGACAACCACTGTGCTTCAATTCTTACAAATATGAGATATTCCACTCCGAATAAAACACGGAGTTTCCTTGAGACGGCCCTACGTTGCTCTTCCAAAGGAGACCCTTGTTTGGACTGACCCTCAGATATTCCTTTACTTTTTACCCTGTTTGAACCACCTTGGCCGCAACACTTCCACATTGGCTGGTAACCGCTCCCCAAAGGTGAAACCTGCAAGTTTACGACCCAGGTACTTTCACACCAAGAAGTTGATCTCCTTTATTTTCGTGCCTGAGCGCACATCTTCCCCTCCCTTGTTTGATCTCCGTCTAAGCAATCGTCAAAGTTGGAAGACCTTCTTCAAGGTCGCCTTAGCGAAACTACGGGAAAGATTCCAAACAGTAATGTCAAAAGTGTGTCTCATCGTACCTTGGCATCAACTTTTCAGTCCATTCCCACTCCATTTCACTTCACTTCGATACCATTCCATTACGTGTCACTCCCTTGCAAAGCAGACACCAAGGTGGGGCAGTTGTAGACACGCTATTCCTGACATCACCCTGAGAAAATCTCATATTACTATATGACGCACCGCAATGGCTTTCGCATTTTGAATCGCTTGAGTGCTTCCCATTCTTGAGTCTTCTGTCACCTTTTGAGTGGGTAACGTAACACTTCTTCGGCATCCAAAAACCGTCTCGTTGCGGAACTCATGCGGCATACGGATGGCATCGCCACCAATCGGACGTATCAGAAGATTTCGAAACCAGGAAGATGTCTGGCGGATGGCTACCGACGGCCTTTCGAGGGGATCCGGCAGGTTTTCTTGGAGGCGTCCAGGTCCCTGGACGCCTTCATCAGTGAAAAAATAAAAAAAATAAATAAAATAATAATAATTATGAAGGCATCTACGGCCGTGGACGCCTCCATTTGAGGCGTCCAGGTGCCTGAACGCCTTCAATTTCCGACATCCGGACGCTCCCGATCTGTCGATCGATTTGACGTTTCGGAAAAATCCAAAAATATAGGGACGTCTTGCCAGCTAGACGCGCCCACTCGTGAGTCACGGGTACCCACCAAAACCACGCGCTTTACCCACCGTCTACGGCTTTCGGCGGGGTTCCGGTGGGCGAAAATGGGCGCCCCCGGACGCCTCAACATTGAGGCGTCCAGTCTACTGGACGCCTTCATAAAAATATTAAAAATCAAAAAATAAAAAATGTTTAATGTGTTGATGGAGGCGTCCAGGGTCCTGGACGCCCCCATATTGAGGCGTCCAGGTCCCTGGACGCCTCAAGCCACCTCCCCTCTATAAATAGAGGACCCCCTCCCTCGAAGGGAAGGGGCTTCAGATTCGACAGAGGAAGGAGAGACTCTACCGGATCCCGTTTCTAATCCGTGGGTCTTTTGTAGAGGGAGGTTCTGCCGGCTTCTAGGGTGCCCGCACTCGCGAGAGGAAGGCTAGCTCCATCCGTTCTTCTTCCACGTCGTCCCCACGCTGCTGAAGCTCCACCGGATCCCGCCATCGGCACCTTCAATAAGCCATTCTCTCCCCTTCTCTTTTGTCATTTCTATCGCATGCATCATTCCATCATCCGTCATCTCCTTTCATAAGAGAGATCCATTTTTATGCACGTTTGCACGATCCCCCATTCATCATAGCATTTTCCTCCTACTCGTGTCCGAGAGGGGTTTAAAAATAACACCAACCAGGTGTGCGTCTTGCCACGATTTCATTATTTGTCATCAAGGGACTAATACTACACTGCCATCTTTTTCGATCCACCTGTTATTTGTCTGTTTCTTCTTTTGCAAGGGTAACCAAGGAAAGCCCTCTCCATCTGCAGGCCGAAGGGAGAGGAAGAAGCAACCCGTGATCTCCCGCTTTTGAGGTAGGCGAGATCACTTTCTTTATTTTGGGGTCTCCGGCCCCTGGCGATCACATCATATTCTCGAGCCCGCGGAGAGTCATTTCCCGCAATGGCCGTTTAAATTTCCGTCACTTATATTCTGTGTTGTTCTTATATCTGCTCATATTCTCGAGGCCGCGGAGAGTCATTTCCCACAATGGCCGTTTAAATTTCTATCATTTATATTCTGTATTGCGCTCATATATGCTCATATTCTTGAGGCCACGGCGAGTCACTTCCCGCAATGGACGTTTAAATTTTCGCCCCTTATATCTTGTATTACTCTTATATCTGCTCATATTCTTGAGGCCGCGGCGAGTCATTTCCCGCAATGGCCGTTTAAATTTCTATCATTTATATTCTGTGTTATTCTCATATCTTGTCATATTCTCGAGGCCGCGGCTCGTCACTTCCCGTAATGGCCGTTTAAATTACTGTCATTTAAATTCTACACTATTCCCATCCCCCGAGGTCCCGGAGAGTCATTTCTCGCAATGGCTGTTTAATCCCCATATCTTGTTACGTTGTATCTGTCCCGCACGCCCCGTCGGAGTAATTTCCCGTGGTGGTCTCTCTCCTCTTCTCTCTTCTTTTTGTGTTGCAGCAAAATGAGCCCCTCGCGGCTCCGCTTCGCCTCCTCCGGCAATTTTGCGTGACGTCGCTCACATATTGGCGATCACGGTGGGACCGCGTCTTGCTTTCTTTTAAGTTACCCTTGAAATTTCTTGTGATTTGCTTTACTATCTCTTGCATGTTGTTATATCTTGTTTGTTATTGTTCTGTTGTGCTCCATATATCTGTCGGCATTTCATTGCATACATCCATCCTCATTTTCTACCTTTTTTAACTTTTTTAAGGATCACCCTCTCTCGGTGAAGGAGGGACTCTCCGTTTGAGAATTCCTCTCAACGGACTAGGATCTCCTCCACTGGGACCTCCGTAAGTCCCCAACAGCGAAGGATTCCCTCCTCGTTCACTGGGCTGGTTGTACCATTGAAGTTCCCCGGAGCTAGTAACCCATTTATGGTGAGACGAGTGACCCTAGCTAACACGGCGGTGAAACAAATTGGAATTAGGGTCCTTTCTATTTTGTGTGAACTTCAGATTTGGTTAAAAAAAATCAAAAAAAAATCAAAAAGGAAAAGCAAAAAAATTGGACGTAAGGCATTCACTTGTGTGTTAATCTCTGCTAATCGTTTGCTGGTGTATGCTATTATGCTCTCGAAAAATATGATGGATAGTTGAATATAATTATAATTGTTTCGAGGTCGACGCCTTCCGTTATGGGTCTCAAATGCCTGACCCAGGTCATGACTCTTATGGTGTCTATAACTCAGACTGGGGCTATCAGCCTGACCCACAGGCCCATCCCATGGACGTTGGCCCGTCCTATAAGTCCTCATATGGAATACAGGCCACTGTTAGTGAAGCTTCCCCCTCCACTAGTGTTCCCTATGCCTGGGATTTCATGGCTTCTCATATCGACTCTCTCAGCTCTCAACTTGGAGCCTTATAGGCTGTTATTGAGAGAAAATTTCTTCCTCCTTCCCCTCCTCAAGTCAACCCCCTTCACGCTTTCATGAATAATATTACCAAAATGGAGAAGGATTGGAAGGAGAGAAGAGATGAGTACGACATCTGGGATATGAGTGAGCAAGATATTCTTCCAAGTCGTTACAATCAAGTGGACGCCGTTTGCCCACCATCCATTCATCACACTAATCCATACGGCTCTCCGCCTCCACATCCACATCTATAGACGTAAATTCCTCCATGCAAATATACGTCACCTCATCTCATCAACACGCCTCCACCACGGCATCCATTTGAACCTAATGATTTTGAAGAATTGCAAATGGCACATGATCACATCTGTGAATATTTTGAATATGCACCTACTCCGAGTTTTCTTCGTTCCTTCCCTCTTCCACCACCACCAGAATATCCCCCTACTCAGGATGAAGTCACTGTCCCTACCCATGCCAATGAAATCACATGGTGTTATGATGGTGGGTCCACACTCCAACAACCCGTGTCAACACACCATGAATCACCCCCTACCCTAAACTCCTCACGTACCACCAAAATCTGACGTTTCCTATGTACCAAGTCTCCTGCCGTCGCCCCTCTAACTACGCAAGTAACCCCCATACTGTCGGCTTCTGTCGAACCTCCCATCAGCCCTTGTCCCCAACCTAGTAACCCTCTATTGCCCCCACTTAAGGCCTCCACCATCCCTATAACCCCGAATCCAACCACGCATATTCCTTCACTCCACCCCTTACCCAGACCCGTGACTAACTCTGAGCAGGGCCCATCGATTCTTGCACTCGAGCCAACCTCGTTTGCTCCCCAGCAAGAGGAGAAGCTCCTCGTGTTTCAACCCTCACTTACCCTTCCTACAACCCCTTTCATTGAACCTCCATTACCCATTGAGTCTGTCGCCTCCATATCACCTCCTTTTACTTCCTCTCGGAGTGGGTGTATTCTGACAAAGACATGTGCCGATGGTGATGCTCAAGAACCGGACAAGAAGGAGTCGGTTACGGCTATGCCTTTCAAAATCCAAGATTTCATCTGTTGAATGTCGATTCAAGTTCTTGTGCCGGGCACTCTTGAGAAGCCTGAATCTCCATCCGTATCAATGTCCATCACGAAGGACTCTCAGGAATTGATGCCGAGCCAATCGGGGGCCAAAATAATAGCGGTCACGTTACTCGTGGGCCAACATGCTTTCAAGGCTCTTATTATCCCTTGTTCGGTCATAGTCCAAATGGCCAATCAAATGATGACACATTCGACTGTAGAGGAGATCATGAACTCTATGCTCAAGGGTGAGTCAGGGCAGTCCTTGTTGGAAGCCTTTGACACCTCATCCACACCCTACCAACCTCCATGTAAGAGGGGAACACCTACGCTACCAAGCATATTCATGAAGCATATTCCAACACCCTTGAGCACTGCCCCAAATAAGAAGCTCCTTATGCTGAACATCAAATTCCCAATGATAGATACCATTTATTTATCAAGGGAGTTATTTCCAAAGGAGCCATTCCATGTCAAGATCTCTACTGCACAAGCGAAACTCTCAAATCTTTGGTATGATCATTATTTGCCAAGAGAGTTACCATTTGCTTTTGAACGTCCTAGGGGTCTTGTTAAAAATTCACCAAATGAGAGCCCATGGGCCCTGACCGCACTGATTGGACTGGTTGGTCAGAGAAGGACTAGGCCGTCTCTTCATTGGAGAGAGCATGCAAGGCCAAGAGGCCAAGAAGCCATGTTGAAGGTTGAGAGGCCGCACTATGAGAGAATATCTACCAAGAAGAGGGAAAAGCATAAAGTGAAGCTTAAGGACAATAAATCCCTTGTTGAAGGAGCCCACACCAGTTCATCCACTTCCTATCCCAGTCCATAACTGCTCATGCTGCTATTCAGCTTCTTTTTATGGGCAGTCTATTGGTTAAGGAGACGCCTTCCGTCATCTAAATCTAAGCCATCAAGCTCCTCTGCTCTAGGGTCCCTGAACCCTCACATTCCTTGTTGTCCGGAGCTTCCGGACCCCTACATTCATTCCTGTCTGGAACCTCCGGACCCCTCCCTATTTAATTCCATGTCTTTATTCATCTCTCACCCCCATCCGGAACCTCCGAATTTCTTATCTTATTCTCCATCTCTCTCAGGGCATCGCACCCTTCCTTCCCATATCCATCCGGAACCTCCAGGCCTCTCCTTCCTTCGATTTATCCTTTTGTTCTTCCAAGTCATCACGTCCTTCGTTCTTTTCACTCCTTTGAATTGCCTTTTTACATACTTCCCAGGGCATCGTGTCCCTCATGATCTTCTTCCTCCGGAACCTTCGGATTCATTTCCCCATGATTCTCCTCCTTTACGTCCGAACCCTTCGGATCCGCCTCTCTCGATTCATCAATTTCTGATTCCTCCCGATCCCGCTCCCGGGTTCGACCCGGTTCCTTCAACATTAACTTCCTCGGGCACCTGCCCATTCTCACACTGTTTCTAAGGCTTTAGTCCTCACTGTTTTCTTTGATTTCTTCTCATCCTGTAAATTCTTCTAGGTATCTTTCACCTAAATCTGATTTTATCCCCACTTATTTAAAAAAAATCGCCCTAGTTGGAGGATTATTATGGAGAGGCCTCACTAGTGTTCTCTTAAGATGTCTTGATGATAATGAGGTCTGGAAGTGCGTAGAGGAAGCACACTCAGGTGTGTGCGGTGGCCATGTGAATAGCCAAATGCTCGCTAAGAAGATCATCCGGCAAGGCTTTTACTGGCTCACTATGGAAGAGGATTGTGCCATCTATGTTCGTAGGTGTGTCAAGTGTCAGCTTCACGCCAACAAGATTCATTCACCATCTTCCTCACTTCATCCAATATCCTCCCCATGGCCTTTCTCCATGTGGGCGTTCGACATCATTAGTCCCTTAGGTGATCCCAACTCCATCACCAAGCAGAAATCCTTCGTCCTCACCGCGACGGAGTACTTCACCAAATGGGCCAAAGTCGAAGCCTACGCAGAAATCAAGGCGTCAACAGTCTGCAAGTGAAGAACATCCTCACCGGGTGATGGAGGCATCACCCGTGACTCCCTTTGGCTCGGGTCTTCCTCACACTCCGGCACCATTTGAGTTCGGGCCTCTCTCCATAAAGGCCCAATTATCCTTTTTGTGCTTTCTATTTGAGTCATTTGATGTAATTTTCATTTTCTTGAGTCATGTCCCTAGGTCTTGTGTTTATTTTCCTAAGTTTGAGTGTCATTATGTTGTTTAGTTAGCTATTGGGCCCATTTCATTGGGCTTGGCCCAAGAGCCCCCCCTACCCCCTCGGTTATTTGTCATTGAGTCTTTTGTCAGGATCTTATTGTAAAATGTGGGTTGACTATATATAGGGCCCCATTCCCTTCATTTGGAACTAATGAATGAATCAATGCAAAATTTCCAGTTAAGAGTTCACATTTAGTTCTAGTGGAGTGATTCCAATAGTGGGTGAGAGACCCTAGGGGAGAGATTCCCCACCCCACCCAACCTTCTCTCTCTTCCTCTTTCTCTCTCCTTGGTTCGCCCCTTTCCCTCTCTCCTCCTCCTCCCAACCACCTCCAACCACCACCTACCTTCATTAAGGCCACTCCACTTCCCCACATCCCCTTTACTCCCTCTCCTAGTCCCAAGAGTAGAACCCCCAATCCCTACTCCACCTCCCCAACCACCAACCACCCCATCCCTTTCCCAACACCCCTTTGCCCTCTCCCCATGCAATCCTTCACTTCCCTAGGCCCATTTGAAATTTGAAACCCTTCCCTCCACTTGTTTGGCCGCCCCTCTCTCCTCCCCTTTAGCCTAGGTCACCCTTCTCTTCCTCCATTCTCCACCATCCTTTGCACACCCCATCATCCTCCCTCCAACTGAAACCTGCGCCCTCCCCTTCTTCCTCCACCTCCCCACTACCCCTAGCACCATTCCATAACCCCCACATCTTCCCACCACCAATCCCCATCCCCCCCCTTCACCATATACTTCCTTCTTCTTCTTCTTCCTCCTAGGTCAAGTGAAGACTATGTCAAAGTTGCTGCTTGCAGTCCAGAAGATACAGATGAACCAGTAGTTTTCAGCAGCCACCGCGACCTTCTCCCTGCGAATCTGAAGACCCAAGAGGCATCCACGGAAGCGTCTACCTGTTTTCTTCGCAACGGCGGTGGTTTCATCCCCATCCGAGCTCCGAGCTGACCGGGAGATCTGTTCTCCCACAACTACGCAGAGCTGCCCCTGCTGAGCACCTGATCCGGAGTAGAAGCTCTGCCACGATGAACCTAAGAAGATTCAGGCCAAGAGTTCTTCTACAAAGTTGTTCCTATTCCTGTCTACTTCTAGAATCAAGAAGCGGAACTTCGATCGACATCCGTGGGCCAGAGTTATCAATTTTCTCCCTCGGGTACGCGGCTCTACTTCCCACAGTCTGCACCGACCTGTCCTCATTATTCAGAGTCCACCGGTCTTCTCTGGCATCATTTAGCTTCCCCGCTAGTTCTGCTACGAAGAGGACTCGTCCATGGTTCCAGCAACTCTGGCGGTACTTGATTCAGAGTTTGGGAGCTATCGGGGCATCCACTTCTTCCTGCTGTTGGAATCCTGAAGCTGTCAGTCGGGGAATCTGCAACCCTGTTCGAGCCTCCACCCAGGCCAGCATCGGCGACAGAAGAAATCAAAAAAATTCTGAGGCATTCCATTTCCAGTTATGAAGAGTTCCCCACCAGTATCATCTTCAGAAAAATTCCCTATCAAGCTCTGCGGCATAAACTTCATCTGTCTATCCTCCCTCGCAGAAAGCAGGCAGAATCAGCTTCACAACTTTTGATCGCTTTTAGTCCAAGTTCCCCTCCCCGCTTGGCCGGCTGAAGGCCCCTCCCTGTGCGGAGGTAGTTTTAGTTGTATTATCACTTAACCCCCACCCCAAGATCCCCCTCCTGTGAGAGGTGTAGTATTGTAATCATTTGAGCAGGTCAAGCTACCCCGGCGCGGCGTGTGGGGATCCACCCGCCTCCCCGCTCGCCCTCGTCTCCGAACAGGACCGGTTTCTTCAAACCGGTCGAGTAAGTGCTCCAAAACCTTGCTCATTAGTGCTTGTCTTTCAATATTAGTTCTTAGTTCCGCTGGCCGTGAGAGTGAGAGCTCGATCCTCAAGCCCCGTAGCCTTGAGTGATCACCGTGGGGAAGAGTGAAACCGGTGCCTTTGGCACTTTGTCGGTCCCATTAAATTGGGCTTCCACATCCTTTGGGAATCAAATCTTGGCCTTGCTGGCCTTCTACCAGCAAGGTCCCAACCCTCACATCCTCTACTTGGCATTGCCAAGTCACCCCGGGCTTGGGTGAGCGACGATAGAGCGGTGGCCCATATCGGCCCGTTTAAATGCGATTGTGCTTGCTTGCTTAAGTCCAAGGGTGTGTCACATCAATTGATATCAGAGCAAGTCATTGACTTGTCTATATCACGTCTAAGTCCTAAGACCTTTGCATTGTGTGCCCAACTTCATTTTCCCCTCATCTTGCATGTCCACCCGTAGTGGTGCTAGTTACCGACCCGATCCATCATCTTCGGTTCCACCCATGGATCCCAATCCTCAACTCAACCAAGGAGCTCCTTGGGAGGAACCCCAAGGCCAAATGAATAGAGTAGATGCTGCCCTTGCTAACATTCTAGCCCAACTTGAGTCCCTTTCTACTCGACTTACTCGGCTAGAAGAGCATGAGTTCCACCCAAGGGAGCATGAACCAAGAGTCCACCCTCCACATGATGAACATCATAGGGAAGATATCCACCCAAGGGATCATGAACCAAGAGTCCGCCCTCCACATGTTGAACCTCATAGAGAAGATATCCACCCAAGGAATCATGAACCAAGAGTCCACCTTCCACATGGTGAACCTCATAGAGAAGATATCCACCCAAGGAATCATGAACCAAGAGTCCACCTTCCACATGGTGAACCTCATAGAGAAGATATCCACCCAAGGAATCATGAACCAAGAGTCCACCTTCCACATGGTGAACCTCATAGAGGAGATATCCATCCAAGGAATTATGAGCCAAGAGTCCACCCTCCATATGTTGAATTTCATAGAAATGAGTTCCACCCAAGGAACAATGAACCATGGGACCACCCTCCATATGATGAGCCTCATAGGGATGTGTTCACCCCAAGGAATAATGGACCAAGAGCCCACCATCCATATGTTGAAAATAATAGGAAGGACTTTGATTTTGACCCCTACCATGACTATGAGAGGCCTCGCCACCATCACATTCATGAAAGGCGTCCACGGGACGATCCGGATGGCCCTCTCTTAAGGATGATCAAGGTAGAAGCCCCAAACTTTGATGGTTCCCATGAACCAAGTGTCTACTTAGAATGGGAGACCGCCATGAACCAATACTTTGAATGGTACCCCATGTCTGACCAAAGGAGAGTAAGATTGGCCAAAATGCATCTCACCAAATTGGCCAAAACTTATTGGCTAAACCAAGAGGGATTAAGAAGGATTAGGCGGCAAGAACCTATTGACACTTGGGAAGGCATGAAGAACCAACTTAGGAATAAATACCTACCCTAATCCTACCACCAAATGCTCTTAGATGAATGGCAAAGCCTTACCCAAGAAGGGAAGACCGTGGTTGAATACATTGAAAAATTTGGCTCCTATCTTTTGAAGTGTGGAGTCCATGAAGACTCGGCCGTCACCTTGTCCCGTTTTAGGAATGGGCTCCAAAGCCACATCAAGAGAGAGCTCTTCATGAGAGATGTTCACAACCTTGAGCTAGCCTACCAAATAGCAAGGGGTGTTGAGAGATTTGCTAGGATCCCTCGGTTTGCTACTCCCCAACCGGTCGATCCTAAAAATATGGGACCACGACCCATTCCGGTCACCCCCATGAGAGCCCCTAGCCCAAGTGGGAATGCCCCATTAAGGCCTTACAACCCTCCTCCTACCATCACTCCAAACAAGCCCACCCCTAGTCACCCTCCTCCACGGAGGGAAGACATTCCCAAAGGCCCAAATGTAGGAACCACTCCGGGTAGCGGGCATCAACAATGCTATAGATGTAAAGGGTTTGGTCACTTTACGGGGCAATGTCCATCCAAAGGACTATCTAGTTTACTTATTGAGGAGGAAGCTCCCCCACCCCAAGGGGAACTTGAGGGTGTTGTTGAGGACCATGAGGCCTCCCTAGATTGGGAAGAAGAGTATGAGGCCCAATACCTTGAATCGGGACTAGATCACACCACTCTACCTACCAACTCCCATCTAGGAGTGATTAGATGCACCCTCACCAAACCCTAAGAAGAGGATTGGCGTCGAACCTCAATCTTTCACACCTTTGTCAAGATAGGGAGCCATGAAAGAAAGGTGATCTTGGCTAGTGGGAGTTGTGTCAATGCCGTATCCTCTGATACCGTTAAGCTCCTTGGGCTTGCTATCACCCCCCATCCAAATCCTTACCGAGTCTCATGGATCAACAAAAACTCCATCCCGGTCAACACCCAATGCCTTGTGCCCCTCACCTTCTCTTCATATCATGGACAAATTTGGTGTGACATCATCCCCATGGAAGTAGGAAGCATCCTACTAGGAAGACCTTGGCTTTATGATGTAGATGCCACCATCTTGGGTAGGACCAACACATGTACTTTTGAACATGAGGGTAGGACTATCCGTCTCAACCCCTCCCCACCACGTCCCATGCCCAAGAGAGACACTCTCCCTCAAGGACACGACCCCACCACCACACAAGTTTTGGGAAACTCTACCCCTCCAACCCCATCCGTCACCCAAACTCCCAAACAAAGTGGGACCTCGGGGTTGACCAAGGGTCTTCATCTCATCATTAGGAAAGAGCTTGAAAGGGAGATAGATCAAGGAGCACCACTATGTGCGGTGATCATTTGCCTAGGAGAGCCCACTCCCACCAACCCACATCCTATAGAAATCTGGCATCTCCTAGAAGAATTTCATGATGTGTTCCCGGTCGAGCTCCCGGACCAACTCCCTCCCATGCGTGATGTGCAACACGCAATTGATTTAGTTCCGGGAGCCACCCTCCCAAACCTTCCTCATTATCGCCTCAATCCCACGGAGTATGCTGAACTTCGTAGGCAAATAGAGGAACTCATTAGGAAGGGCTTCATCCAAATAAGCAAAAGTCCATGTGCCGTCCCGGCCCTTCTAACTCCCAAGAAAGATGGATCTTGGCGGATGTGTGTGGATAGCCGGACTATTAATAAGATCACCGTCAAGTATAGGTTCCCCATCCCTAGGCTTGATGACATGCTTGATATGCTAGCTGGAGCCACTATTTTCTCCAAAATTGACCTTAAGAGTGGCTATCACCAAGTTAGGATAAGACCCGGGGATGAGTGGAAGACGGCTTTCAAGACCAAGGATGGTCTCTTTGAATGGTTAGTCATGCCTTTTGGGCTTTCAAATGCCCCAAGTACTTTCATGCGTCTTATGACGGAGGTCCTTAGGTCTTTCATTGGGATCTTTCTAGTGGTCTACTTTGATGACATACTCATCTATAGTCAATCCCAAGAGGCTCACCTTGACCACCTTAGGCAAGTTTGCACCGTCCTCCGACAAGAAAGCCTATTTGCCAACTTAGAGAAGTGCCACTTCATGACCACACCCATCACCTTCCTAGGATTTGTGGTGTCTACCAAAGGTGTCTCCATGGACCCCGACAAGGTCCAAGCTATTCTTGATTGGCCGGAACCCCACACCCTTCATGAGGTCCGGAGTTTCCATGGATTGACAACATTCTATAGGAGGTTTATTCATAGATTTAGCACTATCACTGGCCCTATCACCGATTGCCTCAAGAAGGGGACTTTTGTGTGGACCAAATCAGCCTCTAAAGCCTTCCAAGAACTCAAGGAGAAGTTGACCCAAGCCCCGGTCCTATGCCTACCCGATTTCTCTAAAGTCTTTGAAGTCACATGTGATGCATCCGGGATCGGAATAGGAGGGATTCTTAGCCAAGAGGGACACCCGGTAGCCTTATTCAGTGAGAAGCTATGTGATGCCAGGACAAGATACTCCACTTATGACAAGGAGTTCTATGCCGTGGTTCAGTCCCTCTGACATTAGAGGCACTACTTGTTGCCCAAAGAATTTGTCATCTTTTCCGACCATGAGGCCCTCAAATACCTCAACTCCCAACAAAAGCTAAATGCCAGACATGCTCGATGGGTTGAGTTCATCCAATCCTACACTTTTGTCATCAAACACAAAGCTGGGAGTGAGAATCGAGCGGCGGATGCCCTTAGTAGGAAAGTTTCCTTGTTATCCACTATCCAAGTGGAAGTGACCGGATTTGATAGGCTCAAGGATGAGTACCCTAGCTGCCCCGACTTTGGGCACATCTATACCACCTTGACCACCCATTCTAGGAAGGAATATAAGGGATTTGTCTTAGAGGATGGGTTCCTCTTCAAGGGACCAAAGCTTTGCATCCCACGGACCTCACTCCGTGACTTCTTGATTTGGGAATTACATGCGGGAGGGCTAGCTAGTCATTTTGGAGTCCACAAAACCATTGGTCTAGTTGAGGGACAGTTTTATTGGCCAAGTCTCAAGAGAGATGTAGGCAAGATAGTGGGTCAATGCCGAACATGTGCTTCGGCCAAACAGGTGAAGCAAAACACTGGCCTATATACCCCACTCCCCATCCCCGACGGTCCATGGCAAGACTTGAGCATGGACTTTATCCTAGGATTACCCAAGACTCAAAGAAAGCATGACTCCATCTATGTGGTAGTTGATTGGTTTTCCAAGATGGCCCACTTCATCCCATGCTCCAAAACCTCCGATGCCTCCCATGTGGCCCGGTTGTTCTTTGATGAGGTTATCCGTCTCCATGGGCTACCTAAGACCATAGTCTCCGATAGGGATGTCAAATTCACTAGCTACTTTTGGAAGACTCTTTGGCACATGATGGGTACCCTCCTCAAATTCTCCACGGCCTATCACCCCTAAACAGACGGCCAAACCGAAGTTGTCAATCGAAGTCTAGGGAACCTCCTTAGGTGCCTTGTTGAGGATCGTCCGAGAAATTGGGATCTCATTCTACCTCAAGCTGAGTTTGCATATAACAACTCCATCAATAAGTCCATAGGGATGAGTCCATTTGAAGTCGTGCATGGGTACAAGCCAAGGAAACCCTCAGATCTCATTCCCCTTCCCCAGCATGCTAGAGTGTCTATTTCAGCTGAATCATTTGCCCAGCATATTAGAGAACTGCATGAGGAAATTTGTGAGCACATAAGCAAAAAGAATGAGGCTTATAAGAGGCGGGCCGACTCTCATCGGCGTCACCAAGAATTCCATGAGGGTGACTTTGTGATGGTAAGGATGGAGAGGCTCTCCCCGGGAGCCACCTCCAAATTGAGGCCACGTGGGGCTGATCCCTTCCAGGTCCTGAGACGCATTGGTGTAAATGCCTATGAGTTAGATCTCCCCGAGGAATATGGGGTAAGTCCCACATTCAATGTCACCGACTTAGTGCCATATAAGGGACCCACGGTGGTACCCAGTGAGGAGATTGAGCCTATTCCTTCCCTTGAGAGAGCACCCACCTGTGAGGAGAGACCACCAGCCAAGAGAGCCCAGCATGAACGCATAGAACAAATATTGGATGAACAAGTCACTACCACTCGGAGCAAGGTATACGAGCGCTATCTCGTCAGGTGGAAGGATCGGCCTCCTTCGGAGGATTCATGGGTGAGTCGGGAGGATCTCCAGCAGTTGGATCCCGACCTTCTCGAGCAGTACCACAGCCAGATGGACCCCTACTCGACGGAGTCAAGCTCTTCGCAGCCCAAGGGATTTGATGAAGGTATCACCCGTGACTCCCTTTGGCTCAGGTCTTCCTCACACTCTGGCACCATTTGAGTTCGGGCCTCTCTCCATAAAGGCCCAATTATCCTTTTTGTGCTTTCTATTTGAGTCATTTGATGTAATTTTCATTTTCTTGAGTCATGTCCCTAGGTCTTGTGTTTATTTTCCTAAGTTTGAGTGTCATTATGTTGTTTAGTTAGCTATTGGGCCCATTTCATTAGGCTTGGCCCAAGAGCCCCCCTACCCCCTCGGTTATTTGTCATTGAGTCTTTTGTCAGGGTCTTATTGTAAAATGTGGGTTGACTATATATAGGGCCCCATTCCCTTCATTTGGAACTAATGAATGAATCAATGCAAAATTTCCAGTTAAGAGTTCACATTTAGTTCTAGTGGAGTGATTCCAATAGTGGGTGAGAGACCCTAGGGGAGAGATTCCCCACCCCACCCAACCTTCTCTCTCTTCCTCTTTCTCTCTCCTTGGTTCGCCCCTTTCCCTCTCTCCTCCTCCCAACCACCTCCAACCACCACCTACCTTCATTAAGGCCACTCCACTTCCCCACATTCCATTTACTCCCTCTCCTAGTCCCAAGAGTAGAACCCCCAATCCCTACTCCACCTCCCCAACCACCAACCACCCCATCCCTTTCCCAACACCCCTTTGCCCTCTCCCCATGCAATCCTTCACTTCCCTAGGCCCATTTGAAATTTGAAACCCTTCCCTCCACTTGTTTGGCCGCCCCTCTCTCCTCCCCTTCAGCCTAGGTCGCCCTTCTCTTCCTCCATTCTCCACCATCCTTTGCACACCCCATCATCCTCCCTCCAGCTGAAACCTGCGCCCTCCCCTTCTTCCTCCACCTCCCCTCTACCTCTAGCACCATTCCATAACCCCCACATCTTCCCACCACCAATCCCCATCCCCCCCCTTCACCATATACTTCCTTCTTCTTATTCTTCCTAGGTCAAGTGAAGACTATGTCAAAGTTGCTGCTTGCAGTCCAGAAGATGTAGATGAACCAGTATCTTGCAGCAGCCACCGCGACCTCCTCCCTGTGAATCTGAAGACCCAAGAGGCATCCACGGAAGCGTCTGCCTATCTTCTTCGCAACGGCGGTGGTTTCATCCCCATCTGAGCTCCGAGCTGACCGGGCGATCCGTTCTCCCACAACTGCGCAGAGCTACCCCTGCTGAGCACCTGAGCCGGAGTAGAAGCTCTGCCACGACGAACCTAAGAAGATTCAGGCCAAGAATTCTTTTGAAAAGTTGTTCCTCTTCCTGTCTACTTCCAGAATCAATAAGCAGAACTTCGATCGACGTCCGTGGGCCAGAGTTATCAATTTTCTCCCTCGGGTACGCGGTTCTGCTTCCCACAATCTGCACCAACCTGTCCTCATTGTTCTGAGTCCACCGGTCTTCTCCGGCATCGTTTAGCTTCCCCGCCAGTTCTGCTGCTAAGAGGACTCGTTTACGATTCCAACAACTCTAGCGGTAATCGATTCAGAGTTTGGGAGCTGTCGGGGCATCCACTTCTTCCTGCTGTTGGAATCCTAAAGCTGTCAGTCCGGGAATCTGCAACCCTGTTCGAGCCTCCACCCAGGCCAGCATCGGCGACAGAAGAAATCAACAAAATTCTGAGGCATTCCATTTCTAGTTACGAAGAGTTCCCCACTGGTCTCGTCTTCAGCAAAATTCCCTATCAAGCTCTGCGACATCAACTTCATCTGTCTATCCTCCCTCGCAGAAAGCAGGCAGAATCGGCTTCACAACTTTTGATCGCTTTTAGTCCAAGTTCCCCTCCCCGCTTGGCCGGCTGAAGGCCCCTCCCTGTGCGGAGGTAGTTTTAGTTGTATTATCACTTAACCCCCACCCCAAGATCCCTGATGCGGGATGAGACACGGACACGACAAGCTCGCGATCGTCCCTTAACGAGGGAAGCGTCGGACGTGCGCGGTTGAGAAACCGGCAAGAGCTAGGGTGGTCGGCTCGCACTTTCATGCCCGGATCGGGTCACGGAACGGTCACGCTCTCTCTCGTAGCAGCGGTGAATGATAATATAGCGAGCTAACGGACTTAAAGCATGCTCTCTAGCAGTGGCATAAACAAGTATATATGAAAATAAGCAAATGCCGAGTCTAGGGAGCGAGAACGATACCTCCACGCGCTCGGCGTGGGGAAGACGGACCCGGCTGAAAACTCGTACTCCCGGGAAACTTAACACACAATAATTACAGCAATGGGAACATGCCCACTCCACGCAGGGAGGTAAAGGGCTATACAAATGGGCCCGGGAGGACCGAATTCGGGTTGACGGGCAGCTTCATGTGTTGATTCGGCTACACGCGTGTTCACGACCGTGGGGCCCATGTGCTGTCCGGAGGGGCCGTGTGGGACCCGGTGGTACCGCTGTAGTGGAGACACTTGGAGAAGCGCTCCCCGGGCTGGCGGCACGCTGGTTCGCCGGCCGGAGGCCGGGCGGCTCCGTTCGGCACCGGTCGGAAAAATCGATCAGAAATCTGCCGGTTCTGTATTTCAGCGCGCGCTCCGGCGAGAACGGACGCTGCGATCAGCACCGGTGCCGGAATGCGACGAGATCAGAGCCGTTGAAAAGCTGCTTCGAAGTACTGCAATCTAGTGGCCTTCAAAAAAATTCACCAGATTTATACTTTGTGTTGGTGAATTTTATATGCTGTTGTTGTACAGTAACCGAAGACTCAGATCTGCAGAGAACGTTCCTATTGATTGCCTTTGACCGTGAAGTAGATGTCCGAATTGGAAGATGTGTTCTTCAGCGAGGTTGTAGGAAATCGAACAAGGAAACCAGGACTATTTTTGTATCTAGATTTGGAGGTGGTGGTGATTTGTTATGATTTTGGAAGTGGAGGGTGCTCGGATATGGGATCTGACTAAAAACACTATATCAGAGGAAGAACACGAATTTCTAAAAATATATAGAAGGCTGATAAAAAATTAAAAAAATTTGTGGAGGTAGGAAGTGATAGACAGAACTCTCAATAAAATTGGGATGGTTTGAAAAAATCAAAAAGGTGGTCGGAGGGGGAGAACTCATAGGTTCTGTCACTGTAGACAGAAACCTGGCAGATCTGGGATGACAGGTTGGACGAAAACGTAAAAATACTAAACGATGGAATTTTGGCGTGAAAATTTAGGTGGATCTTGAGATGCAAGGGCTGAACACACCATACAAAATTCAGATCAATCGAAGCTCATGGCTGAGACAGACAATTCGTGGACGCTGCTATGGTCGGACGAAGATAGAACTGTAGAGGCGGCTCGATGGCAGCACGAACGGCGGCGGCGGCGGCACAGACGATCACCGGAGGTTGAGAGGAGGGGATATGAGGTAGAAACACTCTAGATCTGGGGTTGGGGAGGGAAGAACAGCAGGGGAGGAGAGAGGGGCGCACCAAGCTCCTTGCTTACACACAAAAATTCTGATTTTTCATTGAATTTCACATGAAAATACAAGCTTATATATGGTTTACATCAAATGCAATGTGGACCCTTGGATCTAGGGAAGGGGAATCAAGGGCTGGGATTAAGTGTGAATCACACACAAAAATTAATAATCTAATAAGGGGAGAGGGGCGCCCCATTGACCATATAGTAGAAGGTTGAATGGGGGTAGGTGGCCAACCATGGAATCTTGACCCATTTAACCCCATGTGTCCATATGACCAGCCCACCATTCTAGATGTCCACCTTGGATAGTTGACCAGCCCCACAAGGTGACATGGACCAATGGGAGAGGGCTGAGGGCCCCCTTGATGGTCCTACTGACAAATTACATAGAAATCCACACAATCCGTGGGAATGACGCATTGGCTTATAAAGCCGTACAATTGCGCCTATACTTTCCCAAAGATATAAACACAAACTAAAAGGACATAAATGCAATATGAAAAGGTACTGGCTCGGTGTCGATTCCCATCAACTCTCCCAGGGTGGGAGGAACTCGACCCCGTCGAGTAGGGGTAGGGATGCTCGAATACTCCGGCGGATCCGTCATCGTGCCAAGTAATGCGGGTACGCTCCACTCCAAATGATCGTCACCTGCTCATTCCATATATACGCGATATGCGCAAACTGCTATGGCCTGAAGGTGGACACTCCAGGTGGGGCACTCTCAAAAGGAAGGGAAGCGGCTCAAAAACTCACTAGGAATCACTGCTGAGTCCCTATAGGTGATTGATCCGGGTATAGATGTAGAATCGACCCCATACTCATCAAGTGAGTCCACTCGCCTCTTACTCATAAGAGACCGACAACGAGCTTGCACAAGACTCATGCAGACTTACCATGCAATACACACAACAATCGACTCGAAACACACCACACAAACAAACCACACAAGAAAACACACTGACTCATGCACGACTCGAGACTAAGGTGGTAGCATCAAGCCCACTAGGTGGCGGCATCCTGGGTGGCCGGAGAGTCGCCCAGCTCTTCCCCCAAGGCATAGTATTCATCGGCTAGTGCCTCATCGGCCACGTAATTGACATACTCAAGCTCGGGAGGTACAGATTCTCCAACACCTAGGGCTAGGGTGGTGCGAGCGGGACACTCGCTGGCAATGTGGCCAAACCCGTGACAGTGGAAACACTGTACTCTCGACCGACTACTCTCTCCTATAAAAGGGGCCTTACCCTTATCATCCCGTCGGGTAGGGGGTGTAGGTAGCAAAGGGGGAGATGTAGGTGCCTTGGACAATAGTGGAGGGGGTGCCGGTGCCAGAGGACGGGTTATAGGAGCCGGGGGACGGGCAACGGGTGCCGGTGGTTGGGGTGGGAATAGATCCCGGGGTGGAGGAGGGCGAGGCCGTGGAGCGAAGTGCTCCTGACGGGTGGGCTCCTGAGGTCGAGCCATGGGAGGCCGCTGATGTGGGCCTATGGAGTGACGGGGCTCGGTACTACGGAGAGGGGTGGGGCCCAACCGATGGCTAGACTCGAACTCTCCCTCAAATTGCTCTATCTCGAAAGCAACCTGGTATGCCTCTTCCAACGTCTTGGCATTGCGGCGGAAAAGCTCATACTGGTAGTGTGGCTGCAAACCACGTCGAAAGCGGGACACGGGCATAGTACTCTCCTCCGTGACACCACATCGTAGAAAGTACTCATCAAACTCCGTGATGTATTCGGAGACGGACCGGTCTCCCTGGCTAAGACTTTGCCATCTATCGATGAGTCGCTGGCGGTATGTGGGAGGAAGATACTTTTGCCGAAGTTTATTCTTCATCTCGGCCCATGTGTCAATTGGGGGTTCTAGCCGTTGAAGTAGCATGCTCTCCACATTCTTCCAATAGGTTTGCGCCTGCCCCATGAGCTTCATGGTGGCAAATCGGACCCTTCGGCGCTCCGACATATCATACCACTCAAAATAACGGTCCATGCCGAACTCCCAATCTAGGTAGACTTTCAGATCCAAAGACCCGTAAAAAGAGGGAGGATCCGCTCGCACGGTCTTAAGGACCCTATCATCATCCTCATCTCGTTGTGGCTGAAAACCACGACGGCATTGACAATACCCATCATAGGCATTGTCGGACCCATAGTCCTCGAGACCAAGGTCACGGTGCGGTAGTTCGGGAACCCGAGGAGGGGCGGGTGGAGGAGCCTGTGGTGGCTGGTTTTGGGCCGCGGGAGCGGCTTGGACTTGGGCCATGGGAGCGGGTTGGACTTGGGCCACCGCGGGAGGAGGCGCGGGTGGGCCTTGGCCTGCCCCAGGAGGGTCCCCGTGTGTCATCCTATCTAACCGCCCAACGAGGTCTTAGACCGACCTATCGGAGGTCTCCATGCGTCCCTCCATGGCTCTAAGGTGACCATCCATATTATCGGAGAAAGTCTGAAAGTTAGCATCGGATTGGTCCAACCTAGTCATAATGGCCATCATCGCCTCGTGTAGGGAGTGGAAGTCTCCCGAGGCGCCATCTCGTGGGTTAGCCATGGGGGAAGGGCGATGGTATTGGGTACCTCACCGAGTGGGCATGCAACGACACGGACTAGGAAACACCGACTAATGCAAATGCACACTAATATGATGCACCGAGACCTAAACCAATATCCGGTACGTGGCGGAGATAATCGACCCGAAGGTCACTCGCACAAGTGTGCGGCCTTCCCGATAGGCGTAGCCTAGCGTTCGGACAACACCTTTTGATATACCAAATTATCGGGATGAAATGTAATTTAAAAACACTCTCTTTTTATGTTTTAGAAATATGATGATCCTAGACTCGACTTAAACCGACTAATGACTAGACATAAATGACTCTTTTTTTTTGTTGTTTTTGGACACCCTAGACTCAAACTCGCTCTGATACCAAATTGATGCGGGATGAGACACGGACACGACAAGCTCGCGATCGTCCCTTAACGAGGGAAGCGTCGGACGTGCGCGGTTGAGAAATCGGCAAGAGCTAGGGTGGTCGGCTCGCACTTTCGTGCCCGGATCGGGTCACGGAACGGTCACGCTCTCTCTCGTAGCAGCGGTGAATGATAATATAGCGAGCTAACGGACCTAAAGCATACTCTCTAGCAGCGGCATAAACAAGTATATATGAAAATAAGCAAATGCCGAGTGTAGGGAGCGAGAACGATACCTCCACGCGCTCGGCGTGGGGAAGACGGACCCGGCCGAAAACTCGTACTCCCGGGAAACTTAACACATAATAATTACAGCAATGGGAACATGCCCACTCCACGCAAGGAGGTAAAGGGCTATACAAATGGGCCCGGGAGGACCGAATCCGGGTTGACGGGCAGCTTCGTGTGTTGATTCGGCTACACGCGTGTTCACGACCGTGGGGCCCACGTGCTGTCCGGAGGGGCCGTGTGGGACCCGGTGGTACCGCTGTAGTGGAGACACTTGGAGAAGCGCTCCCCGGGCTGGCGGCACGCTGGTTCGCCGGCCGGAGGTCGGGTGGCTCCGTTCGGCACCGGTCGGAAAAACCGATCGAAAATCTGCCGGTTCTGTATTTCAGCGCGCGCTCCGGCGAGAACGGACGTTGCGATCAGCACCGGTGTCAGAATACGACGAGATCAGAGCCGTTGGAAAGCTGCTTCGAAGTACTACAATCTAGTGGCCTTCAGAAAAATTCACCAGATTTTTACTTTGTGTTGGCGAATTTTATATGCTGCTGTTGTACAGTAACCGAAGACTCAGATCTGCAGAGAACGTTCCTATTGATTGCCTTTGACCGTGAAGTAGATGTCCGAATTGGAAGATGTGTTCTTCAGCAAGGTTGTAGGAAATCGAACAAGGAAATCAGAACTATTTTTGGATCTAGATTTGGAGGTGGTGGTGATTTGTTATGATTTTGGAAGTGGAGGGTGGTCGGATCTGGGATCTGACTAAAAATACTGTATCAGAGGAAGAACACGAATTTCTAAAAATATATAGAAGGCTGATAAAAAATTAAAAAAAAATTTTGACGTAGGGAGTGATAGACAGAACTCTCAGTAAAATTGGGAGGGTTTGAAAAAATCAAAAAGGTGATCGGAGGGGGAGAACTCAGAGGTTCTGTCACTGTAGATAGAAACCTGGCAGATCTGGGATGACAGGTTGGACGAAAACATAAAAATACTAAACGATGGAATTTTGGCGTGAAAATTTAGGTGGATCTTGGGATGCAAGGTCTGAACACACCATACAAAATTCAGATCAATCGAAGCTCATGGATGAGACAGATAATTCGTGGACGTTGCTGTGGTCGGACGAAGACAGAACTGCAGAGGCGGCTCGATGGCGGCACGAACGGCGGCGGCGGCGGCACAGACGATCACCGGAGGTTGAGAGGAGGGGATAGGAGGTAGAAACACTCTAGATCTGGGGTTGGGGAGGTAAGAACAGCAGGGGAGGAGAGAGGGGCGTACCAAGCTCCTTGCTTACACACAAAAATTCTGATTTTTCATTGAATTTCACATGAAAGTACAAGCTTATATATGGTTTACATCAAATGTAATGTGGACCCTTGGATCTAGGGAAGGGGAATCAAGGGCTGGGATTAAGTGTGAATCACACACAAAAATTAATAATCTAATAAGGGGAGAGGGGCGCCCCCTTGACCATATAGTAGAAGGTTGAATGGGGGTAGGTGGCCAACCATCGAATCTTGACCCATTTAACCCCATGTGTCCATATGACCAGCCCACCATTCTAGATGTCCACCTAGGATAGTTGACCAGCCCCACAAGGTGACATGGACCAATGGGAGAGGGCTGAGAGCCCCCTTGATGGTCCTACTGACAAATTACATAGAAACCCACACAATCCGTGGGAATGACGCATTGGCTTATAAAGCCGTACAATTGCGCCTATACTTTCCCAAGGATATAAACACAAACTAAAAGGACATAAATATAATATGAAAAGGTACTGGCTCGGTGTCGATTCCCATCAATCCCCCTCCTGCGAGAGGTGTAGTATTGTAATCATTTGGGTAGGTCAAGCTACCCCGGCGCGGCGTGTGGGGATCCACCCGCCTCCCCGCTCGCCCTCGTCTCCGAACGGGACCGGTTTCTTCAAACCGGTCGAGTAAGTGCTCCAAAACCTTGCTCATTAGTGCTTGTCTTTCAATATTAGTTCTTAGTTCCGCTGGCCGTGAGAGTGAGAGCTCGATCCTCAAGCCCCGTAGCCTTGAGTGATCACCGTGGGGAAGAGTGAAACCGGTGCCTTTGGCACTTTGTCGGTCCCATTGAATTGGGCTTCTGATAACGTGAAAATTCGTCGTTTAAAACATGCGTATCAATCTTAAAATTTCCAACTCGCACTAGATGAAGGTAAGACGTAATAAGGTGGCGAGAAGGGTCGAATCCACAGGGAAGAAGAGATTTTTAAAGTTAAAAACCTTGGAGTCCTTTAAAAAATACTTGTGATTTGGATTTGCTTAAAGAAAATAGTGAAATGGTGAACAAACCAAACACTTAATTGAACATACCATGACTATGCGCTTATGCTATAGAAAATAATTGCATGAAGTAGAAAGAAGATATAGAAGAAAGAGAGAGAGAGGGAAGAAGAGCAAGAACTAGATCAAGAGAACAACTCCTTTCATTAACTTAAAAGAAAGAGTACATGAAATTTGAAACAAGTTTATACTAATGACACAATGAGATTACAATGAAGTGAAATATCACAAAAGTAATAACACAAGAAAAGCCTAGAGTTTAGAGTTTGGAGATGGTAGCAGCAATGGTGATGTTAGCGCCGTCCTCTCTTGGCCTTGGATCACGAACAACCTTATGGAAGATGTCGTCTACGCCGGGAGGAAGTCGCCTTCGTCGTTGAAGCAGTCTTTGGAGGGTGAATAACTTTGAACCCAAGAGGAATTATGGGATGCCCAAAAAGCAGAAGTTGAAGATGGGGAAGAGAGAAAAAACTTTAATGAAGAACTCAGAGAGAAAAGAAGAGAAGAAGGGCTTCAAAATGGAGATATAACCGAAGCTAGCACCTCGGATGAACAGTAAAAACACAGGATAACACCTTGAAAAAGAGATTATAACTTACAAATAATAGAGAATTAGAAGATGGTGTAGAAGAATAAGTTGTAGAAAATTTAAAAACAAAGGACTTTCATGAAGACAGTAAGAGGAGAAAATGATGAGAAGGGGGAGAAATATGGAAAAGAACAGAGAGAAACATGGGTTTGCAGATGAACAAGATAGCCCAGTGAAAAATACGAAATAGTTTAAAAACTAGAAGGAACTAGAAGATGCTATAGAAGAAGAAGTTGTAGAGAACTTAAACACAAAGAACTTTGATGAAGAGTGCATGATCTGAAAACGAACTTACAAGGGAGAACTCGGAGGCCTAAGGTTGGGAGAGAAATTGCCAAAAGAAGAACACCCTTCTCCTTCTTGTCATGGACTATTTATAGGAAAAGTTGGGTAGATGGAGGGTGGAGATTGTATCAAAGGAGATGGATGGATATGATTTAAGTAGAATATGATGCATGGGGAAGAGAAAAAGTAGGTGAGTACACCCTCCTTGGGCTTTGGACAACCCCCTTCCCAAGACTCATCATTCCTCTCCTTTATTTCAAACTTTGAATTTAATTTTCCCTCCAACCGAAATATGTGTTTCTTTTCTTCAATTTCAAACTTTTGAAATCTATTTTCCCTCCAATCAAAATATGTGCTTTTGACTTGGTCAAAGTAGTGGTGACAGTTTTGCCCTCGGTTTCTTTTGTAATTGCCTTTGGTGTCCTACACACACATAATTGTACTTTAGTCCATAAAAATTATCATAATGTGCACATAAATCTTAAATGCTCATGATTAATTATGCAATGGAGAATTAATGCTCATGGCCCTCAACTTTAATTCATTAAATAATATCACCAAATTAATCAATTTACGTGAAATACCTAATTTATATGTAAAGTTAAGATTAATGATGGGACATGCATAATTATCTAATTATATGCACATAAAACGGTGTACATGTGATGAATTATTATCGAAAGTGAACACTTATCACACCTCCCAACTTACTCATTGCTAGTTCCTTAGCAATACAAATAAAATTGAAATTTAGGACTAACAAGAGTTTATAAAATTCATACTCTCATATCCAGCTCTCCCTTCATAGAATCAACCAAAGATTAAGAATCTGGAATCATTAATACACACTAGCCATACGTAGGAACTACATGATCAAGAATTCAAATCAAAGCTCAATAGCACTTGTGCATATATAACTACCAAATCAACAGCTTAGACAATTGCGTCCCCCATTCGCTATTCCAAACAAATACCTTTCAACCCTGCACCTCTTGGATCAGAGCATTATATATATTAACTTTTTGTCTGCCTTATTGCTTTGTCCCTTTGGGATCTTTTATACCACACATGATGTTACACTACCCTTCACTGCTCAACGCGAACCTCGAGTCTTACCTTAGGAGAAGCAGGCCCGGTTTCACAGATCAAGGTTCCCTTTTTCATTTTACGCGAACCTCAACACGTCTTAGGTGAAGTAGGCATCCGGTTACTAAGACTAGGGGCATTTTTCATGGTGTATTTTTTTCTTCTTTTTTTCTCTTTTTTTGTACCATTACGCTTATTTGATAGATAATTTGGCAGAAAGCTTTGTAAAAAGATCTCTTTTCTTAAGAAGTGCAGAATATCAGACATCATACCAAAAATAGTAGAGGGCTTGTCTTCTTGTTTCATTAGTGTGCAACATGAATTCCTTTTTTTTTCTTCTTCTTCTTCTTTTTTTTTTCAAAGTGCACATGAACTTTAAAGGGATTCTTATGTCAGTTTTCCATGGCTATATTGACTAAATTTCCCATCATCCTTCTCCCTAGTCTTTTCTATTCCAGAATTATTTTTAAATTAAGCATGAATCATGAAACTCAAAATGGGATTTACATCTTTCTACTTTCATGGAATGATGACATGCAAGATAAAACTCCTATCAGGTTGTGCAATATGCATCATGAAAATTTTTCTCTCCCCCCCAACTTGAATGGCATTGTCCTCAATGACATGTAGAATATATGAACATGACAATGCATACATGAATGCTTGGGAAGGAAAGGTACAACCTGGGGTGCGCAGACGTGGCTATTTTGGTAGGCAATTTTGCGAACGACTTCTTCCAGCTCCTACAAACACAAATGAAAATGACTCACTAGATTTTTGAAGAGAAATGGTTGGGTTGCCTCCCAACAAGCGCTAAATTTAACGTCTTCAGCCAGACGACATTCTTGTATTTATCATGGGTCACTCAGTGGGATTGATTCCTTTGATAGAAGTTGTGTGTTCTCCAAGTAGAGTTTGAGACGCTGACCATTGACAGTGAAAATTTGACCATTTTTAGGATCTAGAATTTTGACAGCACCATGATCAAAGGCTTTGAGCACAACAAATGGTCCATCCCATCTAGACTTTAATTTTCGGGGAATAAGCGCAACCTTGAATTAAAGAGCCAAACTTTTTGATCAGGTTGAAATGATTTTCTCATAATGTGTTTATCATGGAAAGCTTTGGTCTTTACTTTGTAAATCTTGGCATTTTCATAGGCTTCATTCCTCAGCTCCTCCAACTCATTTAGTTGTAGGGTCCTATGAGATCCGACTTGGGCTAAGTTAAAATTGAACTGCTTAATAGCCCAATAGGCCCTATGCTCAAGTTCAACAGGTAGGTGACAAGCTTTTCCAAAGATTAACCTATATGGAGACATTCCAATGGGGGTTTTGTATGCTGTCCGATAGGCCCAAAGAGCATCATCCAATCTTTCGGACCAATCCTTCCTATCGGGCCTAACAGATTTCTGCAGGATGTTTTTGATCTCCCTATTGGATGTCTCCACTTGGCCACTTGTTTGTGGGTGATAGGGGGTGGCAATCTTATGAGTGATCCCATATTTCCCAAGAAGATCTCGGAATTAGGCATGAGTGAAATGAGAATCTCCATCACTAATGATCGCCCTCGGACACCCGAACCTTGAAAATATATTCTTTCGGATAAACTTCATGACAACTTTGTGATCATTAGTTCGGGTGGCAATGGCTTCAATCCATTTAGACACATAGTCGACTGCCACAAGAATGTACTCATATCCGAATGATGGCGGAAAGGGCCCCATAAAATCAATTCCCCAAACATCAAAGATTTCGACCACTAGAATGGGGTTGAGTGGCATCATATCGCGTTTGCTCATGTTTCCAATGGCTTGACACCTAAGACAAGTCTTGCTAAATTCATAGGCGTCTTTGAAGAGAGTGGGCCAGAAGAATCCACTTTGCAACACTTTGGCGGCTGTTTTCTTTCCCGCGAAGTGTCCCCCACAAGATAGAGTGTGACAAAAATTCAGGACGCTTTGTTGTTCTTCCTCGGGGACACATCTCCTAATTATTTGATCTGGACCTACGTGGAACAATTCAGGATCTTCCCAGCAATAGTGTTTGATTTTGGCAAAGAAATGTTCTTTTTCATGTTTAGACCACCCATTAGGAATTTGTCTCACAGCTAAGTAGTTGACAATGTCTGCGAACCATGGGAGTTGACTATGGGTGATGGACAGGAGATGTTCATCTGGAAATGAATCTTGCAAAGGAGCATTATCAGTTGTGAGAATCCGAGAAAGATGATCGGTAACTTTATTCTCAGAACCTTTTTTGTCTCGGATCTCAAGATCAAATTCTTGGAGTAGGAGGATCCACCTAATGAGTCTAGGTTTGGCATCCTTTTTAGAGAATAAATATTTGAGAGCTGAGTGATCAGAGTACACAATGACTTTTGCCCCTAAGAGATATGATCGAAACTTTTCAAGGGCAAAGACAACAGCTAACAGCTCCTTTTCCGTGGTGGTGTAGTTAAGCTGAGCATCAGCGAGGGTGCGACTCGCATAATATATCACCACCGGACACTTGTCAATTCTTTGGCCTAGAACTGCCCCGATAGCATAGTCGGAGGCATCACACATGATTTCAAAAGGCAAAGACCAATTAGGAGATTGGAGAATGGGTGCCTTGGTCAAAGCCTCTTTAAGGGTATTGAAAGCCTCAAGGCAGGCATCATCTAAATGGAATGGAGTGTCTTTGGCCAAGAGAAGAGTTAACGGACGGGCAATCTTAGAAAAGTTACTTATGAACCGGCGGTAAAAACCGGCATGGCCGAGGAATGAACGAATTTGCCTCACAGAGGTCGGAGGAGGGAGATTAGAAATAAGGTCGATCTTGGCTTTATCCACCTCTATACCCCGTTCGGACACAATATGGCCCAAAACTATGCCATCTTGAACCATGAAGTGACTCTTTTCCCAACTAAGAACAAGGTTGGTTTCAATACATCTCGCAAGCACTTTCTTCAAATTTTCAAGCAGTTTTCAAATGACTCCCCAAACACAGAAAAATCATCCATAAAGATCTCCAAGAATTCTCCTACCATATCAGAGAAAATGGCCATCATGCACCTTTGAAAAGTGGCCGGTGCGTTGCAAAGACCGAATGGCATTCTCCGAAAGGCAAATGTTCCATATGGACAAGTGAATGTGGTCTTCTCTTGGTCTTCCGGATAAATGGCCACTTGATTGTACCCAGAATATCCATCTAGGAAACAAAAATATCTTTGGCCCGCCAATTTCTCTAGAATTTGATCAATAAAGGGGAGTGGAAAATGATCCTTTTTGGTCATGGCATTGAGTTTCCTATAATCGATGCACACTCTCCATCCTGTGGTGGGCCTAGTGGGCACATCTTCTCCTTGTTCATTTTGGACCACGGTGAGTCCCGATTTCTTAGGAACCACTTGAGTGGGACTCACCCATTGGCTATCCGATATGGGATAAATAATTCCCGCATCGAGCCATTTGACAACCTCCTTCTTCACCACCTCCTTCATATTCGGGTTCAACCTCCTTTGCATTTCCTGACTAGGTTTGGCGTTGTCCTCTATGTAAATGTGATGCATACAAATAGACGGACTTATCCCCTTAAGATCGGCTACTGTCCAACCTATGGCACTCTTGTGAGTCCTAAGGACTTCTAGGAGAAGTGTTTCTTGGGTAGGGGTAAGATTGGAAGCTAAGATAACAGGAAGGGTTTGATTGGGGCCTAGGAATGCATATTTGAGAGAGTCTGGAATGGGCTTAAGCTCAAGTTTAGGAGGGCTTTCAAGTGATGGAAGGGCTGGTTCATCTTGCAAAGCTGGAAGTGGTTCAACCTTATGCCAAATGCTACTATGATGAGGGGAATCTTGAAGAGCATTGACCTCCCTTATTTGACCCATGCCCAGATCATTCTCAATAAGTTCATCGTAGATGTCTATGAAGTGGCATTCTTCATCTAGGTCCAAATATTGGGAGGCTTTGAACACATTGAGAGAAACTTTTTGACCTCCGAATGAGATGTCCATCATCCCCGTAGCACAATTGATGTTGGCTTTTGCAGTAGCAAGGAATGGGCGGCCTAGGATGATTGGGGTGTGACTTAGCTCCGAGGAGGAGGCCATGTCAAGAATGAGGAAATCAACGGGGAAGTAGCAATCATGGACTTTCACAATCACATCCTCTATCAAACCTCGAGGGGTCTTGACTGAGCGATCGGCCAGTTGGAGAATGACGGGGGTTGGCTTGAGTTCCCCTATATCAAATTGCTCATAAACAGATGTGGGTAAAAGGTTGACACTAGCTCCTAAGTCGAGGAGGGCACGGTCAAAGGTTACACCACCTATATCACATGAGATGAGGGGAGCACCGGGATCCTTCAACTTTCTAGGGAGATTGTTCATCAAGACCGCACTAACATCCTCGGAGAGCCAAATTTTCTTAGGGGTCGACTTGGGCCCTCTTCTTGGAGTGCAAAGCTCTTTGAGGAATTTGGCGTAGGCCGGAACATGTTTTATGGCATCTAGGAGTGGAATATTGATGTGAACTTGTGAAAAGAGCTCCATGAATTCCTCATTTTGGGCTGGCCTAGTCTTAGTGGGCTTCGGTTCTAGGGCATTAGGAAAGGGGACCTTGGGTTGATAGAAATTTGGATCTTCATGGGCCTTTCCTTTCCCTTTAGGATCTCCCCCCAACTTATCTTGAGTGTAATCCTCCTTGCTTGCATCCTCATTATCTTGATTCTTTTCTATGGAATCTTGCAACTCCTTTCCATCCTTGTATGGGTCATCTAACACCTTCCCACTCCTCAAAGTTGAAATAGCCTTGACATTTTCAAATTGTGGGCCTTTAGGTTGGGCTTGTGGGATGGGTTGAGGTAGGAGGCCCGGTTGTGGAGGAAAACCCGGGGGTTGGTTTCTTGGGTTGGCCACAGGTTGACTTGGAAGTTGACCCACTTCTCTTCTCATTGTAGCTTCCGCCAATTGTCCTATTTGACTTTCCAACTTGGAAATGGATTGTTGTTGATTCAAGATAATTTGTTGGAGTTGATTGAATTTATCTTCAAAGTTGGATTGAGGCGGAGGTTGGTAAGTGGGTTGGCCTTGATTAGACTGAAAATGTGAATAGCCCATAGGAAGGAATTGAGCTTGTGGACCTCTACCAAATGGATTGAAGGTGTTGGGTTGGGTTTGAAATTGACTTTGCATGGGTTGCTTTTGGACTTGATGAATAGAGGGGTTGGTTGCTTGAGGTGGAGCTTGTTGGGATTTCCAAGAAAAGTTCGGGTGATTCCTCCAGCCCGGATTGTATGTGTTTGAAAATGGGTCATTATTGGGTTTAGAGAATCCTTGGGCTGCAAAGACTTGCTCCTGGATGGCAGGGGGTAATTGAGCCGCAGTTGGACACTCCGTGATGTGATGGGATGGGCTTGCACATAGAGTGCATGCCTCATGTGGAGTGACAGATTGACCCAAGTAGGAATGGGATGATGGTTGGCAAGAAGGGTCTTTCAAAGTCAAGAGTTGATCTAACTTTTGAGTCAGACTCTCTACTTTATCCAACTTTTGAGTGATGAGATTTATGTCCAATCTTGGTTCAAAATCACCCCGGGCCTTGATCTCATATAATCCGGCCCGCTTGGAGGGCCCAATGGATCTCTCATAGGATGATAAAGAAGCATGATTGATAGAATTCTCACTAAGCATTTCGAATAAATCATACGCCTCATCCTCACTTTTGCTCATGAATGCCCCTCCACATGATGCATCTACCATTTGTCTAAATTGATAGGATAGACCCTCATAAAAAGCTTGGACTATTTGCCATTTGGACAACCCATGGTGAGGACACTTCCTAAGCAATTCCTTCAGTCTTTCCCATGACTCATGCATTTGTTCCCCTGGAGTTTGGGTAAAACCCGTGATTGCCCTTCTCATAGTATTGGTGCGGCCTATAGGGTAGAACTTCTTCAAAAATTCTTGTTGCATCTCGGCCCAAGTTCTCATTGGCTTTCCTATAGTGCCTAACCAATATTTAGCCTTATCCTTAAGAGAGAATGGAAAGAGGGTCAATCTAAGGGCATCATCCGAGAAATTTTAGATTTTTACCGTGGAACAAATTTCTAAAAATTCATCAATGTGCTTGTAGGGGTCCTCATTGGTATTTCCATAAAATGAGGGGAGCATTTGAATTGTGCTTGACTTGATCTCATAATGGATGGCTTGATTTTGAGGAATGTAAATGCAAGATGGAGGTTGATATTGGTTGGGAATGAAATAATCCTTCATTTGCTTTGGAGGATTGGAATTTCCGGCCATGAGATTTTGGTGGTGAGGTCCTTGATTTTCGGCCATAAGATCTTCTTGGAGATCGTCTCTTGGATACAAGACTATCTCTATTTCCTGAATGGGTCCTAATAGATTTGGATGTTGTGATCTTCTTCCTTGCATAAACTAGGACGCAGAGAGATGAGAGAGATTTTTTTTATGATGATTTATATATTTTTTTTGTTTTGACACAAACTAGGACGAAGAGAGAGAAGATGGGGATTTTTTTTATTTTTATTTTTATTTTTATTTTCTTTTTTTTATACAAACACAAACAAGTTGTCAAATAAATTACCTAATGACCTAGATGTGACTTAGACCTACAAATTGGGTTTCACAAAATGGCTAAAGTGCAACTTGAGTTCACCCTCAATATTTCCACCGGCTAGGTAAGGGGTGGGGTAGTGGGAGGCTCCCCCTACTTTCGTAGGGACCTAATTACAAACCACTAGCCCGCTTAAGGCGTTTGCCGTCCGACCGTCTTGCCTTAGGCACCGGTTTTCACAAGAGGGTAAGCCCAAATAACACAAGAACCACAGTGTGAACCTAGGGCCAACGTCTATTGAATTTTATTTAGGGTCTAGGTGATGCAAAGATGAAGGAAATTGTGGTTTGTGGGCTAAGGAAGGGTGATGAAATCCCCACCTTATCTTGCTTATGGGTGTTGCCCTTAGAATATTTTAGAATGATATGCAACAAACTAAGTTCAAACAAGGGGTTCTATGCAAGTATGCATGAGCATGTGATTAAGAAAAAGATTAGAAAAGAACTCACCTTGCCCCTCGCAATCTCCAAAATGCAATGACCAAAGTTAAACAACAAGGGGGGGAAAAAATTCTATCCTAAATGATGCATGACTTAGAGCAGAAAATGTGATTTCTACTCATGGAATGAGGATTTTTTTATTGGGTTCAAGTGAAGAGTTTTTTTTTAAAATTATTTTGTGAACCTATCTAACCATAATATGCAAGAATCATTAAGGAAATGACACAAAATGAGAGGAATATGTTTGAAGACTTACTTGATGCGTAATCCTTCGTTCTCTCTCTTCTTCTTTTTTTGAAATGAATGACAAACTCAAAAGATGAAAGAAAGAAATGCAAACTTACCTCTAATTTTTTTTTGGGTTTTATTTTTAACCTGTAAAAAAAAATAAAAGAGAGCTTTATTAGCACACTATATACACAAGGAAAATAAAGTTCTTAAATCAAAAATCATTATTCTTCTCCGGCAACGGTGCCAAAATTGATAACGCGAAAATTCATCGTTTAAAACATGCATATCAATCTTAAAATTTCCAACTCGTACTAGATGAAGGTAAGACGTAATAAGGTGGCGAGAAGGGTCGAATCCACAGGGAAGAAGAGATTTTTAAAGTTAAAAACCTTAGAGTCCTTTAAAAAACACTTGTGATTTGGATTTGCGTAAAGAAAATAGTGAAATGATGAACAAACCAAACACTTAATTGAACACACCATGACAATGCGCTTATGCTATAGAAAATAATTGCATGAAGTGGAAAGAAGATATAGAAGAAAGAGATAGAGAGGGAAGAAGAGCAAGAACTAGATCAAGAGAACAACTCCTTTCATTAACTTAAAAGAAAGAGTACATGAAATGTGAAACAAGTTTATACTAATGACACAATGAGATTACAATGAAGTGAAATATCACAAAAGCAATAACACAAGAAAAGCCTGGAGTTTGGAGTTTGGAGATGGTAGCAGCAATGGTGATGTTAGCACCGTCCTCTCTTGGCCTTGGATCATGAACAACATTGTGGAAGATGTCGTCTACGCCGGGAGGAAGTCACCTTCGTCATTGAAGCAGTCTTTGGAGGGTGAATAACTTTGAACCCAAGAGGAATTAGGGGATGCCCAAGAAGAAGAAGTTGAAGAGGGGGAAGAGAGAAAAACTTTAATGAAGAACTCAGAGAGAAAAGAAGAGAAGAAGGGCTTCAAAATGGAGATATAACCGAAGCTAGCACCTCGGATGAACAGTAAAAACACATGACATCACCTTGAAAAAGAGATTATAACTTAAAAACAGTAGAGAATTAAAAGATGGTGTAGAAGAATAAGTTGTAGAACATTTAAAAACAAAGGACTTTCATGAAGACAGTAAGAGGAGAAAATGATGAGAAGGGGGAGAAATATGGAAAGAACAGAGAGAAACATGGGTTTGCAGATGAACAGGACATCACAGTGAAAAATACGAAATAGCTTAAAAACTAGAAGGAACTAGAAGATGCTCCAGAAGAAGAAGTTGTAGAGAACTTAAAAACAAAGAACTTTGATGAAGAGTGCATGAGCTGAAAATGAACTTACAAGGGAGAACTCGGAGGCCTAAGGTTGGGAGAGAAATTGCCAAAAGAAGAACTCCCTTCTCCTTCTTGTCATGGGCTATTTATAGGAAAAGTTGGGTAGATGGAGGGTGGAGATTGTATCAAAGGAGATGGATGGATAGATTTAAGTAGAATATGATGCATGGGGAAGAGAAAAAGTAGGTGAGTACACCCTCCTTGGGCTTTGGACAACCCCCTTCCCAAGACTCATCATTCCTCTCCTTTATTTCAAACTTTGAATTCAATTTTCCCTCCAACCGAAATATGTGTTTCTTTTCTTCAATTTCAAACTTTTGAAATTTCTTTTCCCTCCAATCAAAATATGTGCTTTTGACTTGGTCAAAGTAGTGGTGACAGTTTTACCCTCGGCTTCTTTTGTAATTGCCTTTGGTGTCCTACACACACATAATTGCACTTTAGTCCATAAAAATTATCATAATGTGCACATAAATCTTAAATGCTCATGATTAATTATGCAATGGAGAATTAATGCTCATGGCCCTCAACTTTAATTCATTAAATAATATCACCAAATTAATCAATTTACGTGAAATACCTAATTAACATGTAAAGTTGAGATTAATGATGGGACATGCATAATTATCTAATTATATGCACATAAAATGGTGTACATGTGATGAATTATCATCAAAAGTGAACACTTATCAGCTTCCACATTCTTTGGGAATCAAATATTGGCCTTGCTGGCCCTCTACCAGCAAGGGCCCAACCCTCACATCCTCTACTTGGCATTGCCAAGTCACCCCGGGCTTGGGTGAGCGACGATAGAGCGGTGGCCCATATCGGCCCGTTTGAATGCGATTGTGCTTGCTTGCTTAAGTCCAAGGGTGTGTCACATCACCAGGTTTGGCGTCCCAAGCACAATCGTCACCGATAATGGGCCACAGTTCATTTCTCAGGATCTTCAGGACCCCTACAAAAGGTACGCAATTGCATTACATCATTCATCACCTTACTACCCACAAGGGAATGGCCAGGCAGAGGCCACTAATAAAACATTGATCAAAATCATAAAGAAAACCTGCGAGTCTAGTAAGTTCTCAGATTGGCCAGAGAAGCTTGTCGAAGCCCTATGGGCCTATCGCACTTCAATCCGTACTCCCACCAGGTAAACTCCTTTCTCTCTTACTTATGGAATGGAGGCGATAATCCCGTACGAAACTCTGGTCCCTTCTCTCAGGGTATAATTGGATAAGGATCTTCCCCTCGACGAACGTCACGAGTCACTCCTTGCCCAGTTGGAACTCTTAGACGAGAAGCGGCTGGCCGCTGCCGAGCATGCACATGTTTATCAAAATAGACTCGCCCGTTTTTACCAAAAGAAGGTCGTTGAGAGAAAATTCAAAATCGGTGAGATGGTTGTCAAAAGAATTTTTGTCAAACCCAGAAGGCCACGTTCTAAGCTCCAACCCAATTGGGAAGGACCGTTTGTGATTCAAGCCGTGTACCTCGGCAACGCCTATAAGCTAGTCGATGCCGAAGGGACCGAGTTATCCCACCCTTGGAACATGCATTATCTTAAGAAATACTACCCTTAGATAGCCGTAACAACTGGCATGGTACGAGGACCAGCGACCCAAAAATTCACTCTTCGGTCTTTATAGTCTAACTTAGGGTTAACCTGCGCATACTCCCACACCTCACTTTCGGGATCAAACGAAGCGAAACTCGAGGGAGGCCCAACAAAAAAAAAACAATGAAAGAGTGCCTAGTTTTCATCATGTAGTCAAGTCTTTACATCGGTCCTTCATGTAGGTTAGGATCCATTAGGGCTCGGTAGGTCTCGGGTCTTGGCTCGCCAGAACCGCGGAGATTCTTGTCCGGTCATGTCGGCTTACGCCCACTAAAAGAAGGCAGCACGCGTACACATAATTGTTTTAGCCAAAGCTAGTCGTATTGCTTATTGTGGGGCCATACTCGAAGGTCTCCAGGAAAGCAATAATCTTTGTTCTCTCCTTTCTCGGCCCAATGAGACAGCCATCGCCCTTAAAACGCTGAGCATAAGGGAACCAAAATATCATACCCTGAAGGCGAGAGTAGGATTCATCTCCTTGAACTCGAGTCAGAGCACGAGAAGAGGGCAGTGTCCCCGCAGGTATACAAGAGGGATTCCCACATATCAAATAATCGTGTCTCCCTCAAAAAAGAAGAGATAAATCAAAGTCAAATGAAAGCCTGGTCGTGGCCGTGCCTGATTTCAATAAGCGAAACCCCTCAAAACAAAAGCTAAATTCCACAAAGGGACAACGTAATTCTGTTCAAGGTTTGGTCCAAAGTCACCCAAAAGGGAGAGGTCGAGTAGGTCCCGATTAGCTCATCGGGTTAACGGTTTTGTCGGTCCTCTAGGAAGGTTTCCCCCACCGTACTCTTCTTTCTCCCCTCAAAGATGAAAGCTCAGTGAAAATCCTGAAAGACGCGCCCCGCGAAGGCAAGCGACCTCATTTTAGCAAAACACACATATAATTGTCTACTTCGAAAGGCAAAAGCCATCACCGCGAAGGAGTCTCGGTGTTTCTGGCCGGTCAAGACCTCTATCTACCACCTCGGTGGATTCTCACTTTAACCTTGGGCTTAGGTCAATGCAAGCGCGTCACCAATAGGTGCGACGGCGTCTGATTCCGGGTCAGCATCGCGCGGTTGACCGTTAGGGTTCCAGGGTGTTCCATCATATACCATCTAGAGTTGTGAGAAAATAGACATGGGTCGGGCAAATCTTTTACCTCGAACACTTCTTCGGTGTATCCTTGCGGTCGGAAGCAACTGGGAGCCTAAGCATGGCATGACGGTTTTGTCATCAGGTTAAGTCTTAACCGACAGGATTATCATTTGAGGAGTCTAGGGGCCCAAGTCAATCTAGATGTGCGCACAGGATACCTGGGAGGTTAGTAAGAAACCATGTCTTTATAAGAGTCAGGTGCCATAAGATTGGTCACTAGGCATTAATCCCCCAAAAAAAGAGAGAAAAAATTGTGAAGTGGCCCTCGGAAGACGCCGTCGGGTGAGTCCCAAAGTGGGAATCCTCTTGGAGCACGTTAACCTCGTATTAGGATACTTAAGAAAGATTCAAACACCCTTGGTCCAAGAACCATGCCAGTTGTAATAACAAGTGTCTTTAAAAAAATTTCAAACAAAAATTTAAAAAAAAAATTTCAAAGAAAATTCAAAAAAAAGCATAAAAAAACAACACAAAAAAATGCATCCGTGTGATCTCATTTGTGTGCTATATTTATACATTCTGTTCCCATTTGTGTGCCCGTATGTTGCATTCATCATCTTTACTCTTGCCCTAATTAATAAAGGCTTGGCCCCTTGACTCGTTATCAAGGCTAGTCTCAAAACAATCACCCACTCTTGAGCAAGGGGCCAAGTCAGAACGGAAAAATTGACTTGTTTCATTGAGCAATGTGTACAGGATTGAAAAGCAGGAATGAAGGCAGAAGACATGAAACTGAACATTCCTTCCTTTATTTCCTTCTAGAAATTGTACATTAAGTTCTGTCCTCTCTCTCAGTGTTACCCCTTTCCCCACTCTCCAGGCGAAGAACCCTGGAGGGTGTTGCTAAACCATGCGAGGCGGTGCCTCTGCTGCTCTGTACCCCTCTTCCCATCTCTGCTCCCCGTCGATCGACAGGGGCAGCAAAGAAGCTACTAACACGAAAGTCACGCTCTCGTGCTCTTCGGTAGCGCTCTTCGCCATCTCTTAGCCATTGTTCAGCGAGACCAAGGCTAGTCCAGAGTTCAAACAGTTGGGCCTCCATGGCCCTACACTCCTCCCTCTCAGCAAATCTGTGGGCTCTCTATCTTTTGGCGTCTCTTTCCCTTTCCGTGCGTTCTCTCTCTCTGTGCTCCCTCTCCAGCTGAAGGGTGATCCTCAGCTCCACGGCGTCCCGAGAAGAGCCATCGTCTGGACGATGCCGTAACTCTTCCTCCAGTTCCGCTATTCTGGCTTCCCCCTGCGCGATGCGGGCAAGTGCATCTTGCACCTCTTTCGTCTGCCATAACCATCATCTCAGAAATGTGGAGGCACGAATAAGTGAAATTCAATGGTGAGACTCTCACCTGTGTGGAGAGCATTCCTTCTGCCTCCGCGGCTCGCTGCGTAGTATGAGCAAGCTGCTCATGAAGCAAATCAAGTTCGAAAGTGGGGATCCACAAACTAGAAGAGACACCATCCGCCCCCATTGCTGAGGAAGCCGCATCAAGCTGGGCGCGCTGCAACACACATAAGGTGACACCGAGGACCTAATGCCAGAAATATTGGTCTATGATCGTGTGTATGTAGGCTTACCAAAGAAGTCAAGGTGGCGCTGGTATCACATAACTGTCGCTCTGTGCCTACCAGGAGAGCTTGCAGGTTCGCTATCATAGTGTCGCGAACATCCTGTGGCCAGGACATAGGTTAACAAAAAAAAAGTCCTCGCAAGATACTTATTCAGTTGATTCAAATGTAGCCATAGCTAGCCCAACATGACTTGGATTCTTGGGAGTGTGATCTACATCCAAAGTTGAAATGATTTAATTTGTTAATTTCGATTCAGATTTAACAGTAATAACATGAAGACTTCCTTTAGCAACTAAAGTGACCCTAAGAACTCTAGACTTAAATACATAACTCAGGAATGAGCCTAGGCACTAAGTTCAGATGACTAGTCTCGCAACTCCCCCTTAATATGTGCAAGAATGTGAAATGTTCAGTGAAATTTTAATGCCATATGCAGCCTTTAAGTAATTGACTCATAGTACCGGGCGGAGAACTTAGATCCAAAGATCACCTCACGCGTGGTGACAGTTTCAGACATGCTTAACCTGCCCTTCCACATGTCACCATTTGATATACTATGTAGTCATGGATGTGATGAAGGTAGGAGGATTGCAATGCATTATGACATGAATTCACAATTTTCAACTTTTGCAAGACAAGATGTGAAGGCATATGATAAACTCAATGTATGCAGTGAAGGTTAATTTGAAGGTTTCCAAACTCTTCTTCAGCAATATGCTGTGTGACAAGTGATATGCACAGAGATATGCAACTGACTGCGGATGAAATGCATGTATAGACTTATGCATGATCACATAACTATTCAGCACAGTATGAATCAAGACATGGCACAATTATTGGAGAGAGTAAGAGGGATATCACCTGAGTATTCAGATTTCAATTTTTACTTTTTCTTTTAACCTGACTTATGTCGCTTGGCCCGTGTGCCTTACCTTCATAACTGAAAACTTATTCCACACTTCATATTCTCTTGGCACACCTGCAAAACAGATTTCTTAATTTGCATTCTTAGATACCCAAATCATCTTGGGTCTTTGTGGGTTAGAAGGAAAATTGGCACGTGGCTTCCACTTCTTGACAACATTCAATTCATCCTTTTTCTTCAGAAAATAATCATGCATGTTATGCCCAGATTTACCAGAGAAATGGGAGGAAGCACGTGGCATCACCTTTTTTCTTCTCATTGGCTCGACCAGTTTGTGTATGTGAGCATGATGTGTTGAATGAAAACTCTTTTTCTTCATTAGTAGCCAGCAGTGTGAAATTATATGACCTCTTTTACCACAGTGATTACAATGCATGGAAGATTTTGTGGTAAATGATTACTTTGCATTTTTGAAACCAACTCTATTTCTACATGCTCTCAAGTCATCATTTTTCATAATGAGACAGTCATGCATCATTTGTCCAAGTTTTCCACAGTAGAGACAAGAAACATTTCTTTTCTTGGATGCATGCAGTTTCACATGAATATTTTTAGCATGCACATTTTGGATATTCACACTCTTTTTCAGATTTGGTTGAGTTCTTGACATAGTGTGTTGCTGGGAGTTAGATTTTGAGGTGCTGGGTGTACATGTGCTATGAAAAAATGAAGTGTGTAACTTACTTTCAAATTTCTGTTTGTTCACAGGATTAAATCCCAGCCCTTCTCTTGGAAAGTTCACTTTCATCTCCAATAATTTGTCCAGGTTTTCTTGACCATCCACAAATCTAGACAGTGAATTTTGTAAGTCTTGGATTTCACTTTCTAAAGATGTGATGTGTAGCTGAGTGTTGGCGAGTTCTTCTTCACAAGTAACAAGACTGACATTCAACACATCATTGGTTTTCCTAAGACATTCAACTTCTTATTTTATTTCATCCACATCTTCACACTCATCCAAAATCACAGATTTTCCTTTTTTTAGAACCAACAATCTTTCAGAAATGGCCGTGTTCAATTCCTTCAGTTTCTCATTTTCTCTTGCAAACTTTTTATCATGAACAAGTTCATTTTGACCATTGTCCATTGAACTTATTTTCTCTCTCAGCTCTTTATTTTCATTTCTTAACGAGGAAATTTGATCTTTGTGAAATTGAATGTCGAACACATGAGCCTCAATCATTTCCTCTAGATGTGAGCATTTTTTACAGGAGGAATCACAGTTGTTTTGTTCAACCTTCTTTTTCGATTTTTTATTCTCAGATTTTAGCTTCTTATATTTACTTTCAAGAGCACTATATGCATCCAATAGCTCATCAAGAGTTATATTCTCAGAATCGGAATTTACCTCCGAGGGTGATCCATTCTGCTGATCACTGCCGTGATCACTCGTGCCTGCCATAAGACATTTATCTTCATGCTCTTCCTGGAAGCCCGCTAAGCCATCCAATATGTCCTTTGCGGAGCTGCAACGGGAGACAAAGGGAAAACTATTAGCATTAACTGCGACAGTGAATAAACTTAGAACCAAGCAGTTTTGATCATGTTTGAACTTATAATCTGCAGTCCAGACAGATTTGTCTTTAGGCAACTCATAAGGACCATGTGAAATAAGCTTCCATAGCTTAGGATCGTATGAGTTGACTAGACTACACATTCTTCCTAACCACAAATCAAAGTTAGAACCATCAAACACTGGTGGAGAATTCAAGGTGTACATTTTGGTAGTCATTGATTTGGATCTCTCTAGATTGTTAAATCTATGAAAAATCGAGCCTTAGCTCTGATACCAATTGAAGTCCCATGATCAATGACACCCAAGAGGTGGGGTGAATTGGGTGATTACAACTTTTAGCAAATTTTTACCCAATTTAAAGGAGTATGATGAAGCATCAACTAGGAATTCAAATCTGTTTAACCACAAACTGGATTTATCAAAATCTATCTCCACGATAGTTCCTTGGTACAAGGCGGAGGTGTGAATCCAGGGATTCTACTCACGCAAGATGCTATTGTCCTGACAAGAGTGACCTTTTCGATTCAAAAACACCTTTTGATATACCAAAGATCTATTTAGATAAAAGACCGATTATGCTAAATCTGAAAGATCAAACCCGAAACAACAATATGCACTAACAATCACACGGAATGGAGGTAGAAGAAATGAGCCAAACCACACAATTCAAACCATAATGCACGATGATTTTTAAGGTTGTTTGGATGCAACGATGACAGCCTACGTCCACCCCTCACCAAAACCTGGTGAGGCTTCACTACTGCAAACCAGCACGGGGATAAATCCCCAACACGGAGCCGAGCTCCAATACACATGCAGGATGACGCCTGCAAACACACGGGGAACAAACCCCAACACACAGACACACATGGGGACACCCCCCAACACACACACACGGAGAAGAAGTCTCCCACACGATCCGACGACCGGATCACAAACACACACACACACGCTGCAACAACTGCAGCACAAGAAACCACACGACCGTACGCAGACGATCACACACACATAAACATACGGATCTGGGTAAATCCACACACACACAAGTGTAGATCTTGAAGCAATCCACACACACACACACAAGTGTAGATCAGAAACGATCCACACACACACACACACACACACACACACACACACACACACACACACACACACACACACACACACACACACACACACACACACACACACACACACACACACACTGATGTTCACAGATTTAGAAGATTACATACATGAAGCTCAAGAAATTTAGTAGAAGAAACACAAATGAAAAACTTCTAATTTAGGCTCCCCCTGAGTAGATGATGCAGATTCTGAATGAAGCTTGCTTCTCCACTTGATTCTCAATTGATTGGCTTCTTCTAGATCTTGAAAAGGTTGAGATTTGATGAAGAACTTCTGGATGGATCACTGTTCACGGAGTTGTTCCTGCAGCTCTTTTTCTCCTTTGATAGCCTCCCTTTGATCCCCTTGCTTCATTAGGATTTCTTGGCCCAAGAGTTATTTTTATATGACCTATGATGGTCAAGGGACAAGCCAGAAACCAGATCCACGATTTTAGGCAAGTTGGGAGGCTTTTAGACCAAAAACTCCAAGAGGAAGGCTTTGAACACGCTCAAGAAACAAAGTCAACAAAAGCTGCCTCGGGGCTAGCGGTCGACCGGCAGGAGGGGGCGGTCGATCGAAAATTTACAGAGTTTGAACTTTTCAGTGTTGGGAAAACCGGTCGACCGGCCCTGGGTTGGCGGTCGACCGAAATCTAGAAAAGTCCAGATTTCTAGGTGCTGGTAAATCAGGTTGACTAGACCAGTCTTCCAGGTCGATTGAACTCTGGAAAACCTACAAAACAACATAGTTCAGTCCATGGATCATATCATTATAGAATATACTGTAAGACCACACTTTGTTCCATTCAATTTGAGTTTGTTTGGACTCATTATAGGCTTTTAAAACACGATCCTTTTGACGTTCATATCCTCGCTCAATTCATGCATTTTAGTTTAAATCTGGCTTTGATTATGCACGGAATGCATTCAACATTATGCAAAAGACTCATGAAATCTAATTTCAAAATGATTCTTTGTGGAAATGCAAGGAACAAGTTCAACCCATTAAGAGCACATGAAAAGATATGCATGAGAAACCTTTGAAAGCCCGAGTATCATAGCTTCCAATTTATTGATCAAGGTTAAGTCAATAGATCCACCAATAATCAAATTTATATGTTCAAACATAGAGAACCTTTTCACATCAGACCCAATCAACTTCCCATGAAGGCTAGTCAACTTTACTTGCTTTACCAGAATTGAGAATGCCATAGCCTTACCAAGGGTTCTTGAAGAGAATACCATAGCCTTACCGAGGGTTCTTGAAGAGTGTAGACAAGGTTTACCACTTGTTTTAGATTGTAGATAGCAATGTGCTTATCCACACGTTGTTTTACCTTCCAAGCGACCACTATAGCCTTACCAAGGGTTCTTGAAGAGAATACCATAGCCTTACCAAGGGTTCTTGAAGAGTGTAGACAAGGTTTACCACTTGTTTTAGATTGTAGATAGCAATGTGCTTATCCACACGTTGTTTTACCTTCCAAGCGACCACCATGATGTTTTATCCTACAATTCAAGATAGTCAAGCTTAATACATCATGAGATGCACATCATGAGATGCATAAAGACTTTGTTCACGGTTAAAAGCTATGAAACCTCTTGGAAAACCAACAATTCCAACCAAGAATCAAGACCATATGGCAATGCATTTAACCAACATGTTTGAGCCTACCTCAAAAGCCCTTTGCCATCTCAACCATATTTGAACAACAACATGAGTGCACACTGACATCAAGAACATGTGCAAGCAAGAACATGTGCAAGCAAACATAAAGTTTAGTTATCATCAAAAATATATGCAAGGCATATACAACAAGCTACACCTAAGAGAGATAATTTTTAAGCTGGTTACTGTAGGGCCCCTTGTCTTTGCAGCCTGCATCCAGGTTGGGGGGAAGAACCAGCTAGAGGGTCAGACCTAGAGCGCAGGTCTGTGTGTGCACACGTGGTTGGGGGCTGTTGGACCCGCGCTGATGAGCGTGACCCTAGCTAGTCCTTGCTCGTGGTACTAGTTACTGCTGAGTCTCTATCTCCGCCTGGGGCATCGTAGAGAGACTCCTGAGGTGCGGTGTAAGATGTCAGTGGACGCATCTGACCTTGCTTCTGGTGGGCAGGTGCACCATCACGGGATGTGAGTTTCCATGACCCTAGAGTCCGTTTTCTGACCACGAGGCGTGGTTTCCCGGACCGTTTCTATGTGTTTTCCGAGGTTGATGCCAGGGACGCTCGGTTGGATTACTGAGGCTTCACCCCCATGGCTGGGTCGGGTTCACGGCAGTGAGGTCGTGATTGTACCCATGGACCAGGTGGTCCAGGCTAGGCCCCGTCTTTGCAACATGCCTTTACGGCAGAGTTATCGTGTGCTTTCCCTCGGTAGCTATGGTGTTTGGTAGTTCGGTGGTCCCCCGACTGTGATATTGGGGAGTGTTCCGTGTACAATAGGAATAGCTGTAGTGCCGAGTTTTTATCGGCCACCGGTTTGCTGTTCCTGTTGTAGTTACAGCTTTTCGTTACCGCCGTTGTTTACGGTTGGGGCTTCGCGGGACCCCTACTGAGCCAGTGACAGGAGGCTTACCCCTACTTTTCAGGTGCGACGGTTCTTCCTCAAGGTTCGAGGGTGTTGTGCTAAGGTTCTTCATTGCCAGCTCGCCGGGCCGAGTGTTCACTCGGTGTTGGGTACGTTCTTCTACCTTAAACTGTACTTTCTATTAGACTGGACTCTGTTATAGTTGTTTATTTATTTCTGTTAATTGTTGAATTGTCCTGATTTATTTCCTATTTCTTTGTACCTCTACACTCCTTTTATCCCTTCCGAGCCCTCCGGCTCGTGGGTGGCGGGCCAAGATTCGAATGGTATCGGATTCTTCCCGGTATTCGGATCTTGGATCATTACAGTTGGTATTAGAGTGTGGTTGTGGACGTACATGAGATTTCGAGATATTACAGTGATCAGAGTCTGTAAGGTCTAGTATAGTCGACGGTTGGCATAGGGTTTTGTGTTTATTTTCCGCTTGGTTTCTTGCATAAGAGCTTAAGGGCGGGGCGTTGGCGTTGTGAAGGTGGTTGCTGTTCCTTGGAGTGTAGGCGTGGGGCCCGAGGGATGCGATAGAGAGATTTCTTCCCGATGGGTGGTGGCTCCGGTCGTGCTGCGTTAGGCAGGGTGTTGCCGGCAGGCGTGGTGCTGCGGTGCTGCGTTCGAGGTATTCGTAGCGAGGTCAGGTGGCTGGCGCGGATTGCTCGTGATTAAGTGGCCGTGAGCGTGCTCTGAGTGTTATTGGCATTGGCCACTCCTGATCAAGGTTTATCCAGCCCCTGAGGCATTGAGATTATGGTTTGAGGTGGCAGAGTGGGTGCTCTGGTGGAGAGATGTGCTCGGATGAGCAGAGGATCTTCTTGGTGAGCTGCTGATTATCGAGCTTGATGTCCTCATCGTGCTTTGCGGCATTATAAGTGACGTGCCGGTCCCAATTATTTTCATGGATTTCGAGGCAGGATCGGGCAGAGTTTTCCCAGTAAGTTCTTTCTCCTGCGCTCCTGTGTGTGAATGGGTCGTGTTCGCCCTAGAGTTGGCTTGTGGTGTGAAGGTTCCACGGTGAGTTCGGGACTCGATGATGAGAGTTGGCAGTTGTCGATTATGGTTCATGTTGCGGCTCGAGGTGTGGTGTGTTGCAGTTTGAGGAATTGCAGCGGTGGTGCATCGAGAGATGCTGTGATCGTGGTCTGACGAGACACTTGGCGAGTGTTGTCAAAGGAGATGACCTGTCGGAAGTAATGGTTTTCTCGGTGCTGGTAGGTGCTGTTCCTAGCATGCGCGAGGTTCGAGGTCAGGTCGAGTGTGGAGACCTTCCGCTGGTCGGTGGTGTGGTTGGTTTCTCCTTTGGTTGGAGAGAATCGTGTTTGGTTAAGATTTGTCGTCTTGCATCATGTGCTCAGATTGGTTGGCCTTCGTGTGCCATGAAGTCCGTGCGAGACGTGTCTTGTGTTTTGGCAAGGTGGTTACCTGTGAGAAGTCGTGCCCATTTCCCTAGTGTGTAAGGGTGTTGGCACTGTTCCGGAAGGACGAGTGCCAGCTGGGTGGTGTTCGTGAGAAATTGCGGCTGGTGTTGTGGTTCCTAATGAGTTGAGGATCGAAGCCTGTGGAGTTGCAGAGGATTGTCAGGATGGTGGATCCCGAGTCATCGTGTTGGCTGTGCGCGTGGATCAGAGTGCGTGGAACATAGCATTGGTTGCTACGGGTGGATTCAGAGGATGAGTTGAGCGTTGGAGGATTGGTTCCTCGGTATGAGATTGTCTCGGGTTGTGTGAGATGTGTTGTTGTCGTTCCGTTACTGGAGGCATTGTGGTTTATGGCACTGGCAGGATGGAGAATTGGGGAAATATGTTGGCGAGTGCGCCGCATGAGTACCCTGTCCGTGTGTTGGAAGTTGTGTTCTTGGACGAGATCATGTTCTGGAGAAGTGATCTTTGAGAGATTATGGGTCCCAGTTGGTAGCTGCGAGCGGCTGGTCAGGTTGACCGAGTGGTCGACCATGATAAGATGTGTCTTGTCTGGGGACCTGTGTGCACTGGTCGTGGCATCATCGACCAGGTTGCTGTGGTAGCAAGTGGCACTTAGTGCTTTGGGTTGTGTGACGTGAATTGTTCAGGTTGTGTCCCATGGCTCTGTGGTAAGAGCGGAATCGGGATTGGCAGGCGTCCATTCGGAGTAATTGAGGTGAGATAGGATTTGATGAGATAGGACGGTGGTCAATGCCTGTGCGTGGAGGTCCTTGATGGGATGTTGGCATCGGAATGGTGATCCCTGGTCTATGACCAGCAAGGGAGGATTCCCCTGTAAGTCTGAGTCAAGCGACGTGAGGACCGAGGAGAGACCTTGTCATGTGGTTTCGCCGTGCTCCCCTGAGAGGGTAGAGTTGGCGTGAGGCTCGAGATCGGATGTAACGTTGGTCTATGCGGAAGTCAGCGGATGGCCTGTCATGAGTTGGATCGTGCCTACTGGGCCGGTGGAGGTTTCCCGTTGGTGAGTGTCTGGTGACCGATGATTGGTCTTTCACAGATAGAGGATGCGGGTGGTTGTGGTTCGAGAATGGCGAGAGTTGTGTGCCAATGAGGCCTTTGGTGGCCATTTCTGTAATGTGCTTTTCCGGATGGGGATCTGGGCTTTGTCGAAGTTTGAGTTCTGATAGAGTTGGTCCCGTGCTATTATTGAAGTTCGACTTGCCAGGTGTGAGGTGGTCCTTGGCGTGGAGCCGACTAATTTGTGGCGGTCAGCTGGTAGAGATGCTGATGTTTGGTTGGTCCGCCGAGCATGGTTGGATCGGTGGCTGTTTCTCGTAACGAGGACTGTGCCTCCTCGGTGAGCGAGACCGTGGCAGCAGTGCCATGAGTGGGTTTCGTTGTGGCTGAGGTGATACCAGACTTGTTCTTTTGCGTTATGCCTACTCTGATGATCGATGGGTGCGATGTACTAAGCGAGGCGTTGTTCGTGATTAAAGTCTAGCCGTATCCCTCAGGATCTCTATTTTCGTGAGAATCGAGGTTTTCTATGCTGGGCCCTGACAGCGTTGTCAGTTGGTTCGGTGTCCTTCCCCTGTGCTTTGGTGTTAGTTGATGTGGCACAGCCCTAAGATGATAATGGATGAATTGATGAACCTAGGACGTAGACTTGCAAGCATACAAAGACAATCAACGGACTTACGCTAGTGGCTCACTCACGTGGCACTCACTATCTCCTGATGGCAACCGGGGGATGGTGGTGAGAATCTGGGGTGGGACCCAATCGTTCCGGGATGTGGCTTAGCTTGGGCGGACCCCCTAAGGGGCTGGGAGTCTCAACTTCTTGGGAGGCCGGCACGCCGGGGCGTGGGGTTGGGTGGCTCTCACTAACTCTCTACGGTGGACACACAAAAGAGAATTACGAGTCTGGGCACTCCCTCACTGTCCGACAGGCATGAAAGGCAATACTAAATTAGCAAAATATAGACCAGCAAGGGAGGGACCAGTCGCTCACCTGATCGGTGTGAAGACACCGATCCCGGTCGAAGACGAGGGCGAGCGGGGAAGCGTGGGTATGCACCCACACGCCGCGTCGGTGGCACTTGACCTGAAAATAAAACTGTTACAGCACTACACCTCGCGTAGGAGGGGGTTCTTGGGGTGGGGGTTAAGTTGTTTACAACCAAAACTACCTCCACACCGGGAGGGGCCTTCAGCCAGCCAAGCGAGGTGGAGGGAAGAAGCCGATGAACCAGAATCTGCCTGATGTGACCAGCAGGGGGTAGAGAGTGGATGTTGAGCTACTGCGGGCGTCTCCCGGTGCTGTAGGAAGGCAGGACTGATGTTGAGTCGACTAGGGGCAAGGTAGAAGCCAGCCGTAGGAGCTGGTAGTCGTCCGTAGGTCGAGCCAAGGTGCTGCACCTTCATCTTCCCAAGTTGTTTGGTTCTGCCCTTTCTGGGACTGCAGGACAGAGCGTCGATGTCAGGACAGCCACGAGCTCGTCCGAAGGTTGCCGGAGGCGAGATCAGCGCTGAGACGACCGGGACTGAACAGGGAACGGACCATACGAGTTTGGTGCCGTTTGGTGGATGATGGTGGTCGCTGTAGCTTAGAGTACTCAGCTGGTCTGACTAAGTTCTGACTGATGCAGAACCAAAGGGGACTGATGCCGAAGCTGTCTCGGGCGCTACCGAACTTCGATGGAGGCAAAATTGGAGGCGACGTGACCGTGGACGAAGTAGCTTCATATGACAACTTACGGGACCACAATTAGAAGTTGGAGAAGAAAACTCTGAGCTGAAGAGTGGGGGTCAGTCCAACCTGGACAGACAGGAGCAGTCTGCGACCTTTGACAAGAATGGCCGGAATTGGGTGCTTGGGCAAGCGATTTACCTCCTTCTTTCTGGTACTGAAAGAAGACTGGACGTAGTTCTTGCACTCCAAAGATCGCGCCAATAGCTCACCTGAGCTGGTTGAGGGAGCCTTTACACTCAGCTTCAAGTCGCCAGTCAGTCTGCGCAGTCCGGCGAGATCCATTCCTCCGATCAGCTCCGAGCTTGGATGCTGGCGGGACCACCTCCGTTGCGAAGCTGACTTAACGAGGTTTCCGCCGGTATAGGATACGCCACCTGAAGTCTTGAGGGAAGGTCGTGGCTGCCTCTGTAACTGCTGATGCCTGCTGCTTGCGACCCTGGACTGAGTCTGAAAATGAATAGAATATGAGTTAAGGGGTGGTGAAAGTTTTAGTAGGGAGAAGGGGATGGTTAATAGCTGTGGGAAGGGGAGGGGAGTTGCTGGAGGGCTGCTAGGGAGCTGAGGGAGCAGTGGTGAGGGTGAAGCTAGGGCTGGAGCTGGCTGGAGAGGGTAGGCAAGGGGAGGGGAGTTGCTGGAGGGCTGCTAGGGAGCTGAGGGAGCAGTGGTGAGGGCGAAGCTAGGGCTGGAGCTGGCTGGAGAGGGTAGGGAAGGGAGATGGGTGTACTAGGTAAGCAATGGGAGAGGAAGGGGGAGGGAGATGGAGGCTGACCAAGGTTGGGAGGTGGATGGGAGGGGCGACCAAGGGCTGATAGGGGTGGGGGGAAATTGGGATGGTTCAGCCAAAGGGGAGGGAAGTTTGAATTTTGGCCTAGGGAGGGGTGGCTTCAGCCTTGGGAAGGTGGAGTTATGCTTGGGGAAGGGAAAGGGGTAGTTGGGGGTTGGGGGGTGGAGTGAGGATTGGTGGAGGATCTCTTGGGGATGGGGTTGAGTAAAGAGAGGGGCTGTGGGGAGTTGGAGTGGCTTTAATGGAGGGGGAAGGGAGAGAGAAAGTGGTTGGGAGGGGAGGAGAGAGAATGGGGCGCGCCCTCCCTTGAGGAGAGAGAGAGAGAGTTGGGAGATATTTAGGGAGAGGAGGAAATGCAAAGGAGTTTTCTATTTCAATATTCATCCAAAAGTGAAGTACATGGGGAGAGATGGGGCCTATATATAGGCATCCACTCTTTACATGACTAAAATACCCTTGACAATTAGACAAAAGACCAAGCATATCCTAGACTCAATCTTATGGGCCCATAACTAAGGTACTAAGGCCCAATTAAGCATAATAAAGGAAATGAACTAAAACAACATGAATCAATAAAGGAAAGTACATAAGATATGACTTAAAAAAGGAAAATAACATCTGAACACGTAGCCGGACTTCCTCAAAGTGATGCAGATGATCCGAGCCAAAGAGAGCACTGTGAGATGTCCTCATCAAATCCCCCGAGGTGGGGAGAACTCGACCCCGTCGAGTATGGGTCCACCTGACTATGGTAGTGCTCCAAAGTGTCCGGGTCAAGGCGCAGCAGGTCCTCCCGGCTCACCCAAGTATCCTCAGTTGGGGGACGGCCCTTCCACCTCACTAGGTAACGCTGGTATATCCTGTTCTTGGTAATGGTAATCTGCTCATCCAGTATTGCCTCCACCTGCTCACGTCGGCCTCTCAAGCTAGGAGGTAGAGTCCCACCGTGGGTGTCTCTCTCAAGGGAGGGTAAAGGCTCAAGCTCCTCATTGGGTCCCACCACGGGGCCCTTGTAGGGTACCAGGTCTGCCACGTTGAAGGTAGGGTGTACCCCAAAACCCTCAGGTAGGACCAGCTCATAAGCGTTACTGCCTAGTCATCTCAGAACTCGAAAGGGTCCCGAACCTCGTGCCCTCAATTTGGAGGTAGGCATCGGAAGGAGCCGCTCCGTTCTCACCATCACCGAGTCTCCCACTTGGAACTCGCAGTGGCGCCATCAAGCATCTACATGTCTTTTGTAAGCCTCATTGCTCTTCCCTATATGTTTGCGGATGTCATCATGCAACTCTTTGATATGCTGTGCAAAGGATTCAGCTGAGACTGACACTCTTGTTGTGTCCCTGTGGTTATGGAGTTTTGATGATGATAAATATTATGTCTCATTATATATGTATATCCATGATGATATAATCTTGATGCATTTATTATTGATCTCATCATTCTTATAGCAGTATGAATATCTGTCCGAATAGGCTCTAAGAATGACTCAATGCACTGGCTGTTCATAAGGGTGACTTCACTGCATATTAACCCTAGTTCTACCGTATGAAGTCTGTGCACGTCTGAGTTGTGCTTGCATTTGGTCTGTGCAAGTTTAGGTGTCAAAGGACTCAGGTCAGTGCAGCATCTGCATTTAGCATTGAGTCAGTGCATATGTCCACTAGGCCGCATTGTAGGTCTGTGCATATGCCGCATCTCCAGCGAACCAGGTCTGTTCATTGATGTCTTGCAGTAAAGCTAAGTCTGAGTGCATCTCATGTTCCGTCTAGGCATATATACAAGGTCGGTGCATATGTGCACTCGGTACACGTCTCTATGGTAGATACACCAAAGTCAGTGCAGTCATATAGTGTGTGCAATCTTTGCAGCAGGCAGACGCAAGTCGGTGCACATTCTGTGTCCGCCTTATCTTGCGTCTCATATGGCTTAGGTCAGTGCATGTGTCCGTCTAACCTTGCATCTCATATGTCTTAGACTTGGTGCATATCCTGCGTCTCACTTTGCATCTTATGTGGCTTAGAGTCTGTGCAACTTTTGCCTTGGTGCAATGTCCGTACAAGGTCCGTGCATTACACTGTAGAGTCGGTGCAAGCTTAAGTCTAAGGAGTTCTCAACGTCAATGCATTCCTAGCCTAGTGTTGTGCTTTTGATCAAGTTGGTGCAAACATTAGCGCTGCACGATAGTGAGTTTGTGCTATACTTCTTCTTGCATGATTCCCTTGGTACAGGTCCTACTTACTCTCACATTTAGTCGGTGCATTGGTCATCTTGCATTCTCATACTCGATGCATTATCTGTTTACCGTCTCATTAAGTCGGTGCAATCTCTGTGGCTGCACGCGACCAAGTCATTGAAGTGTTTGTCTGTGCCACTTTAGGTGCTGCGAGCATTTAAGTCAGTGCATCAGTTTCAATTGGGATTAGGTCGGTGCATATCTTCTTTATGCATAAAGTGAGTCTGTGCATGTCTGACTGTAAGCACCCCGAGGTCTGTGGATATCTTCCATTCATGCCCAAAGCCTGTGCATATTTTCACACCGATTGCTATTGGGTCTGTGCATATTTTATGCTAGTGTCTATAATGTCAGTATACACTTTAGCTTGATGAAAACAAGGTCCATGCACATTAGTTCATATACGTCATTGAGTCTGTGCAATATTCATACATGTTTAACTGTTAAATGTTTTGACATTTTAACAGGACAAATGTTCGTGACCTGTTAAGAAAGGCATGTGATCCAAAGCGAACTGTCCCTGAAAGACGTCACCACGTGGATTCTCATATCCAGATCTTGACACGTGGCTAAAACACTCCTAAAGCTTCTTGGCGGGAGTGCTCCCTCCACACTCCATATCTGTTAGCTCATGGGTCCCAAGCTTGAAGATATATAAAACCTTTCTTCTGTGATCAAAGAAGGTGGAAGGGGGACAAACGAAGAGAAGAGAAAGAAGCAGAATCAGAGAGTGAGCAGTAGAGAAAAGAAGAGTGAGCCAAAATCTGATAAGAAGAGAGAAGAAAAGCAGAAGAGCAGAACTAGAGAGAAAAAGAGAGAGATCAGAAGAAGTCTGTGAGAGAAAATGCAGCAGTGAGAAGTAAAAGAAGAGATTGAGAGTTCGAAAGAAAGAGTGAGAGGAAGAGAGAGCTCGAGGAGAGGAAATTGAAGCTTTCGTTGAAGATCTATCCTTCTGGCATTTGGATCAGATTCAAGCCAGACCTGCTCCTGCGAGAGCTACATTTTGTGTTTCATTTCCAGCTTTCCGGTGCTGTAATTTTTATCTCTTGTTTTCTTTTAATCCTCTCTTTTAAGCTGTGTGTCAGCGTTGCAGAGAATTTGTTTCTCTAGACAGCAAGCTGTGAGGCTCAGTGGGCGAAGTGGATACCTCGGACAGCAAGCTGTGTTGCTCAGCGGTTGTAGGCAAGCTGTGATGCCCAGCGAGTTAAGCTGTGTATCAGCAGGAATCCACACTCGGGTTGAGTGTTGGGTGGATGTAGGTCTGGAGGACCAAACCACCTAAAAATTCTTTGTGTGCTGTGGTTTAATTGTCTACTTTGATTCTGCTAGATGCATGCTTAGGATCGTTCATATAAGTCTGATCTTTCTGTCTAGTGAGAATTTTGCCTAGACGCCCTTCATTGAATGCTGGCCTTGAGAGAGTTATTTTGAATACGTGAACTGAGTCATCTCTCCAGCTTTCATAGAGTTGATCAGGAGCAAGGTCTATCTGATCTTCTATTTGTTTCTGGAGAGCAATTTATTCACTTAATCAATCTGAGTTTAAGTTTCGCAACTATTCTCCAGTTATAGTTTTAATTGGTAATTTTTATAGGGGAGATTCATTCACCCCCCCTCGGAATCCAGACCTTGCACCCTAACAACTCTAGCATGTGGGGGAAGGGGAATAAGATCTGAGGGCTTTCCAAGCCTATAACCATACACGACCTCAAATGGACTCTTGCCTATGGACCTATTGACGGAATCATTGTAGGCAAACTCGGCTTGAGGTAAGAGGAGATCCCAATTCCCGGGGTGGTCCCCGACTAGACAACGGAGTAGGTTCCCCAGACTTCGATAGACGACCTCAGTTTGGCCGTCGATTTGAGGGTGATAAGCGGTGGAGAATTTGAGGAGGGTTCCCATCAGATGCCAGAGAGTTTTCCAAAAGTAACTTGTGAATTTCACATCTCGGTCGGACACAATGGTCTTAGGTTGTCCATAGAGTCGGACCACCTCATCAAAGAATAAGCGGGCGACTCTAGAAGCATCTGAAGTCTTGGAACATGGGATAAAGTGGGCCATCTTAGAGAACCTGTCAACCACTACAAAGATGGAATCATGTTTGCGCAAGGTCCTAGGTAGGCCAAGGATGAAGTCCATGCTCAAATCCTCCCAAGGTCGTTCCGGGATTGGAAGGGGTGTGTAAAGCCTAGTGTTTTACCTCACTTGTTTTGCCGAGGCACAAATACGACATTGTCCCACAATGTTGGCCACATCCTTCTTGAGACTGGGCCAATGGAATTGCCTCTCAACTAGCTCTATGGTCTTTTGGACCCCAAAATGACCAGCTAGGCCACCACTGTGTAACTCCCAAACTAAGAAGTCCCGAAGTGAAGTCCGGGGTATGCATAGCCTAGCTCCCTTGAAAAGATACCCCCCTTAGAGTATGAATCCCTCATGTTCCTTGTGGGGTTGAGTGGAGAGGGTGCTGTAGTGGGTCCCAAAGTCGGGACAATTTGGATATTCCCCTTTGATTCTCTCAAACCCCATGACTTCCACCTGGACAGTGGAAAGTAAGGCTACCCGCCTACTCAGCGCATCGGCGGCGCGATTCTAACTACCCTTCTTGTACTTGAGGACAAAGGTATAGTCCTGAATGTATTCTACCCAACGTGCATGACGGACATTGAGCTTTTGTTGGGTGTTGAGATACTTCAAGGCCTCGTGGTTCGAGAAGATCACAAACTCCTTGGGTAGGAGATAGTGCCTCCAATGCCGAAGGGATTGAACCACGACATAAAGCTCTTTGTCATATGTTGAGTACCTAGTCCTAGCCTCACAAAGTTTCTCACTAAAATAGGATACTGGATGACCCTCTTGGCTAAGAATTCCTCCAATCCCTACCCAGGATGCATTACAAGTGACCTCGAAGACTTTAGAGAAGTCGGGTAGGCAAAGGACCGGGGCTTGGGTCATCTTTTCCTTGAGCTCTAGGAATGCTTTGGAGGCTGCCCTAGTCCAAACAAAGGTGCCCTTCTTGAGGCAATCCGTGATAGGCGCGATGATAGTGCTAAACCATGAATGAATCTCCTATAGAAGGTGGCTAGCCCGTGAAAGCTTTGGGCCTCATGGAGGGTCTTGGGCTCGGGCCACTCAATAATGGCTTGGACCTTCTTGGGGTCCATGGATACCCCTTGGGCTGAGACAATAAATCCTAGGAAGGCTAGTTGATTGGTCAAGAAATGACACTTCCCGGGGTTGGCGAAGAGACTCTCTTTCCTTAGAACGGTGCAGACTTGTTTGAGGTGATCTAGGTGGGCTTCCTTGGATTGGCTATATATGAGAATGTCATCAAAGTAGACGACAAGGAAAATGATAATGAAGGGCCGGAGGACCTCGGTCATGAGGCGCATGAATGTGCTTGGTGCATTGGAAAGGTCGAAGAGCATGACAAGCCATTCATAGTGATGTGACACAAATTGGGACCTAGGTGGCAAGCAAACGCAATGACTAGGCAATGTCACACAAGCAGACTCACTCGCGTTTGGCACACTCGGGTCTGTAGGTGGACCATCAATGGGGTGAGGGTCCGAGGTTGGACCGGTGGTTTCCAAGGATATGACTGACTTGGGGAGGACCCCTAGGGCCCAGGGTGGCCCAAATTCACGGGCGGTCAGCACGCCGAAGGCATGGGTTGAAGGGTCACTCTCACAACTCACCCGCGGCGACCACTCAAACATAAGCAAGTTTGGAACGGGCGCTCACTCACCGTCCGACGGAGTTAAGAAGCAATACTAATTAAGCAAGATCTACCAACAAAGGAAGGGGTCTAGAAGCTCACCTGACCAGCGTGAAGACGCCGATCCCGGCCGGAGACGATGGCGAGCGGGGAGGCGTGGGTATGCACCCGAACGCCGCACCGATGAAGCTTCAACCTGCTCAAACGTTTACAAAACTACACCCCATGCAAGGGGGGGGGGGAATCGTGGGAAAGGGAAGATAATAATTACATCCAAACACTACCTCCACACAGGGAGGGGCCTTCAGCCGGCCAAGCGGGGAGGGGAATTCGAGCTAGAAGGGATGAAAGGAAGCCGATGCCGAATCTGTCCACGTTCTAGAATCAGGGACCAGCAGTTGAAGATGGCACCTCTGTGACCTCTCCTGATTTTTACTGATGACGGGACCAGTGGGGAATTCTTCGTAACTGGAATGGGAAAATGTCCGAATTTTTCCGATTTCTTCTAGCGCCAACGCTGGTCTGGATGGAGGCTCGAACATGGTGGTAGCTTCTCGGAACTGGCTGCTTCAGGTTTCCAACAGCAAGAAGAAGAGGATGCCACGGCCACTCCCGAACTCAGAACCAGGTGCCGCCAGAGCCGTTAGAACCGTTGACGAGTCCTCTTCGAAGCAAAACTGGCGGGGAAGCCAAACGTTGTCGGAGAAGACAAGTGGGCTCTGAACTCTGATGAGAGGTCGGTGCAGACTGTGGGGAAGCAGAACCGCGCACCCGGGGGAGAAAATTGATAACTCCTGGTTCCAAATGCCAAATTCAGCTCTGCTTTTTGGAGATGGAAGAAGACTCATGTGGACGCACTTTTTATCGATTTTGTTATCGTTGTTCGTTTATTTGTTTATTAAGTGCGTGGGCGTGCCAGTCACCGGAGTGACAATTTATTCGGGCTCCGAAGAGCCCATGGTGCGCTCGATCTGACTTCGTCAGGCGATTGTGTGGTTCGTGTCGGGACCGAATCCCGTCGCGCCATAAAGGTCACGACGTCATTTACATCCCCCATACGAGGGAATACCCTTGATTAATTGCCGAAATTAGGGGGCCCCGCGGCCGAAAAGAATAATACTAGTTGTGCAAGAGAGATAAGGAAGGATCACACTGAGGGCTGTATTCAGACCACAAACCGTCGGTCATGTCGGCCACTCGTGGGCCTTTTCATGTTCGGACATGGGTCCGTGAGGTGAAACACAGCGAGAAAACCGGGATGAATCCATTCAAATGTCTGCCGAGCACCCGGCAATTTTTGTGATGACTCGGAGGGCGTCCGGAACGAGGAACAAACCCGGTCTGATTGAGATGTCGGCCCGAGACTAGGTCGGGACCGGACCATGTCGGGATGACTCCCAAGATCCGAGCCCGGCCTGAGAGGGCGGCATTATTGTTCCTTTTACCCCGGGTCCCGGGGGGAGATAGGGCTGCGGTGTGGGCCCCGGCATCTTTTATCTGGAATTCTCTTGGTTATGTACTCCAATTTCTGGCCTACGGTTTATTATTTCCTTAGGTGTTTGTCCCGGATGATTCTTCTTCTTTTACTCATTGTTATCATTATCATTATTATTTATTTATTATATTTTTTTTTATCTTCTTATTGCCCCTCCCGCCTCTTTTATTATGATTAATGTTGCACATTCGGAGTCCTTTAATGAGCACATTTTCTTTTGATTTATTTGCCATTTGTTAAGGCCATTATCATGTTGTATATATGCATAGGTGTGGTGTGTCGGCGAAGGGAAGGTAAGAGTGTACCGCTGAGAGGCCCAGAGGGGAGCGTGCCGGCGAAGGACAAAAAAAGGGTGTACCGCTGAGGGCACAAAAAGGGGTGCCGGTGAAGGTTATGAAAGCAAGGGTGTGCCGCTGAGGGGAGCGTACCGCTGAAGGTGGGGGATAGGGTGTACCGCTGGGGGGCATCAAGGTGTGCCGGCCAAAGGAATTGGGGTGTACCGCTGAGGGTTCAAGAGGCGTGCCGCTGGGGAAGGGATTTGGTGAGCGGTCCGGTTGATTAAAATGCACCGTTGAAGGGTCAATCGGAACGTGGTGGTGGAGGTTCGATCAGTTTTCGATTATTTATTTTAAGGCTTTTCTTTTCTTCTTGTCTTAACCCTTGTGTAGTTTCATATAAAATTCCTCCCTTGTTTTGTTTGTTCGGTTCGGCCTCTTTTCTTGCGGGTCGGACGTTCAGGCTGTCGGATGGTTGATTAGTTCGGTTCGGTTTTCGTTGTGATGCCGGCAGTGGTTTGATGAGTTGGAAGGTTTCGTTAGTCATCCTGCTTGTTTGTTGCCTCCTTTTGCCTCTTTTAATTGTTGATTAATATCTCACAAAAAAAATTCGGCAGCATCTCCCCTTAACCCGGGGCGTAAGGGAGATAAAGGGAGCGCGCCCACATGGAGTGGCGGAACCCGACAACTGGAGGTGGGCCCCCGGGGGAGCAACACCTTTATAGAACCTCGGAAAACGTGAAGAAAGGGGCTCGGAGGCGAGGCCAAGGAGTGGGCTGCTGAGAGGCTGAAGGGTGTGCCGCTAAAGGCCATAAGGTGAGTGTACCGGCCAAGGGCCAATTGGAGTGTGCCGGCCAAGGGGTGTGCCGGCTAGGGGTAACAGAGTGTGGGTGTGCCGCTGAGGGCAGAAAGGAGTGTGCCGCTGGGGGCAAATAGGGTGTGCCGCTGAGGGCTGGACAGGGCGTGCCGCTGAAGGCAGATCTGGGTGTGTGCCGCTGAAGGCTGATCTGGGTGTGTCGCTGAAGGCTGGAAAGGTGTGCCGGCCAAGGGCCGGAAAGGTGCACCGCTGGGAGGCTTAAAAGGGTTGCAAGCAACTGGGGGGGGATTTGGTGGCTGTTCAGGAAAAGAGGAAGAAAGACAGGGGATTTCAAGGCCGGGAGTGGCCTATTAGTAACTGAGCGGTTGGGAAGAAAGAAGGGTACCTCCCCTTCTCCTCAAGCCCGGGAACACGGTAGATGACCATGGAAGGGAGTGAGGAGCTCACGGAGCCAAGGCTAACAGAAGGGGGAAACCTACATCGACGTGGAGGACCCTAAAGACGCCGGAGGAATGAAGAGACAGAGGGAGGAACGGATTGTCCGTCAAAAAGCCCGCAAAGCCTAGCATAAAACATCGAAGATCGAAGAGAAACCCGGAGAGGGTGGTTTTCATTCATGAGAATCAAGAGGGCGTGGCCCTACATATATATTGCAAAAGCAAACCCCCAAATGGGGCCATGGACAAAAGGGAGAAGGACAAAGAACTCCCAGGAGGAATGGGATACAAGAGAGACGAAAACATCCGGGCCTAAGACATTGGCCACTATCCCCAACCCTTTCCCCCAATACAACAAGCTCTCTCTCTCTTACTCTTGTTTCTTCCCGGTGGCCGTCGGACGGAGCACAGGCCGGGAGGGCCTCTTCTTCTCTTCTTTCTTCTCCTCTTTCTCCTGTGTGTGCCCTCTACTGTTGGAACCTCTTCTCCTCTCTCTGTTCGTCTCTGGCCGTTCTCCTTCTGTGTTCCCCCTCTCCTTTCTTCTCTTTTTTTTTTTCGATACAAAGGGGAGGGGTTTTTATACCCCGGACGGCGGGAGTCTTCGTGCAGGGGCGTCGAAGCGGGAAGTGGCCCGTGATCATGAGGTTTGACCTGCCTGTCCTGGCTGTCAGTGGACTAGGCCACGTGGCCCAACGATCGGCTGCCACCTCAGACGGCTCCACTGCGCGCCAAGGATGTGTAGGGCATGGGCCTCACGTCGCCCGTTGAAAGAGCTTCACCGCTGTGCCGTTGAAGGGATGAACAAGCGTGCCGGTGTGGTGCCAAAAGAGCGTACCGCTAGAGCCCCGGATGGGCGTGCCGCTGAACGGCCTGAAGGGCGTGCCGCTGAAGCCCCAAAGGGCCGTGCCGCTGAAGCCTGCTGAGGGCGTGCCGCTGAAGCTGCTGAGGGCGTGCCGCTGAAGCTGCTGAGGGCGTGCCGCTGAGGCCTGCTGAGGGCGTGCCGCTGAGGACCCCAAAGGGCCATGCCGCTGAAGCCCCAAAGGGTCGTGCCGCTGAAGCCTGCTGAGGGCGTGCCGCTGAAGCTGCTGAGGGCGTGCCGCTGAAGCTGCTGAGGGCGTGCCGCTGAGGACCCCAAAGGGCCGTGCCGCTGAAGCCCCAAAGGGCCGTGCCGCTGAAGCCTGCTGAGGGCGTGCCGCTGAAGCTGCTGAGGGCGTGCCGCTGAAGCCCCAAGGGGCGTGCCAGTGAAGACCCCCCCCATGGGGGTGTGCCGTTGAAGACCCCCCCATGGGGGTGTGCCGTTGAAGACCCCCCCATGGGGGTGTGCCGGCGAAGACCCCCCCTGGGGGTGTGCCGGTGAAGAGCTAAAATGGGCAATTTTGAGCCCATTGTGAGCATGAGTTGTGGCCCATTTGATTTTCTTCGAGGCCCACGGGCTGTGGAGCCTTTTGTGCTTGATTTCCCCGGGGGTTTCTTCACTCGGCACCGTTGTTGATGCTGGGCTGAGCATGACATTTTGGATGTGCAATTTTCGGTGTCCACAAATGCCCCCCACCCACGGGTAGCGCAGGCGAAGGATGAGCCGGGCGGTGCCCGTGGGTGTCTTCGTCTCTTCCCTCTTTGTCGATGCCGACGATGCGTCGAGAGCTGACCTGGTTTGTTGTTTGTTGGTCTCTTTGTTAGTGCCGACGGAGCGTCGGGAACTAAAGTAGTATGTTGGTCTCTTGGTCTCTTCATCAGTGCCGACAGTGTGCCGGGAACCGAAGCAGTTTGTTGTCTCTTTGTCTCTTCATCAGTGCCGACAGGGTGCCGGGAACTGACCTGGTTTGTTGTCTCTTAGTCTCTTCATCAGTGCCGACGAGGTGTCGGGGACTGAAGCTTTGTCGGTCTCTTAGTCTCTTTGCCAGTGCCGACAGGATGTCGGGAGCTGACCTGGTTTGTTGTCTTTTAGTCTCTTCATCAGTGCCGACGGAATGCCGGGACCTGAAGCAGTGTGTTGTCTCTTCGTCAGTGCCGACGGGGCGCCGGGAACCGACCTGGCCTCTTGGTCTCTTTGTTTCTTCGTCAGTGCCGACAGGATGTCGAGAACTGACATGCTTTTTGTCTCTTAGTCTCTTGGTCTCTTCGTCAGAGCCGACAGGGTGCCGGGAGCTGACCTGGCTTGTTGTTTCCTGGTCTCTTCGTCAGTGCCGACAGGATGCCGGGAACTGACATGCTTTGTTGATCTCTTAGTCTCTTCGTCAGTGTCGGCAGGGTGCCGAGAACTGACATGCTTTGTTGTCTCTTAGTCTCTTCGTCAGTGTCGACAGGGTGCCGAGAACTGACATGCTTGATTGATCTCTTAGTCTCTTGGTCTCTTCGTCAGTGCCGACAGGATGTCGGGAGCTGACCTGGTTTGTTGTCTCTTAGTCTCTTCATCAGTGCCGACGGAATGCCGGGAGCTGAAGCAGTGTGTTGTCTCTTCGTCAGTGCCGACAGGATGCCGAGAACTGACATGCTTTGTTGATATCTTCGTCTTTTCTTGTTCTTCTTTCTTTTTGTACCATATTACCGATACAAGCGCCCTTTCGGGTTTTCGCCGGTACCGGCCCCCTCTTGCTTTTGCCCACGCGCCCTTTCGGGTTTTCACGTGGCGGGGTACCCAATTTTGCCCGTAGCGCCCTTTCGGGTTTTCGCCACAGCCGGGTTATTGCCATTTTTACCCTTGTCCCGGTGTAGGGACAAGTCCGGCGGGGTATCTCTATTTTTAACCCCATTTTATTTTATTATATATATTTTTTTTGACGAGTGATATGCAAGTGTCGGCTGGGGCACGAAGCCTTGCGCCGGAAGGTAAGGTTCACTCGTTGGCAAGAATAGAATGCCAGCGCAACGGGAGAATCTGTGCCGATTCGGACGTAAGGTCCGTAATGGCAATATTGTGCGGAGTGGGTGGCTAGGGCACGGGGCCTTGCGCCGGAAAGGGACTTATTCGTTGGCAAGGGGCTAATGCCAACGCAAAGGTAGAGATTCTGCCAATCCAGGCGTAAGGCCCGTGATGGCGATATTGTATGGCGTGGGTGGTAGCTGAGGCCCGAGGCGATGTGCCAGAGACGGGCTTGTTTTGGTGGTAGGGTAGTGACCCTATGACAAGGATAGAGCCACAGGGGTAGAGTCGTCTTTGCTGGTGTGGACGTTCGTCCGACTGGGATTGTGGGGATGGAATGTTTTCCCCGGGGACGTTTATTGCTGTGCGCTACAGGCCTACTCCTTCACATACATGAGTGGGTGAGTATGTAAGTGTAGGCATATATGGGTATATATATATATACATATATATATGTATTTATTTAATATATTACATATATTTATTCTCTTTTGCTTCCCCTCCCTTCATTTTCTTCTTTAATTTTCTCCTTTTATTTCCCTCCTTTCTCTTCCCTTTTTTATTCCCTTTGTCTCTCCTTCTATTTTTTATTCCTTCTTCTTCTTTTTCTTCTTTTTTTGTATTTCCTCCCCCCTTTTATTTCTTTTATTTTTTTCTCTCTTTTTTTTTCTCTTTTGTTTCCCTTCCTTTTTTTCTTTTCCCCCTTTTCTTTTTTTCTTTTCTTTTCTTCTCTTCCTTTTTTCTCTCCCTTTTTTTTTCTATAAATAGGGGGGCGGGGGTAGTTCGAACGGTCACCCGTTTCGAATCCCCCCCCCTTCTTCTCTCTTTCTCCCTCCTTGGCGACCGAGCGGACGAAGGCCCCCCCCCCTTCCTTCGTTCTTCTTCTCTTTCTTCTCCGGCGCCGGACGCCCGCTCCGCCACCGCCGTCGTCGTCGGCTTCTCCATTGCCGGGGTGAGGAGACGGCTACGGAGGGGCCTCCCGCCCCCTCTCTATTTCTCTCTTCCTATCTTCTCCCCCTCTCTCCCGTCTCCTTCCCCTCCCCCCTTCCTTCTTCTATTTTCTTCTCCGGCTGTTGGCCACCGCCGCTTGCACCAGCGGGACGGGGAGAGAGGCCTCGATCGCATTGAGAGCGTTTGCACGGATGTGCCGGCGAGAGGGCTTTGAAGCATGCCGGGGAATGGTGGTTTGAGCGTGTCGGCGAGGGCCTTTTAGGGCGCGTCGGGGGAGAGTCCACAGGTGTGCCGGGGAAGCTCTCGCCGAGCGTGCCGGGGAAGGGCAGCTAACAGCGTGCCGGTGAAGGCGGCCTTCGGAGTGTGCCGGGGAGCACGGGGCACGAGTGTGTCGGGGCAGGCACCGGGGGCGTACCGGGGAAGGCGCTCGAAGCGTGCCGGGGAGAGCAACTCCAAGGCGTGCCGGGCAACGAAGGGCACAAGCGTGCCGGGGGAGCTCGAGGGGGCTGTGCCGGGGAAGGCAAGCGCGGGTGTGCCGGTGAGGGCGCGCGGAGCGCCCGGGAGCGTGCCGGGGAGAGCAACTCCAAGGCGTGCCGGGCAACGAAGGGCACAAGCGTGCCGGGGGAGCTCGAGGGGGCTATGCCGGGGAAGGCAAGCGCGGGTGTGCCGGTGAGGGCGCGCGGAGCGCCCGGGAGCGTGGCGGCGAACTCCTGCGTAGGGTGTGCCGGGGAAGGCACTGCAGGGTGTGCCGACGAGGCCACCAGCAGGGGCGTGCCGGGGAAGGCGCTCGGAGCGTGCCGGGGAGAGCAACTCCAAGGCGTGCCGGGCAACGAAGGGCACAAGCGTGCCGGGGGAGCTCGAGGGGGCTGTGCCGGGGAAGGCAAGCGCGGGTGTGCCGGCCAAGGGGCTTTAGGCAGTATGTGGGGACTTTTAGTTTTAGGGGAGAAGACTCTTTTGACCGGCGGACTTCTGGTGTTGCCTCTCGGGGCCCACCATGCTTTGTTGGGGCCGTCACTCCTTGTGGACGCGCACCCGTGTTTTCCCTTACGCCTCTGGCCTAGGGGAAACTCTGCCGAAATTTCGTCAGAAATTGGCAATATTTTGTTCATTTGACTTGTAGTAAAGTTTCTTTGCAGTCCTTTTGCTTGTGATTTGTTCTGATCTTCTTATTTGCATATCTTTGCAGACACATGGCTGCTCCAAGTGGTTCTCCCGCCCCCGCTGCTGCTGTCGGTGCCGACCTCATTCCGCGGGGTCCAGTGCCGGCAGTCACATGGCTCAATGTGGAGGAGCTAGACCGAGAGCACGCAGAAATAGCCGCTTTGGCAGAGTCATCTGAGTCCGACGGGGAGACCATGGATTTCCAGAGGCTTGCCCGAGTTGACAGTGGCTTCACATTTGACCGGGTCACCGGGGAGTACAGGAAGGACTTCCCGAAGGATAGGCACCTTGTTCGATTCCTGAAGCACCTGCGCTCCCGAGAGGGGCGAGACTTTCGCACTATAAAAGCCGTCGAGCGGGCCATCCTGCATGCCCGGGACAGTCTATTGTACAGCGTCCCCAGGAGCATTCCGATGTATCTGGTGGGAGAAGCCCGGGAATGGAAGCCGGTCCTGGGGATCGAAGGGGTGCTGCCGGCTGAAGATAAATTGGTGCGAGCCCCTCAGTTCACGCCAGCAAGGTGGGACATGTCTGCGGGGAAGGTGCATGGCGAGTCGCCCCGATTTGGTTTATTCCTGGCTCCCCTGAAATGGGGTTATAGGGAGGAGCCGTTCATATTGGACTGTTTGGCCATCAGGTTCAAGTACGAACTATCACTGGGCTGGTTCGGGGAGCTGAAGCTTCAAGACGCCCACAGCTTCCGAGAAGGGGCGGTGGAGTTCACGGAATATGTACTGTTCAACTACGCCCCGTTGCTGGTCCGAGTTGGCATCTATCACAGCGTGTACGCTTCCCGGTATGGTTATCCCATCTCCAAGGGTCTCTGTTGCGGTATGATAGAAGTATTTAGTGCGGAGACCAATACCTTCTACACGGCAGAGGGAGAGACTTCACTTGATTTGTGGAGCCTAAGCCAGCTGAGCGGCTTGCCCATTGACGGGGAGCCTTATGAAGAAGTATGCCTCCCGGACTTGATCAAAGACGAGACTAACGGGGACGGCTATTATTCTCTGGGGTATTCATACCGGTACCTGATGAAGGCGTACCGGGAGCTGTACCAGCTGTCGCACAAGGGGAAGCAGCCCGCCCGTGGGGATAGGAAACGGGTGCGTATGGCGGTATGGCTGGAATATTTCTATGATGGGCTGAAGCAGTATGAAGATTTTCCTTGCGTTGGCACCGCTGTTGCTCGCAAGAAACGTGCGAAGCCCAAGCATGATGTGAAGATCCCCTCCAGGGGACGTCGGAGCGGGGCCAATCCGATGGGGGTCGACCCACAAACTCACTGTGCCGCCTATCTGACGTACTGGCTGTGTTCATTTGCCATGCCGTACGGGGACGAGACCGTGATCCGGCCAGATGCCATCTACCCGGCGTGCCAGATGGCGTGGGGTGTCAAACTTTCTCTGTGCCCGGCGGCGCTCTGTTTGATTTATAAGGCCCTGGGAGACATCAGCACGCACCAGTTCCCGAGGCAGGCCCGGTACGTGTGCCCACTGCATTTCTTCAACGCGTGGGTTTGTTCACTGTTTCCGGAGTTCGCCCCGCGAGTCCTTCAGGATTGGGGGCTGGTGCCGAGGATGCTGGAGTTCGCGAGTGCAGAGCCGGCTTCCACTTCCATGCGGATGTATGATATTCGGGGCCGGTTGACCACGGTTCCCCGGGATGCAGCCGGTACCATTCATTTCTGGACGCTGGCCGCACATTCAAGCCCCCTCGTGAATAATAAGAGGGAATGCAAGGATGACCAGGTGGAGAGGTATGTCCACCCTATCAGCCAGGAAAACGTGGTGCGCCCGTTGCTGGAGCCCGAGCTGAGGGATTGGGCGCTGGCTATCCGCCCGAGCGTGTTGGTGTTCCGGAAGGGAGACAACGTACTGCTGGAGCCGTATTACCCCTTCCGATTTGGCCGCAACTTCGGGTATGACCAGCATATCCCTGCTTATCATGCGCAATTCGGCTTGCCTTCGCGAACGTCCGGGGAAGTGCGGTCGCCGAGCACGCTAGAAGCTGGTGGGACTTCTTCCACCGGGCGGACTCTGCCTCCTTCAGGGTGCCAGCCCCGGGTCGCGTGCCCCGAGTGACCGAAGACTATATAAAGTGGTGGAATGCCCGGACGGCTTTCTATCGGTTGCACAAGACCGATTGTTGGGATGGCGCCGAAAGGAGATTCCTTAGCCGGCAACCGGTGCCAGTACTTGACATTGAGCCAGATCATCTTCTTCGGCTCAAGAACAGGCAAGAGAAGGAGGTGGCGACATATATGATAGCTCGTCGGGAAGCCCGGGATAGGAGGCCGACGCCGAAAGTGGAGCTGCCTCCAGTGGCGAAGGACAGCTATCAGAAGACGCTGAGGGATCTGTGCCGGGTAGGGAGCGACCGTCTGGACCTCATCAATTATCCATTCCCCATAGAGGAAGAGGGGACTCCCGCCAAGAGCTGGCGTCCGGAGAGAGACTTGGCCTGCCTGTATCGCACGTTCATGAGGCGGGAGGAGAGGAAGCCCGAGAATTACAAGGATACCACGTGGCTATATATCCTCCTCCGGGTGAATGGGATGAAGATTGAAGATGTGACGGCCTCCATCCTGGGCAAGCGCCTGCACATCCCTTATTATTATGCTGATGGGTGGGGCATGGACCACTTCAATCTTTTCTGTCACCTTTCTTCCAAGAAACATGCGGATCTGGCCAACCTCACGGACCGGTGTCAAACTATTGAGGACGTTTGTTGGCTAGTCCGGGAGGCGGCACGTCGGGACAAGGAGATATCCCTGAGCTACTGGCCGATCACGCTGCGGCTGTACACTGGCCCTCATGGTATTCAGTTCCCTCTTGCTCTTCGGTTTTGTCCCTCAGCGCTGCGGCTTTCGCGGTGAGTTAGGTACTAATGGTATATGCATGTTCGTTCTTTCCCCTCTTTTCTTTGCAGACCATCCCGACAGCACGCAGATGGCCACGTACCGGAACCTCCTCCGGCTGGTGAAGAAGCCTGCGTATTTTGAAGCCGCGCCGCTGGCCCCGACCACGGCTCCTTTGCCTAAGGCTGCGAAGAGGCCCCGGGCTAAATCGCCTGTGAAGAAGGCGGTGGACGCCGCCAAGGCGGCTAAGCAGCGGGATACAAAGCGGAGGAAGACAGAAACGGCTAAGGCTTCGACGGCTGTTCCTCTGGCGCCACTAGTCCCGTCTTTCGAGGAATTCGAAGCTGCCCGTCCCGAGCCAGGTCAACCTGCCGGTCAGTGTTCCCGATCATTAGCGCGTTTCTTGAATCTCCCCCCCCTTTTATTTTGGAGTGGAGTCTTGACACCTGGATACTTCTTTTGTCTCAGCTTCTATGGGAGAGCCCGTGCCCTCGCCTGACATGGGTGAAGTTGCGGTCCCGGCAGAGTCGACCCCGGCGGCGGCTCCGGCTCCCTTGCCGCCGGCAACGGGAAGGCCCCGGGCACAGTCGCCCGTTAAGAAGGCACTGGCTGCTGCCAAGGTGGCCAGGCAAAAGACGGTAAAACGGCAGCGGACCGAGGCATCCCCGGCTCCGACGGCAGCCTCGCCGGTGGCCCGTGTCTTGTCCTTCGAGGAATTCGAAGCCACGCAGACCGAACCGAGCCGCGAAGCTGGTGAGATTCATCGGCCGCCCGTGTCGTCTGCGGTCGACCGGCCTCCCGAGTTGGCCTCGGCTTCGCGCATGGCGACGATGCGCTTCTATCTCACGGGCGAGGGTACGGTCGGGACTCCCGAGAAGGCGTTGCCTGTTGAGGAAGCCCGCGGGTCATCTCGTGTCGCAGGAACTGAAGGGGGTAAATATTTTCGACTACACGGTTAGCTCCCCCCCTTTTTGTCCTAGGGGCCAGTAGATTCACCCTGGCTTATCTTCTTTTGCATGACAGGCGTTGCTGCGGTGGCCACCGAGTCATTGGGGCCTGATCCCGACCTCCCGACGACGTTGATATATGTGAGGAGGAAGAAGATCGGAGCGCGAGCCTCGCCTAGCCCGAGGGAGGACGTGCTGGGCAGAGACTCTGAGGTGGAAGCTCCTCTGCCGGTCCAGGCCGAGCCGACGGCGGTCGAGTCTCCGTCTGGGGAAGAGGTAGATTACAACTACTCTTCCGACGAAGTAGCTCCTGACGAGGGCGTGTCCGGGGCATCGGAGCCGCCCGAGCCGGCCTTCGGGGCCCCCTTACTTGCTGGCTCCTCGAGCCTCGTGGGGAAGACCGCTGTGAGTGTGAGCTTGTTTGGGCCGGCTCTCCCTTTCCTTTTTTTGTGATTGACTGACGACCTTATCCCCCCCTTTTTCTTTAGGATTTTCGAGAACCGGCCGAACTTGAGATCACAGAGGAGGCTGCCCCGGCTGCGCTGATCGACCGCCCAACGGGAGCCGATGCCGTCATGGGCAAATTGGCTCTTTTACTCGACGCCCTTCGAGAGGAAATGCCCGCGGAGCCCTCCGGTACTACCAGAGCGGCGGGCGAGCCTCTGGAGGAGGGGGAGATCGCGCCTGAAGGTAGCATCATCCCAGCGGCCAAGGTGAGTATGCGGGCTCCACGGTCTCCCTTTTGCATGGTTTATTTTAGATGGCGAATAGCTGATTCCCATTCCCATGGTCAGGCGATGCCGATATCGGGGAAGGCGCCTGGTCGTATCCGGAAGGCAGTGGCCAAGCGAAGACCGAGCATTGGCCCGATAGCGGTGGAGGGGCCGGCTCCAGTCTTGGGCTTGGAGAGAGAGAGACTGGCTGCGCTCGTGGAAGCGGGACGTTTACCCCAGCTGGTGGTTCCGCTTCCGCCCTTCCCGAAACTCCCGGCTCAGATGGAGGACCCGCTCTTGCAGCAGATATTTGCGGGGCTCCGTGCGCATCTGGAGGGATCTCAGCCGCGAGCGAGGAGTTCATGGGTGACGGCTTCGGGCCTGGCCTTACTCGAAGCTCCTCCTCTAGCCGAGGTAACGGCCCCTGCACCCCTGCCCCTTGGAGGAGTGGCAGAGTCGGGCCAGACGGAGGCAGAGGGGGCAGGTGACCTCCAAACGATGGGGGCACCGGAGGCTTCGGCAATGGTCTTTTCCTTTCCCCAGGCAATGGTCGGCCAAGAGTCTCTCGTCGAGCTACGCCGGCCGGGCGACTTGACCCTCGCCCTTCCTTCATCTTCAGTGGCGGCAGATACCGACCTGTGGGCAGAGGTGGACAGCACCGTGGAATTCACCCCTCCGGTCGTGCCCTCAGTTAGTCACACGTCCTCAGAAGCGCCAGTCCGTCAGATGCTGATCACTTTACGGACGATGCTTCTCGCCGATGCTTCTCTGTCGTATCGGGAGGTGCATACCATCGTGACGCAATTAACGGGGGCGCTGCAAGTGCTTGGCTGTCCGCTGGGGGAATGGTCACGGCGGGTCTTGCTATTATTGAAATATGTCAAGCGCCGCGAGTTCCTGGAGACCCAGGCTCCTGACGAACGCGCCGCCCTTGATGCTCAGGCAGACGAATATCTGCAGGCCCTAAAGGCCCGACGCGACAGTAGAGAACGCCACGGAAAGGCCCTAGAGGAAGGCGAAGGCAGCGTTCGTTCCTTCAAGAACCGGATCGAGAAGCTGGAGGGCTATCTCGCTGCGGCTAAACTTGGCCTCGCCGAGGCGGAAGGGGCGGTGGCAGAGGAGAGGGAAGCTCTTGCCGTTGCCGACGTTGAAATGGCGTCCGTCGAAGCGGAGCTCGCCCGTCTTGAGGGATTGAGGGGCCGACTGCGCGATATGACGAACTTCCCTTGCGTCGGGATCCTCCCCCTCGAGGACATCTTCAGGGACATCGACTGAGCGTTGCATCCCTTAATTTCTCTTTCTTTTTTTTGAATGTAACACAGGGGTATGCCCCGCAGCACATGTAGTTTGATCCTCTTTTGAATAGAGCAAAGCATTTATGATTTCACGCGTTCCTGGTGTATGCATTTATCCCGGAGGGAGCTTTCCCACCCCTCTTTCTCTTCCGTGCATATTGTTTTCTCCTTCCTCTTCCCTCGCTCTTGTATCTTTCCCCCCTTTTCGTGTAGGGGCCCATTGGCAGGGTATGAGTCTTTGCGGGGATTCACTTTGGAAGGACCAGGCAGGGACCCATGTCAGGGTACAGGAGAGTGCTCGCCTTCCCAGGGGGAGGACGAGGGGACCACTCCACCATACCGAACGGGCAACTCCCTGGTTTTGCCGCAATATTGGAAGCGCGTGCTGGTCTCGAGTGAGGGGTACTTGGCCAGAGACCCCTTTTGCCGTTCAGAGGTGGCGGATAGAAAGGTCGTTTAGTCAGTGACTTAGACGGGAGGTCTGATCCAAAGGGGTGCTCGCCCCCCGGGGAGGATGGAGAGAAGAGTTCGTCTAGTCAATGACCCGGACGTGAGGTCCGAGCCAAAGGGGTACTCACCGCCCGGGAAGGACGGAGAGAAGAGTTTGTCTAGTCAATGACCCGGACGTGAGGTCCGAGCCAAAGGGGTACTCACCGCCCGGGAAGGACGGAGAGAAGAGTTCGTCTAGTCAATGACCCGGACGTGAGGTCCGAGCCAAAGGGGTACTCACCGCCCGGGAAGGACGGAGAGAAGAGTTTGTCTAGTCAATGACCCGGACGTGAGGTCCGAGCCAAAGGGGTACTCACCGCCCGGGAAGGACGGAGAGAAGAGTTTGTTTCTTTCTTTTTAAATCAATTTTGGTACCCCCGCTGATGCGGGGCGGTGACTGGAAATGGGGGGCGTCCCCCTTTCTGGCTTCTCTTTTTTTCTCTTTTTTTTCTTTTTTTTTTCTCTTTTTTTTTCTCTTCTTTTTTTTCTCGTCTTTTTTTTGCTTCTTCCTTCTTTCTCTTTCCATTTTTTTCTTCTTTTTTTTTGCTTCTTCTCTCTTCCTCTTTCCGTTTTTTTTGCTTCTTCTTTTTTGTCTTTCTCTTTTTTTGCTTCTTCTTTCTTTCTCTTTCTATTCCTTTCTTCCCTTTTTCGGGAACCCGGCTGGTGGCCAAATCATTCGGACATTAATCACGCAAATCCGCCCCAAAATGGGGCGAAGAGTAATATTATTACCTGAATGGGGGCGCTGGGGCGTGGTACAGCCTCAAGTGCCTTCCATTAAGAGGCGGGAATTGAACCTCCCCGCGGTGGTTGACAATTACATAGGCTCCGCCTTCGTAGACTTTCTGGACTACGTAGGGTCCGAGCCAGTTCTCGTTTAGCTTACCTTTGGGGTTGGCCGCCATGAGATCTCTTCTCTTGACCATGACAAGGTCACCCTTCTTGAATTCGCGTTCCTTGACGAGCTTGTCAAAGGCGCGTGCAATCCGGGCCTGATAGACCTGGATATTCTGTTGGGCTTGAAGCCGCTTTCCTTCCAGACTGGAGAGTTCATCGAGCCTTCGCTCGGTGTTGGTCTGCCCTTCGGGGACAAGCCCACGCTGAATGGCGACCCTGAGGGACGGTATCTCCAGTTCGACGGGGATGATTGCTTCCGAGCCATATACAAGAGAGAAGGGCGAGCAGCCCGTTGGGGTCTTGTATACGGTTCGGTACGCCCAAAGCGCTTCATACATTCTTTCTTCCCAGTCCCTTTTGTTAGAGCTAACAGTCTTGGCCAGGAGAGTGCAAAGTGTCTTATTGAAAGCTTCGGCCAGCCCATTGGCTTGTGGATTGTAAGGAGTCGATGTCCTCCAGTCAATTTTGTATTTTTCTGCTAGCCGGTAAACTTTCTGGTTGCGGAAGTGGCTGCCGTTGTCCGACACAATCCGGTCGGGCACGCCGAACCGGAATATAATGTTGCGGCGGACAAACCTGACCACGATTTCTCCGGTGACCTCCCGTAAGGCAACAGCCTCTGCCCAGCGGGAGAAGTAGTCGGTCGCCGCCAGAATATATTTGCAGCCTGTGGAAGATGCGGGAAAGGGGCCCACGACGTCCGTTCCCCATTGGGCGAACGGCCAACTGGGCACCGTTGGGTGTAGTGGTGCAGGAGGTCTTCTGGGAATGGTGGCATGCTCCTGACATCTCTGACACGACTTAGCATACTCGCAACAGTCGTTGAACATTGCAGGCCAATAATAGCCAAGTTTCTTGATTTCAATTTTCATTTTCGGCCCCGCCTGGTGCGCGCCAGCTATGCCGGCATGGACCTCCTTCATAACCCTCCAAGCTTCTTCAATGGACAAGCATCGGAGGAGTAGCTTCCGTTTGGCATCGGCCACAATCCGGAATAATATTCCGCTTCGGAGCTCATAGGAGTCCTTGGTTCTGACCAGCTTGATCTTTTCTTCTCTTCGGTCGGGTAGTCGCTGGTGCCTGAACCACTGCATTAGGGGGTCCCTCCAGTCAGGCAGGCTGACGGCTTCTGCTGTAGCGACCTGTAGGTCCTCCTCTTCCGGCTCTTCTTCTATCATGCTGGGCATCTGGCGTTGGTTTATTACTTGGATATGGAGATATCCATCTGGGGGCACCGCCAGTGAGCTTGCCAATTTTGCCAATGCGTCGGCTTGTGCGTTCTCCCCTCTGGCGACATGGCCTATCTCGAGGAGGTAGAACCGCTCCATGAGCCCTTTTGCTTTAGTGTGATACGGGAGCAGCTCAGGTTTTCGGACATCAAACTGCCCCTGGACTTGCTTGACGACCAGCAGCGAATCGCCGAACACCTGGAGCATTTTGATCTCCATTTGGAGGGCGACCTGGAGGCCGATGATCAGGGCTTCATACTCTGCTTCATTATTGGTGCAGGGTTTGCTGATGCAGCAGGAAGTGTGCATCACCTCTCCGTCCGGCGACTTGAGGACGATGCCTGCTCCGGCTCGTACCTTGGTGCGCCCGGACGGGGTCGCTTCTGTCCTTGAGGCTCCATCAAAGTAAAGCTGCCAGATGGCTTGTTGTATTTGGTCTACCTCTAGTGTTTCATCTTCAGGTAGCTCGGTGGCCAACGGGGAGTCTTCGGGCACGGGATGTGCTGCGAAGAAATCCGCGACGGCTTGTCCCTTAACGGCCCTTTGCGGCACGTAGGTGATATCGAACTCCATGAGCAGCACGGCCCACTTGCCAAGGCGCCCCTTTGGGACGGGCTGAAAAAGGATGTGCTTAATGGGGTCGGCCCTGGATATCAAGCTGACTTCATGGGACAGCATATAGTGCCTCATCTTCTTGACTGCAAAGACCAGGGCAAGGCAGATCTTTTCGATCGGGGTGTACTTAGCTTCTGCACCCACCAATCTTCGACTGAGGTAGTAGAGAGCCTGCTCTTTTCCCTCATCATTGTTTTGGGCGAGCATTGCCCCCAGTGAGTATTCGGTGGCCGCTATGTATAGAATCAGCGGTCTGCCTTTGACAGGTGCCCCCAGGACAGGCGGGGTCTCCAGATACTCCTTTAACTGGTCAAACGCGTGCTGGCATTCATGACCCCAGCTGAAAGGTGCATTCTTCATCATTAGTTTGTGGAATGGCTGGCAGCGCCCCGACAGGTTGGAAATGAACCTGCGGATGTAAGCTAGACGCCCCTGTAGGGATCTCAGCTCTCCCAGATTCTTCGGAGGGGGCAGCTCCTGGATAGCTTTTATCTTAAAGGGGTCGATCTCGATCCCTCGGTGTCGGACGATAAAGCCGAGGAACTTTCCACTGGACACGCCAAAGGCGCACTTCATGGGATTCATTTTCAGCCCGTATAGGCGGAGCCTTTGGAAGACGACCCTGAGGTCATTCAGATGCTCATCCCTCTTTTTAGTCTTGACGACCAGGTCGTCGATGTAGCATTCGACCTTGCTGTATAGCAGCTCGTCGAAGATCTTGGTCATCGCCCGCTGATATGTGGCACCAGCATTCTTGAGGCCGAAGGGCATCCTCTTGTAGTGAAATATCCCTTTAGGTGACCTAAAGGCGGTGTGAATCCGGTCGTGGTCGGCTATCCAGATTTGGTTATAGCCGGACGACCCATCCATAAAGGACAAGGCCTCGTGGCCAGTAGTTGCATCGATCATCACTTCGGTGATAGGCACCGGGAAGTCGTCTTTTGGGCAGGCTTTATTCAGGTCGCGGAAATCCACGCAAATCCTGATCTGTCCATTCTTCTTTTTCACCGGTACAATATTGGCCAGCCATGTGGTGTATTGATTCTCCGCCACGAAGCCGACGTTTATGAGCTTGTCGACCTCTTTGCAGATCTGGCTGGTTAGCTCCGGCCTCATGCGCCGGGGAGGTTGCTTCACTGGTTCCACTTTGGGATCAATGGACAGGATGTGTTGAGTCACCTCGGGGCTAAGTCCGGGCATTTCTTTATAGTTCCAGGCAAAGCAATCCCGGAATTCTTGCAGCAACTTTGTGTATTGTTCTCTCTCCTGTAGAGGCATGAGAGCACTCAGAAAAGTCGGCCTGGGATTGTCTTCTGTGCCAAGGTTGATTTCAACCAATTCGTCGACTGTGGCCTGGCCGCCATTTTCAATTTCCGGCGGGGCTGGCGACAAATCGACGAAGTCTTGGTCTTCATTGTCCTCGGGTTCGAGAATGCCATCTCCCTCTTCTTGTTCATCATGACTGGGCATGGAGGCTGCATTCACCTCGCTCTCCTCCTGGGCCGTGGCCGCCGGGTGTGCGAGGCCCGCTGGCTCAGAGGGGCGTAGGTCCATCTCAGGCTCTTCTGTGTATTCATCATAGATAGCTTGGACGGGAGCCGGGGCAGCCGCATCTTCAGGGGCCTGGTAGTTGATGGACACGGTGTAGGCTCCCGCTCTGGGGCTGTCCGCTACATGGGGGCGTGGCGGGGCTATCACATAATCCCCCATCCTGAGCTCGTCCCTGTCAATGAGGTCTTGGGCAATGTCTTTGAAGACATAGCAGTCTTCAATGGCGTGGCCCAGCACCTGGTGGTAAGGGCAAAATAGCGGGTCCCCGCTTCTTCGGGTGTCTTGCGGCCTCTTGGACCGTGGAAGGGAGACTTTGCCGTAGTGGCATGCCCAGTCGAAGATGCCCCGGGTCTTCTCTCTCGGAAAGGAATAAGGCTTCTGTAGCTTCTCTTGGAGTGTCAGCCCTTGCCTGGTCGGCCGCTCGGTCAGCGAGCTCGCCATGTCTCTCATTTCCTGCCTTGACAAAGCGGGGGTGCTGGGACTGGCGCCTCGGGGCCGAGGCATCCGGCCACCCCATGGGGGGAGGGAGCCCTGGATCAGGTCGGCGACTAGCGAGGTTAACTCGGCTAGCCGCCTCTTCAGCATCTCGATCTCCCGTTGCTGCCTGTGGTACAAGGCGTACATGACGGGGTCGTATCGAGGGGAATTCGGAGCATGGCCCATGCTGCTGCTCCTTGCTTCGCCGGCCGGCCGGGGCGAAGGTGTTTCGCCGGTGTGCCCTTTCGAGGTCGACACTTCGGGGAAGGAGGGGGTCTTCTCGGTGCAACGGCGGCGGGGAGGTTTCCAAAGGAAGATCTCCTCGTCTTGTGCCTCCTGCATTGGGGGCGCAGGATATGCATCTTGACAGGCTTCCCGCGAATCTGTAGCTTCTACGGGATCGTTGCCGGGCCATGTTGAGACCGATATGACATCAGTCTCGTAGTAATTTTCTAGTGAAAAGCCCAGACCGGGGTGCTTGGTGACTTTCAGCAACCGTCGATCCAGGTTTGGTGGATTCCACATTTTTTCAAACATTTCCTTCCGGCTGGAGGGCTGGTAGGGAGGAATCTTCTGCTTCCTGACCATTCTGGCTGCCCGGTCAGTCATGTGGGGAAGTCCCGTAATGGGGACGTGCGGGTCATGCAACTCGTCAGGGAACCGGCAGTCGTCGTCTTCCCTGACCGGCTTCTCCCCGGCCACATAGAAGATAGTGGACGGCCCCTCGGGGTTAGGCACCTCGAAGGTTCTCAATTGCTCAGCCGCTTGGCATTCAATTTCCGCTATCGGCTTGACGATCCCTGGCGGGACCCTGACATCTTCTAGCAGGTCTTCGAGGCAGGGTGCCCCCGGTGTGGGGTAGATGGCGAGAGGGGCTGCCCTAAATACCCCTTCCTCTTGTGCAATACATGGTACATGTGGGGGAGCCACATAGCCTGGGGGCGGCGGAGGAAACCAGCCTCCCGATTCCATTTTCTTCTTTCCCTTGTCTCGGGCAGCTTGAGGAGCTTGCTTCGCCTCTCCCAAGTACAGATTAGCATCTGACAAGTGACACTCAAACACCTCAAACGGGTGGAGGTCGGCGAAGATTCTGACTTCCTTTCCCTCGCAGGGGTACTTGATACACTGATGCAAGGTGGAGGGCACCACCCTATTTTGGTGTAGCCAAGGCCGGCCGAGCAACGCCTTGTAGGACGTGCTGGAGTTGATGACGTGGAACTGGACTTTGGAGGTGAAGTCGTCAAAGGTCAAGTTGAACTCTGCGACCCCCATGGGAACCTCACATTTCTGGTTAAAGCCGGCAATCTTGACATTTTTAACTTCGACCAGGTGTACGTCAAAGTAGTGCTTCTGGTATACCCGGTACGGGAGTATATTCACTGCTGCCCCTGGGTCGATCAAGACCCTGTTGATAGGCTGGCCGTTCAGCTGCCCTTTCATGTAGAGGGGCCTGTTATGGCTGCAAGTCGGTAGGAGCATGTCATCTTCTGTGAAAGCCACTGCTACTTCAGGTGATAATTCTGCCAAACAGGCTTCAAGGTGTGCTGGCGTCTGGAGTGCGGCGATGATGGCTTGCCGTGTTTCTTCATTCAAGGACAGCATCTCCCACACCGTGAACCGGGTCGGGATTTTCTTGAGGTGTCTGACTATTCGCTCGGCCGCCCGCACCTTGAGCAGTTTCATCTCTTCGGGCTTGCTGCGCCTGCCCTCATCCTGGGATTGGAGCGCCGGATTAGGGGACGCCTCCTTTGCGGGATCTGTTGTAGCCCGTTGAGCAGGCGGGGCCTGTTGGGCCTCCTCCGCTGTTCGCATGAATTCGGCGAGGTTTGGGGTGCCGCTGAATCCTTCCTCTGGCTGGGCAGGAGTTGCAGCTGGCAGAGCTTGGGGAATGCTTGCTTTACTGGTCGCAGCGGGCCCCTGGGGGTGCGCCCGCCTTCCTGCTCGAGCTGACAGGAACTCGGCGAACGACGGGGCGCCTTGACTCTTGGTGCCTCCGGGGTAGAGGCCTGATGGAGGAGGGATCTCGGTGCCTCGGACCTCGGGCTCGGGAATCTGGTATGGTTGTTCCCCCCTGAGCATGATGTTGAGGCTGCCCTGAGGAGAGCGCCCCCACTTCCTCCCTGACCTGGTGGCGTGCTGGGAGGTGGATGCTTCAGCTTGACTCACTTCCGCCGGCTCATGGGGTGGCTCTTCTTCTTTCTCTTCCAGGGAGAGAGAGGTATCGAACAACGCCGAGAGGGTGTTGCAGGCGAAGACGACCTCCTTCTTCTTCTTGCCCCTGGGTCTTCTCTTTTTCTTCTTCTTGCCCGCTGCAGCGGACGGCTGCTCTCGAATAGGTTCACCCGACAGGGGAGGCTCTTTGTCTGCATCAGCTTCTGTTCCTGGAGCCAGCTCGAGTGACTCGAACTGCTCCCAGGGGACATATTGTTTTAGCTCGACGGGCTGGATTTTGGGCTGCTTATAATCTTCAAGCCCGTCGATAATAGCCTGGAGTTTTTCAACCGCCGGGCTAGTCTTCTTGTACATCCGCAGCGGGGCAGAGCTCTTCTTGTTGTGAGTGGGCCGCCTCATGACCAGCCGGGGGGCCGTGTCGTGGCAAACAGGGTTTACCGGGGGCGGTGCAGGCAGGGGCGCTGCTACCCTCGAGTGAATTCCTGGGGTAGGTCGAGAGGCGCGCGCCTTTCTGGTTTTTCTGGGTGCAGTCTGCCACCCTTCTTGGTCTTGAGCTGGGGCCATGATAAAGGTTTCATAAGTGGCACGGGCACAGGCCTTCGCCCATTCTTCTGGCAGCTCCTGATATAGTGAGATCATATTGACGGAGGAGGCTATGCTGGGCAGCTCGTGTGGCTGCGGGGGGTCTACTTTATGCTCCCCCATGTCCAGCTCCCCGTCCCTGATTAAGGACTCAATAACATCCTTGAAGACGTAGCAATCTTCAATAGTATGCCCGAGCACCCGGTGGTACATGCAGAAGCGCGGGTCATCCTTCTTCTTTGAGTCGCCAGGCCTTTTCGGCTCTGGCAATGTGATCTTATTGTAGCTGGTTGCCCACTCAAACAGGAGCTTGGACTTGTCCCGGGAGAAGGAATACAACTTGTTTCTCATCTTCTCTCTTAGTGAGGGGCCTTCCCGCCGTTCTGTGGTTCTGGGCGGCGGAGGGTTAGCCGCTCCCTTGGCTTTCTCCTTCTGCTTTTCAAAAGCCTGGAAGTCTAGTGCATGCACCTCCGGGGGAGCCGGCTTCTTCTCCGCCTGCCTGGCCCTCTGGCTTGACATGGCTGGGGTGGAGGAGTATCGGGCCAAGAATGCCTCGATCTCCGCTACCACATTGTTCAGACGGTCAAATGTCTTGACCTCAGTGCCGATCATTCTTTCTAGGATTTCTTTCTTTAAGTTTTGCTTGCAGATCTGAACTGCGTCCTCCTGATGCGGGGGGCGTTTGCACCTCATACTAAGGTTCCTCCATCTTTTGATGTAGTCGAGGGCCGACTCATCATTCTTCTGTCTTGTGGCGTAGAGTTCAGTCATAGTAACTTCTCTCTCGGCCACGTAGAATCTTTCCTTGAACTTCTTCTGCATGTCGGGCCAATCGGCCACCGACCCGGGCGACAAGCCGGAGTACCATTCAAAGGCAAGCCCGGTGAGGGTTGAACCGAAGAACTTCAGGAGGTAGGCCTCATCAGCAGCCAGGTCTCCCATGACGTTCACGTAATAGGCAATATGCTCTCTGGGAGATCCTTGCCCATTGAACTTTTCAAATTTCGGCGGCTTGGTGACGCCAGCCGGCAACTTCCTGGCAGCATACTGAGCCGGGTAGGGTACTCGGTAGACGTCGAAAGGCGTCTGATCCCCATCGCCCCTTTCGGCCAACTTCATGTCTATCATCTGCTCAAGCATCAACCGGCTGACTGCCGCCGGGTCGACCGGGTTCGGGTAGAAATGAGCGGGCTGTGCGCTCGGGGTGACTACCACGGTCGCTCGGGGGGCCATGGGGGACCCTTGTGAAAGCGGAGCCTGTGGCGGGGTCACCGCTGTGCAATGTGCTTGCTGCGGGGGCGTGCCCCCGGGGGGATCGAGGGTTGCCGGAAGAGCTGCCTCGGAAGACTGCCCCCTGTCCCTGGGTACCTCGGGTATGGTCTCGGTCTGCCAGGACATTGGGGGTGGTGTGTTTCGCTCATTCAACTGCTTTTTAAGTGATTCGATTTCCTGCTGGAATCGTTGCATCATGAGCAGCATTGCTGGATCAGCTGTGGGAAGACTGGGCGTGCCCCCTGTCTCTTCGGCCGGGGCGTCCTCGGATGATGTCGAGGGTCCGCCACTCGTGTCGCCGGTGGTGACCACATTGGCCGTGAGGGCCGTGAGGGGCCCCGTGGGTGTCGCGCCGCCTGCCGCTCTCCTTCTTCTGGTAAGGGGTCCCGGCCTGGCGGCTATTCTGGCCAATTCTTCCGGGTCGGTGGGTAGGGCCCCATACCGACCATGGACCCCTGCCATATTGCAGGTGAATGTCTGCCATCTCTTATTCTTGTTTCTTCTTGACGCCCTCCGGGACGGTCCTCCTGGGAATGTTAGCCTGTCGAAGACCGACCGTCGGGACGGCGCCTCCTCCCGTACAGGGGACTGGCGCGGCTCTTCCGGGCGGGTCCTCGACTCCATACTAGGTGCAGGTTCCCCCCTTTCTTCCTGGAAGGCGGAGGTCATTGCCCCCAGTAGTCTTTGGCGGCCAGCGGGGGTGCTACCAGGGCCTCGGAGGTAATTTCTCATAGCCTGCTCGATCCCTTCCCACTCCTGGTCAGGGAGAGCGGCCTGTGGTTGCGCGTCGATGACGGCAGCAGGAGGAGCGTAGGCCCTGAGTGCCGGGCGGGCGGCATTGTGCCGGCGCCCTCGGCGACGGCGATGAGCATTCTCGGGCGGCACCGGGATGACGGGTGCCGGTCGGAGAGTGGGGGTCACTGCCTCGACCCCGTCATCTCTTCGGGACCTCCTCGGGCGGAAAGTGCTGGGCCCCGCCTGGGCGGGTGCAGTGGGCTGGGCCTCCCTGGGCACCCAGACTTGCTTCAGTTTGGCCAGCTTGCGAGCCGGTGCAATCTTTGGTGGGGTGGCCACAACAGCGGGCGTCACCTTCCCTTTTAGTTTCTCCAGCCCTTGAAAGGAGTTGCGGACTGGGACGGTCGGGACGACGCGGTCTGGCGTCACCTGGGACCTCTGGCCGTCTAGGCGGACTCGGAGGGCCCCAACCGTCATGGACTTTCCGGAGTTGGACAGGCGACGCCCTGAGCCGGCGCCGGTGTTGCCTCTCCGAAGCCTCCTTCGGTGGGATGCCGACCCTTGGTGGAACGGGCCGGTGGTCTGGTGCACGTGGTGCACGTTGCAGCTGAGCGTCGTTGTGGGGACGCTATTGTTGCCTTCGGCCACCGCTCGGCCGGCGGCAGCTTCGACGGCTCTCGGAGCGGGAGCGCTGGTTTGAGGCTCCTCGGGCGCTCGTGCGTCGAGGATGTCAACGAAGGCCACCCCCAAGAAGTTGGGGAAGCCCACGGTGGGAGGGAAGCTCCCGAAAGTGAGGGGCACCGCCAGGTAGCCGCCTCGCACATGATTCTTCACAACCTCGGGGCTGCAGAGAACAGCCATTGTCGGCTCCATGATGCCTTTCTCTTTTTCTGCATTTAAGAAAGTAGCATAATTAGTATTACAAGAAGGGGGCCGCGGGGCCCCTAATTTCGGCAAAGAGATGAAGGGTGGATCGGTCCCACCGGGCGTGCCAGACTTGTGGACGCACTTTTTATCGATTTTGTTATTGTTGTTCGTTTATTTGTTTATTAAGTGCGTGGGCGTGCCAGTCACCGGAGTGACAATTTATTCGGGCTCCGAAGAGCCCATGGTGCGCTCGATCTGACTTCGTCAGACGATTGTGTGGTTCGTGTCAGGACCGAATCCCGTCGCGCCATAAAGGTCACGACGTCATTTACATCCCCCATACGAGGGAATACCCTTGATTAATTGCCGAAATTAGGGGCCCCGCGGCCGAAAAGAATAATACTAGTTGTGCAAGAGAGATAAGGAAGGATCACACTGAGGGCTGTATTCAGACCACAAACCGTCGGTCATGTCGGCCACTCGTGGGCCTTTTCATGTTCGGACATGGGTCCGTGAGGTGAAACACAACGAGAAAACCGGGATGAATCCATTCAAATGTCTGCCGAGCACCCGGCAATTTTTGTGATGACTCGGAGGGCGTCCGGAACGAGGAACAAACCCGGTCTGATTGAGATGTCGGCCCGAGACTAGGTCGGGACCGGACCATGTCGGGATGACTCCCAAGATCCAAGCCCGGCCTGAGAGGGCGGCATTATTGTTCCTTTTACCCCGGGTCCCGGGGGAGATAGGGCTGCGGTGTGGGCCCCGGCATCTTTTATCTGGAATTCTCTTGGTTATGTACTCCAATTTCTGGCCTACGGTTTATTATTTCCTTAGGTGTTTGTCCCGGATGATTCTTCTTCTTTTACTCATTGTTATCATTATCATTATTATTTATTTATTATATTTTTTTTATCTTCTTATTGCCCCTCCCGCCTCTTTTATTATGATTAATGTTGCACATTCGGAGTCCTTTAATGAGCACATTTTCTTTTGATTTATTTGCCATTTGTTAAGGCCATTATCATGTTGTATATATGCATAGGTGTGGTGTGTCGGCGAAGGGAAGGTAAGAGTGTACCGCTGAGAGGCCCAGAGGGGAGCGTGCCGGCGAAGGACAAAAAAAGGGTGTACCGCTGAGGGCACAAAAAGGGGTGCCGGTGAAGGTTATGAAAGCAAGGGTGTGCCGCTGAGGGGAGCGTACCGCTGAAGGTGGGGGATAGGGTGTACCGCTGGGGGGCATCAAGGTGTGCCGGCCAAAGGAATTGGGGTGTACCGCTGAGGGTTCAAGAGGCGTGCCGCTGGGGAAGGGATTTGGTGAGCGGTCCGGTTGATTAAAATGCACCGTTGAAGGGTCAATCGGAACGTGGTGGTGGAGGTTCGATCAGTTTTCGATTATTTATTTTAAGGCTTTTCTTTTCTTCTTGTCTTAACCCTTGTGTAGTTTCATATAAAATTCCTCCCTTGTTTGTTTGTTCGGTTCGGCCTCTTTTCTTGCGGGTCGGACGTTCAGGCTGTCGGATGGTTGATTAGCTTCGTTCGATTTCGTTGTGATGCCGGCAGTGGTTTGATGAGTTGGAAGGTTTCGTCAGTCATCCTGCTTGTTTGTTGCCTCCTTTTGCCTCTTTTAATTGTTTATTAATATCTCACAAAAAAATTCGGCAGCATCTCCCCTTAACCCGGGGCGTAAGGGAGATAAAGGGAGCGCGCCCACATGGAGTGGCGGAACCCGACAACTGGAGGTGGGCCCCCGGGGGAGCAACACCTTTATAGAACCTCGGAAAACGTGAAGGAAGGGGCTCGGAGGCGAGGCCAAGGAGTGGGCTGCTGAGAGGCTGAAGGGTGTGCCGCTAAAGGCCATAAGGTGAGTGTACCGGCCAAGGGCCAATTGGAGTGTGCCGGCCAAGGGGTGTGCCGGCTAGGGGTAACAGAGTGTGGGTGTGCCGCTGAGGGCAGAAAGGAGTGTGCCGCTGGGGGCAAATAGGGTGTGCCGCTGAGGGCTGGACAGGGCGTGCCGCTGAAGGCAGATCTGGGTGTGTGCCGCTGAAGGCTGATCTGGGTGTGTGCCGCTGAAGGCTGATCTGGGTGTGTCGCTGAAGGCTGGAAAGGTGTGCCGGCCAAGGGCCGGAAAGGTGCACCGCTGGGAGGCTTAAAAGGGTTGCAAGCAACTGGGGGGGGATTTGGTGGCTGTTCAGGAAAAGAGGAAGAAAGACAGGGGATTTCAAGGCCGGGAGTGGCCTATTAGTAACTGAGCGGTTGGGAAGAAAGAAGGGTACCTCCCCTTCTCCTCAAGCCCGGGAACACGGTAGATGGCCATGGAAGGGAGTGAGGAGCTCACGGAGCCAAGGCTAACAGAAGGGGGAAACCTACATCGACGTGGAGGACCCTAAAGACGCCGGAGGAATGAAGAGACAGAGGGAGGAACGGATTGTCCGTCAAAAAGCCCGCAAAGCCTAGCATAAAACATCGAAGATCGAAGAGAAACCCGGAGAGGGTGGTTTTCATTCATGAGAATCAAGAGGGCGTGGCCCTACATATATATTGCAAAAGCAAACCCCCAGATGGGGCCATGGACAAAAGGGAGAAGGACAAAGAACTCCCAGGAGGAATGGGATACAAGAGAGACGAAAACATCCGGGCCTAAGACATTGGCCACTATCCCCAACCCTTTCCCCCAATACAACAAGCTCTCTCTCTCTTACTCTTGTTTCTTCCCGGTGGCCGTCGGACGGAGCACAGGCCGGGAGGGCCTCTTCTTCTCTTCTTTCTTCTCCTCTTTCTCCTGTGTGTGCCCTCTACTGTTGGAACCTCTTCTCCTCTCTCTGTTCGTCTCTGGCCGTTCTCCTTCTGTGTTCCCCCTCTCCTTTCTTCTCTCTTTTTTGTTCGAAACGAAGGGGAGGGGTTTTTATACCCCGGACGGCGGGAGTCTTCGTGCAGGGGCGTCGAAGCGGGAAGTGGCCCGTGATCATGAGGTTTGACCTGCCTGTCCTGGCTGTCAGTGGACTAGGCCACGTGGCCCAACGATCGGCTGCCACCTCAGACGGCTCCACTGCGCGCCAAGGATGTGTAGGGCATGGGCCTCACGTCGCCCGTTGAAAGAGCTTCACCGCTGTGCCGTTGAAGGGCTGAACAAGCGTGCCGCTGTAGTGCCAAAAGGGCGTACCGCTGGAGCCCCGGATGGGCGTGCCGTTGAACGGCCTGAAGGGCGTGCCGCTGAAGACCCCAAAGGGCCGTGCCGCTGAAGCCTGCTGAGGGCGTGCCGCTGAAGCTGCTGAGGGCGTGCCGCTGAGGCCTGCTGAGGCCCCAAGGGGTGTGCCGGTGAAGACCCCCCCCCCCCCCCATGGGGGTGTGCCGGTGGAGACCCCCCCATGGGGGTGTGCCGTTGAAGACCCCCCCCCCCATGGGGGGGTGTGCCGGTGGAGACCCCCCCATGGGGGTGTGCCGTTAAAGACCCCCCACATGGGGGGGTGTGCCGTTGAAGACCCCCCCCCCCCCATGGGGGGTGTGCCGGTGGAGACCCCCCCATGGGGGTGTGCCGTTGAAGACCCCCCCAGGGGGGGTGTGCCGTTGAAGACCCCCCCCATGGGGGGTGTGCCGGTGAAGACCCCCCCATGGGGGGGTGTGCCGGTGAAGAGCTAAAATGGGCAATTTTGAGCCCATTGTGAGCATGAGTTGTGGCCCATTTGATTTTCTTCGAGGCCCACGGGCTGTGGAGCCTTTTGTGCTTGATTTCCCCGGGGGTTTCTTCACTCGGCGCCGTTGTTGATGCTGGGCTGAGCATGACATTTTGGATGTGTAATTTTCGGTGTCCACAACTCATAATAGAAGACCTTTGATGAAGAACTCTTGCTCAGATTCCCAGTAGGATAGCCGCTGTAGATCTTCCACTCTGGTTCTGGTCTTCTGCCAGAGTAGTCTTGCGCAGTCATAGTAGATCGTCTCGTCCAAGCAGCTCCGATCTTGGAAGTCGGCGGGACCACCACCGTTGGAAAGCTGAATGGGAGATGCTTCCAACGATATATGGTATGCCCTCTGAAGCTTCCATGTAAAGACGTGGCAGCCTCTGCAACTGGGCACTCCTCTGCTGCCTGCGAACTAAAAACTGTAGGTTGAAGATGATGGGGGAAATGGGGTATATGGGAGGGGAAGTGGGGGTGGATGAGTGTGGGGAGAGCCCTGGCTATGAGGGGGTCTAGGAGGGGGTGTTCCAAGGTGTGGATGGGAGAGAATGGGGTCTAGAAGGTGGTGTTTGCAGTGGGTGAGAGGGGAGCTGCGAATTTGGGATGGGTGGGGGAGAGAGAAGGAGAGATCTCTCACCAAAATTTGAAAATGGACCAATGTGGTTAATGGGGCTTTGGGGATGGGAAGGGTTGTGTTGGGAAAGGGAAGGGGTGCTTGGGGAGTGGGGAATTCTCCCTTGGGAGATGAGAGGGTGCTTAGGGAAGGGAGTTGAGTAGGTGGTGGTTGGGTGGTGGAGTTGGGATTGGGGGGGAGGTCTCTTGGAACTAGGGTGGAGTAATGAGGGTGGGGTAGTTGGGAGGATGAGTAATGAGGGGGAGAGAGAGAGAATTGATGATGTGAAGGAGAGAGAGGAAGGAGAGGAGAGAGAAAGTGGTGTCCTCCTCCTTGAAGAGAGAAAGAGAAGAGAGAGAAGTGAGATAGAGAGAGAAGGGGAATCCACCCCAATAGACAGAGAGAGAGAGGTTTGGAGAATCCACTCCAATATGACACTAGAACTCACTTGATTTAAATTGATCATAAAGGGTTGTTACAAATGAGAGAGGGGAGGGACTATTTATAGACTCCATACTTTTCCTAAGACCAAAATAGCCCTGACAAACAAGTAAATGACCAAAGCAATCCAGGGGAGGGGCGCCCCTGGGCCTAGCCCATTAGTTGGGCCCATTAGCCTATCAAACCAACCATATGACAACTAACTTAGGAAAATGACTCACTAACCTAGGTACATGACTCAAATAAAGGGAAAATTACAATGACATGACTCAAATAAAGTATGAAAATTATATGACTCAACTCAGAAAATATGACGGACACAATGGAGCTATGCTGGCGAGCAATCGAAGCTGTGGAAAAATGTGAAGGGCGAGAGATGCCCCCATCATACCCCCGGGGTGCGAAGAACTCGACTCCGTCGAGTATGGGTCCGCCAGGGGAGAGGTCCTCCAATGCAGCTCTGGGCGAGCCACAACCTCCAAACTCAACCTCGCATCCTTAGCCGGGGGATGACTCTTCATCCTCTCAAGGTGGCTCGGGCACACACTCTTGCTGGCGATGGTACCTTGCTTGCCTAGTATTGCCTCCGTGTGCACACGTCGGACTCTCAAGCTGATATGTGGAGGTTCTCCGAGGGTGTCACTCACAAAGGTGGGGGTAGGCTCAAGGTTCTCACTGGGATCCACCGCAGTGCCCTTAAAGAGTGCTAGATCCACCACGTGAAAAGTAGGGTATATCCCAAAATCCCATCGGTAGATCCCAAAATCCCATCGGTAGATCCAACCCGTAAGCTAGGGTGCCAAAGTCACTCGAAACATGGAAGGTCCAAGTCCTCGTGCCCTCGGTTTGGAGATAGCCCTAGGGTAGAGCCACTCCAATGTCACCATTACCAAGTTTCCTACTTGGAATCCCAAGTGGCGCTTACGAGCTATTGCCCGCTCAATACGAACCTCACCGTTCGTTGTAAAATGCTTGCTTGGATACACATGCCATGCACTATGAGGTGGTGGGTGTGTGGAAATGTGTGTGGATAAAGGTGGACCAGGACAACCATAAATAAACCTATCATGCTTTGATGCCATGTGGACCTTGATGAACTTGGGTGGACCGGGGCAGCCACAAGTGGCCCTATCATGCATGGACTTCATAACAATGGTTGGAGGACCGGGGCATCCGTAGGGGAATCTATCGCGCATGGGTATAGCAAATGCCGGGGGTCCCGGACATCCGTGAATGTTCCTACTATGCTTAAAACCCATGATGAATGAAGGTGGACCATTACATCCGAATATGGACCACTCATGCTTCCTACTTGGCATGTGGGTGACACGAATGAATGGACCCAACATAGTGTTCATGCCAAGTGGTGTGGTAAGTCTAGACACATGCACACTTATCCCAAAGGTGACTTCCCTATGTATAGGTGTGGGACAGCCTTTTAACTTCCATGTGAAAGGGTCGAAGGGATCTAGGAAGGTGGATATAGGGTGGGGCACTTCCTCAATCTCTAGGCGGGTGTTGTCTAAGGTCATGGTTCCTATGGTGTAACCTGGGTCATTATTGAGGTGGGCTTGGTCCAACATGGTGGGTGTGGGTAGGAAAGGGTGGGTGGTGGGTGATGTGGGTGGGTCACATGGGTACTCGAGCTCCCAAAGGAAGGGGTCAAAGGGATCATGGAAGGGGCCACCTAGAGAGAGGAACTCTATGTCTTTAAGGTTCCCAAATGGTGAGTCATCATCCTCAAAGGTAATTGGGCCAAGGTCTCTAGTGGGTTGGCCAATCAAATCAATTGGAACCTCAATGGGTGGGGAGTGGGCCAAGATGGGTTTCTCATCCTTGAGGAGAAAGAGGAGGATTTCACTCGTATAATGGCCACTAGTGTAGATAGAGGTGATGTAACCGGTGGTGGGGTATGCTAGGAAGATGGTGCTAGACTCTAATAGTCCTATGGCTAGCATATTGGTCAGGTAGACTTGCCATTGTAAGCAGTCCCCTAAGTCTTCCACAAGATAGGAGGTTTGAAGTGTGACATGGGAAGACCGGGTGGGCACAATGTGGGCTTGATATCCCAAGGGTGAAAGGTAGGGTGGTGAGCTAGGAACGATGGGGCCCCGCTTGAGCCATTGGAGTATGGACTCATTCATGGCGAGAGTGTGCGGCTCATGAGGACCCGGACTAGGAGAGGTGGGTGGAAGTGGGGGGTCTAGGATGTTCTCTATGGTGGGAGGTGGATCCGGATTGGCATCCATCTCCACTTGGGTATGTGTGTGGGCCACAACTTTCAAGGATAATGGGGTAGGATAGTCTATGGTGGGTGGAGTGATAATGGTCAGTGCATGGTACTCTCGGGTGGTGAACATGGGTGGACTTGGGTTGGGCTTGGTCGAGGAAGTTCTTGGGTTGGAGTTGGGGCAGGGGTGAAAGATTGGTTGGTTGAAGAGGTTTGGGTTGGGGTGCGTAGATCTTTCTAAGATCGGCCCTCATTTTATCCCAAGATTCAATGGGTGCTTCCCCTTTGGCTTCTCTCAAACCTACAATGTTCTCCCATTCTTTCCTAGCTTCGCGCCAGAGCAAACTCTTGGCATAGTTGACTTGGACAAGCCCTGACAGGGTAAACCTCCCAAAGTGTTGGTCTATGGACTTCTCCCATTCTAGATATATGCTAGGGCGGGATCCATCAAACACAAAGGCTTCTAATGGGCCTAAGAGTGGCGAATATGCCAAGTATGAGGTAGTCATGATAGTGGACAAGGGTGATGCATGCAATGGCCCTAGGACAAGACTTAGTAGAGACAAGTCTAGAACTTGCTCTGATATCAATTGATGTGACACAAACTGGGACCTAGGTGGCAAGCAAACGCAATGACTAGGCAATGTCACACAAGCAGACTCACTTGCGTTTGGCACACTCGGGTCCGTAGGTGGACCGGCAATGGGGTGAGGGTCCGAGGTTGGACCGGTGGTTTCCAAGGATATGACTGACTTGGGGAGGACCCTTAGGGGCCAGGGTTTCCCAAATTCACGTGCGGTCAGCACGCCAAAGGCATGGATTGAAGGGTCACTCTCACAACTCACCCGCGGCTACCACTCAAACATAAGCAAGTTTGGAACGGGCGCTCACTCACCGTCCGATGGAGTTAAGAAGCAATACTAATTAAGCAAGATCTACCAACAAAGGAAGGGGTCTAGAAGCTCACTTGATCAGCGTGAAGATGCCGATCCCGGCCGAAGACGATGGCGAGCGGGGAGGCGTGGGTATGCACCCGAACGCCGCGCCGATGAAGCTTCAACCTGCTCAAACGTTTACAAAACTACACCCCATGCAAGGGGGGGAAAATCGTGGGGAAGGGAAGATAATGATTACATCCAAACACTACCTCCACATAGGGAGAGGCCTTCATCCGGCCAAGCGGGGAGGGGAATTCGAGCTAGAAGTGATGAAAGGAAGCCGATGCCGAATCTGTCCACGTTCTGGAATAAGGGACCAGCAGTTGAAGACGGCACCTCTGTGACCTCTCCTGATTTTTGCTGATGACGGGACCAGTGGGGAATTCTTCATAACTGGAACGGGAAAACGTCTGAATTTTTCCGATTTCTTCTGGTGCCAACGCTGGTCTGGATGGAGGCTCAAACAGGGTGGTAGCTTCTCGGAACTGGCTGCTTCAGGTTTCCAATAGCAGGAAGAAGAGGATGCCACAATCGCTCCCGAACTCAGAATCAGGTGCCGCTAGAGCCGTTGGAACCGTTGACGAGTCCTCTTCGAATAAAAACTAGCGGGGAAGCCAAACATTGTCGGAGAAGACCAGTGGGCTCTGAACTCTGATAAGAGGTCGGTGCAGACTGTGGGGAAGCAGAACCGTGCACCCGGGGGATAAAATTGATAACTCTTGGGTCCAAATGCCAAATTGAGCTCTGCTTTTTGGATATGGAAGAAGACTCATAATAGAAGACTTTTGATGAAGAACTCTTGCTCAGATTCCCAGTAGGATGGCCGCTGTAGATCTTCGACTCTGGTTCTGGTCTTCTGCCAGAGCAGTCTTGCGCAGTCATAGTAGATCACCTCGTCCAAGCAGCTTCGATCTTGGAAGTCGGCGGGACCACCACCGTTGAAAATCTGACTGGGAGACGCTTCTAACAATATATGGTATGCTCTCTGAAGCTTCCAGGTGAAGACGTGGCAGCCTCTGCAACTGGGCACTCCTCTGCTGCCTGCGAACTAAAAACTGTAGGTTGAAGATGATGGGGGAAATGGGGTATATGGGAGGGGAAGTGGGGGTGGATGAGTGTGGGGAGAGCCCTGGCTGTGAGGGGGTCTAGGAGGGGGTGTTCCAAGGTGTGGATGGGGGAGAATGGGGTCTGGAAGGTGGTGTTTGCAGTGGGTGAGAGGGGAGCTGCGAATTTGGGATGGGTGGGGGAGAGAGAAGGAGAGATCTCTCACCAAAATTTGAAAATGGACCAATGTGGTTAATGGGGCTTTGGGGATGGGAAGGGTTGTGTTGGGAAAGGGAAGGGGTGCTTGGGGAGTGGGGAATTCTCCCTTGGGAGATGAGAGGGTGCTTAGGGAAGGGAGTTGAGTAGGTGGTGGTTGGGTGGTGGAGTTGGGATTGGGGGGGAGGTCTCTTGGAACTAGGGTGGAGTAATGAGGGTGGGGTAGTTGGGAGGATGAGTAATGAGGGGGAGAGAGAGAGAGAATTGATGATGTGGAGGAGAGAGAGGAAGGAGAGGAGAGAGAAAGTGGCGCCCTCCTCCTTGAAGAGAGAGAGAGAAGTGAGATAGAGAGAGAAGGGGAATCCACCCCAATAGAGAGAGAGAGAGGTTTGGAGAATCCACTCCAATATGACACTAGAACTCACTTGATTTAAATTGATCATAAAAGGTTGTTACAAATGAGAGAGGGGAGGGACTATTTATAGACTCCATACTTTTCCTAAGACCAAAATAGCCCTGACAAACAAGTAAATGACCAAAGCAGTCCAGGGGAGGGGCACCCCTGGGCCTAGCCCATTAGTTGGACCCATTAGCCTATCAAACCAACCATATGACAACTAACTTAGGAAAATGACTCACTAACCTAGGTACATGACTCAAATAAAGGGAAAATTACAATGACATGACTCAAATAAAGTATGAAAATTATATGACTTGACTCAGAAAATATGACGGACACAATGGAGCTATGCTGGAGAGCAATCGAAGCTGTGGAAAAATGTGAAGGGCGAGAGATGCCCCCATCACATAGAGACCGCCCTTAGTTTTGAAGGCGGTCTTCCACTCGTCCCCGGGCCTAATGCGAACTTGGTGGTAGCCACTTTTGAAATCGATCCTGAAGAAGATGGTGGCTCTAGCAAGCATGTCTAGCATGTCATCTAGCCGTGGGATGGGAAACCTATGTTTGACCGTGATCTTGTTGATGGCCCGGCTATCCATACACATGCGCCAAGTTCCATCCTTTTTGGGTGTGAGAAGAGCCGGGATGGCACATGGGCTTTTGCTAATGCGGAGGAAGCCCTTCTTGATGAGCTCCTCAATTTGCCACCTAAGCTCGGCATGCTTGGTGGGATTGAGGCGGTAGTGGGGGAGGTTGGGTAAGGTAGCTCCGGGCACAAAGTCGATGGCATGTTGCTCATTGTGCATGGATGGTAGCTTATCCGGTAGCTCTTCGGGGAATACATCATGGAAGTCCTCAAGGATTTGTTGAATTTCTATTGGGTGTGGGTCGGTTGGGGTGGATTCCCCAAGGAAAATGACAATGGCACACACTTGTCCCCCTTGGTTGACTTCTTCCTCAAGTTCTTGCCTAGTGATGAGGTGTATGCTCCTAGTAGTCCTAATGGTCAAACTAGGGCTAGGACTTGATGGGGTGGGGTTTAGTGGGTTTGGAATAGAGGGAGGGGTAGGGGATCCCTCATGGGAGGGAGATGCCTTCTTGGGAAGGGAGCGGGGTGGAGAGGGGTTGAGTTGGATTCTCTTCCCCTCATGGGTGAAAATGCAAGTGTTTCTCCTTCCAAGGAAGGTGGCATCTACATCGTAGATCCAAGGCCACCTTAGGAGTATGCTTCCAACTTCCATTTGTAGAATGTCACACCAAACTTGGCCTGGGTAGGATTGAAAGGTGATGGGGACAAGGCAACGAGTACTAATGGGTACGGATGTGGCATCAATCCAAGCTACCCGATATGGGTGTGGGTGTGGGGAGATGGTAAGGCCCAAAAGTTTGACGGTGTCGGGTGACACCACATTCACACTACTCCCTTTGTCCAAGATGACTTTCCTAATATAGTTCCCTATCAGAATGTAGCTATGGAAGATGGTGTTTCTCCTCCAATCATGTTCTTGAGCTTGAGTGAGGGTGCACCTAACCACTCCAAGGTGAGGGTCGGTGGGTGGGTTTGTTCTTGATTGGTCTCTATGTAGTGGGTTTCATACTCTTCCTCCCAATCGGGAGAGGCCTCATACACCTCAACTTCTTCTTCAACTCCAGCTTGGGGTAGGGGGTTTGTCTCTTCAATGAGCAAGCTAGATGCGCCCTATGTAGGGCATTGATGGGAAAAATGTCCATATCCAAGGCACCTAAAACATTGCTGTCCACTTTGGTGGTTTGGGGCAGCCCTAGTGTGAGGGGGAGTGGGTGCCGGATTGGGTCTATGGGGAGTGGGGTTGGGGGGCCCACTTGTGGGGCGAGGGGGAGAGGTGCCACTATGAGGGGCTGCCCGGGTGGGAGGAGCTCCCATGGGGGTGGGAAAAAGACCTCGTTGAGGAGGTGGGGGGTTGGTCCGAGGTGCAATGGATTTTGGGTCTATCCCCCTAGGGGGAACCATTCGGGTGTATCGAGAGAATTTCTCGGCATCTCGGACTACTTGGTAGGCTTGCTCTAGAGTGGTCACTTGACGCATGAAGAGCTCCTTTTTTATGTGGAGCTGAAGCCCATTCCTAAAGCGGGATAGTGTGACGGTGGGGTCCTCTTGGACTCCACACTTAAGAAGGTAGTAATCAAATTTCTCAATGTACTCCATAACGGTCTTTCCTTCTTGGGTTAGGGCTTGCCACTCATCTAGGAGGTTTTGATGATAGGAGGGAGGGACATATTTGAGTTTGAGTTGTTCTTTCATGGCCCCCCATGTGAAAATGGGAGCTTCCCTCCTAACTATCCTTAATGCCTCAATGTTCATCCAATGGGTCTTAGCTAACTTGGTAAGTTACATTTTGGCAAGCCGGACTCTCCTATCCTCAGTCATGGGATACCAATCAAAATATTGGTCCATAGCCGCCTCCCAATCTAAGTAGATGCTTGGGTGATGGGACCCATCGAAGGTGGGGGCATCGACTTTCACAAGTCTCATAAGGTAGTCATCCGGGTTGTCCCGGGGGGGTGGGTCTCTCATTCCTCCTAGGGGGTGGGTCTCTTTTCGGATCGGGAGGATGGTCAAGGTTGAGCCCTCCTATGGCTGGTTCCTCATGTGGGGGAGGTTCCCTCCTATCACCCACCCTTGGGGCAGGTCTATTCTCCTCAAGTTGCTCAAGCCGGGTCGTTATGTCATCAAGCCGCCCTAAAATACTACCTGTTGAGCAATGGTTTTGATGGTTTTGATGATAACTAAACTTCATGTGTGATGATAGTGGTTTTGATAATCCCAATATATTATGTGACATATTGTGTGATTGATTAATGGAAAATATCTTCATGACAAACGAACTCACATGTTGCTATCTTGCTTTGCAGGTACTGCCAATGGACTAGAATGCATGCGCCTTCATGCATGTTTTAGTGTGGGAATGTTAAGACTAATGTTCTTGTTCTTTTTGCCCATACTAATGTAGATTCATTGAGTACTCATTGAGTATTCGTTGATATGAATTGGTTGCTTGTCACTGTATAAAATCATCTCCACTTCATTGTTTGTCTTTGTTGAAAGGATTAGCATCTTCCTCTTACTCATACAAAATCATGACTCAATGATGATTGGATACATATTGCTCTGGACTGAAGTTGGAACTCATATGAGGTTTGATTGATTTGTATTGGAAATGCCCCTTCAAATGCATGATCAATACTTTGATATGATGTGTAAGTTTCACTTTGCCAAAACCTCTCTGGAGTCACTGGTAAGCTCCCACTCTTGCTTACATGTGCATAGATTGTGAGTGATTCATTAGTCATGCACTCAATTGACTTCATTGGATAGTTAAAGACTTAATGGCTTCAAAGTGTCTTATGCATATTCTTGGAGAGGTTCTCAAGATGAAAATATTATCAAAGCATTTATGCGTCTCATGCTAGTGCTTTCATAATCATACTTCATGTCATTTGGGTCGCGGTCTCAAAACTAGCTTCATATGTTAATACATGACCCATATATTTTGATCTTGATCTAACATCTTACTTTATCATGTTTTTCAGGATGAAAAATCATGGTTGATCTTCAAGGGATTATGGTAATATTTAATCAATTGTTTCCCATTGATTTGAAGGTTTTAGTTATTTTTCAGGTCCAAACAAGCCTCTGAGGTTCTGTCCAAAACAGAACCTATTTTTGTGCACCCTGTCTGAAAGGGTTGACCCATGGGGTCGACCCATTGAAGGGTCGACCCCAAGGGTCGACCCCTGTAAACCAGAACCAAGATTTGGTTCTATTTTGGGTTCTGTTTAGCCCGAGGGTCGACCCCAAGGGTCGACCCCTGTAAAACTGAACCAGAAATCATTCTGGTTTGTGTTCTGTTTGCTCGAGGGTCGACCCTGTACGTGGTGACGCCGTCATATTTGACCTTCGTATAAGTGCGCCCAAAGTCCTCCCAATCCGGTCCAAAAGCCCCAAATCACTCCAGGATATCTGGATCTGGTCCCTAGGCTATCTCTTGACAGTCCTAAGTATATAAAACATCTTATTAGAGTGAAAACCCTAGGGGATGAACAAAAAAAACTATTATTTTCTTCAACTTTGTGTGTACAGGTCACAGGTAGCAACTCCAGGGGTTCTTCCACCATGTTTTGAGCGTGAATGTGAAGGGATGAAGCTACAAACAAGTTTCCAATCGATCTCCAACCAGAAGTTGCATAGAGAATCAAGCTACAACATCATTTGTGCAAGAATCCTTCATCATCCTTCAAGAACGATCTAAGGGGAGTCAAGAAAGATCCAAGGGAGATAAAGAGAGTGCTGTCCAAAGAAAAGAAGAGCCAAGCAAGCACAGATTAAGCCTCCGTTCAAGTGTAGATTGAAGCCACATTCAAGATCAACAACATAGATTCAAAGGGGAGCCAAATCATGTGTTTTTCTCAACTGAGTCTTATTGTGTTTTAAGTTTCAGATTTGTATCTCTTATAAACTGCATACTTGTGTGTGTGTGGATCGTTGTTGGATCCGTGGTCATTTTTGTGTGTCGTATTGGATTCATGTGTGTGCGTAGGTCTTCCTAGATCTACGTGTGTGTGAGATTTGCTGCAATTGTCGCAGCGTGTGTGCGTTTTGTTGATCTGCCTATTGAATTGTGTGGGAGACTACGTCTCCGTGCATGTGTGTGTGTGTGTGCATTGGGGCACGTCCCTGTGTGTGTGTGCATGCGTCGTCCTGCGTGTGTGGTTGGAGCGTCGTCTCCATTTTGGGATTTATCCCCGAGTTAAGCCTCACCTAGTTTGGTGAGGGGTGGACGTAGGGAGTCCGTCGTGGTCCCGAACCACCTTAAAATCCCTGTGTATTGTGGTTTACTTTGCGCGTTATCTTGGTTTGATTGTTGAACCCTTTTATATGATCGTGTGGGAACGGTAAGATTAAGAGAATCTATTTCTTGGCTTAATTAACTTCCTTAATCTTGTTGAAAGGAATTTACTCCACCATGCAGCATTCATCTTGTCATCTAGTGTGAGGATTAGTGTAAGCTGTTATTTAACTTGCTGTTCAACAGATTTGATATTTTAATTATTGTTTCATTACACTTGTTAAAACTGGAAGAGTTTCCTTAAAATTTGTAATCACCCAATTCACCCCCCTCTTGGGTGTCATTGATCGTGGGACCCAACAATTGGTATCAGAGCTAAGGCTCTAATTTCATAGATCTAACGATCTAGAGTGATCCGGATCAATGACTACCATGATGTACACATTGACTTCTCCACCCGTGTTTGACGGCTGTAATTTTGATTTGTGGTTAGGAATGATGTGCAGTCTAGTCAACTCATATGATCCTAAGCTATGGAAGCTTATTTCACATGGTTCTCATGAATTGTAGAAGATAAAAACGTCTGGACTGAAAATCAAAAGCACATACATGATCAAAATTACTTGGTTTTGAAGTTGCTTACTGCTGCAGTTGATTCTAACTATTTTCCTTTTGTCTCCCATTGCAGATCCGCGAAGGAAATATTGGATGGATTAGCAGATCTCAAGGAGGAACTTAAAGACAGATGTTTTGTAGCGGGCACGAGTGAACAAGCGAGTGGTCAGCCAAGTGAATCGAGCTCAAAGGTAAACTCTAACTCTGATTATGAAGATGATTTTAACTATGAAGAGTTGTTGAATGCCTATGAAGAGCTTGCTGAAAAATACAAGAAGTTGAAATCTGAAAATAAAAAATTGAAAAAGAATGTTGGTCAAAATAAAAGTGATTCCTCATGCAAAGAATGAATTGATTGATGGTTACATGTTTGACATTGAAATTCACAAAGATCAAATCTCTTCCTTAAGAAATGAAAATAAGGAGTTGAAAGAGAGAATGAGTCTAATGGACATTGGCCAAATTGAATTTGCTCATGATAAGAAACTTGAAAGAGAAAATGAGAAACTAAAGGAGTTGAACAATGCCATGTCTGATAGATTATTGAGACTTGAAAAAGGAAAATCTGTGGTCGTTAGAGAATGTGAAAATATGGATGAGTTTAGGCAAGAAGTAGAATGCCTCAAGACTACCAATGCCATGTTGAATGTTAGTCTTTCCACTTGTGAAGAAGAACTTGCCAATTCTGAATTGCACATTTCATCTCTTGAAAAAGAAATTTCTAGCTTGAATGCTTTATTGTCTAAATTTGTGAATGGCCAAGAAAACTTGGATAAATTACTGGGCATGAAAGTGAACATTCAAAAAGAAGGGCTGGGTTTTAATCCAGTGAACAAAAAGAAATTTGAGAGTAAGCTACACACTTCTTTTGTTTATACCACTTGTGCACCCAGCACCTCCACATCTCGCTCCCATGAACACACCATGTCAAGAACTCAATCAAATCTGGAAAAGAGTGTGGATGTCCAGAATGTGCATGCTAGAAACATTCATGTAAACTTCCATGCATCTAAGAAAAGAAATGTCTCTTGTCTTTACTGTGGAAAACTTGGACATATGATGCAAGATTGTTTCATTATGAAAAATGATGATTTGAAAGCTTGCAGGAACAGAACTGGCTCCACAAATTCAAAGCAGTCATTTACTACAAAATCTCTCATGCATTGCAATCACTGTGGTAAAAGAGGTCATACAATTTCACACTGCTAGCTACTAACAAAGAAAAAGAATTTTCATTCAACACATCATGCTCAAATGTACAAAATGATCAACCAAATGAGAAGAGTGAATGTGACGTCACATGCTTCAAATGATTTTCATGCCTTTAAGCTCTTGAAGCCATGTTGTCGTTACGGTGGTAAATTTAGGCATAACATGCATGAGTGCTTTCTAAAGGAAAATGATGATTTGAGTGTTGTTAAGAAGTGGAAGTCACGCGCCAAAGATGCTGCTAACACACAAGGACCCAAGATGGTTTGGGTACTTAAGAATGTCAAATAAGAAATCTGTTTTGCAGGTGTGCCATGGAGTGTAAAGTATGAAATCTATTTTCAATCAAGAAGGTAAGGCACATGGGCCAAGTGGCATTAGTCAGGTTGGAATAAAAATCAAAAATTAAATTTGAAGATCAGGTGATATCCCTCCTACTTTCTGTAGTGACTCTGTCATATTTTGACTTACTCTGGGTCATATAGTCATATAATCTTGCATATGTCTGCACATGCATTTCATTCATAGTTGTTTGCATATTTGTGCGCATATCACTTATCATATAGCATCTTATTGTAGGAGAGCTTGAAGATTCTTCAGATCATGATTTCACTACATATTTTGAGTTTGCATACACTTTCACGCACTGTCTTGCATAAGTTGAACATTCTGAATTCATGTCATAATGCATAGCAATCCTCCTACCTTCATCACCCTTGACTACATAGTATATCAAATGGTGACATATGGAAGGGTAGATTTTGCCTGTCTGAAAGCTATCACTACGTGTGAGGTGATCTTCGGATCTAAGTTCTCCGCCGGATACTATGAGTCAATTAGTTACAGGCTGCATATGGCATTGGATTGTTGTTGGGTTCGGTGCGTTGGATTCAGAGGGGGGTGAATGAATCTCCCCTTAAAATTTCGCTCACTTCACAAATTTAAGCAAACTAAAACGCTAATCAAATCTTCTGTCGAACCAGTAAGCAAATATGTGGAGTGCACCTATGCATCCATCTAGCGCCAATCAGATAAAAGAACAAACCATGAAGACAATGAATTTTTAGGTGGTTCGGTCCTCCAGACCTACGTCCACCCCACACTCAAACCCAAGTGTGGATTACTGCTGCACAACATAACTTGCGTCCGCTGGGCCTTACAGCTTAGCCTACAACCGCTGAGCCTCACAGCTTGCTTCCGCTGGGCAATACAGCTTAGCCATCCGCTGCCTAACAGCTTGCGCTGAGCCTCACAGCTTGCTGTCCAGAGAACCACGTTCTCTGCAACGCTGGGGATTACAGCTTACCCGTCCAGTGGAATCCTCCACTGCAAAACCCGCTGATACACAACTTGAAGAAAGGTTTAAAAAGAAAACACAAAACAGGAAACAATCAGCGACTGAAAGCTGTAAATGAAATGCAAAAAAGTAGCTCTCGCAGGAGCAAGTCTGGTTTGGATCTGATCCAATTTCCAGACAGCCAGATTCTTCAATGGATGCTTCAGATTCTCTACTCGAGCTCTCTATCTCTCTCTTTCTCTTCATTCTCTTCTGCTTCCTCTCTCTTTCTCTTCTTCACTCTTTTTCTTCTTATGGATCATGAAGGCTATCTCTTTGCTTCTGCTCTCTTATCACGATCTTGATCACCTCCCTCCTGAGGAAGACGCTTGGTATTTATAGAGCATCAGAAGTAGGGCGTATGCTGGGCTTGTGCCCTCTTTGTCCAGAGATAACCTCGGATCACGTGCCAGGTACCAACCTCGGATCACGTGCCCAAATCATCAGCTTGAATCAATCTGAAGGAAGAGAAAAAGGATGCATCGAGTTAGTTCAGGATTTGAACTAAACATGTACATACTTGATAGTGTGTAATGCAGTGTGCATGCAGTGAAGTGTGTACATTGAAAGAGGATGCACAGACGTGTCGTCAACAAATGTATGGACTTAGTGTGCATGCGACAGCAATGTATATACTTTGAACGCGTGCAATGCAGCAAGGCAATGCATAGACTTTATGTGTGTGCGACTAGATAGTGTACATACTTTGCGTGCATGCGACAACCAATGTGCAGACTTGCAGGAGTGATGATGCATGAGCTTAACTACTAGTACCAGCAGTGGGATGTATAGAATTTTGAATGTGTGGTACAAAGTGTATAGACTCTGCATCTATCAAAGTATGCACAACGAAGATGAGTGCTCAGGCATGCTATCGAAGGATGTATAGACTTTATTTTGAAGGATTGCACAATCCATTGAGGAATGTATAGACTTTATGAACTGGGGCATGGACATAACAGCAAAGGATGTATAGACTTGTGTGTGTGCGACCAGACAATGTATAGACTTGTGTGTGCGTGCATGCTACAAGGCAATGTGTGGACTTGAGTGCGTGCATGCTACAATGTATAGACTTGATTCACGGACAAAGCATATGCATGAACAAGCCACACAGAATGTATAGGCTTTGCGTGGATGAGGCAAGGCTAACGGATGTATAGACTTGCTCAGCCGTGTGGCATGCAACCAGACAATGTATAGACTTGTGTTCGTGCAACACACAGGCTGTACTGACTTCGTATATGCATGGACATGCCATTTGAATGTATAGACTTTGTGTGCAATGTACAAGACGATGTACAGACATGAAGCGCTATGTGAGACACAACATGAGACGTTGGGTATGTTGAGACACAACATGAGACGCTAAGTGAGACGGATCTTAACATGAGACGCTAACTTTGCATATGCATGGACATGCCATTTGAATGTATAGACTTTGTGTGCAATGTACAAGACAATGTACAGACATGAAGCGCTATGTGAGACACAACATGAGAAACTGGGTATGTTGAGACACAACATGAGATGCTAAGTGAGACGGATCTTAACATGCACTGACTTTATGAATGTATCGACCAGTCATAATAGAACTGACCAAGTCTATTATTGAACCGATGCAATGTATGCAGTTCACCAAGGGTTGCACCGACAATGTGGCATGCAGCAACTATTAATGCACCGATGCAATGTGCAGGACTTCCACAAACAGGGAAATGCATAGACCTTAAACCATGACTCATAGTATGACAGGAAAATGCATAAACCTTACAGATGTATATATATGAATGCTTTATGATGTGACAAAATGACTGAACATCGCATGGTGACTCACAGTGTTTGACTCACATCAAAACCAATCATCAAAACCACAGGGGCACAACAATCTCCCCCTTTTTGATGATGGCAACACTGTGAGTCATTCTGATGGCTCAAACTATTCTCCCCCTTTGACTTCATCAAAAAGAAAATAGTTTGAGAGAGAAAAAGAAACCTGCATGCAATGATTGAATGAAAGTCTCTCCCTTTGACTAAGTCATGAAAGGCTTTCTTTCCCTTAATGGCACATCATGAATGCTAAATGCAGTATACATGCAGATTTCCCTTAGAACAACCTATTTTCCCCCTGAATGTATAACTCCCCCTGAATTATTTCTCCTCCTTTGAGAAAGGAATATGGACAGATGAAACACATCTCCTCTTATGACATAATCAAAAGGTAGAGAAGATAGGAGGGAAAGAACATGAATAAGATAAGGGGTCACTACACAACAGCTGAAGCATTGGTTCAGAAAGTGAGCATGATTATAGACAACTGTTAAAGCATAAGAGTCAGCAATATACAGTTTTGAAAGAATTCAGGTTTAACAGTGATAAAGATAGAGTAAAGCAACTGACCACAGAAAAAGAGTTATAGACTCTATTTATAGCAATGAATCTAGGGCACATGGTTTTAATAGATAAGTCAGAAATAATACCCTTTATGATTAAACATGGAAGTTCAAGAAAGGTAACTTGAATATGTATTGAGAAAAATAATTTGCACTCAATGACTTTTGATTTCAAAGGATAACAGCAGTTTATTTTTCACCTTTTAATTTTCAGAAACTGAGCTAAGTGAATAGACCAGTGGCTTTTATGCTGTTGACATTAGGTGTACACCTTGAATAGAGGCAGGTACCCCCCGTTACTAGACATAAACTACTAGATCTATTTCAGATCAAGACCTACAAGGAATAATTTTCACCTTTGACATTAAGGGTACACCTTGATCAGAGGCCAGTACCCCCAGTTACTTGGTGAAAACTCCCCCTATAGATTTGACCCTATGAACAGAGATAGCCTGAAGCACTTCATGACTTATGAATTCTCCTGCTTCCTTGGAGGATATCACAGTTTCTCAGTGCAATTCAGCCATTGCTCTGTCACAGTGTTCAGCTCTTTACATTGATGATCTTATTTACTGCTGCCCTGATTTCTTTTAGAGTGATTGTTTAAAAACAGTACACACTCTTATTCACCTTTCCGAGACATTACCAGTTTAACACGTTCAGGCATTAAAAAAAACTTTTTCTATTCTAACCATGAGACAGAGATTAAGAGCTATAACAGTTTTCTTTTATTTCAAGTTCTGAAGTGCAGACACTTGACTCTTCAATTTATAAAGGTTAAACCTTTAGTTCCTTTCAATTTGCAAGTGTGATTCTTATAAATGAAAAATTGCAATAACCACAGCTCAATGTACTAAACCAGAAGCAATACTGTTGTTCAGTGAAGGTGATAGGGAAATGATAGCAATAGGCATTAAGGTCCAAGAGCATCTGATGTCAAAGAATATGAATGAATTGAGTGGGGACGAAGAGAAGTGAAAAGGATTCAATGTATTGAACTGAACTCTCAGCTCCCCCTGACACCAAGATGCAACAATTATGCTATGCAATGAAACATTTCTTTTCAGATTTTTCAAATTTGATGATATGCAGTATAAAGCAGTCCTATATGCATTGAACGACTTCCTTGATAGTCATGCAAATGATATATGCAGACATTAGACACATGCATCGACTATATGCACTAAATGAACCATTCAAACTCAGTGCAACACATGAATAAGCTCGGTGCAAAGTGCGTACATGCCCAAACATGTGAGAAACATACTCGATGCAATGTATGAACAACCATGAGCATGGGTTTAAGTAAACTCGGTGCAGGGTATGCATCGACTACAAAAATGGTTGTGCAGTGCATCTAGCATCTTATGTACACAGTGCAATAAATGGCAAGAGAAGAGCATTAAATTTGTGTAGAATTAAATTCAGTAGCTGAGTTTGGAATGCAGACTGATCAGCTAGACAAGAAGAGAACATCAGAAATCAAACAAACAAATCAACATGAAATTCACCCTTTTTGACTCACAATTTCAGATGATGAGATTTAAACACAGAGTTTTGGAACTGACCTGAATGGTGCAATCATGAGGTTTTCATTCTTGAGTGCCTTGGTTAATTCAACCCCTTTTATTTCTCCCACCAAGGCACACCTGCAAGTTAGCACACTATTTGGCATGGGCAGGTACCCAAACAGTCTTGGGTCCTGCATTAACCTTGACAGGTGTTCTAAACAGTCTTTTAGCAACCTTGTCATCAGATTCCATCAAATAACAATCGTACATAGAATGTCCAAAATTTTCATAATATCTACATGTACCAACAGATTTTTTGACTTTATTATGATGCACATTAACAGAAGCATGAAGTCTAAGTGCATGAACATGAGATTGTCTGTTGTTTACATGAACATTTTGTCTCTTATTTTTAATTAACCAACAATTAGCAGACTTGTGACCTGACTTACCACAATTGAAGCATGAAATATTTACAGGTCTTGCTCTAGGGAATTTAGCAGATTTGGAATTTATGTGATTTCCATGAACATATCAGCAGTCCCTGACTATATGCCCATACTTACCACATTCAAAGCACCTGAGGTGCTTGCTGCTTGATTCAAAATTATTCTAGTAATTTCCTGACCAGCACTCAACAGCCTTATCCCCGGGCTTATTGCAGTTAGAGCACACAGTGTGCTGACTGAACTTGGGTTTAATTCTGTATGGATCATGAAAATGCATGGAAGACCTAGCATGCAGTTTATTGTCTTCTTTCATGATAAAACATGCATTCATGAGATGACCATGCCTACCACAATAGTAACATGAAGCATCAGGCTTCCTAGTAGCATGGTTTCTACCAAAATAATTTCTAGAATGTAATATTTTACTTGCATGCTCATCCTTTAACATCAATATGCAATCTTCCATTATGTGACCTACTTTCCCACAATAATAACACGACCCCCATTTAGTATGAGTGTGTGAGAGATCATGTGACTTGTGTGCAGTAGTCTTTGTACCAACCGGAGTATCTTTGTTCTTTTTCTGTAGATTTTTATTCTTTTTCAATTTTTGAGTTTGTCCTACAGTTTTGGGACTGATAGTGGATTTTTAGTTTTTCTGAGTGCTGAATTGAAAAACAGAAGGAGCAGGGGTTTTGTTTTGATCAGAAACTTTTACAAACACAATAGAAGTTTTATTCCCATTAATCCTTTTGTTTGTCGGACTGTAACCCAATCCCTCTCTTTGAAAATTAACATTGTTTCCAAGAAGCTTATTCAGATTGTCCTTGCCTTTGACAAATTTTGATAGAGAATTTTTCAAGTCTTGAATCTCAGAATTTAAGACAACAATATTAGCATCATATGTGGACAGATCTGTTTCACAGGAGATTACTTGTTGATGCAAGGCATCATTCAGAATTTTAAGTTTTTCTACTTCCTGTTTTAACTTTATTTCCTTGTCAGCTTCAGATATGGACTTGTTAAGATCATCAACTTCTTGTTGAAGAAATGTGATTGTAAGCTCATATTTAGCTATCTTCTGTTCACAGCAAGTGACATTTCCACTCAACATTTGGTTGATGATTTTTAGACTCTCAATTTCTTGTTCTGTATCCACCAACCTATCAGAATTATCCATGCTCACACACTTGCCTTTTTCAATTGTCAATAGCCTATCTGACAGTTGGGTGTTTAGATGTTTCAGCTTGTTGATTTCCTCTTACAATTTCCTATTTTTCTCTAGGAGATCATCATCAAACATCCAATCATCTAAGGAGGACTGACATTCATAAAATATTTCTTGTTGTTTCTCATATTGAAGTTTGTTGAGATTTTTTTGAATCTCTAAATTTATTACTCTATCAGCCTCCAATTTTTCATAAATCAATCTGTTTTCTTTTTCAAGACTCATTGATTTGTGTTCAAATTCCTTGGACTGGTTTTTGAGTTTTTCATTTTCCAATTCAGAACTGACAAGCTCTAAATTTCTCACCAGTTTTTCATTTTGAACAACATCATTGTTATGAGCCTGATCATCATCAGTTAAGCTAAGTCTTTCCTTTAGTTCAGTAATTTCACAAACAAGCTCTTGATTCTCCTTTTTGTGTAAACCAATTTGTTTCATAAGATTTTGTTTTTCAGATTTTAAATGATCTAAATCTGAATTAACAGAATCAAAATCTTTTAACTGTCTTCTAAATATGTTATTTTCTATTTTCAGGAGTTCCATGTCCTCACCTCCTGAATTAGCATTCACATGATCATTCAACTTCCTTTTTAGAGATTTATTTCGTTTTCTCAACTGTTCGTAAGAATCAAGTAAAATATTGTATGCATCAATCCAATCATCCATATCATAATTTTCAAATTTAGAAGGTACCTCATCTTCATCTTCTTCTTCATTTTCTTCTTGCTGTCCATCATCGTCAACCATCAGGCATGTGTTGCGATTCCTGGTATGCTTCAGTTTCTCTAAAATCTCCTTGGCAGACCGGCAAGAAGAAACACATGAAATTAGAGCTCTATCAAGTGATGCTTTCATTAAATCTAATGCTCTCGAGTTAACAGAGTCTTTCAGTCGGTCCTTATCAGTCCATCTAGATTTATCTTTTGATAATTTGTGTGGGCCGTGGACCATTACTTTCCAAAGTTCAGGATCAGTCGATCTAACATATCGATGTAAGTTCTTCAGCCATAGATCAAGATCATTACCTTTGAAAATTGATGGATGAGCCATTACAACAGATAGTAAACAACAGCGCCCAAGACAATCGACAAGAATGCACCACAACCAGATAAGTAAGGCAAGGCACTAAGTTAGTGAAACTAAACACCGAGCATAAGAAACCCACTCTGAAATGCACCACAGAAGATGCAGGATCTGCTGCGGATTGTTAGATCCTATGCACAGCAACCTGCTCTGATACCAATTGTTGGGTTCGGTGCGTTGGATTCAGAGGGGGGTGAATGAATCTCCCCTTAAAATTTTGCCCACTTCACAAATTTAAGCAAACTAAAACGCTAATCAAATCTTCTATTGAACCAGTAAGCAAATATGTGGAGCGCACCTATGCATGCATCTAGCGCCAATCAGATAAAAGAACAAACCATGAAGACAATGAATTTTTAGGTGGTTCGGTCCTCCAGACCTACGTCCACCCCACACTCAAACCCAAGTGTGGATTACTGCTGTGCAACACAGCTTGCGTCCGCTGGGCCTTACAGCTTAGCCTACAACCGCTGAGCCTCACAGCTTGCTTCCGCTGGGCAATACAACTTAGCCATCCGCTGCCTAATAGCTTGCGCTGAGCCTCACAGCTTGCTGTCCAGAGAACCATGTTCTCTGCAACGCTGGGGATTACAGCTTACCCGACCAGTGGAATCCTCCACTGCAAAACCCGCTGATACATAGCTTGAAGAAAGGTTTAAAAAGAAAACACAAAACAGGAAACAATCAGCGACTGAAAGCTGTAAATGAAATGCAAAAAAGTAGCTCTCACAGGAGCAAGTCTGGTTTGGATCTAATCCAATTTCCAGACAGCCAGATTCTTCAATGGATGCTTCAGATTCTCTGCTTGTAGTGCCCCAGAATTTATTTGAGAATTTTATGGCATTATTAGCAATTAAATGGACTAATTTAAATTTATTAATCAATATAAGGCCAAATGGTGTTAATCAATTAACCCAACTCACTTAATTAGAGTCCAAAAAGGTTTTAAGACCAGGCCTATTAAGTTTGGCCCATATTCTAGAAGGTTATTAAGCCTATCACGAATTTTTAAGGATAAATACTAATTATATAGATAAATATATGGATAGGAAAATAAAAGACTTTTAATAATTAGAAACTCTAGCTACGACGACTGTAACGGTCTATCATAAGACCGCCACAGTTGTGTAACGCGGTAGGGTTCGACCATAACACTCTGCGTATTCCGTGAGTAGAAGAAGTTGTAAAAAGATTGGAACTTGATGTTCCTATCCACAAGAGACCTAAGTGGAACAATGTATAAAGACTCTAAGAACTCTTAGAGATTAGGTTTTGATAGATTAAGGACTCTAAACTTGATCTAATTATCAAACCCTAGCTAGAACCCTATAAATAGGACCTAGTTCTGAACTGTGCGACCTTACTTTTTGGACGTAAAGAATCAAGGTAAGGAGTCACTATCTCAGGTAAGTTCTTTAGAAGCATTTGTTTACAATACTTTAGACTAACTCCCCTCCAAATTTCACATCTTTAGGTCAAGAGGTCGTGGAGATAGAACCTAAAGAAGTCGCTGGAAAAGTCACAGAAGAAGGAAAACTAGGGCAAGATTCTCAACCCAATTCAGAAGATACAGCCTAAGTTAAGAGGTAGGTTATCTCATGAATGGCAAAAACAACCTGATAGGACTAAAAGCCCTCTGGTTTGATTGAATTTCATGCATAGTAGAGCATTAATTTCATGTTTTACTAGTTATTATACATGTCATGCATCTCTTAGCCCTAATAGAGAAATTAAAGCATGTTATTCATCTAATCCACTGATACCCATGCATATAGATAGCCTATACTTCGTCATCATGCCTAGAATAGATATGATGTTTGATTTACAGACATGATGTGAGTTGATCTCTTAGTGTTTTACATGTTTTCTGTTAGCAGACGCTCTGACGCATCAGCGTAGGACCGTCACACTCATATAACGGCCCTACGACAGACCGTCACACACCCTGTTGTTTTTGGATTTTCACTGTTGTCTCTAACGCACTAGGACAGGCGCGTTACGTTCATGTAACGGCTGGTTCCTGACCGTCACAATCACTGTGACGCCCCATCTCTAGACCGTCAGAGTCTATGATCTGTCAACCCTAGACAGAATATAACTTGCCAATATTATTTATTGTTAAGCCTAGTTACCTAAGTTTTAACCTGATCATGTGATTTTAAGGTTATTTGATTGTTCATGATAGGTATTGCATGATTTGGTGTCTCATTGTTATTTTAAGTAATGTTAGTTTAATGAGCCCAATTCTATAGTTTGTATTATAAAGCATGACTTTTCTTTTTAACCTTGTATTGACGGAGTTTTCATCATGATTTTCACATTGATTATACATATCTCTCTCTGTCAATAGAGTCATTTCTATAAGTGCATGGCACATATTCCGGTATGTTGTCATTAGTTCACACTTTGCACTATAGGAACACAATCTTGGACTTGAGGACCTCTCTATTGGATACTCCTTCCAATGGACTAGGAAATCTTGTTTCAAGGCCTCCGTAATTCTCCGCGAGCCTGGGATTCCCACTAGGACGCCGAGTTGGTTGTACCATTAAAAGCCTATTAAATAGAATACACTATCGTTGTTTCTGATTCTAGTAATGTAACGGCCTTGCACTGGACCGTCAGGCTCACGTAACGGCCCAATGAACGACCGTCACATTCCTCTGAGTCTATTTTCATCTTTCTGGACTCGGATCACTGTAACGGCCCATTACTGGCGCGTCACATTATGTAACGGCCCGGTAAACGACCGTCACACTGCTGGCATATGTTAACCCAAGGTTTGACCAAGGGTTGATATTTCAATGATTCTAGATAACCCTTGATGATCTAGAACTTATCATATTACTTAATAGACTTAATGTAATGAATGGAAGATAAGAAAAATACCGTTATGCTGTCGATTTATTTCTAAGAGCATGACATTGTTTAAGTCATTTTCTTGACTCATTCTTGCATCGAAGCATTCATTCATTGATTCTAGTTATCATGAAATTATTGGAAGTACCACATTCTTGGCCATACTTTACTGTTATATTGCGTGGAAGTAGCTTAATTTATAACTGAAGATGCGATCGAGCACTGATTGTGTTCAAGGGCTCTATGCTAGTCCCCTCGGCTGATTGTCGGAAACATACTATTTTATAAACCATGGGGTATGATGCTACTGGCGTCGCATTGCGCTGGGAGTACTATTTCTATAAATAAGTGAAGATCCACGATACGACACGACATGACATTCTTGCTTGATATTCCACAGAAATTCACGAAGCACTTGCTCATAAGCATAAGATGCTAAAGTGATGAATATGTGGCTTGCTAGTACATTCTCGATATATTCTTGCTCGTGAAAGGCCAAATATCATGTTCATGTTATATTCTTGCTAGTTCATTCTTGATCATTCTATCTTATCTTGTTACTTTGGTTTGATCGCATGATTGATTCGCATTCGCATGATTTTACCTTATTCTTTAGAGCTAAAATGTTAACTACTTTAATAGTGCCTTCATGTTGATGCGAAGATACCTACTGGGCAAGTGTGCTCATTACCTATTTCCAATGTTTTACAGGAGGTGGAAGTAGTTCGGATTCAGATTCAGGCTATACTAGTAGCGGGTCCGGAAGTGAGTGAAAGTCTTGTAAAGCTACGAGTGAAGACTTAAGAAGTTTATCATGTTTAGATTGAGTCAATGTAATTTTCCTATTTCTTGAGTCTAGTAGAAGGAAAAGATGATGAAAAGTGGTTGTATTATGAATATTGATCATTTATGAAATAAAGTTGAAGTTTGATTAAATCCTGTGCAATTGCATTTATGTGTGTGATTGTCTTGCGCTCTGATTATTCTTGCTTGCAAGAGGCTTACCATGCCGGCTGTTCGCGCTCCCCGAGCGAGTCTTCCGCTGTAAATAAGGCTCGGGGCGTGACAGTTAAGTTGGTATCAGAGCCTAAGTCTCAGGACTTAGGGAAAAGAATCATGTCATAGGATAAGTCCAAGGGTTAAGGACCCCCACCTATGAACCAAGGAAGGAATTTTCATGCCCATGTGAGAATTGGGTAGAGCCGGGATGAGATAGTTATTAGCTTTAAGATTGATTTTCTTTCGGTCTCACGAGAAATAACAAGCTGTTATATTTCTCTCAGGTACCTTATTATTCTTATCATGGCTCATCGCGTAGACTGGAATGGCATGCAACAAACCGTTGCCGGCCTTACGCAGGCATTGCAAACCATGGCCCAGGCAGGGGCAGGAGCACGGGCTGGTGACCTTCATCGCAATTTCCGGAGTCTAAATCCTCCGCGTTTCTATGGATCTTCCAATCCAGACGAAGCAGAAAATTGGATCGATGAAATGAATCGTATCTTTGATGTCATTCAATGCACTGATCAGGAGAAGGTCCGTCTAGCAACATTCCAATTAAATAAGGATGCCCGTACTTGGTGGAAATTGGTCCCGGCACCTCCGGCCGATGCACCTCACATGTGGGATGGTTTTCTCACTTTATTTCGTGCCAAGTATTTCTCCGAACATGTGAAGGAAAGGAAGGCTTTGGAGTTTGCCTCCCTTCGTCAAGGGATGATGTCAGTAGCAGAGTATAAGCTGCAGTTTTCAAGACTAGCACCATATGCACCACACCTTATTAGCACGAAATTATTAAAGGCAAATCGATTTATGGACGGGTTACGGCCCGGGTTCATTCAGCAACTTGGGACACAAAATATCCGCACTTACGCAGAGATGGTTCAGATGGCATATCTATGCGAAAGGACCTTAGAGAAGGTCAAAAAGTTGAAAGGAAAGGGAGAGGAATACAGCCGGCGCTCAGATCGGCATTATAAGAAGGAGAAGTTTAGCATCACGGAACCCTACAAAAGCCGTGATAACAAGAAAAGATCAAGGAGCGGGAACGGTGGAAGTTCCCAAAAGAATAATAAAAGGGTTAAGGAAGAGAAGGAGCAAGTTGCCGCGGCGTGCACTTTTTGCGAGAAATTCGGCCATTCGGCTGAAGAATGCTGGAAGCGCCTCGGTGCTTGTTTGCGTTGTGGAAGTAGGGAGCATCGTGTGCCAGATTGCCCCCTTATGAAAGAGCAATCAGCTAATGGAGGACGCAGGAGGCAGGCTCGCCTCAATGCGGTTATAGATGAAGATGAAGCACCCAGGGATTTAAATGATGGGCTTATGGAAGGTACTCTTCAAATCTGTTCTCGCCCTGCATTCGTGCTATTCGATACTGGTGCTTCTCATTCTTTTATCTCCACCACTTTTGTAAAAACCTTACCAATTGCATCAGTTTCCTTACCTTCAGATCTTGCTATTACTACACCTTTAGGATCTGGAACTAAGCTTACCAAGCATTATCCTGATTGCGAGGTAGTGGTAGAAGGACACAATCTCCCCGCAAACTTAGTATGCCTTGATATGAAAGGTTATGACGCCATTTTAGGGGTAGATTGGCTTGTAGACCATGATGCTTATATCAATTGCCGAAATAGGATAATATCTTTTCGAAAGCCCGGTCTTCCAAGATTTTCTTTTCTTGGCATCAAATACAAAAAGCATCCTACCATTATATCTTCTCTTCACGCTTGCAAGCTTATCTCGCAAGGATGCGAAGCTTTCCTTGCTTCAGTCATTATTACCGAATCTAAGGAGATTGTCCTAGCCAATATTCCTATTGCAAATGAGTTCCCAGACGTGTTCCCATCTGAACTACCTAATTTACCGCCCGAAAGGGAAGTAAACTTTACCATTGAACTCATTCCTGGTGCGGCACCTGTTTCTATAGCCCCTTACAGGATGTCCCCCACAGAACTCAAGGAACTAAAGAAGCAGTTACAAGAACTTCTAGACAAGGGTTTCATTAGACCCAGCACATCCCCTTGGGGTGCGCCTGTTCTATTTGTCAAGAAGAAAGATGGTTCCCTCAGGCTATGTATCGATTACCGGCGACTGAATCAGCTTACAATTAAGAATAAGTATCCGTTGCCGCGTATTGATGAGCTCTTCGACCAGCTTTCGGGAGCTGAGTACTTCTCTAAGATTGACCTCAGATCTGGTTATCATCAACTTAGAATTAAAGAAGAAGATATTTATAAATCGGCTTTTCGAAGTCGTTATGGCCACTATGAATTCGTGGTGATGCCGTTCGGGTTAACTAATGCCCCAGCAGCATTCATGCAACTTATGAACAGTGTCTTCCAGCCATACCTGGATCGATTCATTGTCGTCTTCATCGATGATATCCTGATATACTCAAGGACAAAAGAAGAACATGAAGAACATTTGAAAATAACTTTGCAAACACTTAGAGAACACAAGCTATATGCCAAACTCAATAAGTGTGAATTCTGGCTCGAGGAAGTCTCATTCCTAGGCCACATTATTTCAAAAGAAGGTATTGATGTGGATCCTTCTAAGGTAGAAGCTGTCAAGAATTGGAGTCGGCCTACGACTGTGTCTGAAGTAAGGAGCTTTCTGGGTCTAGCTGGTTATTATAGAAGATTCATTAAGGACTTCTCAAAGATAGCAGTCCCTTTAACTAGACTCACCAGAAAAGAAAATCCTTTTGTCTGGTCAGAGGAATGTGAGAAGAATTTCCAAATTCTTAAGAATCATCTTACCACAGCCCCTATTTTATCACTACCAATGGAGGGTGGTGGATTTGAAGTGTATACGGATGCGTCTGAAATTGGCTTAGGATGTGTCCTTATGCAGAATGGAAAAGTGATTTGCTATTCTTCAAGACAATTGAAGTGTCACGAAGAAAATTATCTTGTACATGATTTAGAATTGGCAGCAGTTATCTTTGCCTTGAAAATTTGGCGTCATTATCTTTATGGAGAAAAGTTACGATCTACTCAGACCACAAGAGCTTGAAATATCTATTTTCTCAAAAGGAGCTTAATATGAGGCAAAGGAGATGGTTAGAACATCTCAAGGACTTTGACTTTGCTATTCAATATCATCCTGGCAAGGCAAATGCGATAGCAGATGCACTCAGCAGAAAACTAATGGGTATGTTATCAAGTCTCATGATTAGTGTGACTAACCTTATTCTTCAATTTGCTCAGTTGAATTTAGATGTTGATATTAAGGAAGAAGATTGCTTCATAGCTAATATCCGAGCTCAACCTACATTGATAGAGGATTTGGCCAAGTTACAAGAGGATGATGCAGTTTTACTGGAAATTAAGGCCAATATTGAACAAAGGCCGGATTTTTCTATTTCTAATGATGGAAGATTGCTATTCAAGGGCCGAATGTGTATACCGGATCGTGAGGATACAAAGAAATTGATCTTATAAGAAACACATAAATCAAAGTACTCCATTCATCCAGGAGGTACAAAAACGTATCAGGATCTCAAAAGAAATTTTTGGTGACCCAATATGAAGATGGAAGTAGCCGACTTTGTATCTCGTTGTCTCACTTGCCAACAAGTTAAGGCGGAACATTTCAGACCTGCAGGTAAATTACATCCCTTAAATATTCTAGAATGGAAATGGGAGAGCATAGGAATGGATTTCATTATGGGATTACCTAAGACAAGAGGTGGACACGATGGCATATGGATAATCATAGATCGATTGACTAAGTCTGCACATTTCATACCAATAAAGAGTCAATGGTCTGTGGATATCCTGGCAGCATTATACATAAAGAAATTGTTAAACTACATGGTGTCCTGTCACTATTGTATCAGATAGAGATCCTCGATTTACATCACAGTTCTGGAAAGGTCTACAACATTCACTAGGGACCAGATTAAATTTTAGCACAGCCTTTCATCCACAAACTGATGGTCAGACGGAAAGAACAAATCAGGTGGTAGAAGACATGCTCAGGGCTTGTATCATTGACTTTGGAGGAAGTTGGCATGATCACTTGCCTCTGGTGGAATTTGCATATAATAACAGCTATCAAGCAAGCATACAAATGGCACCTTTTGAAGCTCTATATGGGAAAAGTTGTCGATCTCCAATATGTTGGAATGAGATAGGGGAAAGGCAATTTCTAGGCCCTGACCTTATCAGAGATTCTACAGAAAAAATAAAGCTCATCCAGGAAAGAATGAAGATGGCACAAGATAGGCAGAAATCTTATGCCGACAATCGAAGGCGCGACTTGGAGTTTCAAGTAGGAGAACATGTATATCTGAAGGTTTCTCCGGGTCGTGGTATTCGAAGATTTGGCATTAAAGGAAAGCTAACTCCTAGATTCATTGGCCCGTTTGAAATTCTTGAAAGGGTCGGTGAAGTGGCTTATAGATTAGCTTTACCTCCACAGTTAGCAGGAGTTCATGACGTATTTCACGTCTCTATGCTAAAGAAGTATGTATATGATCCAGATCATATTTTCACATTTGATAATCTGAAGATTCAGAAAGACTTAACATACGAACAAACACCAATAAAGATTTTGGATCGGGAAGTGCGTCAATTAAGGAATAAAGTTATTCCTATGGTCAAGATCTAATGGAAGAAAATATGGCCTTATGAAGTGACATGGGAAACCGAATCAGCTATGAAGAAAAGATTCCCAGAATTGTTTGAGAAGAAGTACACTCTCCACAATCCATGTATTGAATTTGGGGATCAAATTCTTCTAAGTGGGGGAGGGTGTAGTGCCCCAGAATTTATTTGAGAATTTTCTAGCATTATTAGCAATTAAATGGACTAATTTAAATTTATTAATCAATATAAGGCCAAATGGTGTTAATCAATTAACCCAACTCACTTAATTAGAGTCCAAAAAGGTTTTAAGACCAGGCCCATTAAGTTTGGCCCATATTCTAGAAGGTTATTAAGCCTATCCATGAATTTTTAAGGATAAATACTAATTATATAGATAAATATATGGATAGGTAAATAAAAGAGTTTTAATAATTAGAAACTCTAGCTACGACGACTGTAACGGTCTATCGTAAGACCGCCACAGCCGTGTAACGCGGTAGGGTTCGACCGTTACACTCTGCGTATTCCGTGAGTAGAAGAAGTTGTAAAAAGATTGGAACTTGATGTTCCTATCCACAAGAGACCTAAGTGGAACAATGTATAAAGACTCTAAGAACTCTTAGAGATTAGGTTTTGATAGATTAAGGACTCTAAACTCGATCTAATCTTCAAACCCTAGCTAGAACCCTATAAATAGGACCTAGTTCTGAACTGTGCGGCCCTTACTTTTTGGACGTAAAGAATCAAGGTAAGGAGTCACTATCTCAGGTAAGTTCTTTAGAAGCATTTGTTTACAATACTTTAGACTAACTCCCCTCCAAATTTCACATCTTTAGGTCAAGAGGTCGTGGAGATAGAACCTAAAGAAGTCGCTGAAAAGTCACAGAAGAAGGAAAACTAGGGCAAGATTCTCAACCCAATTCAGAAGATACAGCCTAAGTTAAGAGGTAGGTTATCTCATGAATGGCAAAAACAACCTGATAGGACTAAAAGCCCTCTGGTTTGATTGAATTTCATGCATAGTAGAGCATTAATTTCATGTTTTACTAGTTATTATACATGTCATGCATCTCTTAGCCCTAATAGAGAAATTAAAGCATGTTATTCATCTAATCCACTGATACCCATGCATATAGATAGCCTATACTTCGTCATCATGCCTAGAATAGATATGATGTTTGATTTACAGACATGATGTGAGTTGATCTCTTAGTGTTTTACATGTTTTCTGTTAGCAGACGCTCTGACGCATCAGCGTAGGACCGTCACACTCATATAACGGCCCTACGACAGACCGTCACACACCCTGTTGTTTTTGGATTTTCACTGTTGTCTCTAACGCACTAGGACAGGCGCGTTACGTTCATGTAACGGCTGGTTCCTGACCGTCACAATCACTGTGACGCCCCATCTCTAGACCGTCAGAGTCTATGATCTGTCAACCCTAGACAGAATATAACTTGCCAATATTATTTATTGTTAAGCCTAGTTACCTAAGTTTTAACCTGATCATGTGATTTTAAGGTTATTTGATTGTTCATGATAGGTATTGCATGATTTGGTGTCTCATTGTTATTTTAAGTAATGTTAGTTTAATGAGCCCAATTCTATAGTTTGTATTATAAAGCATGACTTTTCTTTTTAACCTTGTATTGACGGAGTTTTCATCATGATTTTCACATTGATTATACATATCTCTCTCTGTCAATAGAGTCATTTCTATAAGTGCATGGCACATATTCCGGTATGTTGTCATTAGTTCACACTTTGCACTATAGGAACACAATCTTGGACTTGAGGACCTCTCTATTGGATACTCCTTCCAATGGACTAGGAAATCTTGTTTCAAGGCCTCCGTAATTCTCCGCGAGCCTGGGATTCCCACTAGGACGCCGAGTTGGTTGTACCATTAAAAGCCTATTAAATAGAATACACTATCGTTGTTTCTGATTCTAGTAATGTAACGGCCTTGCACTGGACCGTCAGGCTCACGTAACGGCCCAATGAACGACCGTCACATTCCTCTGAGTCTATTTTCATCTTTCTGGACTCGGATCACTGTAACGGCCCATTACTGGCGCGTCACATTATGTAACGGCCCGGTAAACGACCGTCACACTGCTGGCATATGTTAACCCAAGGTTTGACCAAGGGTTGATATTTCAATGATTCTAGATAACCCTTGATGATCTAGAACTTATCATATTACTTAATAGACTTAATGTAATGAATGGAAGATAAGAAAAATACCGTTATGCTGTCGATTTATTTCTAAGAGCATGACATTGTTTAAGTCATTTTCTTGACTCATTCTTGCATCGAAGCATTCATTCATTGATTCTAGTTATCATGAAATTATTGGAAGTACCACATTCTTGGCCATACTTTACTGTTATATTGCGTGGAAGTAGCTTAATTTATAACTGAAGATGCGATCGAGCACTGATTGTGTTCAAGGGCTCTATGCTAGTCCCCTCGGCTGATTGCCGAAACATACTATTTTATAAACCATGGGGTATGATGCTACTGGCGTCGCATTGCGCTGGGAGTACTATTTCTATAAATAAGTGAAGATCCACGATACGACACGACATGACATTCTTGCTTGATATTCCACAGAAATTCACGAAGCACTTGCTCATAAGCATAAGATGCTAAAGTGATGAATATGTGGCTTGCTAGTACATTCTCGATATATTCTTGCTCGTGAAAGGCCAAATATCATGTTCATGTTATATTCTTGCTAGTTCATTCTTGATCATTCTATCTTATCTTGTTACTTTGGTTTGATCGCATGATTGATTCGCATTCGCATGATTTTACCTTATTCTTTAGAGCTAAAATGTTAACTACTTTAATAGTGCCTTCATGTTGATGCGAAGATACCTACTGGGCAAGTGTGCTCATTACCTATTTCCAATGTTTTACAGGAGGTGGAAGTAGTTCGGATTCGGATTCAGGCTATACTAGTAGCGGGTCCGGAAGTGAGTGAAAGTCTTGTAAAGCTACGAGTAAAGACTTAGGAAGTTTATAATGTTTAGATTGAGTCAATGTAATTTTTCTATTCCTTAAGTCTAGTAGAAGGAAAAGATGATGAAAAGTGGTTGTATTATGAATATTGATCATTTATGAAATAAAGTTAAAGTTTGATTAAATCCTGTGTAATTGCATTTATGTGTGTGATTGTCTTGCGCTCTGATTGTTCTTGCTTGCAAGAGGCTTACCATGCCGGCTGTTCGCGCTCCCCGAGCGAGTCTTCCGCTGTAAATAAGGCTCGGGGCGTGACACTGCTCGAGCTCTCTCTTTCTCTTCTGCTTCCTCTCTCTTTCTCTTTTTCACTCTTTTTCTTCTTCTGGATCATGCAGGCTATCTCTATGCTTCTGCTCTCTTATCACGATCTCGATCACCTCCCTCCTGAGGAAGACGCTTGGTATTTATAGAGCATCAGAAGTAGGGCGTGTGCATGGCTTGTGCCCTCTTTGTCCAGAGATAACCTCAGATCACGTGCCAGGTGCCAACCTCGGATCACGTGCCCAATCATCAGCTTGAATCAATCTGAAAGAAGAGAAAAAGGATGCATCGAGTTTGTTCAGGATTTGAACTAAACATGTACAGACTTGATAGTGTGTAATGCAGTGTGCATGCAGTGAAGTGTGTACATTGAAAGTGGATACACAAACGTGCCGTCAACAAATGTATGGACTTAGTGTGCATGGGACAGCAATGTATAGACTTTGAATGCGTGCAATGCAGTAAGGCAATGTATAGACTTTATGTGCGTGCGACTAGACAGTGTACATACTTTGCGTGCATGCGACAACCAATGTGCAGACTTGCAGGAGTGATGATGCATGAGCTTAACTACTATTACCAGCAGTGGGATGTATAGACTTTTGAATGCGTGGTACAAAGTGTATAGACTCTGCATCTATCAAAGTATGCACAACGAAGATGAGTGCTCAGGCATGCTGTCGAAGGATGTATAGACTTTATTTTGAAGGATTGCACAATCCATTGAGGAATGTATAGACTTTATGAACTGGCGCATGGACATAACAGCAAAGGATGTATAGACTAGTGTGTGTTCGACCAGACAATGTATAGACTTGTGTGTGCGTGCATGCTACAAGGCAATGTATGGACTTGAGTGCGTGCATGCTACAATGTATAGACTTGATGCACGGACAAAGCATATGTATGAACAAGCCACATAGAATGTATAGGCTTTGCGTGGATGAGGCAACGCTAACGGATGTATAGACCTGCTCAGCCGTGTGGCGTGCAACCAGACAATGTATAGACTTGTGTTCGTGCAACACACAGGCTGTACTGACTTCGTATATGCATGGACATGCCATTTGAATGTATAGACTTTGTGTGCAATGTACAAGACGATGTACAGACATGAAGCGCTATGTGAGAAACAACATGAGACGCTGGGTATGTTGAGACACAACATGAGACGCTAAGTGAGATGGATCTTAACATGAGACACTAACTTTGCATATGCATGGACATGCCATTTGAATGTATAGACTTTGTGTGCAATGTACAAGATGATGTACAGACATTAAGCGCTATGTGAGACACAACATGAGACGCCGGGTATGTTGAGACACAACATCAGACGCTAAGTGAGACGGATCTTAACATGCACTAACTTTATGAATGTATCGACCAGTCATAATAGAACTGACCAAGTCTATTATTGAACCGATGCAATGTATGCAGTTCACCAAGGGTTGCACCGACAATGTGGCATGCAGCAACTGTTAATGCACCGATGCAATGTGCAGGACTTCCACAAACAGGGAAATGCATAGACCATAAACCATGACTCATAGTATGACAGGAAAATGCATAAACCTTACAGATGTATATATATGAATACTTTATGATGTGACAAAATGACTGAACATCGCATGGTGACTCACAGTGTTTGACTCACATCAAAACTAATCATCAAAACCACAGGGGCACAACAATTGTTACTGAACATCTTGCATTCATGCACACACTAAGGGGGAGCAACCACATTCATCATATGGGATTAATGTTAAGGTTCACACATGAGTCATGCATTGCATCAAGAGCTGTCTAGGAGATGCCAATTGTAAAATGAATTTGTCATGTCATTGTTAATCAATTTGAATCAAAATTGACAAATCAACTCTGTTGTTCTTGAATGCAGATTACACTCCCAAAATATAAATGCTGATGGGCTGGCCGTGACCAAGCTTGAATCAAATGAGGAATACCTTGCAAAGATGAAAACGATAAAAATTTCCTCAATCCACCACCGGGAGATAGGATGTGATCTTGATAGTACCCAAGACATGGTATGAAAAGTGCGCATCTCTGTTAACGAAGGATGGGTTCAATAGGTGAAAGTCTTGAAAGAAAAAGGATTCTCAAGGTAAAGGTAAAAAAGTAAAATCTAAAATATCAACCTCCGTGAGGTTGGCAATCTTAGTGATTGAAGGCTTCCAATCTTATCTCCTGAACCAAGGTAATTCAACCTTGTTAAATCATGCAATGGTCTTTTTGTCACTTGGTGATACCCTCAGATGACAAGTGTTGATTCTAAAAACATGAGTTGTCATTTACTAGCATGCTGTGACAAATTGGTTGAATCTAGTTTGATGTGATGAGCATAGTTAATTGATTTAACCAAATGAAAATCTTGAGAGATGTGCATGAAGTGGTTGGTTATTGAATGACACTTGAATTGAATTGCATATCTGGTATATCAAATGGCGTTTGTGAAAGAGTGGATTATATCCACTTGGAAGCATTCCTTATGCGTTGAGTTGGGTCTTTGGACTAACATCTCCGCCTCGTACCAAATCTTGACTGGCTTGTGATTGATTGATTTTTGAATGAATCCTTGAGCTGAGTTATGTAAATTGAAAATATGTTTGTGATTAAATGATCAATATATTTGACTTTTGGATGAATTCTCATTTCAAATCTTGTGAAAGATCTTTGAAAATCTATTTTTGAACAATTCTGAAATTTGAGTTGCATTACTTAATTTTGATCATTTATGCACCCTTATTCATAAAGGTCTTGTCATAAACAATGTTTGCTGATTCATGGATTGAATGTGGATGGTCTCAATAAAATTTCTGTCACACTAGCTTGAAAATCAAAGCTCTCAACTTATTTCTGCATCCTGTCGTTCATTCTCATACAGTTATAGGTTGTATGCATCAGAATCCAATACATAGGTGCATTTAGTTCACTCAAATGAAAAATCAAAAACACACACCTTGCACCCATGTTAATTTCTGCATTGCATTAGAACTCATGCATTAGTTGTACTTAGTTCATTCTGTTGGCATCCATTCAATTGGTATCAAATTATCCATTCAATTGGTATCAAATTGACAACACATTGCTCGCATGCATGTCATAGTGCATTTGCATAAACTCCCAATATGTGCTTGTGTGTTATTATATGCTATTCACCCCCATCCTTGAAATTTCTATGACCTTATGCCTTCTTGATAAATAATGTTGCAATTGAGTCATTAACGGTGTACTTCATGTTGTACACTATGGGGGAAGTAAAAGTGCATCTATTTAGGGGGAGTTGTATTGTTATGTATTCATGATATTTTCGGTATACATGCTGGATCAAATTCGCACACTTCATACACAAAATGTGAAAATGAGTGTTAAGGATAATGATATATGAATTTCTTTTCAACACTCTAGAGATGTTAAATTTGCTACAAGTATGTTGAAGAGACAGTTGAGGAAAAAGCTGTCTACCTATCTTTATTAAAAAATCTGAAATGAAAATGAACGGTAGAGCAATGCTCGGTCTCACTGAGTAAATTGGGCACATGTCACCTGAGACGTGATGTGGTTCATATCTGAAAAGTGTGGACTGGTACCTCTGTTCAAAATGAGGTGAAATGGTTTAGTATTCTGAGTAACCGGAGATTCTGGCATGAGCTCCTGTGGACGCACTAAAATTCGCTTATTTAAGTGGTTCGTCTATTAAGTGCGTGGGCGTGCCAATCACCGAAGTGACAATTTGTTCGGGCTCCGAAGAGCCCATGGTGCGCTTAATCTGACTCGGTCAGATGATTGTGTGGTTCGGGTCGGGACCAAAACCCGCCGCGCCATAAAGGTCACAGCGTTATTTACTTCCCCTCGAAGAGGGGAACACCCTTGATTAATCGCCGGGAATCGGGACCTCATGGCCAGCGAATTATATTGAGAGAAACAAGACGATAGTGATCTTGAATCGGTTAAAAAGCCCTATGTCTATGGAAGTAAGCATTCGAAATATGTCGGTCACTCAAGGGACCATTTTGATATTCGGACGAGCGTCCGGCTTCAGGGAAGCGTGATCGTCACGGGGAAAATCGAAACATATGTATGCCGGGGTATGACATATTTATTGTTCGAAGGGATGAGAGACATTCGGTTACATCCTGGCTAGAGTAACATGTCGGTCGCTCAAGGGACCGTTTAATATTCGGACGAGCGTCCGACTTCAGAAAAGCGTAATCGTAACGGGAAAACCGGGTCATATGTATGCCGGGGTACGGCAAATTTATTATTCAGAGGAACGAGAAACATTCGGTTGAATCCCAGTTAGAGCGGTTGGAAACTGATAAGTTTGTCGGCCCGGTGCAAGATCAAGCTGTGACCATACTGCGGTGGGCCCCCCGCAGTCGAAGTCAGGCTTGCGTGGGCATCGTTAATATTTTCGGTGCCAAGGGGCAACGGGAGAATGTGTCTTGAATCAGCTGGAAAGCCCTATGTCTAGGGAAGCAAACACTTGAAACGTGTCGGTCGTTCGGGGGGGACCGTTCAATATTCGGACGGGTGTCCAGCTTGAGAATATCGCAATCGTCGTGGGCAGATCCGGAACATATGTATGCCAGGGTACGGAAAATTTATTATTTCTAGGAACCGAAAACATTCGGCTAAATCCCGCTTAGTGTAGTAGGAAACCAGTGAATTTATTGGCCCGGTGCGAGATCGAGTCAGGACCATTCTGGCGGCGCCTCCCGTGGTCCAAACGAGGCTTGCGTGGGCATCGCTAATATTTCCGGTGCCGAAGGGAGGCGGGAAGGTGTCCCGGGACTAGATTCCAAAACAAAGATGTATTCAAAGATAGTGGGCTGTAGGCCTATGATTTGGGTCAGGCGACGACCATGATTGGGACGAGCCCGAGGTCTGAGCATGACTCACGAAGGTCTTATTGATATTCCCACGCGTAGGGTTCGGGGATGACGAGAGCCGCCTCGTTCTATCCGGATTTTGTCGGTCATTCATGGACCACTTTATGTTCGGACCAACGTCCGTATTGAAGGTGCGGCGTAAACGGAAACAAAACCCGTACAAATGTATGCCGAGTTTACGGCAATTCTAATAAAAGAGCGGAAACGAATCCCAAAGGGAACGAGTCCGGTTCGACGAACTATCGGCCCAGAGCAATGTCGGGTTACGGCCGTGTCGAGATGGTTCCCAAGGTCCGAACTCGACTTGGGGGGGGGGGCGGTAATATTCCCTTTATACTGGGTCTTGAGGAGAGACAAGGCTGCGGGGCAGATCTCGCCATTTTATTATTATTCAAATTTTAATAATTATTTTATTATTATTATTATTTCTTTGTTGTTATTATTACTATTCTTTATATATATATGTGTGTGTATATATATATATGTTGGGGTGGGCTTGTTTATTATTATTTGTGTATTCCATCATTATTTGTTTATTTGTTATCTTCCGTTGAGTTTGTTATTATTATTTATTTATTTTATTATCATTTGTCTATTTATTATTTTTATTGAGTCAGTTGTTATTATTTATTTATTTTTTTACTTATTTTATTATCATTTGTTTATTCATTATTTTTTTTGTTGAGTACGTTGTTATTATTACTTGTGTCTTTATTATTATCATTTCTCTATTTATCTCCTTTTTTTAAGTTTGTTATTATTATTCTCTACTATTTTATTATTATCATTATTATTTGTTCCCCTTTTTGTTATTATTTCTTTTGTCACCCGCAGATCATGAATTCTTCCTTAATTTATATTTTTTTTATCTCCCCTTCTATTATCCTTTTTTTTAATCTCTCACTCTTCTATTATTGCATTTTTTATGATTATCGGGTGGGTTTTTTCCCTTTGTATTATCATTATTATACTTTCTTTCTTTTTTTATGGGGTAGGAGGAAGGTTGAAGCGTACTGTTGAAGAATGGAGAGTGTGCCGCTAAAGGGTTAATGAATGTACTGCTGAGAGTGAAGGGTGTGCTGCTGGAGAGGCTAAGGAGTGCACCGTTGAGAGTAAAGAGTGTGCTGCTGGAGGGGCTAAGGAGTGTACCGCTGAGGGTGAAGAGTGTGCTGCTGGGGGGCTAAGGAGTGTACCGCTGGGGTGAGGAGTGTACTGCTAGAGGGGCTAAGGAGTGTACTACTGAGAGTGAAGAGCGTGCTGCTGGAGGGGCTAAGGAGTGTACCGCTGAGGGTGAAGAGTGTGCCGCTGGAGGGGCTGAGGAGTGTACCGCTGAGGGTGAAGAGTGTGCTGCTGGAGGGGCTAAGGAGTGTACCGCTAGGGGTGAGGAGTGTGCCGCTGGAGGGGCTGAGGGATGTTCCTTTAGTTGATTAGAATGTTTTATTGTTGTTGGTTTCATTTGTTTGTTGCTTTCTCTTTGTCTTTTAAGTCGTTATTGCCCCATTTGTTTGTTACTTCATTTTGTCTTTTTAATATGTTATCGTTTCTAACAAAAATTCGACAGCATCTCCCCTTGACTAGAGCGTAAGGGAGATAAAGGGAACGCGCCCACATGGAGTGGCGGAACCCGACAATTGGAGGTGGGCGCCCGAGAGCGGTAACACCCTAATAAAACCTCGGAAAACTCGGAGGGGACGACAGACGAGAAACACTGGGCTAATGCAGCCTAAGGATATCCTGACTGGAAGGGAGAGGGCCAGGTGTGCCGGTAAGGGCTGGTTGGGGTATGCCACTGAAGGCACAATTAGGGTGTGCCGTTGTCAGGGTGTGCCGCGGGTGGCACAACTGGGTGTGCCGCTGAAGGGCATGAAGAAGGTGTTGTGCCGCTGGGGCACTTCAAGAGTGTGCCGCTGGGGGCACCAAAAAGCGTGTGCCGCTGGAGGCTACCCTGGGTGTGTGCTGCTGAAGGGCATGAACGGCAGGCGAGGAAGGTGAAAACAAATGGTGAAGGCCAAGGGTCTCACGAAGAGGGCCAAGACAGAGGGGGAGGAGGGTTCAAACGCACGCATCTGAGTATAAATCAAGCACGGTAGTAAGACGCCCAAAAAGAGGGATTTTCATTCATGGAAAGAAAAGGCCATAACCGGCCGTGTACTTCAAAGCATACATTCCAACCCAGACGAGGGAGGAAGAAAGAAAGAAAGGAAAAATAAGAAAAAGAAGAAAAGAAAGAATAAAGAAAGAAATACAGGGGGGGGGGGGGACGGAGTATGAACTCCACCCCTCCTAGACCTCACTCTCTCTCTTCACTCACTCTTCTCCTTCTCTCTTCTCTCTTCTCTTTGTGTGGACGACGGTGGTGGAGCAGCAAGGGGGAGCAGGTGCCTCTCCCCTTCCTTCTTCTCTTCCTCTCTTCTTCTTCTTCTCTTCCTCTCTTCTTCTTCTTCTCTTCTTCTCTTTTCTCTGTTGCGTCTGCCTCTGCGTGTCTCTCCATCTCTTTCTCTCTCGTCTGTTCTTCCCCCTTCTCTCTTGGTCAAAGAAGGGGCGCGTTTTATACCCCAGCGGCGGGAGCGTTCGGGTGCGAACGACGGTGGCAGGAGGTGATGGGCATTGAATGGGGTTTGATCTCCCCGTCCTTGGTGGCAGAGGAGTAGCCTGCGTGGCCTAGCCTCCGGTCGACACCTCGGACAGCTCACTGCGCGCGAAGGATCTATAGGGCATGGGCGCAAGATCTCATCTGCCGGAACGTCCCTTTGAAGAGCCTGGACAGCGTGCCGCTAGCTGGCTAAACAAGCATGTCGCTGAGAGGGCCAAAAGGGAGTGCCGCTAGAAAACACGGCAAGCGTGCCGCTTAAGAGCCCAAAGGGCGTGCCGCTGAAGGGGGCAAAGGGTGTGCCGCTGAAGGCTGCCAGGGTGTGCTGCTGAAGGCTGCCAGGGGCGTACCGCTGAAGGCTGCCAGGGCGTGCTACTGAAGGCTGCCAGGGGCGTGCCGCTGAAGGCTGCCAGGGCATGCCGCTGAAGGCTGCCAGGGGCATGCCACTGAAGGCTACCAGGGTGTGCCGTTGAAGGGCCTTGAGGGCGTGCCGCTGAAGGCTGCCAGGGCGTGCTGCTGAAGGCTGCCAGGGGCGTGCCGCTGAAGGGCTAAATGGGCAGTTCTGAGCCTGTTATGAGCGCGAGTTGTGGCCCATTTGATTTTCTTCGAGGCCCATAGATTGTGGGGCTCCCGGTGGTTGATTTCTCTTCACTGTCGTGATTCCGGAGACAGCTTCACGGTAGTGTGTGTGCGTTCGGGGAGTCCGGATGGCCCCTCTTCCACGCAGTTTCTTCAGTTTGGGGATGCTGTTGATGCTGGGCTAGTTGGGACAAACGGGCGTGCAATTTTGCACGTCCACAAATGCCCCCCACCCACGGGTAGCGTAGGCAAAGGATGAGCCGGGCAGTGCCCGTGGGTGTGCTTGTCTCTTTTCTCTTCGTCGACACCGACGGGGTGTTGGGGATTGACGTGACATGCTTGTCTCTTCTCTTCTTCATCAGTACCGACAGGGCGTCGGGAGCTGCCATGGTTTATTTATCTTTTCTTCTCTTCGCCAGTGCCGACAGGGTGTCGGGAGCTGGCGTAGCATGTTGGTCTCTTCTTCTCTTCGCCAGTGCCGAAGGGGTGTCAGGGACTGACGTAGCATGTTGGTCTCTTCTCCTCTTCGTCAGTGTTGATGGGGTGTCGGGTGCTGACATGATATGTTGGTCTTTTCTTCTCTTCGTCAGTGCCGACAGGGCGCCGAGAGCTGACATGGTTTGTTGGTCTCTTTGTCTCTTCGTCAGTGCCGATAGGGTGCCGGGCGCTGACATGATATGTTGGTCTCTTTGTCTCTTCGTCAGTGCCGACAGGGTGCCGGGCGCTGACATGATATGTTGGTCTCTTTATCTCTTTTCTTTCTTTTCTTCTCTCTTTTCTCTTCTTCTCTTCTTCTTCTCTTCTTCCCTTGTTTTTTCCCTTTTTTTTTGAAGAACTCCGGGTGGCTGCTGGCACGGATGCTAATGATATAAGAGCTGTCAGCGCAGCGGCCGATAATTGAAAGCTGTTGGCATGGGAGCCAACAATTGAAAAGCTGTCGACCCGGAGGCCGATGATTAAAATGCTGTCGGCTCAGGGGACGATAATTATACAGCTGTCGGCTCAGGGGCCGATAGGGGAGGCCAGAACAGCGAAGGCTAGAAGCTGGCTTCAAGAGCCGGAGTTGGGAGATTAACGGGCCGCGAGGGCAAGAGGTAGGCCAGGGGGGCCGAGATTGGGCTCTACGAGCCAGAGCTGGGAAAGTGGGCTTTGATGGCCGAAATTGAGTTTATTGTATACACACATTCTTGCTATTTTTTTATTTTTTTATTTTTTTATTTTTTTTATCATTTTTTCTCTTCTCTCTTTTTTTTTAAAACATGCAAGCATTCATTAGCAGGCATAACATAGACATAAGTAAGGTAGCTCCCTCTATAGGGGATAGGATAGGGACATTGCCCATAATTCGTAGATGCGATGCGGGCCACGAGGCACAATTGAGTGGTGGTGCACCCGTCAAGAGGATACCGCATGTCTTGCCTGCATAGCCCAAATTCACGCATTTCACCCAAGGCAATTCTCTGTGGCATGACAGTGCAAATGTGTGAGCAAAGAGCCCTAACCATAGGGATATGCAGGTCTTCCTAGTGACACTTGAGGATTACTCTAGTGCCTACACGTGGGTTTCGGGCTCTCGATTTTGGTAGCTTCGCACAGCCCCTATCTGTTTATTTTGGTAGCGGATTTCACCGTTCGGCGCGAGTCTCCTCATGTGTCTCAATGGAGATTCCCGGCTACTAGGATTCATCCTTATTGTAATTCGCTTCACCATTTCGCGCGAGTCTCCTCATGTGTCTCAATGGGGATTCCCGGCTACTCGGATTCACGTTTCTCTCTTCTTCTTTTTTTGCATCATTTTTTCTCTCTCTTTTTTTTTCTCTTTTTTTTTACAGTGGGGGTAGGTAACTTTTTCCTCACGATTACCTTTCACGCGAGTGCAGGAATTCAAGCATCCGTAGAGTGCTAAGAAGAAATTCGGGCAATCCCTATTGTTGAAAGCTATTGAACACGTTAAGTGCGAGGTGTGGGAGCATTGCCTCCGGTTTATTTTGTGAGTCGGGCTCAGCAATTTGGCCATGACCCTTCCCCTTGACGTGTGCACCCGTCATAATTGGGTTCCCTCCTAGCGTATGCCGTGACGCACGTGCATCCAGAAGCGGGATGATATTATTTAGCAAGGAAACATGGTCCTAGAAGATTTCAAGGAGGTGTATTATTCTATATTAAGCAACATGCAAGCAGGGTAGCCAAGCAATTCTTATTTTTTTTCTCTCTTCTTCTTTTTTTGCGTAAGAACATACTGTCGTTACGTATAAGTGTAGTGGTAGTAAAGGTATTAGGGAAGCAGACCGCGAAGGGCCGAAAGGATATTAGGGAAGCAGACTACAGAACCCAAGGGACATTAGGGGAGCGGGCTATACGGGCCGAAATTGGGAAGCAGGCTGCAGGAGCCGAAGTTATGGGAAGCGGGCCGCGAAGGCCGAATCCTGGGAAGCAGGCTACGAGAGCCGGACTTGGGAAGCAGGCCACGAAGGCCAAAGGTAAGCCAGCTCAAGAGTCAAAGTTGGGGAGCATGCTATAAAAGCCAAAGGGAAGCAGGCTACGAGAGCCAGAATTGGGAAGTAGGCTATAAAAGCCAAAGGGAAGCAGGCTGCAAGAGCCAAGGTTGGGAAGCAGGCCACGGGGGCCAAAGGTAAGCAGGCTGCGAGAGCCAGAATTGGGGAGCTGGCTACAAGAACTGAGATAGGGAAGCGGGCTGCAGGAGCCGAAGGGAAGGGTCTTTTTTGTTCTCTAGCCGGGGAAGGGTCCGGACCAAAACGGAAGGCTTATTCTTTTATTCTCTGGCCGGGGAAGGATCCGAGCCAAAGTGAGAGGTCTATTTTTTAACTGGGAAGCTGTTGGCTGGGATGCTAATGATGAGGGAGCTGTTGGCTAGGAGCTGATGATTATACAGCTGTCGACCCGAAGGCCGATAATGAGGTAGCTATCAGCTAGGGGGCCGATGAGTGAAATATCTGTTGGTTGAAGCTCTGATGGCTGGATATTTTCCGGTTTAATGCCCCGTCGGCGGAAGGTTCAGTCGGTTTAACGCCCCGTCGGCAGAAGGTTCAATCGGTTTAACGCCCCGTTGGCGAAAGGTTTAGTCGGTTTAACGTCCCGTCGGCGGAAGGTTCAGTCGGTTTAATGCCCCGTCGGCGGAAGGTTTTGTCAGTTTAACGCCCCATCGGCGGAAGGTTTAGTCGGTTTAACACCCCGTCGACGGAAGATTTTGTCAGTTTAACGCCCCGTCGGCGGAAGGTTTTGTCGATTTAACGCCCAATGGGCAAAAGGTTTAGTCGGTTTAACGCCCCGTCGGTGAAAGGTTTAGTCGGTTTAACGCCCCATCGGCGGAAGGTTTTGTCGGTTCAACGCCCCATCGGCGGAAGGTTCAGTCGGTTTAACGCCCCATCGGTGAAAGGTTTTGTCGATTTAACGCCCCGTCGGTGGAAGATTTTGTCGGTTTAACGCCCCATCGGGGGAAGGTTTTGTCGATTTAACGCCCCGTGGGTGAAAGGTTCAGTCAGTTTAACGCCCCGTCGATGAAATGTTCAGTCGGTTTAACGCCCCGTCGGTGGAAGGTTTTGTCGATTTAACGCCTCGTCGGCAGAAGGTTTTGTCGATTTAACGCCCCGTGGGTGAAAGGTTCAGTCGGTTTAACGCCCCGTCGGCAAAATGTTCAATCGGTTTAACGCCCCGTCGGCGGAAGGTTTTGTCGGTTCAACGCCCCGTCGGTGAAAGGTTCAGTCGGTTTAACGCCCCGTCGGCGGAAGGTTTTGTCGGTTTAACGCCCCGTCGGTGGAAGGTTTTGTCGATTTAACGTCCCGTCGGTGGAAGGTTTAGTCGGCTCAACGCCCCGTCGGTGAAAGGTTTAGTCGGTTTAACGCCCCGTCGGCGGAAGGTTTTTTCGGTTCAACGCCCCGTCGGCGGAAGGTTCAGTCGGTTTAATGCCCCGTCGGTGGAAGGTTCAGTCGGTTTAACTCCCCGTCGGCGGAAGGTTCAGTCGGTTTAACACCCTGTCGGTGGAAGGTTCAGTCGGTTTAACGCCCCGTCGGCGGAAGGTTCAGTCTGTTTAACGCCCCGTCGGTGAAAGGTTTATCGGCTTGAAGCCCCGATGGCTGAATATCTATCGGCTTGAAGCCCCGATGGCTGAATATCTATCGGATTGAAGCCCCGATGGCTGAATATCTGTCAGATTGAAGCCCCAATGGCTGAATATCTATCGGATTGAAGCCCCGATGGCTGAATATCTGTCGGCTTGAAGCCTCGATGGCTCAATATTTATCGGCTTGAAGCCCCGATGGCTGAACATCTATCGGCTTGAAGCCCCGATGGCTGAATATCTGTCGACTTGAAGCCTCGATGGCTGAACATCTGTCGGATTGAAGCCCCGATGGCTGAACATCTATCGGCTTGAAGCCCCGATGGCTGAGTATCTATCGGCTTGAAGCCCCGATGGCTGAATATCTGTCGGGTTGAAGCCCCGATGAATGAAGGTTAAGGGTGGAAGATCATGTCTATTTGAATGCTCACTTTCTTTTCTTCTCTTCTTCTTTTATGTGGAGAGGCGAGTGGAAAGGCCACGTCTGCCTGACGATTGTTCTTTCTTTTCTACTCTTCTTCTTCTTTTGTTTATTGTCAAGAGGCAGGTGTAAAGACCACGTCTGCCTCATGGCTCACTTTCTTTTCTTCTCTTCTTCTCTTGTGTGGAGAGACGGGTTCGAAGACCACGTCTGCATCATGTCTCTTTTTTTTCTTCTCTTCTTCTTTTGTGTCGAGAGACGGGTTCGAAGACCATGTCTGCCTCATGTCTCTCTTTTTTTCTCTTCTCTTCTTCTTTTGTGTGAAGAGGCGGGTTCGAAGACCACGTCTGTCTCATGTCTCTTTTTTTTCTTCTCTTCTTCTTTTATGTTGAGAGACGGGTTCGAAGACCACGTCTGTCTCATGTCTCTTTTTTTTCTTCTCTTCTTCTTTTATGTTGAGAGACGGGTTCGAAGACCCCGTCTACCTCATGTCTTTTTTTTTCTCTTCTCTTCTTCTTTTGTGTGAAGAGACGGGTTCGAAGATCACGTCTGCCTCATGTCTCTTTTTTTTCCTTCTCTTATTCTTTTGTATGAAGAGGCGGGTTCGAAGACCACGTCTGTCACATGTCTTTTTTTTTCTTCTCTTCTTCTTTTGTGTTAGGAGACGGGTTCGAAGACCACGTCTGCCTCATGTCTCTTTTCTTTCTCTTCCCATTGATGCCCCCAGACTGGGACATGATTCTCTTAATGTGCCACCAGGTTGTGGTGTGGTCTCTCTGGCTTCAATGCCCCCGGGCGGGGTGTATGTTCCTTCAAATCCCCCTAAGCTGGGGTGTATTCCTTTCTGCTTTAATGCCCCCAGGTAGGGTGGATTCTGCTTCTTTGCTTCTGTGCCCCGCGCGGGGCGTATTCTGCTTCTAATGCCCCCAGGAGCGGGATGGATTCTTTGCTTCTAGTGCCCCCAGGCGGGGTGTGTCCTTTTTTCACGTGCCCCTAAGCGGGGCATAGTTCCTCTTCAAACGCCCCTAAATCGGGGTTTGTTCTTTGTGACTTCTATGCCCCCAGGCGGGGTGTGCTCCTTCTTTAAATGCCCCAAAGCCGGGGTTTATTCTTTTGCTTCTTATGCCCTTGGGGACGAAATGTATCTTCTGCTTATCATGTCCCCGGAGTGGGTTATGTTTGGCTTCCGGTGCACCCAAGACCGGATGCGTTGTTATTGTTGTTTTTTTTGTCCCCCTAGGTCGGGGTATAACTTCTTGCTTCTCATGTCCCTAAGCCAGGGTGGATTATTGCTTCTTATGTCCCCATATCGGGGTGAATTCCTCTGGTTCTTGCGCCCTCCCAGGGCGGAGTGTATTTCCCTTCACATGCCCCCGGCACGGGGTATATCTTTTGCTTCTCATGCCCCCAGACCGGGGTGGATTCTACTTCTTCTACTCCTCAAGGCAAGGCATATTTCTCTTCATATGCCCCCAGGCCAAGGTGTAACTCTGCTGCTTATTGTGCCCCCGGATGGGGTAGATTCTTCTGCTTCTTCTGTCCCAGAGTGGGGTGTATTTCTCTTCGTATTCCCCTAAGCTGGGGTGTATTCTTTGCTTCTCATGCCCTCATCGTGGGGTGGAGTCTTTGCTTCTTATGTCCCCTTGGCGGGGGTACACTTCTTCGTCAAATGCCCCTAAGTCGGGGTGTAACTTTTGCTTCTTGTGCCCCTGGGTGGGGTGTAGTTCCTCTTTGAATACCCCTAAACCCGGGGTAGATTCTTCTGCTTCTTCTGCCCAGACACACTAGGGCATGTTTGCTTCTTGTGCACCTAGGGTGGGGTGTGTTTCTTTTATGGCCTCTATGCCCACAGGCGGGGTGTATTCTTTATGGCTTCTATGGCCCCCATGGCGGGGTATATGTTTCTTCTTCAAACCCCCCTAAGTCGGGGTGTAACTTTTGCTTCATGCGCCCCTGAGTCGGGGTGGATTCTTGCTTCTTATGTCCTCATATCGGGGTGAATTCCTCTGGTTCTTGCGCCCTCCCAGGGCGGAGTGTATTTCCCTTCACATGCCCCCGGCACGGGGTATATCTTTTGCTTCTCATGCCCCCAGACCGGGGTGGATTCTACTTCTTCTACCCCTCAAGGCAGGGCGTATTTCTCTTCATGTGCCCCCAGGCCAGGGTGTAACTCTGCTGCTTATTGTGCCCCCGGACGGGGTAGATTCTTCTGCTTCTTCTGCCCCAGAGTGGGGTGTATTTCTCTTCGTATTCCCCTAAGCCGGGGTGCCTTTGCTTCTCATGCCCTCATCGTGGGGTGGAGTCTTTGCTTCTTATGTCCCCTTGGCGGGGGTACACTTCTTCGTCAAATGCCCCTAAGCCGGGGTGTAACTTTTACTTCTTGTGCCCTTGGGTGGGGTGTAGTTCCTCTTCGAATACCCCTAAACCCGGGGTAGATTCTTCTACTTCTTCTGCCTAGACACACTGGGGCATGTTTGCTTCTTGTGCATCCAGGATGGGGTGTATTACTGCTTCTGATGCCCCCAAGGTGGGGTGTAATTCTTTATGTACTCTATGCTCCCAAGGTGGGGTGTAATTCTTTATGTACTCTATGCCCCCAAGGTGGGGTGTAATTCTTTATGTACTCTATGCCCCCAAGGTGGGGTGTGTTTTGCTTCTTCATGCCCCCCCGGGAGAGGGTTCGATTCTTGGCTTCATATGCCCCTCAGCTAGGGGTATGTTTTGCTACTTGTGCCCCCAAGGTGGGGTGTGTGTCTTTCTTTGTATGCCCCTAGGCCGGGGTGAGTTTCTTCCTTTGTATGCCCCTAAGCAGGGTATAGTCCTTGCTTCTGATGCCCCCAAGTGGGGGTATAGCTCTTCTTCAAGTGGCCCTAAACCGGGGTAAAATTTTTGCTTTATGTGCCACTGAGTCGGGGTGGATTCTCTTCATGTGCCCCCGTGATGGGGGTATATCCTTTATGGCTTTTATGCCCTCAGGCGGGGCGTAAATTCTTGTTTTCATGCCCCCCATGCGGGGTGTGTTTCTTTCTTGCCTCTTATCCCCCATGGCGGGGTATATTTCTTCTTCTTATCCCCCATGGTGGGGTATATGCATGCTTTCTTCGGGAGTGGTGGCCGTGCTTGGCCTTATTGCTATAAAGCATTCCCACAGCGGGCAGCGATTCATCAAGCTACAATTATGGTTTGTTGGATCTTCTAATAGCCGCTCGAGAGACCGTCTTGCGTCGGATAGGGGTAGAAGGAAGGTGGAACGGGCCGGGACATTGCACCATGGACTTGGATCTTCCTAGAGTCGGGCAGGATGCCAACTTTCTTCTTGTCCTTTTGGTCGGCAATGCTCGCCAACATCTCTTTTCGTCTCTTCCTTCCTTCTTTTTTTGTGTAATAGACCAAGGTGGGTGTGCAGGAGAGCGCTCACCCCCTCAAGGAGGGGACGAGTGGTTCGCTCCACCGCATCAACCCCGTAGTGGTAATCATTGTTCGGCACGGGTGTCGACGGATATGGCCATGCAACCCTCTCTCGCCAATTCTTTCTCCTCTTCTTCTTTTGTTTCTTTCTTTTCTTCTCATATCCTTTTTTTTCTTCTTTTCTTATTTTCTTCTTTTTTTTCTTTTTAGGGAAAGGGGGGTTTGATTTCCCCTCCCTTCTTCTCTCTTTTTCTTCTCCTTTTTAGCGGCCTCCATGATTCCTGGAAGCTGCATGTGCCTCGGAGTAGCACCTTCTAGGCCACGAAGACAATTGCGCCTGGTCCGGCTTTTCTCCCCATAGGGCTGGCGAAGATAGCACCTGCAATTCATCAAAGCAGGCAAACATCGTTTATTAAGGGGGCCATGAGGCCCCGAATCCCGGCGAAGAGATGAAGGGTGGTTTCTGTCCCACCGGGCGTGCCAGACTTGTGGACGCACTAAAATTCGCTTATTTAAGTGGTTCGTCTATTAAGTGCGTGGGCGTGCCAATCACCGAAGTGACAATTTGTTCAGGCTCCGAAGAGCCCATGGTGCGCTTAATCTGAATCGGTCAGACGATTGTGTGGTTCGGGTCGGGACCAAAACCTGCCGCGCCATAAAGGTCACGGCATTATTTACATCCCCTCGAAGAGGGGAACACCCTTGATTAATTGTCGGGAATCAGGGCCTCATGGCCAGGGAATTATATTGAGAGAAACAAGACGATAGCGATCTTGAATCGGTTGAAAAGCCCTATGTCTAGGGAAGTAAGCATTCGAAATATGTCGGTCACTCAAGGGACCAGTTTGATATTCGGACGAGCGTCCGGCTTCAGGGAAGCGTGATCGTCACGGGGAAAACCGAAACATATGTATGCCATGGTACGGCAGATTTATTGTTCGAAGGGATGAGAGACATTCGGTTACATCCCGGCTAGAGTAACATGTCGGTCGCTCAGGGGACCGTTTAATATTCGGACGAGCGTCCGACTTCAGAAAAGCGTAATCATCACGGGAAAACCGGGTCATATGTATACCGGGGTACGGTAAATTTATTATTCAGAGGAACGGGAAACATTCGGTTGAATCCCAGTTAGAGCGGTTGGAAACCGATAAGTTTGTCGGCCCGGTGCAAGATCAAGCTGTGACCATACTGCGGTGGGCCCCCCACAGTCGAAGTCAGGCTTGCGTGGGCATCGTTAATATTTCCGGTGCCAAGGGGCAATGGGAGAATGTGCCTTGAATCAGCTGGAAAGCCCTATGTCTAGGGAAGCAAACACTTGAAACGTGTCGGTCGTTCGGGGGGGACCGTTCAATATTCGGACGGGTGTCCAGCTTGAGAATATCGTAATCATCGTGGGTAGACCCGGAACATATGTATGTTAGGGTACGCCAAATTTATTATTCTGAGCAACTGAAAACATTCGGCTAAATCCCGCTTAGTGTAGTAGGAAACCATTGAATTTATTGGCCCGGTGCGAGATCGAGTCAGGACCATTCCGGGGGCGCCTCCCGTGGTCCAAACGAGGCTTGCGTGGGCATCGTTAATATTTCCGGTGCCGAAGGGCGGCGGGAAGGTGTCCCGGGACTAGATTCCAAAACAAAGATGTATTCAAAGATAGCGGGCTGTAGGCCTATGATTTGGGTCAGGCGACGACCATGATTGGGACGAGCCCGAGGTCTGAGCGTGACTCACGAAGGTCTTATTAATATTCCCATGCGTAGGGTTTGGGGATGACGAGAGCCGCCTCGTTCTATCCGGATTTTGTCGGTCATTCATGGACCACTTTATGTTCGAACCAACGTCCGTATTGAAGGTGCGGCGTAAACGGAAACAAAACTCGTACAAATGTATGCCGAGTTTACGGTAATTCCAATGAAAGAGCGGAAACGAATCCCAATGGGAACGAGTCCGGTTCGACGAACTATCGGCCCAGAGCAATGTCGGGTTACGGCCGTGTCGAGATGGTTCCCAAGGTCCGAACTCGACTTGGGGGGCGGGGCGGTAATATTCCCTTTATACTGGGTCTTGAGGAGAGACAAGGCTTCGGGGCAGATCTCACCATTTTATTATTATTTAAATTTTAATAATTATTATTTTAATAATTATTATTTCTTTGTTGTTATTATTACTATTATTTATATATATATATATATATGTATATATATATGTTGGGGAGGCTTGTCTATTATTATTTGTTTATTCCATCATTATTTGTTTATTTGTTATCTTCCGTTGAGTTTGTTATTATTATTTATTTATTTTATTATCATTTGTCTATTTATTATTTTTGTTGAGTCGATTGTTATTATTTATTATTTTTTTTTATTTTATTATCATTTGTTTATTCATTGTTTTTTTGTTGAGTTCGTTGTTATTATTACTTGTGTCTTTATTATTATCATTTCTCTATTTATCTCCTTTTTAAGTTTGTTATTATTATTATCTACTATTTTATTATTATCATTATTATTTGTTCCCCTTTTTGTTATTATTTCTTTTTTCACCCGCAGATCATGAATTCTTCCTTAATTTATATTTTTTTATCTCCCTTTTTATTATTTTTTTTTTAATCTCTCACTCTTCTATTATTGCATTTTTTTTATGATTATCGGGTGGGTTTTTTCCCTTTGTATTATCATTATTATACTTTCTTTCTTTCTTTTTTATGGGGTAGGAGGAAGGTTGAAGCGTACTGCTGGAGAATGGAGAGTGTGCCGCTAAAGGGTTAATGAGTGTACTGCTGAGAGTGAAGGGTGTGCTGCTGGAGAGGCTAAGGAGTGTACCGCTGAGAGTGAAGAGTGTGCTGCTGGAGGGGCTACGGAGTGTACCACTGAGGGTGAAGAGTGTGCTGCTGGGGGGCTAAGGAGTGTACCGCTAGGGTGAGGAGTGTACTGTTGGAGGGGCTAAGGAGTGTATTGCTGAGAGTGAAGAGTGTGCTACTGGAGGGGCTAAGGAGTGTACCGCTCAGGGTGAAGAGTGTGCCGCTGGAGGGGCTGAGGAGTGTACTGCTGAGGGTGAAGAGTGTGCTGCTGGAGGGGCTAAGGAGTGTACCGCTGGGGGTGAGGAGTGTGCCGCTGGAGGGGCTGAGGGATGTTCCTTTAGTTGATTAGAATGTTTTATTGTTGTTGGTTTCATTTGTTTATTGCTTTCTCTTTGTCTTTTAGTTCGTTATTGCCCCATTTGTTTGTTACTCCCTTTTGTCTTTTTAATATGTTATCGTTTCTAACAAAAATTCGGCAGCATCTCCCCTTGACCCGAGCGTAAGGGAGATATAGGGAACGCGCCCACATGGAGTGGCGGAACCCGACAATTGGAGGTGGGCGCCCGAGAGCGGCAACACCTTAATAAATCCTCGGAAAACTCGGAGGGGACGACAGACTGGAAACACTGGGCTAATGCAGCCTAAGGATACCATGACTAGAAGGGAGAGGGCCAGGTGTGCCGGTAAGGGCTGGTTGGGGTATGCCACTAAAGGTACAATTAGGGTGTGCCGTTGTCAGGGTGTGCCGCTGAAGGTCACGAAGAAGGTGTTGTGCCGCTGGAGGCTACCCTGGGTGTGTGCCGCTGGAGGCTACCCTGGGTGTGTGCCGCTGAAGGCCGTGAACGGCAGGCGAGGAAGGCGAAAACAAATGGTGAAGGCCAGGGGTCTCACGAAGAGGGCCAAGACAGAGGGGGAGGAGGGTTCAAACGCACGCATCTGGGTATAAATCAAGCACGGTAGTAAGACGCCCAAAAAGAGGGATTTTCATTCATGGAAAGAAAAGGCCATAACCTGCCGTGTACTTCAAAGCATACATTCCAACCCAGAAGGGGGAGGAAGAAAGAAAGAAAGGAAAAAGAAGAAAAAGAAGAAAAGAAAGAAGAAAGAAAGAAATACAGTGGGGGGGAACGGAGTATGAACTCCACCCCTCCTAGACCTCACTCTCTCTCTTCACTCACTCTTCTCCTTCTCTCTTCTCTCTTCTCTTTGCGTGGACGGCGGTGGTGGAGCAGCAAGGGGGAGCAGGAGCCTCTCCCCTTCCTTCTTTTCTTCCTCTCTTCTTCTTCTTCTCTTCTTCTCTTTTCTCTGTTGCGTCTGCCTCTGCGTGTCTCTCCGTCTCTTTCTCTCTCGTCTGTTCTTCCCCTTCTCTCTTGGTCAAAGAAGGGGGGTGTTTTATACCCCAGCGGCGGGAGCGTTCGGGTGCGAACGACGGTGGCGGGAGGTGATGGGCGTTGAATGGGATTTGACCTCCCCGTCCTTGGTGGCAGAGGAGTAGCCTGCGTGGCCCAGCCTCCGGTCGACACCTCGGACAGCTCACTGCGCGCCAAGGACCTATAGGGCATGGGCTCAAGATCTCATCTGCCGGAACATGCCGTTGAAGAGCCTGGACAGCGTGCCGCTGGCGGGCTAAACAAGCGTGTCGCTGAGAGGGCCAAAAGGGCGTGCCGCTGGAAAACACGGCAAGCGTGCCACTTAAGAGCCCAAAGGGCGTGCCGCTGAAGGGGGCAAAGGGTGTGCCGCTGAAGGCTGCCAGGGCGTGCTGCTGAAGGCTACCAGGGGCGTGCCACTGAAGGCTGCTAGGGCGTGCCGCTGAAGGGCCTTGAGGGCGTGCCGCTGAAGGCCTTGAGGGCGTGCTACTGAAGGCTGCCGGGGGCGTGCTGCTGAAGGCTGCCAGGGGCGTGCCGCTGAAGGCTGCCAGGGCGTGCCGCTGAAGGGCCTTGAGGGTGTGCCGCTGAAGGCTGCCAGGGCGTGCTGCTGAAGGCTGCCAGGGGCGTGCCGCTGAAGGCTGCCAGGGCGTGCTGTTAAAGGGCTAAATGGGCAGTTCTGAGCCAGTTGTGAGCGCGAGTTGTGGCCCATTTGATTTTCTTCGAGGCCCATGGATTGTGGGGCTCCTGGTGGTTGATTTCTCTTCACCGTCGTGATTCCGGAGACAGCTTCATGGCAGTGTGTGTGCGTTCGGGGAGTTCGGATGGCCCCTCTTCCACGCAGTTTCTTTAGTTTGGGGATGCTGTTGATGCTGGGCTAGTTGGGACATACGGGCGTGCAATTTTGCACGTCCACAGCTCCATGCGTCTACTCGCGTAAAAAGGAATTATTTGAACTTGATCATTCTTAGAAAAATTCTATTTATCTGTGAAAACTTGTTGAGGTAGAGCGAAGCCTCCAATACACTGTTCTCAAAATTGAAGTGCAGTCTGTAAAATGTCTCCCTGTGTTGATCTAAAAATCTGAATATCTATATTGAAACTATCATTTTTCATGTTACTCACTTACACATCAAAAAATTTGATTTAATATGTATTCAGAAAGTTGATTGATTGCATTAATCTTCTATATGATTGCACAATCTCCTATGTGCTACACATGTGTATTATGATTGTCATGACTCTCTTACATCTTTCCTATACCATCCCCTCTTAAATAAGTATGGGGGAGCTGTGTTGCATGTATATATATGTATCTATTTGTTTGCTTGTGTATGCATCTTACATGCCATCACATGAATAAGTTGCATCTCATGCATTTCAAACCACAAATCAAAAATTAAAAATCTAGAAAATACTGAAAACTGGAAATTGAGTGGTCTCTTCATGCTATTTACTTGCTCAATAAATCTTTGTGTTTGATTGGCAAATGGGGAGAAGGATTTGGCACGTCCAAGTAATCATCAATTGGTATCCTCTCTAGTCAACATTTGGTATCAGAATTTCCAATACAAATCAATGATTTGGTGCCTCCCATACATTCCATGAACCCACTTATTTATAATTTGCTACTGCTTCATCAGAATTTCCAATGTGGGTTATTGTTCTTTGCACATTTATCATGCTACAATTTGCACCTCATTTGTTTCTTCTTCATGAGGGAGAATGATTGGCATTACCCCACTTTTTGATAATGTCAAAGGGGGAGAAACATTTCATGTGATTCATGATTGATATTGCTGATTGTTGGATTCATGATTGGGGGAGAAAAAGATTCAAAACTTTCATGTGAAATTTCATGTGATACATGATTGCCTGTGACAAGAGAAAAATTTCATGTGATACATGATTGCCTTTGACAAGAGAAAAATCATTTTGTTTGCCATCTTCACTAAGATTGTCATCATTCATCACTAAGTTTGTCATCATCAAAAAGGGGGAGATTGTTGAGCTATGGTTTTGATGGTTTTGATGATAACTAAACTTCATGTGTGATGATAGTGATTTTGATAATCCCAATATATTATATGACATATTGTGCGATTGATTAATGAAAAATATCTTTATGACAAACGAACTCACATGTTGCTATCTTGCTTTGCAGGTACTGTCAATGGACTAGAATGCATGCGCCTTCATGCATATTTTAGTGTGGGAATGTTAAGACTAATGTTCTTGTTCTTTTTGCCCATACTAATGTAGATTCATTGAGTATTCATTGAGTATTCGTTGATATGAATTGGCTGCTTGTCACTGTGTAAAATCATCTCCACTTCATTGTTTGTCTTTGTTGAAAGGATCATCATCTTCCTCTTACTCATACAAAATCATGACTCAATGATGATTGGATACATATTGCTCTGGACTGAAGTTGGAACTCATATAAGGTTTGATTGATTTGTATTGAAAATGCCCCTTCAAATGCATGATCAATACTTTGATATGATGTGTAAGTTTCACTTTGCCAAAACCTCTCTGGAGTCAATGGTAAGCTCCCACTCTTGCTTACATGTGCATAGATTGGGAGTGATTCATTAGTCGTGCACTCAATTGACTTCATTGGATAGTTAAAGACCTAATGGCTTCAAAGTGTCTTATGCATATTCTTGGAGAGGTTCTTAAGATGAAAATGTTATCAAAGCATTTATGCGTCTCATGCTAGTGCTTTCATAATCATACTTCATGTCATTTGGGTCTCGGTCTCAAAACTAGCTTCATATGTTAATGCATGACCCATATATTTTGATCTTGATCTAACATCTTGCTTTATCATGTTTTTCAGGATGAAAAATCATGGTTGATCTTCATGGGATTATGGTAATATTTAATCAATTATTTCTCATTGATTTGATAGAGGTTTTAATTATTTTTCAAGTCCAAACAAGAAGGGGTCGACCCATGGGGTCGACCCTCTGAGGTTCTGTCTAAAACAAAACATGTTTTTGTGCACCCTGCCTGAAAGGGTAGACCCATGGGGTCGACCCATTGAAGGGTCGACCCCAATGGTCGACCCCTGTAAACCAGAACCAAGATTTGGTTCTATTTTGGGTTCTGTTTAGCCCGAGGGTCGACCCCTGTAAAATTGAACCAAAAATCATTCTGGTTTGTGTTCTGTTTGCCCGAGGGTCGACCCCAAGGGTCGACCCATTCCGGTATGTGGCGACGTCGTCATATTTGACCTTCGTATAAGTGCGCCAAAAGTCCTCCCAATCCGGTCCAAAAGCCCCAAATCACTCCAGGATATCTAGATCTGGTCCCTAGGCTGTCTCTTGACCGTCCTATGTCTATAAAACATCTTATTGGAGTGAAAACCCTAGGGGATGAACAAAAAAAACTATTCTTTTCTTCAACTTTGTGTGTGCAGGTCGTAGGTAGCAGCTCCAGGGGTTCTTCCACCATATTTTGAGCGTGAATGTGAAGGGATGAAGCTGCAAACAAGTTTCCAATCGCTCTCCAACCAGAAGTTGCATAGAGAATCAAGCTACAACATCATTTGTGCAAGAATCTTTCATCATCCTTCAAGAACGATCTAAGGGGAGTCAAGAAAGATCCAAGGGAGATAAAGAGAGTGCTGTCCAAAGAAAAGAAGACCCAAGCAAGCACAGATTAAACCTCCGTTCAAGTTTAGATTGAAGCCACATTCAAGATAAACAACATAGATTCAAAGGGGAGCCAAATCAGGAGTTTTTCTCAACTGAGTCTTATTGTGTTTTAAGTTTCAGATTTGTATCTCTTATAAACTGCATACTTGTGTGTGTGTGGATCGTTGTTGGATCCATGGTCATTTGTGTGTGTCGTATTGGATTCATGTGTGTGCGTAGGTCTTCCTAGATCTACGTGTGTGTGAGGTTTGCTGCACTTGTTGCAGCGTGTGTGCGTTTTGTTGATCCGCCTGTTGGATTGTGTTGGAGACTACGTCTTCGTGCGTGTGTGTGTGTGTGCATTGGGGCACGTCCCCGTGTGTGTGTGCAGGCGTCATCCTGCGTGTGTGGTTAGAGCGTTGCCTCCATTTGGGGATTTATCCCCGAGTGAAGTCTCACCTAGTTTGGTGAGGGGTGGACGTAGGGAGCCCGTCGTGGTCCCGAACCACCTTAAAATACCTGTGTATTGTGGTTTGCTTTGCGCGTTGTCTTGGTTTGATTGTTGAACCTTTTTATATGATCGTGTGGGAACGGTAAGATTGAGAGAATCTATTTTTTGGCTTAATTAACTTCCTTAATCTTGTTGAAAGGAATTTACTCGACCACGCAGCATTCGTCTTGTCGTCTAGTGTGAGGATTAGTGTAAGCTGTTATTTAACTTGCTGTTCAACAGATTTGATATTTTAATTGTTGTTTCATTACACTTGTTAAAACTTGAAGTGTTTCCTTAAAATTTGTAATCACCCAATTCACCCCCCCTCTTGGGTGTCATTGATCGTGGGACCCAACACTAGCCATACCCTCCATAAGGAACCTCATGTGGTCGGGAAGCTCATGCTTGTTGGGGGCGGGATTCCCTTGGGGATTGAGATTCATTGGGGAGTTGGAAGAGGATGGATTGGATTGATAATGAGCTCCACTACGGGTGGTCATGTAAAGTTGGGTGGGCTATGCACGGGTGTGCGTGAGCACCTATGAATGACCTAGTGTGAAGACTCCCCAAAAGTAGACTTGTGAGAACTAGCCTATGACCACTCTGATACCAATTGATGTGGCACAGCCCTAAGATGATAATGGATGAATTGATGAACCTAGGACGTAGGCTTGCAAGCATACAAAGACAATCAACAGACTTACGCTAGCGGCTCACTCGCGTGGCACTTACTATCTCCCGATGGCAACCGGGGGATGGTGGTGAGGATCCGGGGTGGGACCCAATCGTTCCAGGACATGGCTTAGCTTGGGTGGATCCCTAAGGGGCTGGGAGTCCCAACTTTGTGGGAGGCCGGCACGCCGGGGCGTGGGTTTGGGTGGCTCTCACTCACTCTCCGCGGTGGACACACAAAAGAGAATTACGAGTCCGGGCACTCCCTCACCGTCCGACGGACATGAAAGATAATACTAAATTAGAAAAATGAAGACCAGCAAGGGAGGGACCAATCGCTCACCTGATCGGTGTGAAGACATCGATCCCGGTCGAAGACGAGGGCGAGCGGGGAAGCGTGGGTACGCACCCGCACGTCGCGTCGGTGGCGCTTGACCTGAAAATAAAACTGTTATAGCACTACACCTCGCGTAGGAGGGGGTTCTTGGGGTGGGGGTTAAGTTGTTTACAACCAAAACTACATCCACGCAGGGAGAGGCCTTCAGCCGGCCAAGCGAGGGGAGGGAAGAAGCCGATGAACCTGAATCTGCCCGATGTGACCAGCAGGGGGTAGAGAGTGGATGTTGAGCTGCTGCGGGCATCTCCCAGTGCTGTAGGAAGGCAGGACTGATGTTGAGTCGACTAGGGGCAAGGTAAAAGCCAGCCATAGGAGCTGGTAGTCGTCCGGAGGTCAAGCCAAGGTGCTGCGCCTTCGTCTTCTCAAGTTGTTCGGTTCTGCCCTGTCTGGGACTGCAGGACAGAGCGTCGGTGTCGGGACAGCCACGAGCTCGTCCGAAGGTTGCCGTAGGTGGGATCAGCGCTGAGACGACCGAGACTGACGTGGGAACAGACCGTACGAGTTTGGTGCCGTTTTGTGGACGACTTCGGTCGCTGTAGCTCAGAGTACTCGGCTGGTCTGATTGAGTTCGGACTGATGCAGAACCAAAGGGGACTGATGCCGAATCTGTCCCGGGCGCTAGAGAACTCTGATGGAGGTGAAATTGGTGGCAAAGCGACCATGGACAAAGTAGCTTTGGATGACAACTGACAGGACTGCAATCGGAGGTCGGAGAAGAAAACTCTGAGCTGAAGAGTGGGGTTCGGTCCATCCTGGATAGACGGGAGCAGTCTACGACCTTCGACAAGAATAGCCAGAACTGGGTGCTCGGGCAAGCGATTGACCTCCTTCTTTCTGGTACTGAAAGAGGATTGGACGTAGTTCATGCACTCCGAAGATCGTGCCAAGAGCTTAACCGAGCTGGTCGAGGGAGCCTTTACAGTCAGCTTCAGGTCACCAGTCAATCTGCGCAGTCCGGCGAGATCCGTTCCTCCGAACAGCTCCGAGCTTGGATGTTGGCGGGACCACCTCTGTTGCGAAGCTGACTTGACAAGGTTTCTATCGGTATAGGATACACCACCTGAAGCCTTGAGGGAAGGTTGTGGCTGCCTCTGCAACTGCTGATGCCCTGCTGCCTACGACCCTGGACTGAGTCTGAAAATGAATAGAATATGAGTGAAGGGGTGGTGAAAGTTTTAGCAGGGAGAAGGGGATGGTTAATAGCTGTGGGAAGGGGAGGGGAGTTGTTGGAGGGCTGCTAGGGAGCTGAGGGAGCAGTGGTGAGGGTGAAGCTAGGGCTGGAACTGGCTGGAGAGGGCAGGGAAGGGAGATGGGTGTACTAGGCAAGCAATGGGAGAGGAAGGGGGAGGGAGATGGAGGCTGACCACGGTTGGGAGGTGGATGGGAGGGGCGACCAAGGGCTGATAGGCATGGGGGGAAATTGGGATGGTTCAGCCAAAGGGGAGGGAAGTTTGAATTTTGGCCTAGGGAGGGGTGGCTTCAGCCTTGGGAAGGTGGAGATATGCTTGGGGAAGTGAAAGGGGTAGTTGGGGGTTAGGGGTTGGGGGGTGGAGTGAGGATTGGTGGAGGATCTCTTGGGGATGGGGTGGAGTAAAGAGAGGGGTTGTGGGGAGTTGGAGTGGCTTTAATGGAGGGGGAAGGGAGAGAGAAAGTGGTTGGGAGGGGAGGAGAGAGAATGGGGTGCGCCCACTCTTGAGGAGAGAGAGAGAGAGTGAGAGAGAGAGAGAGGGAGAGGGAGTTGGGAGATATTTAGGGAGAGGAGGAAATGCAAGGGAGTTTTCTATTTCAATATTCATCCCAAAGTGAAGTACATGGGGAGAGATGGGGCCTATATATAGGCATTCACTCTTTACATGACCAAAATACCCTTGACAATTAGACAAAAGACCAAGCATATCCTAGACTCAATCCTATGGGCCCATAACTAAGGTACTAAGGCCCAATTAAGCATAATAAGGGAAATGAACTAAAATAACATGACTCAATAAAGGAAAGTATATAAGATATGACTCAAAAAAGGAAAATAACATGTGAACAAGTAGTCGGACTTCCTCAAAGTGATGCAGATGATCCGAGTCAAAGAGAGCGTTGTGAGATGTCCTCGTCATTAGTCTTGAATTTCGAGGATGGAATTTGTTTAAGGGGGGAGGGCTGTAATGTCCTAGATTTTTTGGATATTTATCGGATCAAGATCCATCGGTTTCGGATCACTTTTGTGGGTCCCGGATTGAGTTTAGCAGTTTACGCGTGTTTTTGTCTGTTGGACCTTCGAAATCCCGTGTAGGGTGAACCGTTGCGTTCTCTGACTTCGGGACGTTACCACTGCATTGTGTATTTTTTGAGGATTGTGGGGAGTATTTTTACGTATTTTTGGTATTTTTCAAAATTTTTGGATTTTCCTATATTATCCCCCTCACTCTTTTCTCTCTCCCCATCTCTCATTCCTCTCACCTCTCTCACGCTCTCTCCTCTCACCCTCTCTTCTCTGGCGGCCGACGGAGCGGGGCGTGGGTGAGGCGGGGACGACGCGGGTGAGGCAAGGGCGAGGATGGGCAAGGATCGAGGCGGGGGAGGCGCGTGGAAGCTCGGCCACGAGTTCGTGTCCCGGCGGAGTTCCAACGACGTTTTCTTCACGGAACGGCATCCACGGTGTGTCAAATCTTCGGTGGAGGTAGGGGGATGGTTCCCTAACCCGTGTACTTCCTTTCCCGTGATTTTGGTAGGCCGTGGTGAGCCGAGCGGGCTTATTTGAGCGTTTTGGGGAAAATGCATGATTTCGAGGTGTGAGCCTGATCTAGTGTTTTGATCGTGTTTCTGGGGTTTAAATGGGTCCCCTCGGTGCTAGAGAGGGTGGAGAATGATTTCCCCTTATTTTCCTTTCACACGAGTGTGAACGGGGCGTGGAATGGAGTTTTCCACCGAACTCGCCATTTTTGGGTTTGCGGATAGGTAGCGGGCGCACAAGGGACCGCCACTATCCCTGGTGGTCCTTTGGGGGCCGCCATTTGCCCCGTTATCTCGGTTCCAGGTAGCGGCCATGTGATAGTCTACCACTTGGGGTTGGCGGTCCGGGCGTGACCGTTTCTAGGCGTTAGCGGCCAAGGATTGGCCGCTATTTTCTTGTCTGAGTCCAGGGTAGTAGCGGCCTTGCGACTGACGGCTAAGCGATGCTAGCGGTCAGGCCAGGACTGTCACGAGGGGCTGCGGTCTTGGGAGGACCGTTTCTCTTCCTGGTGTCCCTCACGGGTAGCAGTCCAGAGTGGACCGCTACTTGGTCGCTTGCGGTCCTGATTGGACCGCCATGTGGGGTTGCGATCTTAGAGGTGACCGTCCCTTTAACCGTGTGTTTCTGGTGGGTAGCGGCCTTGGCGAGATCGCTATATGTTTCTGGCGGTCAAGAGTGGATCGCTACTTGGTGGCTTGCGGTCTAGGGTGGACAGCCAAGCAGTGTGACGGTCCAGGGAGGACTGCCACTCGGTTTTCCGTGTTGGTGTGTTTCGGTCGCATTTTGTTGACCCCCGTCGACCCGGTTGTGACCCAATGGTTGACCTTCGGTCGCGTGAGTGTCCCGTACACCCCGTGGGTTCCGTGACAGAGTTATTGGGTGTCTGGAGGTACCGTGTTACCTCGATAGGCGTGTCCATGGGTTTGGACGGTCCGAGTGACCCTTTGTGTTCTGGGCTTCCATGTTCTCGCTAGATCGAGTCACTATGCGTAGGTATGAGTGCGGTGGGGTTTCCCCACACGTCGTGGATTCCTCGGAAGGTGGTTTCCGAGTAGGCCATGTGTGTGCCCTTGGACTGCGAGTCCAGTCAACCAGCCTGGGGCTAGAGGGTTTTCTTCATTCCTTTTGGAAGGGATTGAGCTCGGCGGTCACTAGCAGCCTTGAGTAGTATATTACCGTGGTTTCTGACCTATGATAGGCCAGATTGACGGCCTGAGCTGTTCTGCACAACGGTCTTGACCCTGAGTCCTGTGACTCAAAGACCGTTGGTTTAATAGGTTTTAGTGGACTGCCTAGAGTCTGATGGCACGGTGCCACCTGTTTCCCGAGCTGGACGTGACAGGGCTTGTGAGTAGCCTGCCCATGTTCTGACGGTTTCCACCGAGAGTCATTTCTGTGGTGACCCCCGTTGGTCGTAGCTTCCTGGGCACGCTTGTGCCGACCCACCTGGAGTTAGGTGGAGAGCTACAGTAGCTGCCTGGGCATGCGTGTGCTAACCCACCTAGGGGGGGTAGGTGGAGAGCTAGACCCAAGAGAGACAATTTTTAAGCTGGTTATCGTAGGGCCCCTCATCTTTGCAGCCTGCGTCCGGGCTGGGGGTAAGAACCAACTACAGGGTCAGACGTAGAGCGTATGGTCTGTGTGTGCACATGTGGTTGGGGACTGTCGGACCCGCGCTGACGAGCGTGACCCCAGCTAGTCCTTGTTCGTGGTACTAGTTACTGCTGAGTCTTTGTCTCTGCTTAGGGCGTCGTAGAGAGACACTTGAGGTGCGATGTAAGATGTCAGTGGACGCATCCGGCCTTGCTTCTGGTGGGCAGGTGCCCCATCACGGGACGTGAGTTTCCGTGACCCTAGAGTCTGTTTTCCAACCACGAGGCGTGGTTTCCCTGACCGTTTCGATGTGTTTTTTGAGGTTGACGCCAGGGACGCTCAGTTGGATTACCGAGGCTTCACCCCCATGGCTGGGTCGGGTTCACGATAGCGAGGTCGTGATGGTACCCGTGGACCAGGTGGTCCAGGCTAGGCCCGTCTTTACGATAGGCCTTTACGGCAGAGGTGTCGTGTGCTTTCCCTCGGTATCTGTGGTGTTAGGTAGTTTGGTGGTCTCCCGACTGTGAGATCGGGGAGTGTTCTGTGTACAGTAGGAGTAGCTATAGTGCCGAGTTTTTACCGGTCACCGGTTTACTATTCCTGCTGTAGTTACTGCTTTCCGCTACTGCCGTTGTTTACGGTTAGGGCTCCGCGGGACCCCTGATGAGCCAATGATAGGAGGCTCACCCCTGCTTTTCAGGTGCGGCGATTTTTCCTCAAGGTTCGAGGGTGCTGTGCTGAGATTCTTAGTTGCCAGCTCGCCGGGCCGAGTGTTCACTCAGTGTTGGGTACATTCTTCTACCTTAGACTGTACTTTCTGTTGGACTAGACTCTGTTGTAGTTGTTTATTTATTTCTTTTAATTGTTGAATTGTCCTGCTTTATTTCCTATTTCTTTGTACCTCCACACTCCTTTTAGCCCTTCCGAGCACTCTGGCTCGTAGGTGGCGGGCTAGGATTCGAATGGTATCGGGTTCTTCCCAGTATCCGGATCTTGGGTCGTTACACTCGGCATCATCGTAATTCACGAAACTACAATGTACCACACCTCGAGTACCGATCCTGCTAACAGCCGATCACAAGTCGCCAAAGTGCAAACCAGGAAGAGCACTAGCTTTAGCACAAAGCACAAAGAATGCTAATCTCAGCTTATCCTCACGTCCTTAAACAATCACTGAACCTTCTCAACACAATAGCCGCCAAACACGACACATCGGACACGGTGCACAACGGCCCCCAACTCACAAACTGGGTCCAAAGCCAGGCCACCGCCGCAATAAGAGCAGATCAGGTTCAGAACTAACACAGTCCACACTTAAGCAGACACAGGACAAAGGCTTCACCGAGACAACACTTCTAAGCATACCTCGAAAAGACGCCACAAGACAAGATGAGAAGAATCAAGCTCGACTAATAGTAGCTCACCAAGAAGGAAATCCTAGGTTCGCCCGAGCATTCTCTCAATCAAGGCATCAAATCGACCACCGTAACACAACCTTAACACCTCAGGGGCTGACAAACCTCAACCTGGGATGGCCAAAACAACATGAGAATGTGCACGGTCATCACACCAATGATAGAACCACCAGCCACCTGAACAAGCCATAGAAAATCTCGAACACCGCACTGCAGATTCATGCCTACCGGCGAACTCTACCAAGTACAGCATAACCGAGACAAACACCATGACAAAAAGAAGAACACTCCGTCACATCCCGATGAGAGCAAAATCACCTCGCACAGTGCCAACACAGCACGCACAAGACCACACGTAAGAAGTAAAGCGATAAGCAATCGCAAAACCTATGCCAGCTGCCGACTGTATTGGACCTTATGGACTCTGAGCACTGTGATATCTTGAATTCCCATGTACTTCACAAACAAAAGATCAGCTAGCTCAGAAAAACTCTGAAAAACTCTGAACTCTGCTCTGATACCATCTGTGATGACCCAGACTCCAGATATCGGGTAAACCCGATACCACATGGAACATGCGAGGCCTCTCAAGAGCGGAAAAGCTCTGAAGGGATAAAAAGGTATGTGAGAGTATATTGAACTTTCAGATAAAGCAATAAGCAATTAAATTTCAATGATCAGGATTGCTAAAATAGCAGAAATAAAATTATATTTTCTATAACAATTAAACTAACAGAGTTCAGTCCAACAAAAGTACAATACAGTTCAACAGAAAAGAGAACGTACTCTTAAGTCGGGAGAAGCCCGACACTGACAAACGCTGGCAGCTAAGAACCACGCAGGAGTACCTCCAAGCTCGAGGAAGAACATCTATACCTGAAAAGTCAGGGGTGAGCCTCCTATCACTGGCTCAGTAGAGATCCCGCAGAACCCTACCATGAAACAAAAGCAGTAAACAGCAGTGCTAACAACTATAGCAAAGCAGTAACAACAGGAGTAGGAACAACAAAAGTAAAGAGGAAAGCCGTACCACGGAAACACGGTAGCCGAAGGAACCTCGGCCCTCTAAACTGCTCCAAACAGCAACAAAAAGGTGAACCCCGATCTCACAAAGTTGGGCGTTACCGATCCATTGTCTAATCACGAAACCCTATCGTGAAAGCCTACATAAACAGGCAAAAGCCTTACAAAAGACCTACACAGTCAAAGGCACAAGACATACACGATCTCACCATCGTGTACGCACTGACCTCGGGTAAAGCCAGACACAAGCTACCCAGACAAGTCATGAAAACACAAGTCATACATCAAGTGACAGAAGCACCTCCTCACTAGAAGAACGGCCAGATGCATCCACTGACGTCTTACACTGCGCCACAAGTATCTCCCACACGCCTAGAACGGCGGTAACTGAGACACTCAACAAGAACCAAGTACAAGGAACAACAGTAACGAGTGACTAGTCAGGGTCACTCTCGTCAGCGTCCGTCCAAACGCCCCTAACCACGTGTGCACACACAAGCCCAATGCCTTGAGCCAGGCCTCTAGCTAGTTTCCCCCCCTGTAGGACGCTATTGCAAAGTAAGGGGGCCCACGGTAACTAGCCTACAAACCGTCTCAACCAGGAACTGCCCCGCCACCACTCCCAGGTGGGCCGACACACAGGAAAGTGTCGTCAGGCTACGACTAGTGGAGGCTCATTAGACACAGAGACTCAAAACAACGAACACCGAAGTACAGACAAGGTAAGCACACACCTGTCACACGTACTACAGAGCACAATGCAATATACAACTATAACCAGACTCAGGACAATCAACTAGACCTACTGATAATGATCCTTGAGTCACAAGACTCGGGTCAAGATCGTCGCACATCACAACGACACGTTGTTAATCATCCTAGTCTCTAAGCCAAAAACTACGGTAAAACACATTATGGAAGACGGCACAGAATAGCCGGATCCATAACAACAATAATGACAATAATGAGTCCTCGGCCTCCGAGTTGTACAATGGAATCACAATTCCGTATAACGCGAAACACGGAACATTAGGGATTACCGAAGCCCTCAAACCACCTGGACAAGCAAACTAAGGTAAGATGATACCTCCAACCCTCCAAAACCATGTCTCGATCTTCACAGGATAGACGAGACACTCACGAGGTCACGTGTCAACCACTGGGTCACAACTGGATTGACCAGAAACCATAATGACCCTTAAAATAACGCAAAACACTGCACGGTACCGTGGCACTCCCGAACACCCTATAACACTGTCACAGCCTTCATAGGATGTCTAAGACATCCACGAAACAATGGGCTAACCAAGGGGTCGAAGCCACATTAACCGGAAACCAAGCCAACCCAAAAGAATACTCTGGGCATGTGGCGGTCTTACCCCTGGCCGCTAAACCAAATGGCGGTCATCCTAAGGGCCGCTACCCTCAAGAAACCCCAGATACAAAATCCATAGAAACAAGAGCCTTGCGGTCTACCCGAGGCCGCTACTAGCACCAGGCGGTCTCCTCAAGGCCGCAAGCTGGACCTAGCGGTCACGACCTGGCCGCTATACCCAGTCAACCCCCCAAATAGTCAAACCAACTTAACCAGTTGAAACCTTATAACGGTCTTTCTTGGACCATTAATCAAGATTGGCGGTCACCCTCGGGCCGCCAAAGACCCCATGCGGTCGCAGCTAGACCGCTAGCCCGAACCGACTTAGAACCGATATAACCGACTTAAACGTCGAATAGCGGTCGCCCAAGGGCCGCTAAACCAGCCTTGCGGTCTGTCGCAAGACCGCAACGCCAAACCGACTATAAGCCTTTGAATAGCGGTCTCCAAAGGACCGCCTATTACAAATAGCGGTCACTGGTAGGACCACCAAACCGTTCCGACGAGAAAATCGCGGGACTACCCAAAACCCAATTTTTCCACGCCCTAATCGCGTCTAAACGACGGAGAAACAACCCTAACATCGATATCCACCTTCCACAAGCCGAAAGGGATCAAACCATCCGCAAAATAATAAGAAACGGGTGATTACCACGAATCGACCCAAAACGACTCACATAGACAGCCAGGCTCATACCGGCTCCGATTCTCAACCAAACGCAGTAAAACTGGCTGGAAATGATTCCCAACGTGCTAGGGGTTCAAATGAATCCATTTAAAATACAACCTGTCGCCTTGAATGGTGAACACGGCTCACACCCCCCGAACATGCTTTCGCCTTTATAGCCGAAAAACTCGCTCAAACTCACACTGTTCGGCTCCAACTCACGAGAGAACGTAGGAAAAGAGTAGGGCATCTGTCCCCCAACCTCCACCGAAGATCTCGCATGCCGAAAAGGCCAAACCTCGCCAAAAACCATCACACGAACAACCCACGCCGGCTTTGAATCCAAGAACGGGATCGCGCCAACGCCACGCTCCGATACTCGCGCCATCACGCCTCAAGTCAGCTCCACGCCGTGACCACCTCACCCAGCTCCTCACCGATCGTACGCCCCGGGGGAGAGGAGAAGAGAGGAGAGAGAACGGAGAGGGAGAGAGTGAGAGATCGCGAGGAGGGGAGAGGAGAGAGGGAGGGTTAAAAGAAAAATAAAAATAGGAAATTGGCAATTGTCAATTTTCCTAACAATCCAATTTTCTGCATGACATTCTATAAATTTAGAAAAATACGAAAAAATAGTCTTCGCGATCCTCGGAATGAGCACAACGTACGCTCTTGTAGCGTCCCGGAGTCACAAAACTCAACGGTCAACTCTCCACAGGGTTCCACAAGTTATATAAGGGGAAAATCCGAGTGGATCGTAAAACACGTATCAGGACCCACGAAAGCGCTCCGAAAGCTCTCCGATTCCGATCCGAAGAATCTAAGATATTACACATAATGTAGGGTATATACAAAATACTATTGTGCAGGGATTTCAGTTTTAAATTGGGAGTTAGAATTTCAAGGTTATCATTCATCTCTTCTTCTTTTTTCTGGGTGCTCTATTCATTCAGGTTTCAAAAAGTTGTACTCGATCATTTACCCTCTTCTTCTTTAAGAGTTCATTACGCATCAATTCATATTAGTTGAATTCTCTTTTCTGATTTGAGGGATTGGGTCCCGAGCCCTTGCTTCATTCATCTTATCTTGGCCATCAAGGTCTCGGCACTTTTCTAAGATTGTGTTGGTTATTGCTTTATGCTTGTTGTGCAGGACTTTAGTTTTAACCTGAGAGATTAAATCTTATGTCCAAAATTCAGTCCTCAACCTGTCCATTTTGATTTTAAGCAAGTTCAGAAATTAAGCTTGATCATTATCCTTTTATATATATATATATCAGACCAGACTAGATTTCAATTCTTGAATCAAGAAGTTTCAATATTCAACGTTCATTTTTTTTTTGCGTTTGGCTTTTTCTGTTTCAACAGTTTTAGAACTGTATTTGAGCACTGCATTTCTGGATTATGGTTCGCAGTAAGTCCCTCATTTCAGCCAGCCTACCCATTTGCTTCTTTGTTCAGACCATTGATCATTAGTCTTTAATTTGACCTAACATCCTTTCAAATTATTCGGCGAAAATCCGGCATCATTTCCCCTTGCCCCAGAGTCTTGGGAGGGTTTAATTGGGTACGGATCCACGGAGAGAACTTCGAGATGACCCCGAAATAAAAGGGTGAGCACGGAAGTGGCAACACCCGGGGTGCCACGGAAGCGGCAACACCATAATCCCGATTTGGGCGTAGAGATCTCGAGGGCTAACCTACAAGGGACCCCGACAACCCATGGGTCACCACGATCTCGTCGCCAAAATGTGGGCTTATGCTATTGCCGCATGCTACGGCCATCGATATTCACTCTTTAAGGGAATCGCCCGGGGTCCACACTATGAAGAAGTGAGCCCCCGAGGATCCATGAGTGGTTAAAACCCCCGGAAGGCGGACTCTATATAAAACAAAGTGGTCGATTTAGGATTAAATCATGTATTTCTCACCCCTTCGGCATCATGGTCATAGAGTCGGTCCAAATCCCGAAGCGAGGTGTTCAGGAGAGAATGAGATCATTTCAAAATGAAAGATGGGAAAACTTTGATATACCACCGGTAGTCGGTGACCCGGAGCCACACTCACGGAGGTGATTGAGCCCCGGGCCGACGGCCACCGAGCTGGCAACTCAACTGTTATAGGAATATCATTGTTGAAATCAGAGAAAATAAAATCACCCTAGCGAATAAGAGAATCAAAGGGAGCAGACGGAGATTGATATACCAGGGCATTAGGGGGGAGGCACTCGAGCTTAAAAACATCGGGATCAAAGTCCCATATCTTTTTTCATTCCTGGATGAGCGCTTACAACTAGGCCATGTAAAGCCCTACAAATCGCAAAGGGAGCAGCAAGACAGGGGACGAAAAGGAGTTACAAAGCCCACCCCCTTACAGATGGCTCTCAAACTCCCTTTCTCACTTTTCTCTCTCTTCAGTCTTCGGAGCAAGGCTTCCGCAATTCTTCAGTAGCCTCCCCTCGTTCTTCTTGTCATGTGACTCATATATATAGGAAGAGCAGGGACGGAAGCTTCCTGTTTCTGTGGTTTTTTTTTGTTCTGTTCGCAGCTGCTGCCGCTGCTGTTGTTGCCCATGCTGTCGTTCGCATGCTGCTACTGCTGATGTTGGTGTCGTGCTACTGCGGTTGCCACGTCGCGGAGGACACGGTGGAGGCGAGGTGTAGGGCAGGGGCGCCACTGCCGGACGAGAGAACCTTACCGGTGGAGGGCGTTGGCACCCCCCATCGTTAGCAACGGTGGGGGGCGGATGGGTGTCCCCGGACGCACCCGTGCGTAGAGAACAATGAATGCTCGGAGGGGGGGGGGGGGAAGCTGTGAATAGTAAAAAAAAAATCGGGAGGAGAGGGTGTGACATGAGCCACTGTTGCATGAACAGTGCCCGTGAATTTTATTCTATTTTCTTTTTTTTTGAAAATCCCCTCTCTTTTCTTTTTGGCCCCTTCTTCTCTTATTTGTGCACACACCCTCCCGCACCCTTCTTCTTTGGATTGGGCTTGGCCCATTCACATTGGGCCCATCTCATTGTTTGACCCCATTTCTTCTTTCTTTCTTATCCTTCTTTTGTTTTTAAGTGCCAACAGTAGCCTGTTATGCTCCTTGTGCTCCCGTGCTGCCGTTGCAACTGTTTACATGAGTTTGCGGAAAAAGGGCAGCCACCGTTTGTGGACTTGCCACCGTTTAATTGGGTTATTGCCGATTAAGTAACTCCCTGTCGGTTAAACGGGTTGCCACCAGTTAAACATTTTCCCACCGGTTAAATGGTTCCCCACCAGTTAAATGTTTTCCCACCGTTTAAATATTTTGCACCGGTTAGATGTTTTCCCACCGGTTAAGTGCCTTGGGAGCCTGCCAGTTAAATGAGAGGGCTGCCGGTTATGGAGAGCCTGCCGCCAGTTATGGAGAGCCTGCTGCCGGTTATGTTGCCGGCTGCCGGTTAATGGGGGAGCTCTGCCGGAAAAGGAGTGAGCTACCGGTTAAATAGCTTGCTACCGGATAAATGGGATTGCCACCGTTTAAATGGGATTGCCGCTGAGTTGAGGAAGAGGAACAACCAAGAACTACCGAGACAAGGATAACCCATTGCACATGGGGAGTTGCTGTTACTTGCTACAATAATAAATCTGAAGGGAAACATTAAGGGCCACTTTGGTAACGGGTTAAGGTGGGTTAAGATGAGTTAATCGGGATCGGGTGATTTATTCTATATTTGATAATTTTTTTCTTAACCCGGGTCGGATAGGGTTAAAGTGGATTAACTCATTCCACTTAAATAGGTGGAATGAGTTACTCCACCCGGGTTAGGACCATTTTGATAACGGGTTGGATTAAGGGCGGATGGGTCACCCCGAGTAGGCCACCCGCCTTTAACCTAACTCGTTACCAAAGTGGCCCTAACTGGTTCCACTTTGGCTTCGTCTGCATCATTCATGGTCTTGAAATCTCAGGTACCTTGCAAAACTTAAAAAAATAAGAAGTGAAGAAAGGAAGACCCGTCAAACTTGATGTCCACCATGAAGCACAGGTGGACGGCACATACACGTTTCCCTGAAATGAATGGCTTACTTCTGGAGTGGAGCTTCTAAAGAACAGTTGGGGAGCTCCCGGGGCGAAGGCCCCATGGCTGGATCTGAACTGTCATTGAGGTGGGTCTGCGCCATAAAACCTGAAGCATCTACCTCAGAGAGAGAGAGAGAGTGCAATAGAAAGACCACATAGGAGTGTGTGTTGCAGGGAGGAAGAAGAGGGATAGGGAGTGAGAGAGAGAGAGAAACGGGAGGATGGGCTTAACCAGTGGGGAGAAGGGAGGGAGAGAGAGAGAGAATGGGAGGATGGGCTTAACCGGTGGGGAGAGAGGGATATGGGTTTAATCGGTGGGGTATGCCACCGATTAAATCTCCCCCCTTTTTTTATATTAAGTCCCCTTTCTCCTTTTTATTTATTTTTACCTTTTCTCTCTTTTTTTTCTTTTCCTTTCATTTTTCCTTCTCCTTTATCTTCTTTTCCCTTTTCTCTCTTTTTTTTCTTTTTTTTGACATCCGAGCTTCCACACTTCAGACTATATATTCGAGGATGCCGGGACCTCGCTCAATTTTGTATTCGATTCGTCCTTTGGAACGCGAATTCATGATAACATGGTGCCGTGTGTAGGATGTGGCCCCACCATCACCAGGGTTAAAATTCGGCCGCTGGGGCCTCTTCCTTTGTTTTTTCTTCTTCTTCTTTCGCCGATATAAAAACGACCAACTGAAGCTTGCTGCTGCAACCGCGGAAATTTCGGGTGTCCAAAATCTGCCATTCCTCCTTCCATTTTGATTCCTCCGATCTGCAATTCCTGGTTGTTTCTAGGGTTTGCTTGGCCATCTTCCAACATATCTCACTTGGCCAATAAACCATCACACTCCTACTATCTTTGAGCAGTATACTATTCTTTTCGATATACTCCCACTATCCGTAGGTAATATCTCTCTTCACTCTCACTATCCGTGAGTAATTTTTTGATATACTCCCACTATTTGATAGATGTATCATTATTTCTATCCTTAAAAATATTTCTTTTCTGGCTTATACGTTCATAAGTCCTATTAAGCCAACATGGTTAATAAAATTTTTCGTTGAGATAATTTTTCATCAAAGAATCGATAATCATATCACTGGTGGAAATATAAGTCACTTTTATTTCCATTTTCTGTACAATATCTCGAATGTAATGATATTTCACCTTAATGTATTTTTCACTTGAATTATTTGCTCCATTGTTAATCAAATTAATTATCGTCTGATTGTCATAGTTGTAGAGGCAGAAATATGGTTCCTATGTCACGTACCACCTTCTCTATTTATTGGTTTGGGGAAGACCGTCTAGCACCCGTGGAAGCCTGCAAACACCAAAAAGAATGGGGCGTCACAAGGAGCCTTGGACGTTACCCCAGGGGACAACCCTCTGATACTTAAGTCAGCAACTGTTTTAAGAGAGACGTAGAGAAGAGCAGAAAAGAGGAGGATGTGGAGGCCGTAGTAGATGATCCGAGAGACGTGTAGGCTCTCGCCACTAGTGCTCGCCGCTCCCAATGGGCACCCGGAGTGTGCTCGCTGGGTGGTAAGGTCCTGGAAGAAGGATTCTCTCTCTGGACGTAGGATGGCGAAGCCTCTCGGTCGATGTAGTTGGCCCAGCTGCTCTATTTTCAGTAAGAAGCTCTTGGCAAAAGATTCCACTGTGTCATCTCTTCTGTGTCGAAGTCCCTTTTATAGGTGTTGTCCTGGTGTGGGTGGCCTATCCCTTAACAGGGAAGGGCGTAAGTAGTGGAGTAACGCCTCCCACGATTGTGGCGGGAGTTTCCCGTTGGAGGGCGATCACCTCGGCGTCGGCTGGTCCCTGGGCGAGTCTTACGGCACTCGTGGGGCGTGCTCGCCCGTTACAGGGTTGAGGCTGACGTCGTAGGGGGTAACGGTCAGTCGTCAGAGGGTTCTCCGGCGGTCATTGCGCCTGGGACATAGCCTTTCTGTTGTGTAGTGGACAGCGGATCGAGAGGGGAGGGGTGAATAGATCAGCCCCACTTTTCGCAATGCGGCCCTCTAAACAGCTAGTTAAAATGAATTACAGCGAAATAGAAACTAGCTTCCAAGTATGCTATGATTCACTTAGCAAGATAAGCAAGATATATAATAATTCGATCCTAAGCATGCACCTAGAACGATTCAATCACACAAGCAAACCACGCTAGACAAGATTTTTAAGGTGGTTCGGACTGAATCCTCAGCCCTACGTCCACCCGTCACCAAAACCTGGTGAGGCTTCACTTGTGCAGCGCACCAAACCGCAAATCGGAAACTACCGATTGCCTTCCTACTCACCACCTGGTAGGGACGTCAACTGCAAATTGGAACACCCTCCAATTGCCTTCCTACTAACCACCGGTAGGGATGAATCACACTTTCAATGTTTAAACAATAATGAAAATGAAACAAATGTGAAGGAACTAAAACAAGAGATTGAGTTATGAGTGAAAATGAATTGGCCCTTATATGGAATGTTGATCAGCAACAAGGCTCCTCTTGGCTTCAACTCAATCTTCTTGATTCACCCTTGATTGGATGAATGTTCTTCACGGAGTACTGTTCACGTGAACAGTACCTCTTCCTTCAATTCTTCTCTCTTGATCTTCTCTTTGAATTTCTTTGAATGAATGAAGGAGATGATGAAGCTACCTTGAATCTTGATTGCTTCTTTAGCTTCTAGGAGTTTGAATGCTTGAAATATCACCTTGAATGAACTTGAAAGAACTTGAATGGATGAAGATGATTTCCCTTGAAGAACTTGAATCAAACCGGCTTCCTTGGATCACTTTGATAGCCTTGCTTTGATGTAATCTTCCTTGAAGATTGCTGGCTTTGATTTGAGCTTGATTCCCCTTTGATTGGATGAAGAACACCTTCACGAACTACTGTTCACGTGAACAGTAGCTCGTCTCCAAGCTCTCTTGCAACCTCCCTTGCAGCCACCCTTGTAACCCCTTTAAGCATTAGGGTTCCCAACCCTCTTGTATTGGTTTTATAGACCTTGAATGGTCTATGGACAAGCCTTAGACCAGATCCACAATTTGTGGGTGATTAGGTGACTTTTGGATTAAAGAAATCCATGTAGAATGGCCCTTTTCGAAGTTGGAAACAAAGTCAAAAATGAAGGCTCGGGGCTGGCGGTCGACCTGCAGCTCCTGGCGGTCGACCGCCACTGAAACACCTGCAACCGGGCGATCCCTGGGAAATCCGGTCGACCGCCACTGGCTGGCGGTCGACCGCCACTAAAAAACGTGCAGCCTTGGCAGTCCCTGGCTGGGGCGGTTGACCGCCCCTGTGCTGGCGGTCGACCGCCAGCTGGGCAGAGCCCGGGTCACCCCGGGTCGGTCCGTTGACCGCACCAGCTTCGTCGCTTGAGTCCGTTAGCCACCCGTTCATGTCTGTGGCATCGACCTTGATTGTCTTGAAGTTTTATTACTGAGTCTTCAAGCCAAATTTTGTTCCTTGGGCTCCGCCCCCGGAAACCCCCGCAAGGGGCGCTGCCCCCTTGACCCCCGCGACTTGACCGTGCAGGTCGATCCGCGTGCGAGGGCGCAACATTGAGCTTTCATGTGCATATCTGTCATGAACAAAATATCACATATGTCAGTCATAAGATAGTGGAAAAGAACAATGACTTATAGTGTTTAGCCATTATCAAAACCAAGAATACCAAATGACTTATATGATCATAGATTGATGTCGAATGACCTAATTGATCACATGATGACTCAAATGACTACAGGGGCACAACACTTTCTGTGCTGTCGAATCCGATGTTGAGCCGTAAGGGGCCGCACCTTAATGGGCTGTGGCCGCTGGGCACCCCATGGGCATGCTATAGATTCGGAGTTGGATTGTGCTCATTGCTAACGGGACAGTTACGGGCCGAGCTAGATTTACCCTCCTCACTAGCCCCCTACTCTCAGTTGCCGAGCACTTTTATAAGGAGTTGAGAGTCGATCACAAGAGGGTCATTCAGAGCGAGAGGTTCGAGGGCGATCTCCTCGTATCAAGGGACTGGTGGTCCTATCCGCATGCTTGGCGCGCAAGGCGTCTCGGGCGGTGGCAGGCGCCATTGTAGCAATCATGACATTGGTCCCGTTTGTTTGGGAGGGCAGGCTCGGAACAGATGGCTAGCCTTGGTGACCGTACCGTGATAGAGACGGGTGCCTTTTCACCTGCCCTATGGCTCGGAAGCGCTGGTCCGTCATGGACGGTTATAAGGGTTACCGTGAGGTTTCCCCAAGGATTCTATCCTCATCATTTCGGTTTCCGTGCCTGTCGTAGGCTTCTTCTTCCTTCGCCTGGTGAGGGTTGGTCATAGTGGTTGGTCAGTGAGGACGATGATTGGGTGAGCCAAGAAGTACGGTCGCACCTTGCGGGCGGCCGCGATTAGGGATAAAGTGAACTTTTCAGTCCGAGAGTACTGGACCTCCGGCCCTTGTAGTGCCCGACAGACGTAGTAGACGGGCTTCATGACGTTGGCTTCCACTCGGGCGAGCATGGCGCTCATCATGCTCGGTGTTACTGATAGGTATTGGAGTAGCTGTTCTCCCCTTTGCAGCTTGGAGAGTATGGGAGGGGTCGCCAGATAGTGCTTTAATTCCTCGAACGCTTGCTTGCATTCCTGGTCCCAGTCGATCCGCCCTTTCCTTTCGAGAGCCTTGTTGGCTTGTTTGATGAGTCGGAAGAAACGGAGACACCTTTCGGCCGCTTGGGACAGGAACCGAGTTAAGGCGGCGACGTGTTCGATGAGACACTGTACGTCCCTCACTCATCCTGGTCGCTTCATTTCTAGCACCGCTATGGTCAGGGTTGGCCTCTATCCCTCGGTGGGTGACAAGGAACCCGAGGAACTTCCCTGACTTTACCCTGAACACGCATTTATTTGGGTTGAGTTTCATATTGTACCTTCTGAGTGTCGCGAAGGTCTCCGCCAAGTCTCCCAAGTGCTCGGCAGCTTGGAGGCTCTTCACGAGCATGTCGTCGATGTAGACCTCCATGTTGCGGCCGATCTGCGAGTCGAACATGTGGTTGACGAGGCACTGGTAACTTGCTCTTGCGTTCTTCAATCCGAATGGCATGTGGGTGTAGCAATACAAGCCATGGTCGGTGACGAACGCTGTCTTATCTTGGTCGGGTTCATGCATACTGATTTGGTGGAACCCAGAGTAAGCATCTAGGAAACTCAACATCTCGTGCCCGGCCGTAGCGTCGACCAGTTGGTCGATTCATGGCATGGGGAAGCTATCTTTAGGTGTAGCTTTGTTGAGGTTGGTGTAGTCTACACACATTCGCCACTTCCCATTGCTCTTGGGAACTAGGACCACATTCGCCACTTCCTATTGCTCTTGGGAACCAGGACCACATTCGCCACCCAGTCTGGATATAGGGTGGGCCTGAGTAGCCCTGAGCGCAGTTTCTCGCTTACTTGTTCCCTGATGATGGTCTGTCGCTCGGGGTTACAACGCCTTCGGTATTGCTAGATCGGGTGGTAGGTTGGATCCAACCTAAGTTGGTGTGTAATGACCTCTGGTGGGATTCCAGAGAGTTCGTCCTCGGACCAAGCGAACACGTCCTGGTTGGCTGTGAGGAAGCTTATGTAGGCTTTTTTATCGTGCTCAAATAGGGTGGCTCCGATCCTTAGCGTTCTGCTCCGGTCTTCTCCCACTTGGATGAGGTATAAGTCCTCTGCTGGAGTGCTTGCACTCGGACCTGGATCTTCGGTTCTTGCCTTCTTCTCAGGCGGTGTCTCCTCGGGCTGTCGATCACGTGTTGAGATGAGGTAGCATCTTCTGGACTCCCTCTGATCCCCTCTGACCTCTCCCACCCCCCGAGGAGTAGGAAAATTGAGCTTCTGGTGATAAGAGGAGGGGACGCCGCGAAGAGTGCCGAGGATCCCTCGCTGGATGATGGCGTTGTATCCGGTCATCGCACGGACAACCGTGAAGTCTGCGAGGAAGGTTACATCTTTCGGCGTGGTCCAGAACGTGGTCGGGAGTGATATGCATCCTTCCGGGCGGACCGTAGTGCCAGAGAACCCATACAACGGTGTGTGCAGCGGTGTGAGTCGAGACAAATCTACACCCATGAGCACAAGACAGTCGTACACAATAACATCAGGATCACTTCCATTATCTACCAAGATGCGGCGCACGGTACACTAGTTGATGGTGGCCGAGACCACCAACGCATTAGAATGGGGAGTGGTTACACCGTCTAGGTCATCATCCGAGAAGATAGTGGGATCTTATGGGTGTCTCGAAGCGGTGATTTCCTGTTGGGTGTCATCTCCTCATTCCACGGTGTTGATGGCCAATACGTACCGTCGTTGCCTGCTCGCACTATCTCCACCTGCGGCCGGCCCCCCAGAGATCATCATGATCTCCTTCCCGTTGGGTCGATTGTCGAGGGGCGGAGGTGTCCGTTGTCGCTTCTCCGCGGCCTTGGTGAGGAACTTATGGAAGTGTCCTCTACGGACGAGGTCCTCGATTGCATCCTTTAGGTTGATGCACTTGGCGATATCGTGGCCGTGGTCACGATGGTAGCGGCAGTACTTCTTCATGCTCCTCGAGTTCGGATCTGACCTCATCCGGGTGACCATTTGAGGAACGGATCTTTGCGGATCTCCATCAAGATCTAGTCAGGAGGAGCTGTCAGGGGCGTGTAGTTGTGGTAATTTCCCCTTTCCTTTTCTGAGCGATCGCGGTGGTCTCAGTCACGTCGCTCCCGCTTATTCTACCCCTCTCGTGGCGAGTCGGCGGATCTCTTACGGTCAGACCGATCAGTTCTGGCTGTGCGGCTATGGACGTGTAAAATCGCACATCTATACATCCCTCCCGATCCCGCATCAACGTCGGAACTAAATAAAGAAGACCTTGGAGAGATTGGACGCCCAGACTCCGAGGAATGTTATCGCCCAGCAAACACTCACATTTGCACGGGCGCATGAAACCACCGGGGAAGCAAAACAATCCCCTGAACATGTACACTATCATGAAGCCGTCTCCGGAGTCCCGGTAGTAAAGAAGAACCCCAGGAAGGCTCGTAATCGTCAAGTCTCTGAAGAAAATCAACAAACCGTGGCTACCGCGAACAGCAGAGTATGTCCCGTCACTCTGTGTTATGACGAAAGAATCGAGTTATCCATCAAAGTCATCCATCAAAATGTGAGCATGCCGGGCCTAAAAGCCTGGGGAACGAAGAAGGGCATAATTTGCCCAAGTGCCCCTCCAACGGCACGCACCAAGTGCCTTCTCCAGCGGCACACTAAAAGCCTCCTCCAGTGGCACGCACCAAGTGCCCTCTCATGTGGCACACTAAAAGCCTCCTCCAGTGGCACGCGCTCTCCAGCGGCACACCTCGCCAACCCCTCCAACAGCATGCTCTGAAGACGCTCTTCCTTGTGCACCCCTGCCAGCCACTCCACCGGTGCACCCTTGGCACACTCTCCACATGGTGAGGTTGACAGCCCTCCTGCCCAGTGCGGTCTTCTTTCTTCGTCGCCCAACAAGGCTGCCAGGCCCTTTACCCGGTACATGGCACGCCCTTCTTCATCCGGTGAGGGGCTCCACCGTTTGGACCGGCATGACCGGCGGTGACCACGGCGGTCACTACATGTGACCCTTGGCGTGCAACAAGATCACGTCGAGCCAGCTGGGACCATGCTCAGCTGTCGACGCCCAGTCCAGGCATGCAGGCACCCCCCTGCTCGGAGACAAGACTGGGGTCAATTCCCATTGACTCCCATCGTCAGTGGATGTCAACGCCGCCGAACGTATATGAACCCCTTACGACAAAGAAAAAAGGTTCTCAATTTGGAAGCTGCTGGGTTTTCTGGTTCGTGAGCTGCTTGGCGTTTGAGAGTGGCTGGTCCGACATTTGGGAAACTCAAGGAGCCCGAGGAAGAAGAAGCCAGTGGGAAAAAGCAAGAGAGTAAGTAGTAGAGAGGAAGAGAGAGAGAGAGGGGTTCTGAATGTAGCAAGAGGGGACGGGAGAGAGAGAAGGGAGCCTTCGCCCCTCCTTGACCCGGTCCCTCTCCTCAAATGTTCTCCTTCTCTTTGTTCTTGTTTCTCCTCCTCTTCTTGCAATGAGGGTCTTCATCCCTTCCTGTGTCTCTCGTGCCTGTTTTGTTGCATTGCATTGTCTTTGGCCCGTTGGCCATGGTTCATGCCACCCTATTCTCCGTGAATGAAAATACCCCTTTTGTTGTTGTTCTGATCAGCCTTCACTCTATGGTGCACATTGTGGTTTGTTTTCTCCTTCCCTTTGATTTTCTTGCTCTTTGGGTTGCCTGCTCTCCAAAACGTCGTAGAGTCTATCCAATTCAATGGGTAGTGTCTCTGGCATGATGGCGTGAGGTTGGCCCCCTTTCAATCGTCCCTGTAACATGGTCATTCTCCATCTTTCCTTCATGGGTTTTATTGCAAAGCTTCTCCTTTGGGCTGATGGAAGACCTTTCCTTTGAACACTAGTCACCCCTTTGATAGCCTAGCTCCCCATACTCAACCCTGGTCTTTTTTTTATTGATGCCGTCAGTGATGAGCATGTTCTTTTCACTCAGCACCCCTGGACCTGCCCATTAGCCGGTGTATTCCTCATCTAAATTCGGCTCGGTGCACCGTTTGTCATCCTCATCCGGTACACCTAGGTCAACCCCTCATCTAGTTACCCGGTGTACTTGCACTTCCCCTTCACCGGCACACTCTTGGGCACCCATAACCGGTGCACCCATCGCATCTTTCACCCGGCACAGCCCTAGCCCACGGGAGCCCAGTGCACCCATTGCATCTTCTCCCGGCACACCCTCCTTGCACTTTGGCCCGGTACACCCTTGGATTACCCTTGCCCGGCACACCCCAGCCTACTTGGCCCAGAACACCCCAACCTACTCTTGCCCGACACACCCTTGGCCTACCTTTTCCTGGCACGCCCTCCAACCCCCCTTTGCCCGGCGCACTTAACCCGCACCGCCACCCGGTGCACCTGAGCCACTCCTCTACTCGGTGCCCTCATGGCTCCTGACCCGGTGCCCTCTCTTTTCACTTACCTAGCGCCCTTTTCTCTCTTGAGTCAGCGCAGCTTTTGCCCGGTGCCCCGACCGACAAGTCTATGACTCACACGGTGTTTCTCGTTCATCGATTTCTGAGTTTTCTGTGATTTTCTTGAAGGTGTTGCTGCATATGCGCACACCTTGACTTGTTGGGTCACGCCACTCCTTGTGGGCGTGTATCCCTTACACCCCCCAGCTCTTGGGTCGAGGGGAGATACTGCCAAATTTTTGTCAAAATAATTCATATGTTAAAAGACAAAAGGAAGCAACAAACAAATAAAAGAAACAATGAAGAGACGCTCCCGTCAACCGAAAGAACTGTGGAAGGCACAAAGAGGACTGCACTTGAACACCGTTGTGACGGATCAACAAACACGAACATAAGAATCAGCTACATAATAAAGAAGAGCCTTAACTAACATTTCTCATATGCATTGCGTGAATAAAAGAGATTACATCTCCCCTGCATACCCTTGTACCATTGCATCCCACGTGTGCTAGCATGTCATGACCCCGCGGTATATGAAATGGCGACGTGTGAAAGATCGGATTATGTCCGGTTGGAAACCGTCCCCATGCGTGAGGACTTACCTCCGCCTCGTACCGGGAGTCGACTCCATGAATTTAATCCAATCACGTGCATACTTGAACTATCTCTCACATGCATTTCGCGCGAACTCAGGCTCCGACCCCTCCACGTTGAATTAAAGAATAAAAGAATAAAAATAAAAATAATAATAATAATAACACCGGGCCTACTCATTGGTTTGGTCGACCGGGCTGAAGGGTCCGGTTGACCGAACGCCCCGTCCAAAAAAGTATTAAAAAAAGAGAGAGAAGGAAGAAAGATGAAGCATGCAATAAGAAGGAGGAACAAAACATCAAACGAATAATAGGAACAATAAGCATAATAGGAGAGAGAGAGACTGCAATAACGCGATTAAGGCACGATGAAGAACATAAATAGAACAAAACCCACACTTGAATGAAATTAAACTAACAATATAAAGCAGCATACAACACATCGGGTGGTGAGTACCTCGGAGATCTCCTCTCCCCTTGAGCCCCGCAGAGGGAACATCAATGCCGCCCCACAGGCTAGCCGTGAGCCCCGAAGATCACTCCCCGGCATGGTCACGAACCAGCCTTGTTTTTAGGCCAATATCTCTGTGAGATTTAATCCAGTCTCATATCAAACATTAAACTTACCGTGTCTTCGGCAGACATTTGCACGGGTTCGTCTCCGTTGTCTTTTCTAGTTATCGTATCGTGATACAGACCTCCGTCTGAATGTGAAATGGCCCATGAGTGCCCGACTTGATTTTAGCATTCACTCCGGTAGCGCGGGGCCTTTTTAGTACAATTGTAGACTTTCTTAGTCTCACTTCATCTACAACTCTCTAGGGCGTGGGGCCCTTATTTTTGGCAATTAATCAAGGGTGTTCCCCCATATGGGGGATGTAAATAACGTTGTGACCTTTATGGCGCGACGGGTTTTGGTGTCTACATGAACCATACAATCATCTGACCGAGTCAGATCGAGCACACCAAGGGCTTCCATGGAGCCCGAATAAACCGTCACTTTGTGACTGGCACGCCCTCGCACTAAATAAACTAACAAACCCAATTAATCATGCAATTAATCTAGAATTAATTCTTTTCGAATTTTAGTGCATCCACAGCGGCCCAGGGCCGCAGTGTTCTCCTCGCAACGCACATGTTTTTGCGCCAAGGCGAGGAGGTCCGTGAGGGTTGTAGAGGCTTCGACTCCGAGAGCACGTCGGAGGATATTGTCCCGCGTCCCCTGGGTGAGTGGGGTAGTGGCAATGCTGACATCGAGATGCGGGATCCGAAGCACCTCCGTACGGAAGCGGGAAACGAAGTTGTAGGCGCTCGGCGGATGTGTGGTGGTTTGTTAGTTTATGGACGGATGGAGAATGTCTCCTGAGTACCTACAGAGGAACAAAAGAAAACGTTAGAACGTCGTGATCGCCAGAGGTGTTTACCTGAACCTCATAGGGGTGATGATCACGGGGAGATAATCCAAATAGGGAGATGATGGGTTCCCTCTTCCTCGTCCTTGGCCGGCCAAGGGCAAGGAACCCTTCTATGTTTTTTATGCTGAAGTCTTGCAACGTAGCTCAAAGGAAAAAGAAAAGGAAGGCCATTAGTAAAACGAAAGGTGTAGTATCTACTCTAATCGAATGAACAGAACGGGAATGATGGTGGCAAGGTTACCTGGGGGTGGTGGAAAGGAGGGATGGCCGAGGCTTTCGACCACCCACCTTCTCGTTTGTTTTGGGAAGAAACCTCTAAGTGTAGGAGCTAAGGGGTTGCACTACATGCAGCGTACTTACCTGGAAGCCGTGATGCAAGTAGGAAGTAGGAGCTAAGGAGTTCAAACCAAAGCAAGGGAAGCAGGAGGAAGACGACCGATGCGGCTCTTCTCACCCTCTGGGAGGAACTCCGCAAGAACCTTCCCCGATGCCCCAAACTGTTCCGATCCTCCTCAATGGCTTCCACCTCAATCCCCCCGCCCAAAATGGCCTCTACCATCCCTATTCACATTAGAGATCGACCGTTTTGTCCATTCAGCCCGGAGTTTCAAATCGTGGGGAAAGATCATGCAGAACGGGGGAAAGAACGTGCCCACGAGCTGGGCCACGTTCTCTGACCGAGTAAATAGAGGAGGGCGGCCAAGTCTTTGGCCTCCTTGAGGGGGAAGGTGGCCAAGCAGATGGCCACCCAGCAAGGGAGGGTGGCCATCGCCCTGGCCGTCCAGGACTGGAACAGACCACGCTCCTTGGGCCCCTTAAGTGGACGAGGCCCAATAGCTTTAAGGCTACGGGCTGGGCTTTAAAACTCAAAACATCGATAAAAAAAGTACCACAATTAAGCGTCATTCACACAAAGGTCCATTGGGGATCTGCGGGATGTCCAAAATTAGGCGTCTACAAATTTTCCTCTGGAACGCCCGTTTTGCAAGGGAGCCCGGCGGACTGATAAATGGGTGTTTCGGAAAAGAAATAAGCCTAATGAGGGCAACACGCTCAAGGAGATTCTTGAGCGGAAAACAAGCTTCACGCAGGGTCGCATGAGCATCAAGTAATCAAGTAAGTCATTAGCAAAGGGAGGAAGGATAATTAATCTAAGAGGCCTTGAATCTGCGGCCGCGTGGGGCCCCCTAGCATGGCGCTGTGGGACTTGAGGGCACGAAAATGCAATCCGGTGCTCAAGGAGATACAAGACCTAAACAAAGGCAAGTAAAAATATCAGGATATGGGAATACAATGACTCGTTGAATCACGAAATACTCAAAATGGCCTTGCATAAAACATATTTCTACTGATCAAATCGGAGTGAAATCACGTAGACTCATTCGTGCAAATTTGACAAAAATTGAGGGACTCGGAAAACCAGATGCGGGGACCAAAGGACCATGGGTCGGCCAGATCAACGTGGCTTCCCTGTTTCTGCATCACGGCTCCCAGGATGAGATGCATGCATTTTTGTGTTTCTTTTTTGCATATATCTTTTTTCTTCTTCTTTTTTTCATTTTCTTTCAAATGGGGCTAAAAAAACCTATATGATGCATGCTGGGTTTAAATGAAAAAACCTATCTAGTGCAAAGCCGGAGGGTTTATTTGCCTGCCTCCGAACCAATCGGTCAAGAGTTCAAGAAGTCTGTCATCCCATGCATGGCGACATATGTGGTCCGGATCCTGATGGGGATCCATCGTTCCACATTGTAATTAAGCATAGTCAAGAATTCGGGAAGTCCGTCATCCCGGGTTTAGGCAGCAGGCGGCCATCAAATAGCTTAAAGAGTATAAACCCTTCATGGTTTTTTTTAGAGAGGAACTTAGAGTTTATACGCCCGATGGTATTAGCCTCCGGCATCCTACCTATGATGCAAGGTAATGGGGGCCTTATCACCCTCTGGTCCCATAGCTGTGGAGAGCTGCAGCTGCATTAGCACACGTCAGTAAAGTTCATCAATGATAATAACAATATATCAGTAAACACATTTCATCGAATGAACCATTAAACCATACATGACAAATCATATATAGCAGTTATGTATAGCTTCACAAAAGAGGGGGATGAGGGTGGCCAGGCCTGAGGTACCAGGGCAGAGGTGCCCCAGGAGAAAGAGCTGGGCCTACGACTCCTTCCGAGTCACTACAGTCCATAGGAGACGTGCATTTCAAGATGGAGGAGCTTGTGGGCATGATGCCATATCCTGCAGAGCAGGGAGTGGTTCAGCCAGCCGCGTCAGGTTCGAGGGCTTCACGACCTTCGAGACTACAAGACATGGGAGGCGGAGATAGAGACGAGGCTGATAGCCGGCGGAGCCGACCTCGCACCGGTGTAGATTAGGAGGAGAGATAGAGAGAGAGATGCAGTTGGGTATCAGCTGCTCCTTTTGTACATTGGGGGTATGCCCCTAGGATGATGTATCGCTAGAATGTAATGGACATATTTTGGAAGTGAAATGAATTATCTTCAGTGTACTTGGGTTGGCTTGGCTTTTGATGCTGTCTTCCTTTTCACCTGTTTCAACCACACTAACAAGGAAAAGGGTTAGTGTAGTATGATTTTAGCCCCCTGTTGAAAGCAGATAATACCTTTCTTGATGCAGGGTCAGAGGGCTAAATCTTATTTAACCAGATTAAAATGAAGGAAAGTAAACGTGATATGCACATGCAAGCAAGCAAAATGCAAACAAAAGGAAATATGATCATGCGTATGCACATGTGGATGCAAGACATATTTTTGATTTTTTTTTGCGATTTTATGCATTTTTTTGAGAAATATATTTGATTTTTTTTTGTTTGTCGCTTTTGATTATATAATTTTTTTGTGTTTTGTGCTTTTATGTTGTTTTTGTGAACGCCTGGTGACCACCCATGGGGCACCTGACCTATATGGAGACGGGGGTTTTCTAAGTTACCTCCCAGGTATCCTGAGCGCACATCTAGGTTGATTTGGACCTCTAGACTCCTCGAATGATGATCCCGCCGGTTAAGTCTTATCCTGATGACAATGCTGTCATGCCACGCTTAGGCTCCCAGTTGCTTCCGACCGCAGGGATACACCCAAAAAGTGTTCGAGGTAAATGATTTGCCCGACCCGGGTCTATTTTCTCACAACTCTAGATGGTATATGATGGAACACCTTGGAACCTTAACGGTCAACCATGCGACGCTGACCCGGAATAAGACGCCGTCGCACCCATAGGTGACGCGCTTGTATTGACCTAAGCCCGAGGTATCATAAGAAAGCGTTAAGGGTGGTAAATAGGGGTCTTGACCAGCTAGAAACACAGAGACCTCTTCGCAACAATGGCTTATGTTTTTTCGAAGTGGACAACTATATATGTATTTTGCTAAATAAGATTGCAACCTAGATATGGTTCACCCTTCAGGACCTCCATCAAGCTTTCATATTTTGAGGGGAGAAGGAAGAAGGTAGGGGGAAACCTCCTGAGAGGACCTGGCAAAGCCGTTAAACTGGCGAGCTAGTTGAGGGCCTACTCGACTTTCCCCTTTCTGGCAATTTCAGACCATGCCCTGAGCATTATGCCGTTAAATGCCCCTTGCTGTGGAAAGTATTAATTTGATTTTTGAATATGAGGGGTTTTATTTGATAAAGTTAGGCACGGTCACGACCAGGCTTTTTATGTGACTTTGTCACATATACATGCATACATAATTTTTCTTTCTTTTTTTCTTTTTCTTGGGAAGAAGAATATTGTCATTTTGTTTTTGAATTCCCCTTTACATGCCTGCGAGGACACTGCCCTCTTCTTGTGCTCTGACCCGGGCTCGAGGAGATGGATCATACTCTTGCCTTAAGGATATTGTGCTTCGGTCCTTTGATGCTCAACGTTTTAAGGGCGCTGACTGTCTCATTCGGTCGAAGAGAAGAAGAACAAAAGAGTGCTACTTTTCTAGAGACCTTCGGGTGATGCCTTATCGTAGGTGATGCTACCCATTTTAGGTCAAATACATGAGTGTGTGCAAGTTGTTTTCCTTCTAATAAACATAGGCCGACGTGGTCGGACATGGATCTCCACGGTTCTGGCAGACCAAGACCCGATACTTACCACATCTTGACGGTCCCTGTCTAACATGAAGGGTTGATGCAATGAATTTGGACTGCGTGATGGTCACCAGACATTGATTTTGATTTTTTTTCTTCTTCTTCTTCTTTTTTGTACAGGAAATAAAATGACACTTCTTTTTGTTTGTTTTTGAATAGTTATATACAAGGTCTCATGAATAGAATTTCTTGAGATATACCCCATTCCATGGATATGTGAGCTCTACTCCTTCGGAGTCTACCAGTTTGTAAGCATTACCTGAGTAGACTTCTTTGATGACAAAAGGGCCTTCCCAATTTTCTTGAAATTTTGCTTTTAGACCAGTGGTTTTAGTGATCTTCCTCTTTAGAACCAGTTCACCTACCCTGAATTTTCTCTCCAGAACTTTCTTACCATAATAACGTGCAATTCTCTTGCGATATACCTAAGCATGATCGGCCGCGATCATCCGTTTCTCATCTAATAGTTCCAACTGGGCCAATAGGTTTTCTCGGCGTTGCTCGGGATCGAGCACGGGATCTAGCTGCACTCTTAGTGAGGGGATGAATATTTCATATGGGAGTACTGCTTATGTCCCAAAAGTAAGTGCATACGGGGTTTGACCCGTGGGAGTACGAGCAGAAGTGCGGTAAGCCCAGAGGGCCTTAATGAGGTGATCTGGTCAGTCTGAGTAATGGTGAGATTTGCATGTTTTCTTGATAAATCAAATGAGAGTTTTGTTTGTAGCTTCAGCTTGTCCGTTTCCTTGTGGGTAGTATGGGGATGAATGATGAAATTAATACCATATTTACCACACATGTCGTGTAGTTCCTGGGATGTGAACTGTGGTCCGTTGTCGGTGACGATGTCACAGGGGACGCCGAACCTGGCGAGGATGTTGCGCTTGATAAACTTTACCACCGTTACTGCTTTGACTTCTGTGAATGCCTATGCTTCCGCCCACTTCGTGAAATATTCTGTGGCGGTGAGAATGAAGGATTTTCTTTGAATTTCTCCGGTTCTATCCTCCAAGGGACTGACTACGTCGAATGCCCACATGGCGAAAGGCCAGGGAGCTATAAGAGGGTGGAGCGAAGATGAGGGGGCTTGGACCTTGTCCGCATGGAGTTGGCATTTAGCGCAATGGCAGACATAACGGGCACAATCCTCATTCATGGTAGGCCAATAGTATTGACGAAGAAGTTTCTGAGCAAGCATGCGGCCATTCACATGTCCATCGCATTCACCGGAATGTACAGCTTCGACAACTGCACGAGATTCAGTCTCGTCTAGACAGCGGAGGTAAACTCCACTAAGAGATTTGCGATGCAAGAGACCCCCTATGATGGCGAAGCGCTCCGTAGCTTGATGAATGGCTCGTCGATCAGGGGCGGTAGCATAATCAGGGAAGGAACCATCCCAGAGATAGTTCTCGTTATCAAAAAACCAGGGATTGCCGTCTTCATGATCGATCTCAGGTTCATGAGAGATGACATGGACTTGAGAGGAAGGCTTAGAGGACTACTGGAACCAGGGATCTGAATGTGAAGGGGTGTGCATTCTCTGCACGATGACAGTGGATGACGGCTTTTCGCCGGGGATTAGAAGAGAAGATGCCAAAGATGCCAGGGCATCGGCTAGAGTGTTCTGAGCCCTAGGGGTGTGCACCAGGGTTAGCTTCCTAAACCGCCGGACTACCCTGCCAACTAGGTCTTGGTAGGGTATCAATTTTGGGTCCCAGGTTTGATACTTACAGAGAGATTGTCGGAGTATAAGCTGGGAATCTCCGATGTTCCAGAGCTCCTTAACTCCGAGGGTAAATGCCAATTTCAAGCCCGTGAGGAGTGCCTCATATTCAGCCACATTGTTTGTGGTAGGGAAGGTTAACTGACAATCACGGGGATTGATGATACCTTCCGGGGACTGGAGAACAGCTCCAATTCCACAGCCCTTGGAATTGAATGCACCATCGAAGTAGAGAATCCACGAAGGTTCACCATCTATAATGGCTCCTAACTCTTCATCCAGCATACTCTCATCGACAGGGGAGAATGTAGGGAGTGGATGATGGGCAAGGTGCTCGGCGATGGCGTGTGTAATGCCCCAGGTTTTTCGGATATTTCTTGGATCTGGATCCGTGGGTTTCAGATTTCTTTTCGCGGGTTGCAGATTCTGTCCGATTGAGCTTCGGACTCTTTTTACCGGATTGTCGGACCCATTGGTGATATGCCCGTGAGTTTCCTTGGGTCCATGGTGTTGTGAGGGGCACGCCGGTAATTTCCTAGAATTTTGGGAGCACTTTTGTAGGTCCCAGGTCGCGTTTTAGGTTTTACGCGTGTTTTTGGCTGTCGGACCTTCAAAACCCCGTGTAGGGTGAACCATTGCGTTCTCTGACTCCGAAACGTTACCATGACGTTGTACGTTTTCCGAGGATCATGGGGAGTATTTTTTCCTATTTTTGGTATTTTTCAAAATTTCTGGATTTTCCTATATATTAACCTCCCTTTTCTCTCTCTCCCCATCTCTCATTTCTCTCCCTTTTCCCTCTCTCTTCTCTCACGTTCTCTCCTCTCCCCCTCTCACTCCGGGGGGCCGACGGAGGCGGCGAGGGCGGGGCGGCGTGGAGCGTGGGGCGTGGAGCGACGGGCACGGGATGAGGATCGTGATGGTGGAGGTGGTTCGTGGGATCACGAGCCGGCGAGGGTTTAAACGGCGTTTCTTCGCGGATCGACGACCTCGGGGCGCAAAATCTTCGGTGGAGGTAGGGAGATGGACCCTCAGCTCGTGTATTTCATTTTCCACGGATTTGGTAGGCTGTGGCGAGCTGAGCGTGGGTTTATTGCCGTTTTGGGGAAAATCCATGTTTTTGGGGTGTGAGTCGGATCTCCCGTTTCATGAGGTTTTTGACCGATCTAAGGGCATAGATGCATGCTAGGAGGCTTGGGGATGAATTCCCCTTTGTTTCCCCATCACCCGGTGGTGATTGGGACGTGGATCAGGTTTTTGGGGCATTTCCCGCCGTTTCGAATTCGGGACACCTTAGCGGTCGATCCAGAGACCGCTAGGAGCGCCAAGCGAACCAAGGGTAGACCGCTAGGGGTCTCCCTGTGTCGGCTCAAGGCTGGCGATCACGCGATAGACCGCCAGGGTCCTTGGCGGTCCAGGGATAGACCGCTAAGACCGCTTGAGTTTCGAGTGTTCTAGGGGTTTAGCAGTCTAGAGGTAGCCCGCTAGCCAGTGCCTCGTGGTCCAAGGGTAGACCGCGAGGGGTTCGTCATTTCAGTGTGTGGCAGTCCAGTGTTAGACCGCTAGCCTTGCTTTAGCGGCCTACGCAGTACCACAACAGCTTGCTCAAAATTCATAGGTCTTCCCTGAGCTCATTTGGCTACCAAATTTGGAGGCGTTGTTCCTGGGGTGTTCCACTCCGCCCAACAAAATCAGGCCAGCATTCAGATCCCGTTTCCTATTTTTTGATTTTCGTCCACTCTTCCATTTCGGTTCTGCCAGAATTCTGTCCAGGTTCACCTCCGCCCTGAGTTTCATGTCTTAGATCCACTTTTTGATCTCTGTTAGTTCGCCCAATTTTACTGGGGATTTCACCCATCCACCCCTCAATCCACATTTTTTCTTTAATTTTCGAGAGGCCATTCCATATTTTTCAAAAATCGATCTCAGAGATAGCTACAGTGCTGTCCATCTGTTCCCAGATCCGACCACCCTCCAGTAAACAAATCATAACAAATCGCAACCACCTCCAATCAGTCCACAAAAAATATCCCCGTCTTCCTTGTCTAAAATCCCATAACTTTGATGAAGAGCTCAAGAGCTGAATCGGAGGTTTACTAGGCGGTCAACGGTGGTTCTCAGACAAGTGCCCTGCAGATCAGATATTTCGGTTACTGTACAACAGGGACTTGTAAATTCAATAAAGTTCTGATCCGACCAGATCCAGCAGATCTCCCTGGGTCTAGATTGAAGCATTTTAAGAGTGCTTTCCAACGATAGCTCATGCGTCCCGATCCAACGTCGGGATTGATCGCAGCGGCCGTTTTCGCCGGAGCGTGGGCCGGAAAACAGAAATCAAAATCTGTGGGCAGCTAGTTCAACAATTGGGAATCGGGGCCGATCGACCCCCGATCGGTGTTCTCGGCCGACCGCCGTCCGTGGAGGCGCGCCACCAGGGGTCCCCATCACAGTGGGTCCCACCCCCGCAGATCCGGAGGACAACACCGTCCGTGGGTCTCGCGGGTCCGTAAAACCCGTCACTCGGAAAGCCCGAAAACGTGGAGTTCGGCATCGCCGGGCGACATCAAGATGCTGCCCGTCAACCCGATTTGCGCGATTCCTGGACCCCACATGTGACCTTTTACCTCCCTGCGTGGAGTGGGTCGACTTAGTGTATTGCTGTAATCATTGTTAACCGGGAGTCCGTAATTCGGCCGAGGTTATCTTCGCCACGCCGGGTGCGTGGAGGTAATGGTCCGAACCTCTTGGCGTTCATTTGCTTAGCTAGTATATGGTCTTTTGCCGCTGTCGAGAGTGTAGGTACTAGCCCGTGTGTCCATGTCACCGCTGTGAGAGTGAGAGTGACCCGTCCCGCGACTCGATCCGAGTCCGAAAGTTGAGTCGGACTACCCTTGACCTCCGCCGGTTCCTTAACCGCGCACGGTCCGCGCTTTCCCTCGCTTGGGACGACGAGTGAGCTTCCACTTCTGTTAGCGACGTTTCGCCAGTAGGAGCTCGTAGTGTCGGGCTTAGTGTCTCCCTGGTGTGTGTTGCTGGTAGTGTCTTCATCTAGAGTCCGAGGGTGGCACCATATAGTGTCGTCTCCTTAGTCCGTCCCGCATCAGTTTGGTATCAGAGCGAGTCGAGTCTAGGGTAGTCAATGCATAAGTCTTGCATGCATCATGGTCTAAGTCGAGTCTAGGATCATCATTTTCAAAAACAAAAGAGTGTTTTAGCTTGCATTTGCACCCTTTACCCGGTATATCAAAAGGTGTTGTCCGAACGTTGGGTTACGCCTAACGGGAGGGCCACACACTTGCGCGAGTGATCTTCGGATCGCTTATCTTCGCCTCGTACCGGCTATTGGTTAGGTCTAAGTGCATCATTTAGTGTGTGTTTGCATTAGTCGGTGTCTTCTAGGTCGTGTGTCAGTTGCATGCCCACCCGTCGAGGTACCCAATACTGATGCGGGACGGACACGGGAGACGACACTATATAGTGCCACCCTCGGACTCTAAATGAAGACGCGACCAGCAATACACACCAGGGAGACGCTAAGCCCGACACTACGAGCTCCTAGTGGCAAACGTCGCTAACAGAAGTACAGGCTCACTCGGCGTCCCATGCGAGGGAAAGCGTGGATCGTGCGCGGTTAAGGAACCGGCAGAGTTCAAGGTAGTCAGACTCACTTCCGGACTCGGATCGAGTCGCGGGACGGGTCACTCTCACGCTCACAGCGGTGACATGGACACACGGGCTAGGAACCTACACTCTCGGCAGCGGCCTAAGACCGTATACTAGCTAAGCAATGTAACGTCAAGAAGTTAAGACCTTTACCTCCACGCACCCGGCGTGGCGAAGACACCCCGGCTGACTTACGGACCCCCGGTTAACATAATTCACAGCAGTACAAAAGGATTCGACCCACTCCACGCAGGGAGGTAAAAGGTCACATGTGGGCCCCGGGGATCACGCAAATCAGGTTGACAGGCAGCATCTTGATGTCGACTCGACGCGCCGAACTCCGCGTTTTCGTGCTTCCCGAACGGCGGGTTCTGCGGGCCCGTGGGGCCCACGGATGGCGCTGTCCTCCGGATCTGCGGAGGTGGGTCCCACTATGATGGAGACCCCTGGTGGCGCGCCTCCACGGACGGCGGTCGGCCGGAGACACCGATTGGTGGCCGGTCGGGTCCGATCTTCAAGTTGTGGAATGGCTGCCCACGGATTTCAGTTCTATTTTCCCTGCGCGCGCTCCGGCGAAAACAGCCGCTGCGGTCGATCCCGACGTCGGATCGGGACGCATGAGCTATCGTTGGAAAGCTATCTTCAAATGCTTCAATATAGACTCAGAGAGATCTGATGGATCTAGCCGGATCTAGATTTTAATGAATTTACAAATCCCTGTTGTACAGTAACCGAGACATCAGATTTACAGGGTACTTGTCTGAGAACAACCGTTGACCGCCTACTTTCCGTAGGAATCAGACTTCAAGCTCTTCTTCAACTTTGTAGATAATCAAACCATGAAGCTGGGAAAATTTTTGGAATTGGATTCCGAGGTGGTGGTGATTTGATAGGAATTTTAGAGTGTCTAGTGGTCAGATCTGGGAACTGGTAGAAAGTACTGTAGCTAGGGAAGAACTCGAATTTTTTAAAATATAAGATGGACTCAAAAAAATTCAAGAAAATTTGGGGATAGAGGGGATAGTGGACAGAATACCCAGTAAAATTGGGCGAACTAACAAAAATCAAAAAGGGGACCTAAGACTTAAAACTCCGGGCGGGTGGAAATGGAAACAGACAGGAGACAGATCTGGAAACTGAGATTGGACGAAAATAAAAAAATACTAAATGAGATCTTTATGACCAACCAAAATTCTGAGGACGTTCTGGACACCTCTGGGACATCCAGTAAAATTCCCAGCTCGATCTGAGGCTGTGGCTGAGACTGAAATTTCGTAGAAGCTGCTGTGGTACTGCGCGAATAGAACTCCGGCGGTGGCGATGGCGGCTCGTGGCGGCGGCGGCGGCGACCGGAACTGATAGGGTGGAGTCACACCACCAAGAGGCAGCCTTCACAGCTGCAAGGGGGAGAGGGAGAGAGGAAGGGGGCGGCCTAGGCCTGCTCAAGAGATTTTTTTCCAACTTTCAAATGGCATTAATTGCATAAAATGGGAAATTACAACCTTAAATAGTCTACATCTCACATCCATCCATAGCCATTGGATCTAGGGGATGGGGATGAAGGGCTAGGATGGCATGTGACACACACACAAAATACAATATAATATTAAAGGGGGGGGGCGGCCCTTGGACCAAGGAGAGGGGGGGTGGTGGAAGGTTGAAAATGGTAGGTGGGAGGTAGGTAGCCTCCTTGGACTTTTTAAGTCCATTGTCCCCCATGTGTTCAAATACAAGTCAACCTTCTAGATGCTCCCATGTGGCATGTTGACTGGCCCCACGTGGGACCCTGGGATGAGGTGGCCCAATGGGGTGGGGCCCGGGAGGCCTGTGGGGCCCACGGGGTCCGAAATGCTCGTAAGCCCCTATTACACTCAAAATGGCCAACCGGACGTAACGAAATAAATGCAAATTAAACACACATAAAGTCTAACTGAATATAATAAATGGGGAAGCTCAAGGCGGAGTCTCCAGGCTGTCTCCGAGCCAGATGGATGCTGTGGTGGCTCGTGTCGTGCTCCGCGTGCGGTACCGGTGGCTCGGCGTGTCGTGCCGATCGACTGCTCGGGTGTCCGCACCAATTCTCCCCGGGTGGGAGAAACTCGACCCTGTCGAGTAAGGGTCTGCATCGCTCCTGTATCGCTCCAAAAGGTCCGGATCGATCCGCTGCAACTCGCCATGTGTGATCCAAGTGTCCTCAGTAGCGGGCCGTCCTCTCCATCGCACTAGGTAGCGCGGGTAAGATCCACTCCTGGTAACTGTCACCTGCTCGTCCAGTATACGATCTATATGCTCACGCTGCCGTGAAAAAGGGGCTGGAGGTGGAAGTGGACACTCAGGTGTGGGATCACTCTCAAGGGAGGAGATGGCTCAAAAGGCTCACTAGGGATCACCGCTGGGTCCCTATATGCAACAAGATCCGATACATTGAAGGTAGAGCTTATACCATATTCCTCGGGCAGGTCCACAACATACGCATTGGATCCAACGCGTTTCAACACTCTAAAGGGACCGGCTCCGCGAGCTTGCAACTTCTTAACGGTTCCAGAGGGAAACCGTTCAGGTCTTACCCTGATCATGACGTATTCGCCCTCCTGGAACTCTCGGTGGTGTCGGTGGGCATCGGCTAACTCCTTGTACCGTGCATTGCTGGCCTCAATGTGACGACGGATGTCGTCATGCAAACTCCTAACATGCCTAGCAAACGACTCGGCCGACTCCGACACTCTAGCATGGACAGGCATGGGGACAAGGTCAACGGGTTTCCTAGGCCTACGACCTGTGACAATTTCAAATGGACTCATGCCAGTAGACCTATTCACCGAATCATTATATGCAAACTCAGCCATAGGTAGAATGAGATCCCAATCCCCAATGCGGTCCCTAACAAGACATCTCAAAAGATCACCCAGACTCCTATTGACCACCTCGGTCTGACCATCTGTCTGGGGATGGTATGCAGTGGAAAACTTGAGGTGCGTACCCATCATATGCCATAGTGTCTTCCAAAAATAGGAAGTGAACCTAACATCACGGTCAGACACTATAGTGCGAGGCAACCCGAACTTGCACACCACATGAGTAAGGAATAGGCGGGCTACCCTAGAAGCATCCGAAGTCTTTGAGCAAGGGATAAAGAGGGCCATCTTCGAGAAACGGTCAACCACCACATAGACCGAATCATGCTTCCTGGAGGTACGTGGCAATCCCAAAACAAAATCCATGCTGACATCCTGCCACGGGGCATCAGGCACGGGGAGAGGCGTATAAAGGCCCGAGCTTTGCTTCTTCATTTTGGCCGTAGCACATGTACGGCACTGAGCCACGATGTTAGCAACATCGCGCTTCAAGCTCGGCCAATAAAATCGATGCTCCACTGCCTCAATAGTCTTGTTCCGACCAAAGTGGCCGGCTAGACCTCCCGCATGTAGTTCCCACACTAGGAAATCTCGAACCGAAGTTCGGGGAACACATAGCCTGCTACCTCGAAAGAGGTAACCCTCCTGAAGCACATAATCATCATGGTCTCTCGAGGGCCCGGCCTGGAGAGTAGTAAAAATCTGACCGAAGTCAGGACAATCAACATAGGCCTCCTTCATCTTCTCTAGCCCTATGACCTCGGCACTCATGGTGGTAAGAAGACATGCTCGCCGACTCAAGGCATCGGCCACCTTGTTCTCCACTCCAGCCTTATGTTTTAGCACAAAGGTGAACTGCTGGAGATACTCAACCCAACGACTATGACGCGAATTCAGCTTCTTTTGGGAATGGAGGTACCTCAAAGCCTCATGATCGGAGTATAAGACAAACTCCTGATGTAATAGGTAATGCCTCCAATGCCTAAGAGCCTGAACAACTGCGTAAAACTCTTTATCATATGTGGAATATCGCAGTTTCGCGTCATTCAGCTTCTCGCTGAAATATGCGATCGGGTGGGACTCCTGACTCAAAACTCCTCCTATCCCAACACCCGACGCATCACAACAGACCTCAAACACCTTCGAGAAATCAGGCAGTCGAAGGATAGGTGTCTGGGTCATGCGCTCCTTGATGTCCCTGAAGGCAGCAGATGCGGCCTTCGTCCATACAAATGTGCCCTTCCGGATGCAATCCGTGATCGGGGCAGTGACGGAGCTAAATCCGCGGATGAAGCGACGATAGAACGTCGCAAGGCCATGAAAGCTGCGGACATCATGAACCGTACGGGGTTCCGGCCACTCAACAATGGCCCGGACCTTCTCCGGATCGGCGGAGACCCCAGTACTAGACACAATAAAACCCAAGAAGGAAAGCTGAGGTGTCATGAAGGCACACTTCTGTGGGTTTGCAAAAAGCTGCTCTCGCCTGAGAAGAAGACAGACCTGCCGAAGGTGGTCTAAGTGGTCCCCCGTGGTGCGACTATAGATAAGGATATCATCAAAATACACCACTACAAAGACTCCAATGAAAGGTCGAAGGACCTGTGTCATGAGTCGCATGAAAGTGCTAGGGGCATTGGTCAACCCAAAAGGCATGACCAACCACTCATATAGACCGTCCTTGGTCTTAAATGCGGTCTTCCACTCATCACCTGGCCTAATCCTCACCTGATGGTAGCCACTCTTAAGATCGATCTTTGAAAAGATAGTGGCACCTGCCATCATGTCTAGCATGTCATCCAGGCGGGGAATAGGGAACCTGTACTTCACGGTGATTTTGTTGATGGCACGACTATCAATGCACATTCTCCACGTGCCATCCTTCTTCGGGGCGAGTAACGCGGGTACAGCACATGGACTCATGCTGTCCCGAACAGATCCTCTCTGCACTAACTCATCGACCTGCCGTTTAAGCTCGGCATGCTCCGTGGGACTCATGCGATAATGAGGAAGATTGGGCAAAGAAGAGCCCGGAACAAGGTCGATGGCATGCTGAATATCCCGCATAGGTGGGAGTCCCTCGGGAAGCTCATCGGGAAAGACATCAGCATACTCCTGCAGAATGGGAACAACCTCGGGTGGGAGCTCACCCTCGGAGTCCCGCTCCACCTCTCGGACCGTAATGGCAAACACTGGACAGCCCTGACTAAGCTCCTGCTCCATCTCCCGGGAGCTAATCATCATCAATCTCCTCGTCGAGGGCTCTCCTGGGCCAGAGGTAACGGTCATAGCCCGAGCTGGGGATGGGGTACTAGGCCCGGGAACGGAAGGCTTCGGAGTACTAGGGCCAGTAGGACCCCTAACAGATGGGCTCCTGGGCCGAACGGGTTGGAGGGTGACCCGCTGGCCATCGTGGTCGAAGGTACAGGTGTTCGACCGACCATGGAGTGTGGCATCTCGGTCGAATAACCACGGCCTACCAAGAATGATACTTCCCACTTCCATGGGAAGAACATCACACCAGATCTCGTCACGGTAGGAGTGGAGCTGCAGCGGGACCAAGCACCGCAGCCTGACCGAAATGGAAGTGGTATCCACCCATGATACCTGGTAGGGGCAAGGGTGGTCTACGGGTGTGAGACCAAGACGAGTGACAGCGTTCGTGGAGATTGCATTGATACAACTCCCGCTATCGATGACCACCTTGCAAATTTGCTTTCCCAGCCTACAGAATACATGAAGGATAGTGGTCCGACGCCAGTCATCACTGACCTGTGGCTGGGTGAGGATACATCTGACGACCCCCACATGGGTATCGTCTAACTGCTGGGCATCCTGGGCCTCACCTCCCATCTCATAGTACTCGTCAGCTAGCTCTTCATCTGCCTCATAGCTGACTAACTCTAGGCCCGCAGGGGTGGTATCCTCGGCCTGTGTGTCCCCAATGTGAAGAGATGGGCGGGTGGGACACTGGTTGGCGAAATGGCCAAACCCATTGCAGCGATAACACTGCTGCCGTGATCCACTAGGCTCCCCAATCATAGGTCCTTTACCTTTATCCTCCCGACGGATAGGAGGCGTAGGCAACAAAGGACGTGCGGGTGGTGCGGGTGCCGGGGGACGGGCTATGGGTGGGGCCGTAAGATGCTGGGGACGAGGAAGGTCCCTCGGGGGTGGAGGGCGAGGCCTAGGAGCAAAGGGCTCGTGGCGAGCGGGCTCCTGAGGTCGAGCCATGGGGGCCCTCGGATATGTGCCAGATGAGCCACGGGACTCGACACTACGAAGGGGAAAGGAGCCCAACCGATGGGGTGACTCGAACTCGGCCTCGAACTGCTCCAATTCGAGAGCAATCTGATATGCCTGCTCCAAAGTGGTGGCATTGCGGCGAAAGAGTTCATATTGATAATTAGGCCGCAAACCTCTCCGAAAGCGGGATATCGTCATGGTGCTCTCTTCCGTGACCCCGCACCGCAAATAATACTCATCGAACTCGGCGGTGTACTCGGTCACGGATCGGTTCCCTTGGGAGATGCTTTGCCACTTGTCTATAAGACGTTGGCGATATGAGGCAGGAAGGTACTTCTCCCTCAATTTGAGTTTCATATCATCCCAGGTACCGATTTGGGGTTGACGTCGCTGGTTGAGCAGGCTCTCCACATTGATCCAATAAGTTTGGGCCTGCCCTTGCAGCTTCATCTTCGCATATCGGACTCTTCGGTGGTCCGTCATCTCAAACCACTCGAAGTACCGGTCCATACCGGCCTCCCAATCTAGATACACCCTAGGGTCCAAGGACCCGCTAAAAGTGGGAGGGTCCGCACGCACACCCCTAAGAATGCGGTCGTCATCCTCGTCATCACGATTCCGTCGTTGATGACGACGACCGTTACCCCCGTGATCATTGTCGGAGGCATAATCATCCACTATAGGCGCCTGTTGCCTCCCGACATCCTCTACCTGAGCCCTTGGCACAGCGGGTTGCTGCACCGGCTCTTGTTGGCCGTTCGTCGGCGCGGGTTGCGCCGCTACTGGGCCCCTCTCTAGGACGGCAATCCTCCCAACAAGGCCTTGAATGGACTGCTCCGAAACCCCGGCCCGATCCTCGAGGACCTTCATCCTCCCTTCTAGACGCGTCCCTATGCCATCCATACGCGTACTAAGACCATCCATACGCGTGTCTAAACGATCCATGATGGCCCGGAACATCTCGGCCGTGGAAGACTCATCGGAACTACGGGCTCGGGAGTCCGCCATAGGTGGTGGTGGCGAGTATTGGGTGCCTCGACGGGTGGGCATGCAAAGACGTACGGACTAGGTGACAACGACCGACTAATGCAAACACACTAAATGATACACTTAGACCTAATTGCAATTTGAAAACACTCCTTTTTTGGTATTTTGAAAGAATGCAATTTAAAACACTTTTTTTTTGTTTTGAAAAGAATGAGACTCGACTACACCCTAGACACGGCCAAGACTCGGTACGCGGCGGAGGTAATCGACCCGAAGGTCACTCGCGCAAGTGTGTGGTCTTCCCGGTAGGCGAAGCCTAACGGTCGGACAACACCTTTGGATATACCGAGTGAAGGTGTGTGTGGGGTAACCTTAGACTATGCAAGACTTATGCAACGACTACCCTAGACTCGACTGCTCTGATACCAAACTGATGCGGGACGGACACGGGAGACGACACTATACAGTGCCACCCTCGGACTCTAAATGAAGACGCGACCAGCAATACACACCAGGGAGACGCTAAGCCCGACACTACGAGCTCCTAGTGGCAAACGTCGCTAACAGAAGTACAAGCTCACTCGGCGTCCCATGCGAGGGAAAGCGTGGATCGTGCGCGGTTAAGGAACCGGCAGAGTTCAAGGTAGTCAGACTCACTTCCGGACTCGGATCGAGTCGCGGGACGGGTCACTCTCACGCTCACAGCGGTGACATGGACACACGGGCTAGGAACCTACACTCTCGGCAGCGGCCTAAGACCGTATACTAGCTAAGCAATGTAACGCCAAGAAGTTAAGACCTTTACCTCCACGCACCCGGCGTGGCGAAGACACCCCGGCTGACTTACGGACCCCCGGTTAACATAATTCACAGCAGTACAAAAGGATTCGACCCACTCCACGCAGGGAGGTAAAAGGTCACATGTGGGCCCCGGGGATCACGCAAATCAGGTTGACAGGCAGCATCTTGATGTCGACTCGACGCGCCGAACTCCGCGTTTTCGTGCTTCCCGAACGGCGGGTTCTGCGGGCCCGTGGGGCCCACGGATGGCGCTGTCCTCCGGATCTGCGGAGGTGGGTCCCACTATGATGGAGACCCCTGGTGGCGCGCCTCCACGGACGGCGGTCGGCCGGAGACACCGATTGGTGGCCGGTCGGGTCCGATCTTCAAGTTGTGGAATGGCTGCCCACGGATTTCAGTTCTGTTTTCCCTGCGCGCTCCGGCGAAAACAGCCGCTGCGGTCGATCCCGACGTCGGATCGGGACGCATGAGCTATCGTTGGAAAGCTCTCTTCAAATGCTTCAATCTAGACTCAGAGAGATCTAATGGATCTAGTCGGATCTAGACTTTAATGAATTTACAAATCCCTGTTGTACAGTAACCGAGACATCAGATTTACAGGGTACTTGTCTGAGAACCACCGTTGACTGCCTACTTGCCGTAGGAATCAGACTTCAATCTCTTCTTCAACTGTGTAGATAATCAAACCATGAAGCTGGGACAATTTGTAGAATTGGATTCCGAGGTGGTGGTGATTTGATAGGAATTTTAGAGTGTCTGGTGGTCAGATCTGGGAACTGGCAGAAAGTACTGTAGCTAGGGAAGCACTCGAATTTTGTAAAATAAAAGATGGACTCAAAATAATTCAAGAAAATTTGGGGATAGAGGGGATAGTGGACAGAATACCCAGTAAAATTGGGCGAACTAACAAAAATCAAAAAGGGGACCTAAGACTTAAAACTCCGGGCGGGTGGAAATGGAAACAGACAGGAGACAGATCTGGAAACTGGGATTGGACGAAAATAAAAAAATACCAAATGAGATCTTTATGACCAACCAAAATTATGAGGACGTGCTGGACACCTCTTGGACATCCAGTAAAATTCCCAGCTCGATCTGAGGCCGTGGCTGAGACTGAAATTTCGTAGAAGCTGCTGTGGTACTGCGCGGACAGAACTCCGGCGGTGGCGATGGCGGCTCGTGGCGGCGGCGGCGGCGACCGGAACTGATAGGGTGGAGTCACACCACCAAGAGGCAGCCTTCACAGCTGCAAGGGGGAGAGGGAGAGAGGAAGGGGGCGGCCTAGGCCTGCTCAAGAGATTTTTTTCCAACTTTCAAATGGCATTAATTGCATAAAATGGGAAATTACAACCTTAAATAGTCTACATCTCACATCCATCCATAGCCATTGGATCTAGGGGATGGGGATGAAGGGCTAGGATGGCATGTGACACACACACAAAATACAATATAATATTAAAGGGGGGGGGCGGCCCTTGGACCAAGGAGAGGGGGGGTGGTGGAAGGTTGAAAATGGTAGGTGGGAGGTAGGTAGCCTCCTTGGACTTTTTAAGTCCATTGTCCCCCATGTGTTCAAATACAAGTCAACCTTCTAGATGCTCCCATGTGGCATGTTGACTGGCCCCACGTGGGACCCTGGGATGAGGTGGCCCAATGGGGTGGGGCCCGGGAGGCCTGTGGGGCCCACGGGGTCCGAAATGCTCGTAAGCCCCTATTACACTCAAAATGGCCAACCGGACGTAACGAAATAAATGCAAATTAAACACACATAAAGTCTAACTGAATATAATAAATGTGGAAGCTCAAGGCGGAGTCTCCAGGCTGTCTCCGAGCCATATGGATGCTGTGGTGGCTCGTGTCGTGCTCCGCGTGCGGTACCGGTGGCTCGGCGTGTCTTGCCGATCGACTGCTCGGGTGTCCGCACCAAATACTCGCCACCACCACCTATGGCGGATTCCCGGGCCCGTAGCTCCGACGAGTCCTCGACGGTCGAGATGTTCCGAGCCATTATGGAATGTCTTGACACACGTATGGCTGGTCTTAGTACGTGTATGGATGGCATAGGAACGCGTCTAGAAGGGCGGATGAAAGCCCTCGAGGATCGGGCCGAGCATTCGGATCAGTCCATTCAGGGCCTAGTTGGGAGAATCGCCGTCCTAGAGAGGGGCCCAGTAGCGGCGCAACCCGCACCGACGAACGGCCAACAAGAGCCGGTGCAGCAACCCGCTGTGCCAAGGGCTCAGGTGGAGGATGTCGGGAGGCAACAGGCACCTATGGTGGATGATTATGCCTCCGACAATGATCAATGGGGTTACGGTCGTCGGAATCATCGACGGAATCGTGATGACGATGATGACGACCGCATTCTGAGGGGCGTGCGTGCGGACCCTCCCACTTTTAGTGGGTCCTTGGACCCAAGGGTGTATCTAGATTGGGAGGCCGGCATGGACCGGTACTTCGAGTGGTTTGAGATGACGGACCACCGAAGAGTCCAATACACAAAGATGAAGCTGCAAGGGCAGGCCCAAACTTATTGGACCAATGTGGAGAGCCTACTCAACCAGCGACGTCAACCCCAAATCGGTACTTGGGATGACATGAAGTCCAAATTGAGGGAGAAATACCTTCATGCCTCATATCGCCAACGTCTCATAGACAAGTGGCAAAGCATTTCCCAAGGGAACCGATCCGTGACCGAGTACACCGTCGAGTTCGATGAGTATTACTTGCGGTGAGGGGTCACGGAAGAGAGCACCATGACGATATCCCGCTTTCAGAGAGGTTTGCTGCCAAATTATCAATATGAACTCTTTCGCCGTAATGTCACCACTTTGGAGCAGGCATATCAAATAGCTCTCGAATTGGAGCAATTAGAGGCCGAGTTCGAGTCTCCCCATCGGTTGGGCTCTTTCCCCCTTCGTAGTGTCGAGCCCCGTGGCTCATCTGGCATGTATCCAAGGGCCCCCATGGCTCGACCTCAGGAGCCCGCTCTCCCCGAGCCCTTTGCTCCTAGGCCTCGTCCTCCGCCCCCGAGGGACCTTCCTCGTCCCCAGCATCTTACGGCCCCACCCACAGCCCGTCCACTGGCACCCGCACCTCCTGCACGTCCTTTGCTACCTACACCTCCTATCCGTCGGGAGGATAAGGGGAAAGGACCCATGATTGGGGAGCCCAGTGGATCACGGCAACAGTGCTATCGCTGCAATGGGTTTGGCCATTTTGCCAACTAGTGTCCCACCCGTCCATCTCCCATCATTGGGGACACACAGGCCGAGGATACCACCCCCGCGGGCCTCGAGTTAGTCACCTATGTGGCCGATCAGGAACTAGCTGATGAATACTATGAGATCGAAGGTGACGATCAGGAGGCCCCGCATCCCGATGACACCCATGTGGGGGTCGTCAGGTGTATTCTCACCCAGCCACAGGCCAGTGATGACTGGCGTCGGACCACTATTTTTCATACCTTCTGTAGACTGGGTAAACATGTGTGCAAGGTAATCATCGATAGCGGGAGTTGCATCAATGCAATCTTCACGGGTGTTGTCTCCCGACTTGGTCTTACACCCGTGGATCACCCTAGCCCCTATCGTGTATCATGGGTGGATTCCACTTCCATTCCGATCAGGCTGCGGTGCTTGATCCCACTGCAGTTCTATGCCTACCGTGATGAGGTTTGGTGTGATGTTCTACCCATGGAGGTGGGCAACATTATTCTGGGTAGACCATGGTTATTTGATCGGGATGCCACACTCCATGGCCGGTCGAACGCCTGTACCTTCGACCATGAGGGCCAACGAATTACTCTCGAACCCCATCGGCCCAAGAGCCCATCACTCAGGGGTCCTACTGGCTCTAGTACTCCGAAGCCTTCCGTTCCCGGACCTCGTACCCCATCCCCAGCTCGGGCTATGACCGTTACCTCTGGCCCAGGAGAGCCTTCGACGAGGAGATTGATGATGATTAGCTCCCGGGAGATGGAGCAGGAGCTTAGTCAGGGCTGTCCGGTGTTTGCCATTATGGTCCGAGAGGTGGAGCGGGACTCCAAGGGTAAGCTCCCACCCGAGGTTGTTCCCATTCTGCAGGAGTATGCTGATGTCTTTCCCGATGAGCTTCCCGAGGGACTCCCACCTATGCGGGATATTTAGCATGCCATCGACCTTGTTCCGGGCTCTTCTTTGCCCAACCTTCCTCATTATCGCATGAGTCCCACGGAGCATGCCGAGCTTAAATGGCAGGTCGATGAGTTAGTGCAGAGAGGGTCTGTTCGGGACAGCATGAGTCCATGTGCTGTACCCGCATTACTCGCCCCGAAGAAGGATGGCACGTGGAGAATGTGCATTGATAGTCGTGCCATCAACAAAATCACCGTGAAGTACAGGTTCCCTATTCCCCGCCTTGATGACATGCTGGACATGATGGCAGGTGCCACTATCTTTTCGAAGATCGATCTTAAGAGTGGCTACCATCAGGTGAGGATTAGGCCAGGTGATGAGTGGAAGACCGCATTTAAGACCAAGGACGGTCTATATGAGTGGTTGGTCATGCCTTTTGGGTTGACCAATGCCCCTAGCACTTTCATGCGGCTCATGACTCAGGTCCTTTGACCTTTCATTGGAGTCTTTTTAGTTGTGTATTTTGATGATATCCTTATATATAGCCGCACCACAGGGGACCACTTAGACCACCTTCGGCAGGTCTGTCTACTTCTTCGGCGAGAGCAGCTGTTTGTGAACCCACAGAAGTGTGCCTTCATGACACCTCAGCTTACCTTCTTGGGTTTCATTGTGTCTAGTACGGGGGTCTCCGCCGATCCGGAGAAGGTCCGGGCCATTGTTGAGTGGCCGGAACCCCGTACCGTTCATGATGTCCGTAGATTTCATGGTCTTGCAACGTTCTATCGTCGCTTCATCCGCGGATTTAGCTCCGTCATCGCCCCGATCACAGATTGTATCCGAAAGGGCACATTTGTATGGACGAAGGCCGCATTTGCCGCCTTCAAGGACATCAAGGAGCGCATGACCCAGACACCTATCCTTCGACTGCCTGATTTCTCGAAGGTGTTTGAGGTCTCTTGTGATGCGTTGGGCGTGGGAATTGGAGGAGTTTTGAGTCAGGAGTCCCACCCGATCGCATATTTCAGCGAGAAGCTGAATGACGCGAAACTACGATATTCCACGTATGATAAAGAATTCTACGCAGTTGTTCAGGCTCTTAGGCATTGGAGGCACTATCTTTTACATCAGGAGTTTGTCCTATACTCCGACCACGAGGCATTGAGGTACCTACATTCGCAAAAGAAGCTTAACTCGCGTCATAGTCGTTGGGTCGAGTATCTCCAGCAGTTCACCTTTGTGCTGAAACATAAGGCTGGAGTGGAGAACAAGGTGGCTGATGCCTTGAGCTGGCGAGCATGTTTGCTTACCACCATGAGTGCCGAGGTCATAGGGTTAGAGAAGATGAAGGAGGCCTATGTTGATTGTCCTGACTTCGGTCAGATTTTTACCACTCTCCAGGCCGGACCCTCGAGAGACCTTGATGAGTATGTGCTTCAGGAGGGTTACCTCTTTCGAGGTAGCAGGCTATGTGTTCCCCGAACTTCGGTTCGAGATTTCTTAGTGTGGGAACTACATGCGGGAGGTCTAGCCGGCCACTTTGGTCGGAACAAGACTATTGAGGCAGTGGAGCATCGATTTTATTGGCCGAGCTTGAAGCGCGATGTTGCTAACATCGTGGCTCAGTGCCGTACATGTGCTACGGCCAAGATGAAGAAGCAAAGCTCGAGCCTTTATACGCCTCTTCCCATGCCTGATGTCCCGTGGCAAGATGTTAGCATGGACTTTGTTTTGGGACTGCCACGTACCTCCAGGAAGCATGATTCGGTCTATGTGGTGGTTGACCGTTTCTCGAAGATGGCCCTCTTTATTCCTTGCTCGAAGACTTCGGATGCTTCGAGGGTAGCCCGCCTTTTCCTTACGCATGTGGTGTGCAAGTTCGGGTTGCCTTGCACTATAGTGTCTGACCGTGATGTTAGATTCACTTCCTACTTTTGGAAGACACTATGGCATATGATGGGTACTCACCTCAAGTTTTCCACTGCATATCACCCCCAGACAGACGGTCAGACCGAGGTGGTCAATAGGAGTCTGGGAGATCTTTTGAGGTGTCTTGTTAGGGACCGCATTGGGGATTGAGATCTCATTCTACCCATGGCTGAGTTTGCATACAATGATTCGGTGAATAGGTCTACCGGCATGAGTCCATTTGAGATTGTCACAGGTCGTAGGCCTAGGAAACCCGTTGACCTTGTCCCCATGCCTATCAATGCTAGAGTGTCGGAGTCGGCCGAGTCGTTTGCTAGGCATGTTAGGAGTTTGCATGACGACATCCGTCGTCACATTGAGGCCAGTAATGCACGGTACAAGGAGTTAGCCGATGCCCACCGACACCACCGAGAGTTCCACGAGGGCGAATACGTCATGATCAGGGTAAGACCTGAATGGTTTCCCTCTAGAACCGTTAAGAAGTTGCAAGCTCGCGGAGCCGGTCCCTTTAGAGTGTTGAAACGCGTTGGATCCAATGCGTATATTGTGGACCTGCCCGAGGAATATGGTATAAGCTCTACCTTCAATGTATCGGATCTTGTTGCATATAGGGACCCAGCGGTGATCCCTAGTGAGCCTTTTGAGCCATCTCCTCCCCTTGAGAGTGATCCCACACCTGAGTGTCCACTTCCACCTCCAGCCCCTTTTTCACGGCAGCGTGAGCATATAGATCGTATACTGGACGAGCAAGTGACAGTTACCAGGAGTGGATCTTACCCGCGCTACCTAGTGCGATGGAGAGGACGGCCCGCTACTGAGGACACATGGATCACACATGGCGAGTTGCAGCGGATCGATCTGGACCTTCTGGAGCGATACAGGAGCGATACAGACCCTTACTCGACAGGGTCGAGTTTCTCCCACCCGGGGAGAATTGGTGCGGACACCCGAGCAGTTGAGCGGCGTGACACGCCGAGCCACCGGTACCGCACACGGAGCACGACTCGAGCCACCTCAGCATCCATCTGGCTCGGAGATAGCCTGGAGACTCCGCCTTGAGCCTCCCCATTTATCATATTTAGTTAGACTTTATGTGTGTGTAATTTGTGTTTATTTTATTGTATTCGGAATGTAATTATGAGTGTACGAGGGGCTTATTTGCAAAATGGGACCCTAGGCCCCACGGGACCCCCCAGGGCCCTCCCATTGATCCACCTCAGCCCATGGGCCCCATGTGGGGTCAGTCAACATGTCAAATGGAGGCATCTAGAAGTTTGAATGGTAAAAGGCACATCGGAGACAAGTGGACTTCAAAGTCCAAGGTGGCTACCAAACTTGTCCCCCCTTGCCACCATAGTCAATAGGCCGCCCCCTTCCATGTATTTTTTTATTTTAATTTTTGTGGATGGTCACATGCTATCCCAACCCTCCATCTCACACCCCTTGATCCAATGGTTGAGGGTTGATTAGACATATGACCTATATATGCTTGTAATTTTCAATTTTGATGAATTAATGCCATTTAAATCAAACTAATTCTAAGAGCAAGGGCTGGTGCGCCCCCCTCCTCTCTCCTCCCTCTTCCCCTTGCAACTGTGAAGGTTGCTTCTTGGTGGTGTGACTCCACCCTATCAGTTCCGGTCGCCGTCGCCGCCGCCACGAGTCACCACCGCACCGCCATCGCCATCAACGGAGTTCTACCTACGCAGTACCACAACAGCTTGCTCGAAATTCATAGGTCTTCCCTGAGCTCATTTGGCTACCAAATTTGGAGGCGTTGTTCCTGGGGTGTTCCACTCCGCCCAACAAAATCAGGCCAGCATTCAGATCTCGTTTCCTATTTTTTGATTTTCGTCCACTCTTCCATTTCGGTTCTACCAGAATTCTGTCCAGGTTCACCTCCGCCCTGAGTTTCATGTCTTAGATCCACTTTTTGATCTCTGTTAGTTCGCCCAATTTTACTGGGGATTTCACCCATCCACCCCTCAATCCACATTTTTTCTTCAATTTTCGAGAGGCCATTCCATATTTTTCAAAAATCGATCTCAGAGATAGCTACAGTGCTGTCCATCTGTTCCCAGATCCGACCACCCTCCAGTAAACAAATCATAACAAATCGCAGCCAACTCCAATCAGTCCACACAAAATATCCTCGTCTTCCTTGTCCAAAATCCCATAACTTTGATGAAGAGCTCAAGAGCTGAATCAGAGGTTTACTAGGCGGTCAACGGTGGTTCTCAGACAAGTGCCCTGCAGATATGAGATTTCGATTACTGTACAACAGGGACTTGTAAATTCAATAAAGTTCTGATCCGACCAGATCCAGCAGATCTCCCTGGGTCTAGATTGAAGCATTTTAAGAGTGCTTTCCAACGATAGCTCATGCGTCCCGATCCAACGTCGGGATTGATCGCAGCGGCCGTTTTCTCCGGAGTGTGGGCCGGAAAATAGAAATCAAAATCCGTGGGCAGCTAGTTCAACAATTGGGAATCGGGGCCGATCGACCCCCGATCGGTGTTCCCGGCCGATCGCCGTCCGTGGAGGCGCGCCACCAGGGGTTCCCATCACATCGGGTCCCACCCCCGCAGATCCGGAGGACAGCACTGGCCGTGGGTGCCGCGGGTCCGTAAAACCGGTCACTCGGAAAGCCCGAAAACGCGGAGTTCAGCATCGCCGGGCGACATCAAGATGCTGCCCGTCAACCCGATTTGCGCGATTCCCGGACCCCACATGTGACCTTTTACCTCCCTGCGTGGAGTGGGTCGACTTAGTGTATTGCTGTAATCATTGTTAACCGGGAGTCCGTAATTCGGCCGGGGTTGTCTTCGCCACGCCGGGTGTGTGGAGGTAATGATCCGAACCTCTTGGCGTTCATTTGCTTAGCTAGTATATGGTCTTTTGCCGCTGCCGAGAGTGTAGGTACTAGCCCGTGTGTCCATGTCACCGCTGTGAGAGTGAGAGTGACCCGTCCCGCGACTCGATCCGAGTCCGGAAGTTGAGTCGGACACTACCAGAAAAAGCGGGATTACAGACGGAATTTTCAGACGGAAATTTCCGTCTAAAATTTTCGTCTGAAAATTCCGTCTGTAATCCCGCTTTTTCTGGTAGTGGGACTACCCTTGACCTCCGCCGGTTCCTTAACCGCGCACGGTCCGCGCTTTCCCTCGCTTGGGACGACGAGTGAGCTTCCACTTCTGTTAGCGACGTTTCACCAGTAGGAGCTCGTAGTGTCGGGCTTAGTGTCTCCCTGGTGTGTGTTGCTGGTCGTGTCTTCATCTAGAGTCCGAGGGTGGCACCATATAGTGTCGTCTCCTTAGTCCGTCCCGCATCACCTGGTGTTAGAGTGGTCTGGTTCCCAATTGTGAGATCGGGATTTCTCTTTCTACTTGACCGATACAGTAGGAGTTACTGTAGCGCCGAGTTTTGACCGGCCACCGGTTCGCTATTCCTACTGTAGTTGTAGGTATTTTTCCTTTCTGCTACCACCATTGTTCTCGGTTGGGGTTCCGCGGGATCCCTATTGAGTCAGTGACAGGAGGCTCACCCATGCTTTTCAGGTGCGACGGATCTTCCTCGAGGTTCGAGGGTGCTGTTCGTGGGTTCTTAGTTGCCAGCTCGCCGGGCCGAGTGCTCACTTGGCATGTGGTACGTTTTTCTGCTTTATACTATACTTTCTGTTAGACTGGACTCTATTGTTATAGTTATTTATTTATTTCTGTTAATTATTGAATTGTCCTATTTTATTTCCTATTTCTTTGTGCCTGCACACTCCTTTTAGCCCTTCCAAGTCCTCCCGACTCGTGGGAGGCGAGCCAGGATTCGAATGGTATCGGGCTTTTCCCGGTATCCGGATCTTGGGTCGTCACAGCTGGTTTCAGAGAAGTGGTTGTGGACGTACACAGGAATTCAAGATATTGCAGTGATCAAAGTCCATAAGGTCCAGTACAGTCGGTAGCTGGCGTAGGGTTTTATGTTTATTCTCCGCTTGGTTTCTCGCTTGAGAGCTTGAGTGCGCCGCGCGGTGCTGTTAAGGTGGTTGCTGTTCGTGGCTTTCGTGCATGCGTGGGCTCTAAGGATTGAGGTCGAGAGCTTTCTCCCTCATCGGTGGTGGCCCCGGTTGTCTAGCGTTGGGCAAGGGTTGCCGGTAGGCGCGGATTTACGGTGCTGGGTTCGTGGTTTTTACAGCGAGGTCAGGTGGCTGGAAAGGACTGTTCATCGTGAAGTGGCTGTGAGCGTGCTCTGAGGGAGCTGTTGTTGAGTCTGGCCACTCCAGCTTGAGGTTTATTCAGCCCCAAAGGTGTAAAGGTTGTGGTTTAAGGTGGCAGAGTGGAGTGTTCTGATCGAGAGGTGCGCTCGGGTGAGCGAAAAATCTTCTAGGTGAGTTGCTGATTTTTGAGCCTGATGTCCTTATCATGCTCTGTGGCGTCAGAAATGATGTGTCGATCCCGATTATTTTTACGGATTTTGAGACAAGATTAATTGGGCTGTGGTGTCCCAGTAAGTTCTTGCTCCTGTGCTCTTGGTTGCGAATGGATTGTGTTCGCCCTGGATTTGGTTTGAGATATGAAGGTTCCGTGGCGAGTTCGGGACTCAAGGATGAGCGTTGACGATTGTCAATCAGGGCTCGTGTGCGGCTCTTGGCGTGGTGTGTTGCAGTTCGAGGAATTGCAGTGGTGGTGCATCGAGAGATGTTGTGATTGTGGTCCAACATGACACTCGCCGAGTGTGTCGGAGGCGCTGACCTAATGAGGTAATGGTTTTCTTGGTGTTGTTCCCAGCATGCGCAAGGTTTAAGGTCAGGTCGAGCGTGGAGACCTTCCATTGGTCGAAAGTGTATTGAGTTTCTCCTTTGGTTGGAGATGGTTGTGTTTGGCTAAGGTTCGTCGTCTTGCATTGTGTGTCCAGATTGGTTGGCCTTTGCGTGCCATGAAGTCCGTGCGAGACGCGTCCCATGTGTGTTGGCAAGGAGGTTGTCAATGGGAAGTCGTGCCCAATTTCCTTGATGTGTGAGGGTGCTGGCGCTGTTCTGGAAGGACGAGTGCTGGTTAGGCGATGTTCGAATTCTTGGCTGGTGTTGGAATTTTCTGATGCGTGGCAGATCGGAGCCTACAGTGTTGCATAGGATTTCCAGATTAAGAGCGAGAATCTATGCTCTGGGTTCGAGGTAATGGAGCTTTCCTCACCCTCTTTTCTAACGTTGACTAGCCGAGTTGTGGATTGTCGGGATGGCGAGTCCTGAGTTACCGTGTTTGGCTGTGCATGTGTTGATCAGAGTGCGCAGCGGAAGCCTGGTGGGCCCATAACCCACAGGTCTCAGGATCGTAGAGTTGGTTGCTATGGGCGGATTTCCTGAGGTTGTGTTGAGCATCGGAGGATTGGTTCCTCGGTGTGAAACATGTTATTGCCGTGTCGTTGCTTGAGTTATTATGGTTCTTGGCACTGGCATGATGGAATGTTTGGGGAAAATGTTGGCAAGTGTGCCGCATTAGTACCCTGTTCATGTGATGGGAGCCGTGTCAGGCGTCGATGTTAGACCCAGATGGGGTTGTTGAGGATGTCGTCTGATGGAGGTCGAGGACGTGTTGGGCAGAGTCGGTGGCTTGGTGCCCGACTTGTATTGGAGGTTGTGTCCTCAGATGAGATCATGTTTTGGAGAAGTGATCTCTGGCAGATTATGGGCTCTTGTTGGTAGCTGCGAGTGACTGGTAAAGTTAGTCTCGTAGTCAACCATGGTAAGGTGTGTATTGTTGGGGACCCGTGTGCATTGGTTGTAGTGTTGGCGACCGGGTTGCCGTAAGATTGGGTGGCACTTTCCTCCCCTAGAGACGTGTGCCATGAATTGTTCCGGTGGTGTCCCGTGGCTCTGTGGTGAGGGCGGAATAGGGATTGGCAGGTGTCCACTCGGATTAATTGAGATTGGATTTGATGAGACAAGACGGAAGAGTGACGCATGTGGGCGGATGCCTTTTAGTGAGATTGGCGTCGGAATGGTGGTCCTTGATGGGACGTGGGCGTCTGAGTGGTTATCCCTGGTCTGGTGACCAGCATGGGAGGATTTCCCTGTAAGCCTAAGTCAAGTGAGGTTATGACCGAAGACTCCTGAGTCTTGTCGTTGGTTTCATCGTGCTCCCCTGCAAGGGTAGAGTTGGCGCGATGCTTGAGATTAGATGCGGTGTCCGAGAGAAGTGTAGCTTGTGATGTGGTAATTGTCTGTGTGAGTCAGCGAATGGCCTGGTATGAGTTGGGTCGGTGGAGGTTTCCCGTTGACGAGCAGCTGGTGACCAACGTGTGGTCTTTTCATAGACAAAAGATGCTATTGGTGGTGCATCGTGAACGGTGAAAGCCGTGTATCAGTGAGGCCTTTGGGGGCCATTTCTGTGATGTTCCTTTCCAGATGGGATCTGGGCTTTGTCGGAATTTATCTTCTGATAGAGTTGGCACAGTGATATGTCTGGCTTTCAGCTTGCCGGGTGTGAGGTGATTCTTGGTGATGAGCCGATATTTTGGTTACGGTCTGTTGAGATGACAGCATGAGCCGGTGGAGGCTCTATTTTGGTTGTTCCCTGGAGCTAGGTGTGCGACCTGTCAGCTGGTTGTGACGCTGATGTGCAGTTTGTCTGCTGACCATTGGATGGATCGGTAGCTGTTTCTCGTAACGGGGACTGTGTCTCCTCGGTGGGCGAGATGGTGCCAGCGGTGCCATGATTGGTTTTGTTGTGTCTGAGGTGATGCCGGACTGTGTCCTTTGGTGTGCCTGCTCTGATGGCTGGTGTGCGCGGCGTGCGGAGCGAGGTGTCATGTGTAGTGGTAGTCTGGGTGTGTCCCTCAGGATCGGTGCTTTCATGAGAATCGAGGGTTTTATGCTGGGGCTCTGACATCGTTGTCAGTTGGTAATGTGTTCTTCCCCTGTGGCTTGGTGCTAGTTCTGAATTTTGAGGATGAAATTTCTTTAAGGGGGGAGGGCTATAATGCCCCAGGTTTTTCGGATATTTCTCAGATCTGGATCCGTGGGTTTTGGATCACTTTTCGCGGGTTACGGATTCTGTCCGATTGAGCTTCGGACTATTTTTAACGGATTGTCGGACCCATTGGTGGTGTGCCCGTGAGTTTCCTTAGGTCCGTGGTGTTTGTAGACACGCCAAAATTGACATTATTTTGAGTATATTTCATATCGCTCTGCGATGCCCCATTTGACCCTCAAATCAGCTTATTTGAGTGGTTTTCCCACTTTTCTTGAATTTCTCCTATTTTTCCCCATTTATCTCCTTTTTCCTATTTTCCTGAATTTTTTGGGCATTTATCTCTATTTTTTTTTGAATTCACGCCCTCATCAGGGGCGTGTTTTTTTAAACACGACCTTGTCTAGGGCGTTTTCTCCCATTTTATCTATTTCTCCCCCATTTTATCTATTTTATGAATTTTCTAAATTCACGACCTAGATAAGGGCATTTTTTTTTTAATTCACAACTTCGCTCAGAGCGTTTCTTTGAGAAAGGACGCCCTTTCCTGAGGGCGTCAATTCTTTTGGTTTGACTGGCTTCCCCCGTTTTAAAACTTGAAATTAACGCCCTTCCCAGGGGCGTGTTTTTAAAGGTGGCTTTCCCTGAGGCGTGTTTTATATTTTTCAAATATGAGGATTTTTTATTTCTAAAATTGGTTTTGAAAGAAACGCCCTTGTGCAGGGCGTGTTTTAAAGAAACGCCCTCTGGTAGGTCGTCCATTTTTGAATTGACGCCCTGACCAAGGGCGTGTTTCACTTTTGTGCCCCGGACGAACGCAGCCTTTCCCCCAAGAGTCCTACTTTGTTTGGTCATTACCCGTTCTTATCTTTCCCCAGTTGGGACTCTTGCCTTGCTTATCCTTTGATCAATCCTATAAGGGGTTGATCCCCTTATCTTTTTCTCTGCTTCGGCCGCCCATCTCTCTCTCCCTGCGTTCTTCTTCTCCTTCTTCTTCTGTGTTTTCTTCTTGCAGGTGCTGCATGCTGCTGGCTGAAGGAGAAGCCCATGCTCTCTTCCTACGGCAGAGCTTCCTCCCCCTTTAGCATTTAAGCCAAAGCACAGGCCACCTTCTTCCTTTTCTTTTTATTTTTCATTCCCTTCATTTCTATTTTCTTCATATGCATGCATGCACATCTCCCTTCATTTTTTTTTAATTATTCTCAACCACGTTGAGGCTCTCCCATAAGTGCATCTCATGCACTCTTTCCCTTTAATTTTAATTCACATTGTTCATGCATTCATCATACATCTCCCATCCCTTTTGCATAGGGGTTTAAGGGCAATCCCCTTAAGGTGTGTATTGTCCATCTTTTTCATGCTCATATATTTTTATTGAATTGATGCTACACACACATTATTTCTAATTCCTTTTATTATTGTTGTGTGTCTTTTTGCAAGGGTAACCAAGTGAAGAACTCTCTTCATCGGCCGGCCGATTTGAAGAGAAAGGAAGCACCTACAATCAACCGCGTTTCAAGAGGTATTTTGCGATCATCTCCCCATATCAATCTCCTCTTTGAGGCCCTCGCGTCTCTGGCGATCACATCTTTTCCCCATTAGCACCTCGTGCTATTTTATTATTATTTCATTGATCGTGCTTATCATTTTTTTGTTTAAGTGTGGATTTTAAATCAAATCTACAGTGTTGTGAGGAGCACGCCGGTAATTTCTTGGAATTTTTGGAGGGCCTTTGTGGGTCCCGGGTCGCGTTTTAAGTTTTACATGTGTTTTTGGCTGTCGGACTTTCGGAACCCCGTGTAGGGTGAACCGTTGCGTTCTCCGACTCCGGGACATTACCACGACGTTTTACATTTTCCAAGGATCATGGGGAGTATTTTTCCCTATTTTTGATATTTTCCAAAATTTTTGGATTTTCCTATATATTAACCTCCTTTTTCTCTCTCTCCCTTTTCCATCTCTCTTCTCTCACGTTCTCTCTTCTCCCCCTCTCACTCCGGGCGGCCGACAGAGGCGGCGAGGGTGGGGCGGCGTGGTTCGTGGGGCGTGGAGCGACGGGCATGGGACGAGGATCGCGATGTTGGAGGTGATTCTTGGGATCGAGAGCCGGCGAGGGTTTAAACGGCGTTTCTTTGCGGATCAGCGACCTCGGGGCGCGAAATCTTCGGTGGAGGTAGGGAGATGGACCCTCAGCTCGTGTATTTCATTTCCCGCGGATTTGGTAGGCCGTGGCGAGCCGAGCGTGGGTTTATTGTCATTTTGGGGAAAATCCATGTTTTTTGGGTGTAAGCCGGATCTCCCGTTTCGTGAGATTTTTGACCGGTCTAAGGGCATAGATGCATGCTAGGAGGCTTGGGGATGGATTCCCCTTTGTTTCCCCATCACTCGGGGGTGATTGGGGTGTGGATCGGGTTTTTGGGGCGTTTCCTGCCGTTTTGGGTTCGGGACGCCTTAGCAGTCGTTCCAGAGACCGCTAGGGGCGCCAAGCGGACCACGGGTAGACCGCTAGGGGTCTCCCTATGTCGGCTCAAGGCTGGCGATCACGCGATAGACCGCCAGGGTCCTTGGCGGTCCAGGGATAGACCGCTAAGACCGCTTGAGTTTCGAGTGTTCTAGGGGTCTAGCAGTCCAGAGGTAGCCCGCTTGCCAGTGCCTCGCGGTCCAAGGGTAGACAGCGAGGGGTCCGTGATTTCAGTGTGTGGCGATCTAGTGTTAGACCGCTAGCCTTGCTTTAGCGGCCTAGAGTTAGATTGCTAGCCATCGTGGCGGTCTAGGGTTAGACCACCATGCGATTTCTGTGCTTGCGATGTCGGGTTCGCGTTGTGTTGGTCTCCGGTCGACTCGGTTGTGACCCAGTGGTCGACCTTCTGCCTCGTGAGTGTCCCGAACACCCCGTGAGTTCCGTGTCCATGTTTTTGGGGTGTTGTGAACGTCAAAAAAATGACGATGACAATCATACGGCATGCATGTCTTAGCACTCGAGAGTGAGTTGAAGACGGGATGGCCGAACAAACCCCGTACCTCCTCTAAGCAGGATGAACATATATACTCGGCGCTCCACTGTAGATTCCTTTAAAATCCACTTAAGGAAAAATTAAGAATATGAATAAATAAGCATGAAATAGCACGAGGTGCTAAGAGGAGTTTGTGATCGCCAGAGACGCGAGGCCTCAAAAGATAATCAATAACGAATAGGGAGGATGATCGCGAAAAATACCTCAAAAGTGCGGGGATGTGAGTGCTTCCTTTCTCTTCAAATCGGCCGGCCGATGAAGAGAGTTCTTGCTTTTATTACCCTTGAAAAATAAACAAATACCACCAAAAGAATTGAATTAGAAACAAGGTGGGTGTAGCATCAAATTCTTGAATAGATGAGCATGAAATATCATAGGATTAAGACACACCTTAAGGGTGTTGGCCCTTAAACCCCTATGCAATAAGGGTGAGGGAGATATGAATGCATGTAAAAAAAATATAATGGGGAAAGAGTGCAAGAGATGCACTAGAGGGGAGATCTCAATGATAATTGAGAGGAAAATCAACATAATAATGATGAAATATATGATGCATGATGCATGAATTATGAAGATAAGAAATAGGATAAAAAGGAGATAAGATAAAAATCTTGTTTGTGGTCCCTTTGGCTTGATGCTCGATGGAGAGAAACTTCAAAAGATGGGATGATGACTTGATGTGAAGAAGCCTCCTTAGCCGATGCCACCTTCGGTTCCTGTAAAAAAAGAAAACAAACAGAAGAAGAAGGAGAAGACAGAAGGAGAAGGGGGAGAAAAATACAGAAGAAGAAAGAAGGAAAAAAAATAGCACAGAAGAAGAAGAAGAAGACCGAAGGAGAAAGAAGAAAAATGTGGGAGGGAGAAAAGGATCGACAGGGGGGCCCGAAGAGGAGAGTCCAAAAAATTAGCAGAGCCAATCGGCCCTATTAAATAGAATTGGATGAAGAGATAAGAAGGCAAGAGTCCTACGGATGGAAAGGATAAGAATGGGCAAGAGCCCCAATCAAGGCAGGAGTCTAACGAGGCAAGGACTCTATGGGGAAAGGGCTGCGAAGCCAGAAGATGAAACACGCCCTTGGTCAGGGCGTCAATTCAAGAATGGACGACCTGTAACAAGGCGTCTTTTAAAAACACGCCCTTTCTCAGGGCGTTTCTTCCTGGATTAATTTTAGAAATAAATATTTCTTTTATTTGGAAATTGTAGGAAACGCCTCAGGGAGAGGCGTTAATTGAAAAACGCCCCAATGTAGGGCGTGAATTAACATTTTTTCAAATATTTATTCTTTTTTAAAAATTAGATAATTCCAGGAATTGACGCCCTTTCCAGAGGTCGTCACTTCTTTAAGAGACGTCCTCAATAAGGTCGTGAATCAAAAAGCGCCCTTGATCAAGGCGTGAATTTATAAAATAGGTAAAATGGGGAGAAAATAGATAAAATGGGGAGACACGCCCTGGATCAGGCCGCGTTTAAAAACACGCCCCTCTCTAGGGCGTTAATTTAAAAAAGAGGGAAAGGGGAGAAAATCCATGAAAAATGGAAAAAATACTCAAATAAGCTAATTTGAGGGTCAAATGGGGTATTACAAGGCAATATGAGAAATACTCAAAGTAATGTCAATTTTGGCGTGTCTACAGCTGCCCCGCCTTGGCGTCTGCTTTGCAAGGGAGCGTAGCAAACTGAAAAGTAGATGCCAAGGTGTGATGAGACACGCAATCAACATCACGTGATGAGAATGAAATCAAAAGCTCGAGATGAAGCAAATCTCGGGAAATCCAACGAAATCAATGATGTTTGGATAAAAGGGGGAGTGTGCACGCGGTGCACGAAGGAGATAGAATAAAATGATCAACTTCCAGCGCGGTGGAAGTACCCCAGGTCACAAACCTGTAAGTTTCACCATTGGGGAGCGGTTACCAGCCAATGTGGACGTGCTGCAGCCAAGGTGGATCAAAGGGAAATGATTAAAAATAAGATGATAAAAATCCAAACAAGGAGCTTTCGAGAAAAGACCCAAAACAGCGATAAAACGAACTGAGGATCCAATTCGACAATGAAAATCTCATATCGAGAAAGATTAAGATCAATTCAACTCTCAACATCAGCTTATCAGAATGATTTTCCAATGTTAATTCAAATTCCTACATGAATGCATGCTGGGTTTAAAAGGAAAAATTAAATCAAACGAAAATATAAGATAATCAAGGATAATATTGTTAAACTGCCGAGACTGGGTCAAGAAACCAATTTCGCGAGCTGATATTAAGCCGAAGTCCGTTTATCCACGCACCAACTTGTAAAAAGGGAACAATCGTCCCCAGTCTTGGACGGCTCAACGGCCTATCCGTGTGACTAAGACTTCTCTGGAATCATCATTGTTTTTGATGAAGGGGAACTCAAATTCCAGATTTACCAAAGCCACAGGGTCCTTGATATAATCTAGTAACATATGTAACATATAGTAAATGCATATAGGAGATGGTGGTATCAATAAGCATGGGAACTGAGAAATGAGCTGCAAGCACCGTGGGACTTTGATGATGATGCCCAGCCGGCGGGACCAAGAGCCTCTTCCTGCGCTCAAAAATTCATTAGCCAAGCAATGAATAAGGCATTTAAGCATAGCATGTATATGGCATGAATATCATAAGTCAAATCATAGCATTGTTTGTTGTTTTATCATGAGGAGATAATCTGGCTAATCAAGATTTGGAGATGAATGATCAAGATCTGATATAATGCCCATCGGCGGAGTAATCAGATGAAACGAGCAGGAGTTGATTGAAAGATTTGGAGATGAATAATCATGAGATATGATAATCAGAATGATATAGGGAGATATAACCAAAAAGATATGAGGAGGTGATAACCAAAAATGCCCAGGGTGGCATGTCATGAGAATATCGGGAGAATCAATAGATTGATAGCAATGAGTGGAGATAGGACTCATCCCATGCTCTTGGTTTCTGCAAAGCTGTTCCTGCAAAACACCATCAGAAAATACAATGCAATTTTTATGGAGTTTGGAAATATGCAAATTTTTATGAGTTTTGAAATATTTGAATTTTTATGGAGATTTTTGGAAAATAATTTTTGTTGGGATTTTGATCGGGAAATAAATTTTTTTTTTTGGTTTTGGCTAGACATTGCTAAAGCAGCATTAAAGGGTTGTTTTGACCCACTGGCTAGGGGTCATTGTTCCTTCCCTTTTCGCTAAAAACTGCCCAAAGCTGGACGTGCATTGAAAGGTGGCGCCCTATAACCGACCGTCTTTGATCAACGGTGCCCCTACCAAGGCCATACCCGAGAAACATTCGGTCTTAGCGGGAGAAGAGAAGAATAATTGTGACAAGCTTTGTGCAGGATGGGAGATATCGAGACTTGAATTCTTTCTAAGGTGTTCCCTTCAAAGAGGTAGTCTGTTGTGCCGGGGCTTTGTGCCTTTAATTTTTAGACCCTTGACATGCATACGACCAGGGTTTTCCCTGCGGGGACTTTGCCACTCTTGTCATGCCATAATTCATACTTTTGCTTTTATCGAAATTCTGACTTGATCTTCATAATAGCCCTTTTAGCGAGATGTATATCATGAAATTCATATTGATTTTGGGTCAAGACTGCCCCTATTTGAGACTCCTCTCGTATTGGGGATTACCAAGGATGGTCATCTCATCCGTCAACCTCTTGCCCCTTGCACGTGGCCGAGTAAAGAAGAGAAAAGACTTTCAGATATACACATGGCATGGCCAAGGTAGCAACGGTGTTTAACCAAAGGAGCCGGCTAAGGACGCCGTGAAGTGTGTGCGTTGCCCAACTAAGGGTTGCTCTTAACAAGCGGGGAGAGAATGTTGAATTCCCAGCGCCGGGTTATTATTAACCAAAGGTGCTGCAGAAGCAAGCCTAAAGACTCTTTTATGACAATGATTCAGCCTAAGATAAAGATCTAAAATACCACTCTTAATCTTGTTAAGAAGCACTTCATTTCGAAAATCATGCGTGATGTAATGAGATAATGATATCATAAAATGCATGCTTACGCCAATATATTACCTTGCAACCTTTGTAGAAGCAGCTGTCAGAGGCGATGTTGATCATCGTGGGGTAGTCCTCTTTGGCAGTCAAAAGGATTGGAAGCAAAGGATTGAAAGTGGCTTAACAAGAAAGAGTGGTGCCAAGACCAGACTCAGACGAATAAGGAGAAAAGGAAAAGAGGCGAGGGCTAGAACTCCCTCACTAAGGCGCGGAGACCCTGATCACATGAAAGGTCTACAGAAGAAGCAGAAAATCAAGAAGAGGGGTGATGACTAAAGCCTCGAAAGCAATGGGAGAATGGGCAGATGCCCAAGGCAGTGGATGTGGAAGAAGTTGGGTCAGACCCAGAATCAGGAGGAATTAGAAGAAGAAATTGGTAGATAGAAAGAGGCGGATCCGGAGGGTCCGGAGGCAGAGGAGAATCATGAGAGGAAAAATCCGAAGGCTCTGGAGGGATGACAAAAGAAGGGACGCGATGCCCTGAGATGAAATAGGGAAAAAGATGATGGAAAAGGAAGAAAAAAATGAAGGATGTGATGTTCAGGAAGATTAGAAAGATGAATCGGAAGAAAGATGGAGGGTCCGGAGGTTCCGGAGGGAGAAAATGCCGAGGGACGCGATGCCCAGGGAGGAGAGAAAAATCCGGAGGTTCCGGAGGAATGAAATCAGGAAGGAGAAGGTGGAAAGGGGCGTCGTGCCCGAGGGAAAAGTCTGGAGGTTCCGGAGGAAGCAAATAAAGAAGGTGGAGAGGGGCGTCGTGCCCAAAGGGAAAGTCCGGAGGTTCCGGAGGAGGAAAATGAAAAAGGTGGACAGGGGCGTCGTGCCCAAAGAAAAAGTCCGGAGGTTCCGGAGGAATGAAATCAGGAGGGAGAAGATGGAAAGGGGCGTCGTGCCCGAGGGGAAAGTCCGGAAGTTCCGGAGGAAGCAAATAAAAAAGGTGGAGAGGGGCGTCGTGCCCAAAGGGAAAATCCGGAGGTTCCGGAGGAAGCAAATGAGAAGGGGCGCGATGCCTAAAGAGGAGGAATAAGACTCCTGGAGGTTCCAGGGAAATAGCAGGAAAGGGGACGCGATGCCCCAAGGAGAGTGGACAAAAAGATGAATATGAATAAGATGGGAAATGCGGAATATTCGGTGGTACCGGAAGGCGGGGAAGATACGGGTTTGGAAACCCGTGAAGCAGGAGGTGCAAATGCATGCAATGGGATGGATGCGATGAATGCAATGAATGCGCGAATGCAATGGGATGCAAAGAATATGGAGAATATGAAGGGCGAGAGGACGAGGTCCTCCTCCTAACCCTGGGAATGGCCCATGGAAAAGATGTGATAGACAAGAAGGTGGATGAAATAGCGGAAGGCCTTTCGGCACCAAGATAACTGCCCCTCCACGGCAGTGAAAGAATACAGCCAATTGGCCCAATAAAAGGAGTTTCAATAAGTGGCAACCCCCTTTGAAGGTAAAGATCAACAATGTGAGGGAGTTGGAGAGTTGGAACGGGAAGCATCGTGTTGCCCATTGAATGTGGTATATATGGAAAGTTGAGCAAAATGGGCATTCGACCCTTGTAAGGAATAATGAATTCGGAATTCAGAATTTGGAACAAGGGGTGCCCTGCCCGGCCCTTAAATGGCGTCAACGCTTGGCAAGGCGGCGACTTGGCTTCTCCGACCGTGCTTGGCACAATAACCCGGATTGGCATCCGGCAAATGAATTCTTGAATCTTGAATAGCGCGGCCAAATCCTTGCTGCCCGGCTCTTGATCATCTTCGGCACCTGTGCTTGTAGAAGGCCCCCATCCCGAGTAGTAGAGGGAGGTGAAGTGGAGGCGGAAGGCTCCATGAATGGTGGAGGCATGATGGAAAGTGTAGGCAAATGGGTGAGCGTAAGCGGAGGTTCAAACACGTCGAGTTTCTCCCTTTGCTCGGAAGCAGTTGGGATTGGCTCGGGTGCAAAAAGGGGCGGATCCTGCTCAGGATTAGCCACGGGTAAGGGTAAAGGGTTAAATGGTGGAATAGGCAAAGTGGGTTTTAAAGGGATAATGGAAGGCCGAGGTGGCGGTAATGGGAGGTTAATTGGGGAAGGTTCAATGGTGGGTCCGATGGAGGCTAATGGTGTGGAGGTAGATGGCTTAACGGGTGGAGGTTTAATAGTGGAAGGCTTGGGGGAGGCCAGTGCTGCGGAGGTTAATGGTGTAACTGGAGGAGGTGTAATGTATGCGGTGTCAAGGATAGGAGGAGACTTACAATGTGCCGGTGTGAGTGATTGAAGTATCGACCCATCATCGTAACACCAATTAGTCTCATAAATAGGGGTTGGATCAGGGATGGTTTCATCCTGAGCAGGAGGTTCATCAAATGACAGTGGAGGGAGCGGGAAATTAAGAAAACTCGGAAGGGGTGCCTGCGGAGCTTCATCATCATCGTACACTGCCTTGGATTCTTCAATTGCCGGCTCTTGATTGCTTGAAATGCCGAAGTCATAATCATTTCTCCTATCTTTCCATTCTTTCTCCATCTTGGTGATATCATCCAAAGCGGCATGGAGAGGATTGACCGGAGTAGGAGGAGCCATGACTCTTTTTAATTGTTCCTCCATCAAAGTGATTTTATCGAGGAGAGTTTGCTGGAGGGGTGTGACCTGAACAACAGAGGGTTGGCAGGGCCTTGAAGGAGAAGGGGCCGCATAAAAAGGCCGTGGAGGTGGATTAATGGGCCGACCCGTAGAAGAACCCGGATGGGCCGGATTGCAATGAATAAATGGGCCTTGGGGCCGTGAGGGAGGAGGAATAGAAGGCGGCGGGTGATGGGCCACCCGAGTAGAATGAACAGGAGGAGATGGGTAATGGGCTACCCGATCAGGATTGGAAGGAGGAGGTGGGTGATGGGCCACCCGTGTAGAATTGGAGGGAGATGGGTGATGGGCCACCCGAATAGAATTGGGAGGAGGTGGGTGATGGGCTACCCATATAGAATTGGAAGGAGGGAGAGATGCATGAGATGTACCCTCAACGGCAGCCTTAAGGGCTTGGATCTGTTGAGGGGTAAGATGATCTAACGCATGAATGATCTGGGAGACTTTCTCATCATTGGGACGAGAGGATCCCGAGGGAGTAGTGGCTCGAAATTGAGTTGAAGGACCATTGGATTGGACATTGCCCATGGGTCGGGCATGACCATAAGAATGAGGGCGTGGCCCTTTGAAAGAATGGTGAGAATTTTGATGAACATGTTGAAATAGAGGGGAATGAGATGTGCTAGGTTGATCACCCTCATGAACATTAATTGAATTGAACATGTTATTTTGTCTATCAAAGTAAGCCATTCAAGCAATTTAGTGTGCAAACAATTTGCAAAGAAACACACAAGTTGTGATGGTTACCTTGACTTCTTATGTTTGAATCTTGGTGAATTAATGATTTTATGCAAATTGATATGATTCACACAAGGGGAGGAACCTAGTTTCAAATATGATTTAACTCCAATGCCAACTAGGAACACTCTCTCACCACATTTAGGCCAACTAATTCGGGACTTCAAAGGGTACAACCTGCCCGGCGTCCGTGAGGGAATCCACGGGTGCGGAGACTTACGGAGGCTTGGAAAAGGGATTTCCAGTCCAAAGAGACGGAATGCTCAATGGAGGGTCGTCCCGATTCCAAGAGGGTATGTGGATCCTAATGAAGAGGAGGGGGCCTCCCAAACCAAATGCAAATGAAGAATGAATGCAACAGAGGAAATCAAGCCAACCACATAATATGATCAATCAACATGAAATGGGAAGGGTTCTGGAAACCCAGTAAAAACACGCCCTGGCAGGGTGCGCTAATAACAAAAGAAACGACAGTGCGACTATCGTGACTCAACGTGAGGGGCCCAGGGGCAGGGTAAAACGCGCCTTAGGGTGAGGCGCTATCAATAAAAGGACGCCCTCTACAGCGGGCGTCAAATCAAAAGAAACGCCCTGATGTGGGGCGCTGATCAATAACAAGACGCCCTGGGGCAGGGCGTTAATTCACAGGCAGCAATATAAAGCAGGGAAAACAGGAAATATGCTGGAAAACGCCCTGTCAGAGGGCGTAAAATATGAAGAAGACGCCCTGGGTTAGGGCGTTAAATCAAAAAAAATGCCTCTTCCAGAGGCGTGAATTCACTTTCTCCAGAAAAACTTCAAGGCCAGCAGTATTAACACTCAATCACACAATCATGGCAATCAATAGAATAAGCATGCTCATCAAGAATTTTTAAATAAGTGAAAATTTTAAAGAAAAATCAACCAACTGACCAATCACTTAGGGGAGGGTGTAAAACCAATGGAGGGTGCCCGAGGGGCACAAAAAGGGAGACGCACCGAGGGTGCAATAGGGGAGACGGCACACGCGGGTGCCTAAGGGGAAAGGGGTAATAAACAAAGAACACAAAGTGTCCCACCGTGATCGCCAATTTGTAGATTCCTTTAAAATCCACTTAAGGAAAAATTAAGAATATGAATAAATAAGCATGAAATAGCACGAGGTGCTAAGAGGAGTTTGTGATCGCCAGAGACGCGAGGCCTCAAAAGATAATCAATAACGAATAGGGAGGATGATCGCGAAAAATACCTCAAAAGTGCGGGGATGTGAGTGCTTCCTTTCTCTTCAAATCGGCCGGCCGATGAAGAGAGTTCTTACTTTTATTACCCTTGCAAAACAAACAAATACCACCAAAAGAATTGAATTAGAAACAAGGTGGGTGTAGCATCAAATTCTTGAATAGATGAGCATGAAATATCATAGGATTAAGACACACCTTAAGGGTGTTGGCCCTTAAACCCCTATGCAATAAGGGTGAGGGAGATATGAATACATGTAAAAAAAATATAATGGGGAAAGAGTGCAAGAGATGCACTAGAGGGGAGATCTCAATGATAATTGAGAGGAAAATCAACATAATAATGATGAAATATATGATGCATGATGCATGAATTATGAAGATAAGAAATAGGATAAAAAGGAGATAAGATAAAAATCTTGTTTGTGGTCCCTTTGGCTTGATGCTCGATGGAGAGAAACTTCAAAAGATGGGATGATGACTTGATGTGAAGAAGCCTCCTTAGCCGATGCCACCTTCGGTTCCTGTAAAAAAAGAAAACAAACAGAAGAAGAAGGAGAAGACAGAAGGAGAAGGGGGAGAAAAATACAGAAGAAGAAAGAAGGAAAAAAAATAGCACAGAAGAAGAAGAAGAAGACCGAAGGAGAAAGAAGAAAAACGTGGGAGGGAGAAAAGGATCGACAGGGTGGCCCGAAGAGGAGAGTCCAAAAAATTAGCAGAGCCAATCGGCCCTATTAAATAGAATTGGATGAAGAGATAAGAAGGCAAGAGTCCTACGGAGGGAAAGGATAAGAATGGGCAAGAGCCCCAATCAAGGCAGGAGTCTAACGAGGCAAGGACTCTCTGGGAAAAGAGCTGCGAAGCCAGAAGATGAAACACGCCCTTGGTCAGGGCGTCAATTCAAGAATTGACGACCTGTAACAAGGCGTCTTTTAAAAACACGCCCTTTCTCAGGGCGTTTCTTCCTGGATTAATTTTAGAAATAAACATTTCTTTTACTTGGAAATTGTAGGAAACGCCTCAGGGAGAGGCGTTAATTGAAAAACGCCCCAATGTAGGGCGTGAATTAACATTTTTTCAAATATTTATTCTTTTTCAAAAATTAGATAATTCCAGGAATTGACGCCCTTTCCAGAGGTCGTCACTTCTTTAAGAGACGTCCTCAATAAGGTCGTGAATCAAAAAGCGCCCTTGATCAAGGCGTGAATTTATAAAATAGGTAAAATGGGGAGAAAATAGATAAAATGGGGAGACACGCCCTGGATCAGGCCGCGTTTAAAAACACGCCCCTCTCCAGGGCGTTAATTTAAAAAAGAGGGAAAGGGGAGAAAATCCATGAAAAATGGAAAAAAACACTCAAATAAGCTAATTTGAGGGTCAAATGGGGTATTACAAGGCAATATGAGAAATACTCAAAGTAATGTCAATTTTGGCGTGTCTACATCCACCACCCAACAAGAAGCCCTTCGGGTAGAAGAGATGGCCTCGGCTCTCCAGTCGGCATTGCCAAAGGCCGAATCAAAAGAAACTCAGGAATTCGAACACGTGTTTGGCACGCGCCGGAGATCACTCGAAGTTCTGAATCAGGATGCAGAGGCCCTGAACTAAACACCCTGGAGGCGGTGCATTACAGCTAAAGCAACACGGGAGGACAAGCGTCCGTCCGAATAGCCGCAAAGCCAAGATAAAATCTAAACCAACGTGGCCTACACTTAAACCGGCGTGCCCTTGCTTTGGCCTTAAACCGGTGCGCCCTTGCTTGGCCTTAAACCGGCGCGCCCTTGCTTGGCCTTAAACCGGTGCGCCCTTCCATCAAGCTTTAAATCGGCACGCCCCCCTTGTGTGCTGCTAATCCGGCGCGCACAACTCCGCGCCGTTTTAACCAAGGGGCCATCCCATCCATACTCCGGTGCTCTGTTTCCTGATGAATCTCACGCGAAGTCCAGAGAGGAGAAGAACAGTGCATTCAATGCCTGTCCCATAGCCATTTAAAGATCGCGGAGCTGTGCACACCCCAACTCGACAGTGCAACGGTGGTAGCAGCAGAGGTCAGTAGTGACGGTGGCAGCAGCAGTAGATCTCCCGATAAACCTGCGAACATCCCGTCCTTGGACGAATGACAGGGTACGGCTCGAACTAGCAGCAGCCAGCGTGACGAGTCGACTCCCGACGCTGATGCGAATGAGGCAGAGGTGGCGGGAACCCTCCCCCCACTGGCCATTCTTCGAAGAAAATGCAACCCGCCCTATATATATACGGGGAGCCTGTTCCACGGGGCATAAGGCTGGAACCCCCGGGGAGCGATTGATCAGAGGAGGCCACCCGAAGAGAAGGAGAGCTTCGTCCCCCGACGCCAGAAAGGTGAAGAAGAAGGGAGGGTCTGTGAGAGAAGAGAGGTGAACCCTGGGGAGGGGGTAGAGCTGGTGCTCTGTTCCTCTCCCCCCGCATGAGTTTCAAGTCCTTCCCCTCCTCTGTGTTCTCCCTTTGCTCCGGGGTAGATCCCCTCCTGTATCTCTTTTTCCCCCTTCCCTTGCGGATGAATAAAAGGAATGATTTTTGGTGAACATGTGTAGCGTTCTACTTCTCTGAGCTCCTCCCCTTTCTCTCGGTTTTCTTATCATCCAAGAACCTCGGAGGCCTACTGTAATGCCCAGGGTATTTCGGATCCTTGTTCGTGGGTGCCGGATCTGGTTTCTTAGAGTGTCCGACTCCGTTGTGTCCAAAATTTTGTTTCGGAGATCTTTCGTGTTCGGGTCGGCGCGATCCGGAGTTGTTTCGGAGGCCCGGAAGCGTTTCGCGACTTTTCCACGTGTGTTTTCCGATTCCTGGTGTGTGTTTCGATAATTCCTTCGGAACCTCGTTGCGAGTGAACCGGGGCGTTCACCTAGGCAAGTCTGGTACCGTTGCGATCGGTGCATTTTGAGGATCGTGAGGGTGTGATTTTCTATTTTTCAAGATTTTTTCGAATTTTCAGATTTTTCTTATAAACCCCCCACCCTCTCTCGTCCCCTCATTCTCTCTTCCTCACTCTCTCCCTTCTCACGCTCTCTCTTCTCTCCCTTTCTTCTCCGGTGGCTGACGGAGGCGGATGGGGGAGAGGTGGCAAGGCCCGTGGGACGAGGGACGGCGAGGATGGGTCGAGGAACGATGTGGTGGAGCATGGCGAGCCGGTTCGCGGGCGTGGAGGCACCAGTGGGGTTTCGGAGGCGTTTCTTCGTGGATTGGCATCCACGGTGCGCGAAATCTTCAGTGGAGGTAGGGAGATGGACCCCCAGCTTGTGCACTTCCTTCCCCGTGAGTTTTGTAGGCCGTGGTGAGCCGAGCGGGTCGTTTGGGGCGTTTTGGGGAAAAATGCATGTTTTTCGGGAGTTAGCCGGATCCCTCGTTTTACGGCATTTTTGGCCGATCCAGTGGTGTAGATGTATGCCTAGGGGCTTGGGGATGGATTCCCCTTTGTTTCCCCATCACCCAGTGGTGATCGGGGCGTGGATCAGATTTTTGGGCGTTTTCCCGCCGTTCTCGGTTTTCCGAAATGGTCGCGGTCTACCAGTAACCGCGTTCATTAGTCGCGGTCCTGGGAGAACCGCGTTTGCCCAAGAGCGTCGGCAAGCGTCGCGGACGTGCGATAGATCATTTTCCTCTAGTCGCGGTAGTGAACCGACCGTGACTGTGGGGTCGCGGTCCTAGGGCGACCGCTACCATCGGGCTGCGTCTGGCTAGCCGCGGTCGTGACCCGACCGTGACTATTTAGTCGCGGTCCCCGGTCGACCGCTTCTATGTGGTCGCGGTCCCCAGGCGACCGCGACTATGTGGCGGTTCCCGTCTGCGTGGTTTTGACCTCCGGTCGACCCGGTTGTGACCCAGTGGTCGACCTTCGGCCTCGTGAGTGTCCCGGGCACCCCGTGGATTCTGTGTCTGTGTTTTTGGGGTGTCGAGAGGCGTCGTGTTACCTCGATTAGCGTGCCCATAGGTGTCGTGGGTCTGGGTGACCTCAGGTGTTCCGGGATTTCGTGTTACGCTCGATCGAGTCACCGTGTATCGGTGTGTGTGCGGTGGGGTCTCCCCCGCATGTCGTGGGTTTCTTTGGAAGGCGATTCCCATGTGCGCCACGTGTTTGTCCTTGGACTGCGAGTCCAGTTATCCGGTTTGGGGCTGGAGATTTCCTGCTTTCCCTGGGATGGAAAATCGATAAGGCGGCTCGTGTGCTGCCCTAGGAATCGTGCTTCTGTGTTTTTCGTGTGGCCCGTATGGGTGGTCTTTGTCCCATACATTCCCTTCCCGAGGGAGTGATCTCGACGGCTCGTGAGTTATCTTGGTACTCGTGCTACCGTGGTTTTAGACCTAGAGATTGGACTAGATTGACGGCCTTGTGCTGTTACGTACAACGGTCTTGACCCCGAGTCTTGTGACTCAAGGACCGTTGGGTGTAGTGCATCTAGAGGATTGTCCAGAGCCATGTGGCTTAGTGCCACTTGAGTTTTCTTGACTCTCGCGCAGGGTGCATTCGTGGCCGTGGACTGCGAGTCCTGTTTCTTCTCCGACTATGGTCGCCGTGCGACGGTGCTGGTACGTGGGATGGTCCCCGTACGTCGTCGGATTCGGACGTTGTTTTTCGTTGACTTGAGAGTCTACTCTTTCAGTGACCCTCCACTAGTCGTAGCCCACCAGTACGAGGTGCTGGTCGCACCTGAGAGTGGTGTACGGGCACTTACCCTTTGAGACGATTTATGGACCGGTTACCGTCAGGCCCCGCGTCCAGCAGCCAGAGTCCGACTGAGGGGAAAACTGGTCAGAGGACCAGACTAGGGACGCATGGTCTGTGTGTGCACACGTGGTTGGGGGCGGTTGGACCCACGTCGACGGGCGTGACCCCAGCTAGTCACTTGTTTGTGGTTACTTGTACGGTGTTCGCGCCTTTGGTAGGAGCTACCACGCCAGGCGGTTCACCCGCGGCGCGGTGTAAGACGTCAGGGGATGCTACCGACTATGCTTCTAGTGGGAGGTACTCCTGTCGAGTTGGGAGTGACAGACTATCAGTTCCGTGACTTCGACCTTCGGGTTCTCGGTCGTGTTGACCGTCGAGTTTCGGTTGTTTCACCGTGGCGCGTGTCGATTCTCGCACCGTGAGACTAGTGCTAGTGGCTCTACCGAGGTTGTGTCTTGTTGTGCGGTACCCGCGATTGGATGGTCGGGGTTGCACCTTGGACAGCGTGTCCAGGTCGGCTGTGTCTGGGGGACAGGCCTCTATGGCGTGGTTGCCGTGCGTTTTTACTTCGGTAAGCGGTACTAGTGTAGTTCGATAGCCTCGACCGCGAGGTCAGGGTGTGTTTCTGGTACAGTAGGAATATTAGTAGTGTCGTGTTTCGACCGGCCACCGGGTTTACTATTCCTGCTGTTGCGGTTGCTCTCGTAGCCTTCCTTTCCGCTACCACCGTTGTTTCCAGTTGGGGTTCCGCGGGATCCCTGCTGAGTCTCTGTTTTGGAGACTCATTCCCTACTTTTCATGTATGGCGGTTCTTCCTCGAGGTTCAAGGGCGTGGAGCGGAGGTTCTCAGTTGCCAGCTTGTCGGGCCGAGTGTTCACTTGGCATGTGGTACGCTTTACTGCTTTAGACTATACTTTTTGTTGGACTGGACTCTGTTGTAGCTGTAGTTGTTTATTTATTTCTGTTAATTATTGTCCTGCTTTATTTCCTATTTCTTTGTACCTCCACACTCCTTTTAGCCCTTCCGAGCCCTCCCGGCTCGTGGGCGGCGGTGCGAGTCTCGGGTTATCGGGCCTTCCCGGTAATCGGATTCTCGGGTCGTTACACCTACCTCTCTATGGCACTGCCTTTAGGGGAATCCATCGAAGGGATGCACACTCATAGCCTTTTATGGCATATATCCATCCCTGTGGAACTTCCATAAAATCACCACCTGTAAGCTGCGGGAACTCTTGAAGGCTGGTCCTCGAGTCTCCACACGCACTTATGGGTTAACGGAGGCCTTACTCCGAGTTCTGAGGTTCACCCCGGAGCAATCCGTTTGGTGTTCCCCATTTTTCTCTGGCAAGCTTCAGTCGGGGGAGATGCTGCCCAAATTTTGCCAGACGATACGTAAGAACATACGAACAAACTAAGCCCCTGAATCAAGCTAAACCTATAAGTTCCTGTATAATAAACCCTTCCAGTAAAACATTCAAATACACATACTCATTCACCTCAACAAATGATCAGAAGCACTCTATCGATTTAAAGCATCAATTGAACAAACAATCCACCCATTCGATCAGTGTGCAGGTTGAAGAAACAAGAACGGAAGCAAAAAGAATCAAACAAAATGAAATAAAACCCACAGCTCTTAATACGACAAACAATCCACCCCGCGACCTGACCGCGCAGGTCGATCCACGTGCGAGGGCGCACGTTGGCGAGTTCGGGTTTCACATTTAACAACTCACTTCCTCGGACTGTGCGTGAAGAGAAAAGCGATGATGCCCCGTGGTATCGGACGTGGACCTCGAAATCCCCGACATGGTCATGATCCGTGCACCTCTTGGGCCGATAGTCCATCAGCTTGACCCACTCCTTTCGGGATCCGATCCCGCATCTGCATTAAACTTGTCGTACCTACGGCCGACATCCATACAGTTTTATCGTCATCTTCGACGCTACAAACGCGGACTTCCGTCCGAACACAAAATGGTCCATGAGTGACCAACATATACGTATCTATGAACATTTTATGCCACGACGCGGGTTTGTTTGAACGTGACTCGAGATCTTGGTTCTCACTTTATTACCATGAATTTCAGGCCGTAGGGCCCTTATTCCCGACAATCAATCAAGTGTGTTCGCCCACATGGGAGATGTAAATAACGCCGTGACCTTTGTGGCGCGGCGGGTTTTGGTCCCGACCCGAACCACACAATCGTCTGACTAGTCAGATCGAGCGCACCATGGGCTTCCGTGAAGCCCGAATAAATCGTCACTTTGTGACTGGCACGCCCTCGCCCTAAATAGATGAATTAACCCAATCAACGAACGAACCGATTCTTTCCGAATTTTAGTGCCTCCACAAGTGTCTGGAGGTATCGTGTTACCTCGACTAGCGTACCCGTAGGTGTGTGTGTTCCGGGCTTTGTGTTACGCTCGATCGAGTCACCATGTATCGGTGTGAGTGCGGTGGGGTTCCCCCGCATGTCGTGGGTTTCCTTGGAAGATGGTTCCCGATTGGGCTAGGTGTTTGGGCTTAGACTGCGAGTCCAGTCATCTGGCCTGGGGCTGGAGGTTTCTCGCTTTTCCTTGGGATGGGGAATCGGTGTGGCGGCTTGTGAGCTGCCTTGGGAACGAATAGCCCATCTGATCTAAATCACCTGTCCAGATCATTGAATCAACAAACCCTTCTCTTCACCCTCGTGGCTCGCTTCCCAATTATCGGCCCTTGAGTCGACAGCTTTTTAATTATCGGTCTTTGAGCCGACAGCTTTCAATTATCGGCCCTTGAGCCGACAGCTTTTCAATTATCGGCCCCTGAGTCGACAGCTTTCATTTATCGGCCCCTGAGCCGACAGCTATTCAATTATCGGCCTCTGAGCCGACAGCTTTCATTTATCGCCCCCTGAGCCGACAGCTTTCAATTATCAGCCCCTAAGCTGACAGCTATTCATTTATCGGCCTCTGAGCTGACAGCTTTCAATTATCGGCCCTGGAGCCGACAGCTATCCAATTATCAGCCCCTGAGCCGACAGCTATTCAGTTAACGGCCCTGGAGCCCCTCAAAAAAGATGAATGAATGAATGATGAAGAAAAAAAAAGAGGAAAAAAAAGAAGAGAAGAAAAGAGAAGAGAGAAAAGAAAAGAAAAGAGAGGAGATCCTATGAGGGTAACTGCACCCACGTGCACCGCTTGTCTCATCCTTTGCCCGCGCTACCCGTAGGTAGGGGGCATTTGTGGACACCAAAAATTGCACGTCTAGATATCTTGCTCGGCCCGCATCAACAACGAAACCGAGTGAAGAATCCCCGGAGAGACTGGTCATCTGGACTCTCAAAATATGCACACTGCCGTGAAGCCATCCCCGGAGTCACGACAGCGAAGAGAAACCAACCCCCGGGAAGCTCATAACCCATGGGCCCAGAAGAAAATCAAATGGACTGCAACTCATGCTCAAAGGGTAGCGCAAACCTGCCCCAGCGGCACGCCCTCTGGCCCTCCAGCGGCACGCCCATGTTGCCCTCTTAGCGGCACACCCCCTGGTGACCTTCCCAGTGGCACGCTCTGTGGAGCCCCCGCCCAGCACGCCCTCGAGCCTGCTTCAGCGGCACACCCTGCCAAGCCCTTCAACAGCACGCTTGCCATCATCTTCAGTGGCACGCTTCCCAGCCCCTTCAGCGGCACGCTTTTGTAGCCTCCTAGCCGCACAGCTCTTCGCCCATCCAGCGGCACGCTTCGGTGTGTTCTGCACCCCGACAAAACGGACGTGACGCCCATGCCCTAGGATCTTTGGCGCGCAATAGACTAGCTGAGGTGTCGATAGGAGACGATGGCACGCAAGCTACTCCCCCTGCCACCCAGGACAAGGGAGTCAAATCCCCATTAATGCCCGCCGGTCGTTCCCGCCTTCGGACGCCCTGCCGTGGAGGATATAAAACCCCCGCTCCTCTACGACGAAGAAGGGACACACTCAGATAGTGAAGAGGAGAAGAGAAGAAGAGAAAGAGAAGAAGAGAAGAAGAAGGAGAAGAGAAGAAGAGGGAAGAGAGGAAGAGAGGGGAGAGGGCTCGCCGCTCCACCCACCGCCACCGTCTGTGCGAAGAGAGAAGAGAGGAAGAGAGGGGAGAGGGCTCGCCGCTCCACCCACTGCCACCGTCTGTGCGAAGAGAGAAGAAAGAAAGAGAGGGGAGAGTGCTGCTGCTCCACCCACCGCCACCACCTGAAGGGAAGAAGAAAAAGAAGAGAAAGAAGAGAAGAAGAAAGGGGGGAGAGGGCCTGCTGCCCTTCCCCTCCCCGCTGCTACTTCTGCTCATTTGCCTAAAGGGAGACGCCCTTCCGTTTCTCCTAGGACACCCAGGCCCAACACTTCTATCCTGAGGCCCCTGGAGTCTCTCTCCCTCCTGCCAAGATTTCCTTCGGCCTAGCCAACCAGTATCCCCGGTCCACCCTTAGCCCTTATGGCCGGCCCAGCCTTCCACCTTGCCCGGTGCACTGTGGTTCCACCAACCCGACACACGTTGAACCCCCAGCGGCACACCATGGCTCCCCGTTCCCCGGCACAGCCCCCGCTCAAACCCAGCCCGGTACAGGCCCTACCCGCCTGGCCCGGCACACTCCTTGCCAGCCTACCTCGCCGGTGCACCCTCAGCCCTCTCTTCCCCGGCACACCCGTGCCTTCTTTGCCCGGCACACTTTGTGCTTCTCAGCCCGGCACACCCTGGCCACCCTCAGCCCGACACAGCCTCCCTGGCCGGTGCAGTCCTCGACCCCTTTATCTCGGTACACTTGCTACCTACTCTTACCCGGTGCACCCCAGCCCGCCTTAGGCGTGGTCCCCATTCGTTGATTTTCCCGGGCTTTTCGAAGTTTCATTAAAGGTGTTGTTGCCCCTGGCACACACCTCAAATTGACTGGTTCCGCCACTCCATGTGGACGCGTTCCCTTTATTTCCCTTCCCATCCGGGTCAAGGGGAGATGTTGCCGAATTTTCGTATGAAATAAGAACACATTAAAAGACAAAAGGAAGCAACAAACAAATGAAATAAAATAATAAGACACTTCAACTGAAACAAGAGAGCCACGGAGAGCCCAAATAACTGAACACAATACATCCTTATGACAGACCGATGAACACAACCCCAAACATGACTTACGTGAATAAAAGAAAACCAAATCAAGAACCCCTGCATGCATTCCACAAATAAAAAGAAAACCCTTTCACACATCCCCGATGTGTGCCAACCTTGGCCAACCGGCCCCTCACACATCTCACATGTGCATAAACCTGGGCAGACCTCGCCCATAATACACTCCACCGTGGCCTACCCGGCACACCCAGCCCCAGGCTTTCCCCGATACACCTAACCCCAGGCCTTGACCTCCCCGCCCGGCACACAGCCTGGCCATCTCGCCCGGTACAGTCCCAGTGCCACTCACCCGGTACACCCTTAGCCTCGCCCGCCACCGGCACGCCCTTAGGGCGCTCCGCCCGGCGTGGCCATGACCTCCCTACCCGGCATGGCCTTCGGCCCTTACCCGGCACGCTCCAACCACTGCCTTGCCCGGCACGCTCCCTAGTTGCCCCAGCCCGGCACACCTTGGCCTGCCCTTGCCCAGCACGCCCCAACCTGCTCCACCGCCACGCCCTATCGCGCTTGGCCCGGCACACTCCCAGCGCACCTGTCCGGCACGCCCTTGGCTTCCTTTGCCCGGCACAGCCTTCCGCCAGTTTAACCAGCACACTCCGTGGCCTCCCTTACCCGGCACGCCCTCACGCCCCTCATCCGGTGCACTCCCAGCGCGCCTTATATATATATATATATGAATAAACGAAAGAAAGGAAGATAAAGAAAACACATAGTAATGAAAATCATGATAATAATAAAAAGAGCAATAATAAAAAGAACGAAACGAATAAATAAATAAAAAACGGGACATAACGCACAGGCGATACAAAAAGGGAATCCATGAACAACATAAAAAAATAAATAAACGGATACATAATAACAACAATAGAAAATAACAATGAACAAATAAATCATAACAAAGGATAATAATAATAACAAACTGAAAGAAAATAATAATAAATCAATAAACCATAACAAAATACTAATAATAATAAACTCAAGAGAAAGATAATAATGAATAAATGAATCATAACAAATAATAATAATAATAGTAAAGAAAATAATAACAAATAAATAAATAATAATAAAGTGAATAATAATAATAACAAACTCACCAAAAGATATATAAAATAACAGAAATAATTAAAATCCAAATAATAATAAAATGATGATCCACCCTGCAGCCTCGTTCTCCTCAAGACCCGGTATGACGGGACCATTAACGCCGCCCCTCCAATTCGGGTTCGGATCTTGGGAGCCATCCCAATATGGCCGTAATCCGATATTGCTCTAGGCCGATAGTTCGTCAAACCGGACTCATTCTCATTGGGATTTGTTTCCGCTCTTTCATTAAAATTATCGTGAACCCGGCATACATTTATACGGGTTTGTTTCCGTTTATACGGACCTTTGTCCGAACATAAAGTGGTCCATGGATGACCGACAAAACTCTGAATGGAACGAGAAGGCTCTCGTCACCCCGGACCCTTTGCATGGGAATATTGATAAGACCTTCTTGGGTCTTGCTTATACCACGGGTTCGCTCGAATCATGGTCTCCGTCTGACCCACACCTTAGGCCTATAGCCAGCTATCTCTGTACACGTCTTTGTTTTGGAATCTAGTCCAGGGACACTTTCCCGTTGCCCTTCGGCACCGGAAATATCAACGATGCCCACGCAAGTCTCGTTTGGACCGCGGGAGGCGCCCCTAGAATGGTCCTAACTCTATCTCGCACTGGGCCAATAAACTCGATGATTCCCGTTCACTCTAACCCGGATTTAATCGAATGTTTTCAGTCCCTCGAAATAATAAATTTGCCATACCCCGGCATACATATTTCTCGGGTCTTCCCGCGACGATCGCAATACTCCTGAGCTGGACACCCGACCGAATATTAAATGGTCCCCTGAATGACCGACGCGTTTCGAATGTTTGCTTCCCTAGACTTAGAGATTTCCAGCTGATTCAAGGGACATTCTCCCGTTGTCCCTTGGCAACGGAAATATTAACGATGCCCGCGCAAGCCAGACTTCGATCGCGGGGGGCCCACCGCAGTATGGTCGCAGTTTGATCTTGCACCGGGCCGACAAGCTCGTCAATTTCTGACCACTCTAATCGGGATTTAACAGAATGTTTCCTCTTCCTTTGAATAGTAAATTTGCCATGCCTCGGCGTACATATGCTCCGGTCTCCCCATGACGATTACGATTTTCCAAAGCCGGACGCTCGTCCGAATATTAAACGGTCCCCTGAGCGACCAACATGTTACTCTAACCGGGATTTAACCGAACGTCTCACATCCCTTCGAACAATAAATCTGTCGTGCCACGGCATACATATACTCCGATTTTCTCCGTGACGATTGCGATATCCTGAAGCCGGATGCTTGTCCGAATATCAAAATGGTCCCTTGAGTGACCGACATGTTTTGAATACTTGTTTCCCTAAATATAGGACTTTCCGACTGATTCAAGATTGCTATCGTCTTGTTTCTCTCAATATAATTTCTTGGCCATGAGGCTCTGATCCCCGGCGATTAATCAAGGGTGTCCCCCTCTCTGAGGGGATGTAAATGACGACGTGGCCTTTATGGCGCGGCGGGTTTCCGCCCCGACACGAACCACACAATTACCTGACCAAGTCAGATCGAGCGCACAATAAATTGTCACTTCGTGACTGGCACGCCCACGCACTCAATAAACCAATTAACTAACAAGCAAAGATGATAAATAAAAATAAGTGCGTCCACAAGTTTGGCACGCCCGGTGGGACGGAAACCACCCTTCATCTCTTCGCCGGGGATTCAGGACCTCATGGCCTCCAAATAAATGTTGTTTGCCTGTTTTGATGAATTGTAGGTACCCTCTTCCCCAGCCCTATGGGGAGAAAAGCCGGACTAGGCGAATTTATCTTTGTCGCCGCGAAGATGCTACTCCGAGGCACCTACAGCTTCCAGCAATCATGAAGGCCCCTAAGAAGAAGGGAGGGGAAATCAAACCCCCTTTCCAAAAAAAAAGAGAAAAAAAAAGAAAAGAAAGAAACAAAAGGGAGGAAGAGAAAGAATTAGCGAGTGAGGGTTGTACGGCCATATTCGTTGACACCCGTGCTGAATAATGATCACCACGGTGGGATTGATGAGGTGGAGCGAACTACTCATCCCCTCCCTGAGGGGGTGAGCGCTCTCCTGCATACCCACCTTGGTCCATTTTGTAAAAAAAAAAGAAGAAAAAAGAAGAAGAGAGGAAAAGAAAAGACAAAAAGAAGAGTTGGCAAACATCGTCGACGAAGAAAACAAGAAGAAGGCCGACATCCCGCCCGACTCTAGGAAGGTCCAAGTCCGTGGTGCAACGCCCCGGTCTGTTCCACCCTCCTGTTGCCTCTATTCAGCACAAGATGGCTCCTCGAATGACTGTTCAAAGATCCAACAAACCATAATTATAGCTTGATGAATTGCTGCCCGTTGTAGGGAATGCTTTATAGCAATGAGGCCAAGCACGGCCACCACTCCTGAAGAGGGCATGCATATACCCCGCCACGGAGAATAAGAAGAAGAAATATACCCTGCCATGGGGGCATAAGATGCAAGAAAAGTTACACCCCGCCTTGGGGGCATAAGAAGCAAGAAGGTACGCCCTGACCTAGGGCTACATGAAGAGAGAATCTACCCTGGTCTGGGGGCATACGAAACAAAAAAAATTATACCCCGGCTCGGGGGCATTTGATGAAGAAGTGTACCCCCGCCATGGGGGCATAGGAAGCAACAATGAATTCACCCCGGCCCGGGGGCATAAGAAATAAAGAATACATCCCAGACTTAAGAGAATTTGAAGAAGAAACATACACCCCGCACGGGGGCGAGAGAAGCAAAAGATACAGCCCGCCACAGGGGCATAAGCAGCAGACTCCACCCCGCCATGAGGGCGAAAGAAGCCAAGACTCTACCCCGTATGGGGGCACATGAAACAAAAAGAATTAAGCACACCCCGGCTTATGAGAATACGAAGAGAAATGTACCCCACCCTGGGGGAGAAGAAGCATAAAAGTCTACCCCGATATAGGGGCATAAGAAGCAGCAGAATTCACCTCCGCCTGGGGGCATAAGAAGCAGAATTACACCCCACCTTGGTTGCCTCAGAAGCAACAATACACCCCATTTTGGGGGCACGAGAAGCAGAATACACCCCACTTTGGGTGCACAAGAAGCAAAACATACCCCCGCTTTGGGGGCATATGAAGAGAAATACGCCCTACCTTGAGGGGTAGAAGAAGAAGAATTACACCCCTGACTCGGGGGCACATAAAGCAAAAGTTACACCCCAGCTTTGGGGGCACGTGAAAAGAATCTACCCCAGCCCGGGGACATAAGAAGAAACAACATTCCCTGACTTAGGGGCCTTGGAAGAAGAAATGTACCCCGCCGTGAGGGCACATGAAGTAAAAGACATACCCCGTCACGGGGGCATAAGAAGAAAGGAATTCACCCCAACCTGGGGGCACACAAAGAAAGGTGCACAAGCAGCAAATACACCCCGCCTGGTGGCATAGAAGCAAAGAAGCATAATCCACCCCAGCCTGGGGGCATAAGAAGCAGAAGGAAACATACTCCACCATGGGGACATAAGAAGAAACAACATTCCCCGGCTCAGGGGCAGATGAAGAGAAGTCCACCCCGGCTTAGGGGTATTTGAAGAAGAAACATACCCCGCCTGGGGGTATAGAAGGCATAAAGAACACATCCCGGCTAAGGGGCATTTGAAGAAGCTGCATCCCGCCTTGGGAGCACAAGAAGAAAACTGTCCACCCCGGCTTAGGGGTATTTGAAGAGAAAACATATCCCGCCTAGGGGCATAGAAGCCATAAAGAACACGCCCCGACTTAGGGGCATTTGAAGAAGCTACATCCCGTCTTGGGAGCACAAGAAGAAAAGAGTCCACCTCATCTTAGGGGTATTTGAAGAAGAAACATACCCCATATGGGGGCATAGAGGTCATAAAGAATACGCCCGGGCTTAGGGATATTTGAAGAAGAAAGATACCCCGCCTCAGGGGACATTGCAAGCAGCGATACACCCCGCCTGGGGGCACAAGAAGCAAATCACACCCCGCTCCTGGGGGCACATAAAGAGAACACACCCCGCCATGGGGGGACAGATGAAGAGAATCCACCCCGACTCGGGGGCACATAAGGCAAAAGAATACACCCCGGCTTAGGGGAATCTGAAGATGAAACATACACCCCTCCACGAGGGCACAGAAGCCATCGAGAATACACCCCACTTTGGGTGCACAAGAAGCGAACATCCCCCAGCGTGTCGGGGCAGAAGAAGAAGAATCCCCCCCTCAGCCCAAAAAGCAAAAGATACACCTCGTGCCGGGGGCATATGAGCAGAGTACACTCCATCCCGGGGGCATAAGAAGGAGAAGACGCACTCCACCCTGGGGGCATATGAAGCGAAAAGAATGCACCCCGGCCAGGAACATACGAAGAGAATTATACCCCACTCTGGGGCAGAAGAAGCAGAAGAATCAATCCCAACCCGGGACACAACAAGCAACAAAGATACACCCTGCTCTAGGGACATATGAAGAGAAGCACTCCTCCGCCTTCAGGGGTAGAAGAAGCAGAATTCACCCCCGCCATGGGGGGTATAAGAAACAAAAGACACACCCCGTGCCAGGGGCATATATAGAGAAACTCACCCCAACTCGGGGGGGCATAAAAAGCAAAAGAACTCACCATGGCTTAGGGGTATTTGAAGAAGAAACATACCCCGCCTAGGAGCATAGAAGCCATGAAGAGTATACCCCGGTTTGGGGGCATTTAAAGGGACCTACATCCCACCTTGGGAGCATAAGAAGAAAAGAGTCCACCCCATCTTACGGGTATTTGAAGAAGAAACATACCCCACCTGGGGGCACAGAAGCCATGAAAAATACACCCCGCCTGGGGGAACAGAAGCGAAAAGGCAAAACACACCCCTCAGGGGGCACATATGAAATAAAGCTACACCCCAACCTAGGGGCACATTAAGAGAAATACACTCCAGCACAGAGGCATTAATGAGAAAAGAAGAGCAGAATAAAGAAAAAGAGAGACGTGGAGCCGACGTGGTCCTCGAGCCCTCCTCGTCACACAAAAGAGGAGAAGAAAAGAAAGAAAAGACACATGAGGTAGACATGATCTTCGAGCCCGCCTCATCACACAAAAGAAGAGAAGAGAAGAAAGAAAAGACACATGAGACAGACGTGGTCCTCGAACCCGCCTCTTTACAAAAAAGAAGAAGAGCAGAACCAAAAGAACAGTCATGAGGCAGACGCGGTCCTCGAACCCACCTCTTCACACAAAAAGAAGAGAAGAAAAGGAAAAAAAAGTCACGAGGCAAACGTTGTCTTCACACTCGTCTCCCCACAACAAAAGAAGAGGAGAAGAAAAGAAAGAAAGTCACAAGGCAGACATTATCTTTGCACCCACCTCTTCACACAGATGGAGAAGGAAAGAAAAGGTAGAAACAAGAGAAGAGAAAAGAAAGAAAGTCTCGAGGCAGCCGGGGTCTTTTACCTTCAGCCTTTAGCTATCCCAACAAATAGACATCCCATATGGTCGGCGTATGACCTTTCGCCCAAGCCGACTAAACCTTCCGCAGACGGGGCGTTACACCGACTAAACCTTCCGCCGATGGGGCGTTAAACTGACTAAACCTTCCATCGACGGGGCGTTAAACCGACTAAACCTTCCACCTACGGGGCGTTAAACGGACAAACATTCAGCCATCGGGGCTTCAAGCCGACAGATATTCAGCCATCGGGGCTTCAAGTCGATAGCCACCCCCCATCGGCCTCCGGGTCGACAGCTATTTAATCATCGACCTCCGGGTTGACAGCTATTTAATCATCGGCCTCCGAGTCGACAGCTATTTAATCATCGGCCTCCGGGTCGACAGCTATCCAATTATCGGCCTCTGAGCCAACAGCTATTCAATTATCGGTTTTTAGACCAACAACTTCCCACTCATCGGCGTCTGAGCCGACAACTTCTCAACCATCGGCATTCTAGCCGACAGATGTCAAGTCAATGAGCAACTCCACCGTCGGCCTTCGGCCACCAAATAAAATCAAGAGACCACTCACTCTAGTTTGGATCCTTTCCTTGCCAGAGAACAAAAGAATAGACCCTTTCACTCTGGTTCGGATCCTTTCCCTGCCAGAGAATCGAAGAATAAACCTTTTCACTTTGGTTCGGATCCTTTCCCGGCCAGAGAACAAAAGAATAGACCCTTTCACTTTGGCTCGGATCCTTTCCCAGCTAGAGAATTAACAAAGAGACCTTTCACTCTGGCTCGGAGCCTTTCCCAGCTAGAGAATCAAAGAATAGACCCCTTCACTTTTGTTCGGACTCTCCCCCAGGCAGAGAATAAAAGAACAGACCTTTCACTTTTGTTCGGACTCTCCCCCAGGCAGAGAATAAAAGAACAGACCTTTCACTTTGGTTTGGACCCTTCCCCGGCCAGAGAATAAAAAGGGACCCTTCTCTTCAGCTCTCATATCCCGCTGCCCAACACCTTTCAGCTCAGCCACTTCGGCCAAGGCCCACTATCAGGATTAATCCACTCGTCCCACTACGCTCTCTGATATCTTTCGGCTTTGCAGCCGACTTCTAACATCTCTCGGCGTGTTAGCCCGCTCCTAATATCTCTCGACTTTCTAGCCTACTTTTCAATATCTCAACTTCGGCTTGTAGCCCGCTTCCCTAACATTTTTTGGCTCTTGTAGCCCACTTCTCTTTGGGCTTTCACAGCCTATTCCCCAACTTTGGCTCTATAGCCCACTTCCCAATTTTGGCTCTTGTAGCCTGCTTCCCCAACTTCGGCTCCCGTAGCCTGCTTCCCGGCTTCGGCTCTTGCAGCCCACTTCTCAACTTTGGTTTCCGTAGCCTGCTTCCCATAATTTTGGCCTTCATAGCCCGCTTCCCAATTTCAGCTCTTGCAGCCCGCTTCCCAATATCTTCGGCCTTCACGACCTGCTTCCCAAAATTTGGCCTTGACGGCCCGCTTCCCGTAACATCGGCTCCTGTAGCCCGCTTCCCAACTTCGGCTCTTGCAGCCTGCTTCCCATGACTTCGGCTCCCGTAGCCCGCTCTCCTCAATTTTTGGCTATTGTAGCCCACTTTCAATATCAACTTCGGCTTTTATAGCCCGCTTCCCCAACGTCCTTTTGGCCCTTCGCGGTCTCCTTCCTCAGCACCTTGGCTGCTGCTCTGATTCTATACGCACATACAAGATACATATACGTAACGACAGTATGTTCTTACGCAAAAAAGAGAGAGAAAAAAAAGAGAGCAAAACAAAAAAGACAAAAAAAATTTGTTTGGCTGCCCTGCTTGCATGTTTGCTTAATATAGAATAATACACCTCCTTGGAATTTTCTAGGACCGTGCTTCCTTGCGAAATAATATCGCCCCGATTCCGGATGCATATGCGTCACGGCACGCACTCGAAGGGAACCCAATTATGGTGGGCGCACACGTCAAGGGGAAGAGTCATGGCTAAATTACTAAGCCCAACGCACAAAATAAACCTAAGGCTTCGACCATAGGGATTGCCCGACTTTCTTCTTGGCACTCTACGGATGCTTGAATTCCTACACTCGCGTGAAAGGTAATCGTGAGGAAAAAGCTGCCTGCCCCCACTGAAAAAAAAATACAGAGAGAAAAATGATGCAAAAAAAGAGAGAGAAACGTGGATCCGAGTAGTCGGGAATCCCCATTGAGACACATGAGGAGACTCGCGCGAAATGGTGAAGTGAATTTTAATAAGGATGAAGCCTAGTGACCGGGAATCCCCATTGAGACACATGAGGAAACTCACGTCGAACGGTGAAATCTGTAATAGAATTATGATAAGGACGAATCCTAGTAGCCGGGAATCCCCATTAAGACATATGAGGAGACTTGCGCCGAACGGTGAAATCCACTACCAAAATAAATAGATGGGGGATGTGCGAAGCTACGGAAATCGAGAGCCTAAAACCCATGTGTAGGCTTTAGAGTAATCCTCGAGTGTTGCTTAGAAAACCTGCATATCCCTATGCTTAGGGCCTTTTACTCACACGCTTGCTCCTCCACTCCACAGAGAATTGCCTCGGGCGAAATGCGTGAATTTAAGCTATGCATGCAAGACATGTGATATCCTCTTGACGGATGCACCACCCCTTAGCTGTGCCTCCTGGCCCGCACCGTGTCTGCGAATTATGGGCGATGTCTCTATCCCATCCCCTATAGAGGGAGCTGCCTTATTTATACTTATGTTATGCCTGCTAACGAATGTATGCATGCCTGAATAAAAAAATAAATAATAATAAATAAAAAAACTCAATTTCGGCTATCACAGCCTGCTTCCCCAGCTCTGGCCCGTAGAGCCCAATCTTAGCCCTCACAGCCTACTTCTCGCCCTCGCGGCTTCCTAATCTCCCAACTTTGGCTTCTATTGTTCGCTTCCCCCAATCTGGGCTTTCACAGCCTGCTCCCCAATCTCGACTTTTGTAGCCAGCTTCCCGATTACGGCTCTCATAGTATGCTTCCCCGATTTCAGCCTTCACGGCCTACTTCCGCAACACCGACTTCGGCCCTTGCGGCCCACTTTCCCGGGTTCAAATTTCACAGTCGGTACCCCCGGCGCTTTAAAAGAACAAAAAGACTCCTTCCACTTTTTCCCAGACCTTCTGCCCAGCTAGAGAATAAAAGGACTCTCTTCACTTTGGTTCGGACCTGCCATCCAGCCAGAAGACAAAAAGAGACCCTTCATACGGTCGGTACTCCCAGCGCATTAAAGAATGAAACAACCTTTCACCCTGACGGGTGGAGAATCAACACCCTTTCCTTGCGCTAGCACTTGCCCGTGTCAGCGACTTGACCACCTCTCCGTCACTTTGGGTGACGAATACCCCTTTTGAATCAACAAACTCTTCTCTCCGTCCCTTCGGGTGACAAGTTCCCCCTTAACGTGGACTTGTCATCCAGGTCATTCAACTGACAAACCCTTCTCTCCGTCCCTTTGGGTGACGAATTCTCCCTTGACGTGGACTTGCCGTCCAGGTCATTCAATCAACAAACTCTTCTCTCTGTCCCCTCTGTCCCCTCGGGAGACGAATACCCTTTTGAATCAATAAATTCTTCTCCCCGCCCCTTCAGGTAACGAATAGCCCATCTGATCTGAACCACATGTCCAGATCATTGAATCAACAAACCCTTCTCTCTACCCCTGTGGCTCGCTTCCCAATTATCGGCCCTTGAGTCGACAACTTTTCAATTATCGGTCTCTGAGCCGACAGCTTTCAATTATCGGCCCTTGAGCTGACAGCTTTTCAATTATCGGCCCCTGAGTCGACAGCTTTCATTTATCGGCCCCTGAGCTGACAGCTATTCAATTATCGACCTCTGAGCCGACATCTTTCATTTATCGGCCCCTGAGCCGACAGCTTTCAATTATCGGCCCCTGAGCCGACAGCTATTCATTTATCGGCCTCTGAGCTGACAGCTTTCAATTATCGGCCCCTGAGCCGACAGCTATCCAATTATCGGCCCCTGAGCCGACAGCTATTCAGTTAACGGCCCTGGAGCCCCTCAAAAAAGATGAATGAATGAATGATGAAGAAAAAAAAAGAGGAAAAAAAATAAGAGAAGAGAAGAGAAGAGAGAAAAGAAAAGAAAAGAGAGGAGATCCTATGAGGGCAACTGCACCCACGTGCACCGCTTGTCTCATCCTTCGCCCGCGCTACCCGTAGGTGGGGGGCATTTGTGGACATCAAAAATTGCACGTCCAGAATCCTGCTCAGCCCCGCATCAACAACGGCACCAAGTGAAGAAGCCCCAGAGAGACTGGTCATCCGGACTCCCCAAATATGCACACTGTCGTGAAGCCATCCCCGGAGTCACGACAGCAAAGTGAAACCAACCCCCGGGAAGCTCATAACCCATGGGCCCAGAAGAAAATCAAATGGACCGCAACTCGTGATCAAAGGGGGGCGCAAACCTGCCCCAGCGGCATGCCCTCTGGCCCTCCAGCGGCACGCCCCTGTTGCCCTCTCAGCGGCACACCCCCTGGTGGCCTTCCCAGCGGCACGCTCCGTGGAGCCCTTGCCCAGCACGCCCTCGAGCCTGCTTCAGCGGCACACCCTGCCGAGCCCTTCAACGGCACGCTTGCCAGTGTCTTCAGCGGCGCGCTTGCCAGCCCCTTCAGCGGCACGCTTTTGCAGCCTCCTAGCGGCACAACTCTTCGCCCATCCAGCGGCACGCTTCAGTGTGTACTTCACCCCGACAAAACGGACATGACACCCATGCCCTAGGATCTTTGGCGCCCAATATACTAGCTGAGGTGTCGACAGGAGACGATGGCACGCAAGCTACTCCCCCTGCCACCCAGGATAAGGGAGTCAAATCCCCATTAATGCCCACCGGTCGTTCCCGCCTTCGGACGCCCTGCCGTGGAGGATATAAAACCCCCGCTCCTCTACGACGAAGAAGGGACACACGCAGACGGTGACGAGGAGAAGAGAAGAAGAGAAAGAGAAGAAGAGAAGAAGAAGGAGAAGAGAAGAAGAGGGAAGAGAGGAAGAGAGGGGAGAGGGCTCGCCGCTCCACCCACCGCCGCCGTCTGTGCGAAGAGAGAAGAGAGGAAGAGAGGGGAGAGGGCTCGCCACTCCACCCACCGCCGCTGTCTGTGCGAAGAGAGAAGAAAGGAAGAGTGGGGAGAGGGCTCGCCGCTCCACCCACCGTCGCCGTCTGTGTGAAGAGAGAAGAAAGGAGGAGAGGGGAGAGTACTACTGCTCCACCCACCGCCACCGCCTGAAGAGAAGAAAAAAAAAAGAGAAAGAAGAGAAGAAGAAAGGGGGGAGAGGGCCTGCAGCCCTTCCCCTACCCGCTGCTACTTCTGCTCATTTGCCTAAAGGGAGATGCCCTTCCGTTTCTCCTTGGACACCCAGGCCCAACGCTTCTATCCTGAGGCCCCTGGAGTCTCTCTCTCTCCTGCCAAGATTTCCTTCGGCCTAGCCAACCAGCATCCCCGATCCACCCTTAGCCCTTCTGGCCGGCATGCCCAGGCTTCCACCTTGCCCGGTGCACTGTGGTTCCACCAACCTGACACACGCTGAACCCCCAGCGGCACACCTTCGCTCCCCGTTCCCCAGCACAGCCCCCGCTCAAACCCAGCCCGGTACAAGCCCTACCTGCCTGGCCCGGCACACTCCTTGCCAGCCTACCTCGCCAGTGCACCCTCAGCCCTCTCTTCCCCGGCACACCCGTCCCTTCTTTGCCCGGCACACTTTGTGCTTCTCAGTCCGGCACACCCTGGCCACCCTCAGCCCGGCACAGCCTCCCTGGCCGGTGCAGTCCTTGACCCCTTTATCCCGGTACACTTGCTACCTCCTCTTACCCGGTGCACCCCAGCCCGCCTTAGGCGTGGTCCCCATTCGTTGATTTTCCCGAGCTTTCCGAAGTTTCATTAAAGGTGTTGTTGCCCCTGGCACACACCTCAAATTGACGGGTTCCACCATTCCATGTGGGCGCGTTCCCTTTATTTCCCTTTCCATCCGGGTCAAGGGGAGATGCTGCCGAATTTTCGTCAGAAATTAGAACACATTAAAAGACAAAAGGAAGCAACAAACAAATGAAATAAAATAATAAAACACTTCAACTGAAACAAGAGAACCACGAAGAGCTCGAATAATTGAACACAATACATCCTTATGACGGACCGATGAACACAACCCCAAACATGACTTACGTGAATAAAAGAAAACCAAATCAAGAACCCCTGCATGCATTCCACAAATAAGAAGAAAACCCTTCCACACATCCCCGATGTGCGTCAACCTTGGCCAACCGGCCCCTCACACATCTCACATGTGCATAAACCTGGGCAGACCTCACCCATCATACCCTCCACCGTGCCCTACCCGACATACCCAGCCCCAGGCTTTCCCCGGTACACCTAACCCCAGGCCTTGACCTCCCTGCCCGACACACAGCCTGGCCATCTCGCCCGGTGCAGTCCCAGTGCCACTCACCCGGTACACCCTTAGCCTCGCCCGCCACGGCCTTGACCTCCCTACCCGGCATGGCCTTCGGCCCTTACCCGGTACGCTCCAACCACTACCTTGTCCGGCACGCTCCCTAGCTACCCCAGCCCGGCACACCTTGGCATGCCCTTGCCCGGCACGCCCCAACCTGCTATACCGGCACGCCCTGTCACGCTTGGCCCGGCACACTTCCAGCGCACCTGCCCGGCACGCCCTTGGCCTCCTTTGCCCGGCACAGCCTTCTGCCCGTTTAACCGGCACACTCTGTGGCCTCCCTTACCCGACACGCCCTTACGCCCCTCATCCGGTCCACTCTCGGCGCGCCTTATATATATATATATATATATATATATATATATATATATATATATATATATGTGTGTGTGTGTGTGTGTGTGTGTGTGTGTGTGTGTGTGAATAATCGAAAGGAAGGAAGATAAAGAAAACACATAGTAATGAAAATCATGATAATAATAAAAAGAGAAATAATAAAAAGAATGAAATGAATAAATAAATAAAAAAATGGATATAACGCACATGCGATAAAAAAGGGAATCCATGAACAACATAAAAAAAAGAAATAAACGGATACATAATAACAACAATAGAAAATAACAATGAGCAAATAAATCATAACAAAGGATAATAATAATAACAAACATGAAAGAAAATAATAATAAATCAATAAACCATAACAAAAGACTAATAATAATAAACTCAAGAGAAAGATAATAATGCATAAATGAATCATAACAAATAATAACAATAATAGTAAAGAAAATAATAACAAATAAATAAATAATAATAAAGTGAATAATAATAATAACAAACTCACCAAAAGATATATAAAATAACAGAAATAATTAAAATCCAAATAATAATAAAATGATGATCCGCCCTGCAGCCTCGTTCTCCTCAAGACCCGGTATGAAGGGAACATTAACGCCGCCCCTCCAATTCGGGTTCGGATCTTGGGAGCCATCCCAATATGGTCGTAATCCGATATTACTCTAGGCCGATAGTTCGTCAAACTGGACTCGTTCTCATTGGGATTTGTTTTCGCTCTTTCATTGAAATTACCGTGAACTCGGCATACATTTGTACGGGTTTGTTTCCGTTTACGCCGTGCCTTCAGTACGGACCTTTGTCCGAACATAAAGGGGTCCATGGATGACCGACAAAACTCTGAATGGAACGAGAAGGCTCTCGTCACCCCAGACCCTTTGCATGGGAATATTGATAAGACCTTCTTGGGTCATGCTTAGACCATGGGTTTGCTCGAATCATGGTCTCCGTCTGACCCACACCCTAGGCCTATAGCCAGCTATCTCTGTACACGTCTTTGTTTTGGAATCTAGTCCCGGGACACTTTCCCGTTGCCCTTCGGCACCGGAAATATCAACGATGCCCACGCAAGTCTCGTTTGGACCGCGGGAGGCGCCCCCGGAATGGTCCGGACTCGATCTCGCACCGGGCCAACAAACTCGATGATTCCCGTTCACTCTAATCAGGATATAACCGAATGTTTTCAGTCCCTCGAAATAATAAATTTGCCGTACCCTGGCATACATATGTTACGGGTCTTCCCATGACGATTGCGATACTCCCGAGCCGGACACCCGACCGAATATTAAATGGTCCCCTGAATGACCGACGCGTTTCGAATGTTTGCTTCCCTAGACTTAGGGCTTTCCAGCTGATTCAAGGGACATTCTCCTGTTGTCCCTTGGCACCGGAAATATTAACGATGCCCACGCAAGCCACACTTCGACCGCGGGGGACCCACCACAGTATGGTCGCAGTTTGATCTTGCACCGGGCCGACAAGCTCGTCGATTTTTGACCACTCTAATCGAGATTTAACCGAATGTTTCCTCTTCCTCTGAATAGTAAATTTGCCATGCCTCGACGTACATATGCTCTGGTCTCCCCATGACGATTACGATTTTTCGAAGCCGGACGCTCGTCCGAATATTAAACGGTCCCCTGAGCGACCGACATGTTACTATAACCGGGATTTAACCGAACGCCTCACATCCCTTCGAACAATAAATCTGCCATGCCCCGGCATACATATACTCCAGTTTTCTCCGTGACGATTGCGATTGCCTGAAGCCGGACACTCGTCCGAATATCGAAATGGTCCCTTGAGTGACCGACATGCTTCGAATACTTGTTTCCCTAAATATAGGACTTTCTGATTGATTCAAGATCGCTATCTTCTTGTTTCTCTCGATATAATTTCCTGGCCATGAGGCCCTGATCCCCGGCGATTAATCAAGGGTGTCCCCCTCTCTGAGGGGATGTAAATGACGCCGTGGCCTTTATGGCGCGGCGGGTTTCCGCCCCGACACGAACCATACAATTGCCTGACCAAGTCAGATCGAGCGCACAATAAATTGTCACTTCGTGACTGGCACGCCCACGCACTCAATAAACCAATTAACTAACAAGCAAAGATGATAAATAAAAATAAGTGTGTCCACAGACATCATGATGGCCCCCACATTCGGCCAACAGGCCGTCGAGAGCCATGTTCGGAACTGCTACTTGGCCGTCCCCCTCAGCTTTGGGAGCTTCCCTCCCGTGGTAGGCTTCCCCAACTTCCTCGGGGTAGCCTTCACGAACCTGCTGGACGTGGAAGCATCTGACAGGACTGAAAGCAACGCTCCCATCCAGGGGGGTTCCAAAGCTACTGTCGGTCGATCAATGGCCGAAACTTCCAAGGCCGTCCCGACCGGGACGCTGAGCTACAACATGCACCGTCTGCACCAAACTACCGGCCCATCTCGCCAGGGGTCGGCCTCTCACCAGAGGAGGCTCCGGAGGAGCCATGCCATGACATCATACCGAGGCCGGTTCTCCAGCACTGGCAAGTCTTCTATCATCGGGGCAGTCCGAGTGCATCTCACCGGGCAACGTTCTGAGGTGACCCCGGATCGCATTGTACCGACCATACCAGTGCGCAACTCTTTTCAGGCACTGGAGAAGATGAAGGGCAGGATGACGCCCACCATTTTGGCCCCAGCGCCACAGCAGCAGTCGGCCTCCAGGCCCACCAAAGCTAACCAAGTTTGGGTTCCCAAGGGGGCCCGGTTCATCTCACCAGCCCGGGCAGGGCCCAGCACCTTCCACCCAGCAAGGGCACAACAAGGAGATCAGGTCAGGACATCGGCCCCTGACTGCCAGCCGGCATTAACTACACCGGCCCCACCGGAGAACATCTGCCATCGACACTATCGACGTCACTATCAAGCTGCCCGTGCTGAGCCTGCAACCCACATGCCCGTTCTTATTAACAGGGCAACATCACCAGCCTCTCCTCTTAACCAGGACTGGGAATGAGTGGAGCAAGCCACGAAGAACTACTTGCGGGGCCCGGGGAGCACTCCCCTGGGTCACCAGAGATTACTAGGGGTAGTGATGTGACACAACCCCTCGGACTTAAATTTGCAAGCAATCGATCCGAACGGCGGACCCACTCAAGCGGATTCACCCGCATCGCGCACACCCGGGTCCGTAGGTGGACTGGCGATAGTGGTGAGGGTCCGAGGATGGACCTCGCCTTTCCGGGGATTTGACAAACTTGGGCTGAACCCCTAAGGGCCTGGGATGCCCCAATTCCGTGGGTGGCCAGCACGCCAAGGGCGTGGGATGTAGTGGCTCTCTCACAACTCGCTCCGCGGTGGCACTCAAATTGATGATATTTTGAGATCGAGCACTCACTCACCGACCGACGGCACTAAGAAGCATTACTAAACAAGCAAAGCAATTCCAGTAGAGTAGGACAACCCGAAGCTCACCTGATCGGTGTGAATACACCGATCCCGGCGGGAGACGAGGGCGAGCGGGGAAGCGTGGGCCACCCGCACGCTGCGTCGATGAAGCTTCAACCTGTTGAAATTAATTACATCCATTACGCCTCGCACAGGAGGGGGAACTTGGGGTGGGGAGATTATAGTTATAATCAAACACTACCTCCGCACAGGGAGGGGCGTTAAGCCGGCCAGGCGGGGAGGGGAGAGTTGCTCGGAATGCGCCGACGGAGCACTCGGCCGAATCTGCCCGGGTCTAGAACAGCAAGATAGGGGGTCGGTGTAGCCGCCTCTGTGAGCTCCCCCGGACTCAGAACTTGATGAGACTTGCGCCAAAACGTTGCTGACGTACCCAGGCACGACTGTGAATTTATGTGGGCGGGTCTGAAGTGGTCAACGGCAGGGGCAGGCTCTGGAACAGGGTCCCTGCGATCAGGCTCGGACTGCTCCCAGGATGCCACAGCAGACGGATGAAGTCACCACAATCACTCCCGAAGTCCAAACAAGTTGGGACCAAGACGAACATGACCGTGGGCAAGTCTTCTTCGAGCATCAAGAAAGAACGGCACCGGAGGAGGTCGGGGCCGAGAGCAGTAGTCCAAGAAGTGGAAGGGTGTCGGAGCAGATCTTGACTGACCTGAACAGCATCCCAGTGGTAGAAAATTCGGTACAATTAGATCCGCCCTCTGAATGAGGCCCCGCTGGCTGCGTTGGACAGAGAACAGGTGGATCTTTTCCCCGGTCAAGTGGCGCGCCAAGGGGAGCACTGGTGTGGTCGCAGGAGCTTCTGCAAGTTTCTTCTAGTTGCAGGCCGGCCTGGTTCTGCGCAGTTGGCGAAGGACGCCTCTCCTGTGCAGCTCCGACCTCGGATTGAGGCAAAACCACCTCACCTGCGAAGACGACCGGAAGAGCTTTCCGTCGATGTAGGCCACGCCCCCAGGAGCTCCGGGGTGGAGTCTGAGGCGGTGCTGCAACAGACTATCGATCTGCAGGTCTTCAGCTACACATAGATTGGAAGAGAGAAATGGTGGAGGGGGGGTTTCTTTGGTGGAGGGGTAAGGGATATGGGTGCTTTGGTGGTGGGGAGGGGTTTGGAAGGTGGGAAGGGGTGGTGAGGGTGGAGGCTAGGGGCGGAGCTAGCAGGGAGAGGGGTGGGTGCGCAAATGGCCAAGGGGGAGGTAGTGGATGGTGGGGGCGCAAAATGCCTAGGGGAATGGGGGTGTCTCTTGGGTGTGGGTGGTGGATTAATGGAAGGATTAATGGGGGGGCCTAGGGGATGGGAAGGGTTGCTTTGGGGAGGGGAAAGGGTGTCTAGGAGAAGGGATTCTCCCTTGGGAATGTGAAGGGTTGTATGGGGAAGGGGAAGGGTTGCTTGGGGAGTGGTGGGAGTAAAGGGGGTTTATGAGTCTTGGGAGGTGAAGGGTTGTATTCAATGGGGGAGATGATGTGGCAAGTGAGGGAGGAGAGAGAGGGGACGAAATTGGGAGAGAGAGGGGGAGGAGAGAGAGAGAGGGGTTCGCCCCTTTTAGTGAGAGAGAGAGAGAGCTAGAGAGGGAGAGAGAGAGAGATGTACAAATACTTTTGGCAAATTTTTATCAATACTTCATTAGCTTCCAAATGAGGGATTGGGGTCCTATTTATAGGAATCCCACATTTACATATAAGTCCCTGACTCTTGGACTACTAACACTAAACCAAGGGGAAGGGGGCGCCCCTGGGCCTAGCCCATATAATTGGGCCCAATAACACACATAAAGACTTAAGACTTAGGTAAATAGCTACCTAACCTAGGTATTGGACTCAAATAAAAGGAAAAGTACATGATAAGAAAATGAAAATTACATCATATGACTTGAAATAAAGTGGTGAACAAGATGTAGCATGGGTGGCGAGCATCGGGATCCTTGATCAAATGAAATTGCTGGTGATGTCCTCATCATACCCCCGGGGCGCGGAAAACTCGACTCCGTCGAGTATGGGCCAACCGGGGAAGTGGTCCTCTCAAGCAGCTCAGAGTGAGCCTCAACCTCCAAACTCAACCCTGCGTCCGCAACCAGGGGACGGTCCTTCATCCTCTCGAGGCGGCTCAGGCGCACCCTCTTGCTGGCGATGGAACCCTGCTTGCCTAGTATTGCCTCCGTGTGCACACGTCGGACTCTCAGGCTGACTTTTGGTGGCTCTCCGAGGGTGTCCCTCTCAAAGGAAGATAAAGGCTCGAGGCACTCACTAGGATCCACCGCGGTGCCCATATAGGGTGCCGGATCCGCCACGTGAAAAATGGGGTGAATCCCAAAACCCATTAGTAAGTCCAAACCGATAGCCAGGTTGCCAAAGTCACTCGGAACTTGGGAAGGTCCAAGTCCTCGTACCCTCGAATTGGAGGTGACCCTAGGGTAGAGCCACTCCAATGTCATTATCACCAGATTGCCTACTTGGAATTCCAAGTGGCGCTCGCGAGCTCTTGTCCGCTCTTTTTGAACCTCACCGCTCGTCAAGAATTGCTTGCGTGTATGCTCATGCCATGCATCATAATGCGGTGAGTGGGTGTGAAAGTGGATAGCATGCAAAGGTGGACCGGGACAACCGTACATAGACCTATCATGCATAGATGTGATGAAGACTTTTATGAACTCTGGGGGGGCGGGGAAACCATAGGTGGATCTATCGTGCATGGTTGTGATAATTACCGGGGGACCCGGACATCCATGTATGCTCCTTTCATGCTTAAGAGCTATGACGAATGTGGGAGGACCAACACATCCAAATGTGAGCAAGTCATGCATTGGGCCCGCAGTGTGTGTGACATGTATGAGATGACTGGGCTTACTAGCCCTACCAAATGATGCAAAATGTAGAGGCACATGCATTCCCATCCAAATGGCTCATTCTATGTGTATGACTTGGTGTGAGATTTTCCACTCATAGGGGTCAAAGGGGTCTAGGAAAATGGAGTGGGCTTGGTCCAATAAGGTTGGTTGGGATAGGAAAAGGTTGGTGGTGAGTAAGGTGGGTGGGTATAGGAAGGGATCCAAGGGGTCATGGTAAGGGTCATCTAAGGAGAGGAACTCTAGGTCCTTTTGGTCCTCACAACATGGTGGTGGATCCTCCTCCTCTAGTAAAATGATTGGGCCAAAGTTTTTGGTGGGATGGTCGGCCATGAATGGAGGGCTGGATGTTCTACCCGAGACAAGCAACTCTAGTTTGTGGATAGCATCGGGCTCGTCGGGTGTAGGGAGGAGTAAAAGAAGGTCGCTAGTGTAGCAACTGATGCGGGACGGACACGGGAGATGACACTATATAGTACCACCCTTGGACTCTAGATGAAGACACGACCAGCAACACACACCAGGGAGACACTAAGCCCGACACTACGAGATCCTAGTGGCGAAACGTCACTAACAGAAGTGGAAGCTCACTCGTCTTCCCAAGCGAGGGAAAGCGCGGACCGTGCGCGGTTAAGGAACCGGCGGAGGTCAAGGGTAGTCCGACTCAACTTCCGGACTCGGATCGAGTCACGGGACGGGTCACTCTCACCCTCACAGCGGTGACATGGACACACGGGCTAGTACCTACACTCTCGGTAGCGGCAAAAGACCATATACTAGCTAAGCAAATGAACGCCAAGAGGTTCGGACCATTACCTCCACGCACCCGGCGTGGCGAAGATAACCCCGACCGAATTACGGACTCCCGGTTAACAATTATTACAGCAATACACTAAGTCGACCCACTCCACGCAGGGAGGTAAAAGGTCACATGTGGGGTCCGGGAATCACGCAACTCGGGTTGACGGGCAGCATCTTGATGTCGCCCGGCGGTGCCGAACTCCGCGTTTTCGTGCTTTCCGAACGGCGGCTTCTACGGGCCCGCGGGGCCCACGGACGGCGCTGTCCTCCGGATCTATGGGGGTGGGACCCACTGTGATGGGGACCCCTGGTGGCGCGCCTCCACGGACGGCGGTCGGCCGGGAACACCGATCGGGGGTCGATCGGCCCCGATTCCCAATTGTTGAACTAGCTGCCCACGGATTTTGATTTCTATTTTCCGGCGCGCACTCCGGCGAAAATAGCCGCTGCGATCAATTCCGATGTCGGATCGGGACGCATAAGATATCGTTGGAAAGCTCTCTTCAAATGCTTCAATCTAGACCCAGAGAGATCTGCTGGATCTGGTCGGATCAGATCTTTATTGAATTTACAAGTCTCTGTTGTACAGTAACCGAAATCTCAGATCTGCAGGGCACTTGTCTGAGAACCACCGTTTACCGCCTAGTAAACCTCCGATTCAGATCTTGAGCTCTTCTTAGGAGTTGTAGGGAATTAAACCACGGAACTGGAACTATTTTTAGAATTGGAGTTTAAGGTGGCTACGATTTGTTATGATTTTTGGGGTGACTGGTGGTCGGATCTGAGAATAGGTGGACAGAACTGTAGATGGGTCTGAGAACGAATTTTAGAAAATATGAGATGGGTGAATCAAAAATTGAGAAAATTGGTGGATAAAGGGGTGGGTGGATGGAACCCCCAGTAAAATTGGGCGAACTAACAGAAATCCAAAAGTGGCTCTAAGACATGAAACTCAGAACGGAGGTGAACCTGGACAGAATTCTGACAGAACCAAAATGAAAGAGTGGACGAAAATCAAAAATTAGCAAACGTGATCTGAATGCTGGCCTGATTTTTGTGGGTGGAGAGAAACATCCCATAAACAACTCCTCCAAATTTGGTAGCTAAATGAGCTCGGGAAAGACCTGTGAATTTCGAACAAACTGCTGTGGTACTGCGCGGGCAGAACTTCGTTGATGGCGATGGCGGTGCGGTGGCGGCTCGTGGCGGCGGCGGCGGCGGCGACCGGAACTGATTGGGTGGAGTCTCACCACCTGAAGGAAGCCTTCACAACTTTAAGGGGAAGAGGGAGAGGAGAAGGGGGCGTCCTAGGCCATGCTCCAACAAATTTCACAATTCTTATGGCATTAATTCTTGAAAATGGGAAAATACAAGCATATATAGGTCACCCATCTAATCCATCCTCCACCGTTGGATCTAGGGGTGTGAGATGGAGGGCTGGGATGGAATGTGACCATTCCACAAAAATTAAAATAAAAAATAAGGGGAAGGGGGCGCCCTATTGACTTTGGTGGCAAGGGGGGGGGGACAAGTTGGTAGCCACCTTGGACTTTGAAGTCCACTTGTCTCCCATGTGCCTTTTACCATTCAAACTTCTAGATGCCTTCATTTGACATGTTGACTGACCCCACATGGGGCCCATGGGCTGAGGTGGATCAATGAGAGGGGCCTGGGGGGTCCCGTGAGGCCCAGGGGTCCCATTTTGCAAATAAGCCCCTCGTACACTCATAATTACATATCGAATACAATGAAATAAACACAAATTACACACACATAAAGGCTAACTAAATATGATAAATGGGGAGGCTCAAGGCGGAGTCTCCAGGCTGTCTCCGAGCCAGATGGACGCTGAGGTGGCTCGAGTCGTGCTCCGTGTGCGGTACCGGTGGCTCGACGTGTCGCGCCGCTCAACTGCTCGGGTGTCCGCACCAGCAGCCCATAGTGTAAATGGAGGAGATAGATCCGACACATAGGTGTAGGAGGTCAAGGCTCCTAGGTCGGTCGGCTACTGTAGTCAACATGCCAATTAGCTCCATTTGTCAAACTATACCCTTAAGAAGATCCCCTAATGTTTCCACTTGATAGGATGATTGGATTGTGGTGTGATAAGTGTGATAGGTGGATAAGGGTACTATGGGGAGGTCTTGTTCCATGGAAGGGTAAGCATAGGGCAGCATAGGGTGAGCCCGATTTTCCACAAGCCATCTAACCAAGGGCCCACTTATGATAAGTTCACTCCAAATTGGGGGTGTCATGAAAGGTGAAACATCTTCCTCATTTTGGCCATGACTTTCCTCCAAGATGGGGAGTGGTTCTGGGATGTTCCCTACTAGGGGGTCGGGTGTGGGTATCATGGTTTCCTCTACCAAGGAGGTGAGTAGGTACTTTGTGGGTGGGGTGACGATGACTGGCCTGTGGTGCTCTTTGGGTGGTGGGTAATGGGGGACTTGGGATATAATGGGGAGGGGTAGTAGTGGAGGCCTAGGTTGGGGATCTTGTAACTCATGGGGGAGGGTGCACCTAATTTGGCTCAATGGGTTCTCTTTGGGAAGGAACGAGTTCTCTTGACCCAATTGGGCTTCATATTCTTCTTCCCAATCTAGGGGAGCCTCATAGACTTCGGTCACCTCCTTAAGTTCCTTTTGGGAAGGGGTGGGAGGAGGATTTGTTGGTTGGGTGCTGGCCAATTTGGTTTGAATGGTGGTGGTGATCGGGGTTGGAATTATTTGGGGTGGTGGAGTTTGGGCCCTAAGGGAGGTCTTGGGTTGACTGGGAGGGAAAGGGGGAGTGAAAATCTTCTTAATCTCATTCCTCATCTCTTCCCATGGGTATCTGGGTCCTTTGGTTTCCCATTCAAATTCATCCCGGGGAGGCAAGACTCTAAGGCCATTGCTCCTAAGTGGGGGTTCATTGGCTCTAAATCCATCCTGAGGTGACCAAGCCCTAGGGCCGTGGTTCCCTTTTGCTTCAACCCGATCAAGCCGGGAGGTGAGGGTATCTATACAGTTATGACATTTGTTGATGAAAGCGTCAAATTGGTCCATAGATAGTTGGGGTGTCTCCCTAGGGTGGTCATGCAAGGGAGTGATGGAAAACATGATGCCAGGGAGACTCAAATGTCAATGCCCTAGGACTAGACTCGTAGAGACAAGTCTAAAACTTGCTCTGATATCAAGTTGATGTGACACAACCCCTCGGACTTAAATTTGTAAGCAATCGATCCAAACGGCGGACCCACTCAAGCGGATTCACCCGCATCGCGCACACCCGGGTCCGTAGGTGGACTGGCGATAGTGGTGAGGGTCCGAGGATGGACCTCGCCTTTCCGGGGATTTGACTAGCTTGGGATGAACCCCTAAGGGCTTGGGATGCCCCAATTCCGTGGGCGGCTAGCACGCCAAGGGCGTGGGATGTAGTGGCTCTCTCACAACTCGCTCCGCGGTGGCACTCAAATTGATGATATTTTAAGATCGGGCACTCACTCACCGACCGACGGCACTAAGAAGCATTACTAAACAAGCAAAGCAATTCCAGTAGAGTAGGGCAACCCGAAGCTTACTTGATCAGTGTGAATACACCGATCCCGGCGGGAGACGAGGGCGAGCGGGGAAGTGTGGGCCACCCGCACGCTGCGTCGATGAAGCTTCAACCTGTTGAAATTAATTACATCCATTACGCCTCGCACAGGAGGGGGAACTTGGGGTGGGGAGATTATAGTTACAATCAAACACTACCTCCGCACAGGGAGGGGCGTTAAGCCGGCCAGGCGGGGAGGGGAGAGTTGCTCGGATTGCGCCGACGGAGCACCCGGCCGAATCTGCCCGGGTCTGGAACAGCAAGATAGGGGGTCAGTGTAGCTGCCTCTGTGAGCTCCCTCGGACTCAGAACTTGATGAGACTTGCGCCAAAACGTTTCTGACGTACCCAGGCATGACTGTGAATTTATGTGGGCGGGTCCGAAGTCGTCACCGGCAGGGGCAGGCTCTGGAACAGGGCCCCTGTGATCAGGCTCAGACTGCTCCCAGGATGCAACAGCAGACGGATGAAGTCACCACGATCACTCCCGAAGTCCAAACAAGGTGGGACCAAGACGAGCATGACCGTGGGCGAGTCTTCTTCAAGAAGCAAGAAAGAACGGCACCGGAGGAGGTCGGGGCCGAGAGCAGCAGTCCGAGAAGTGGAAGGGTGTCGGAGCAGATCTTGACTGACCTGAACAGCGTCCCGGTGGTAGAAAATTCGGTACAATTAGCTCCGACCTCTGAATGAGGCCCCGCCGGCTGAGTTGGACAAAGAACAGGGATCTTTGCCCCGGTCAAGTGGTGCGCCAAGGGGAGCACTGGTGTGGTCGCAGGAGCTTCTGCAAGTTGCTTCTGGTTGCAGGCCGGACTAGTTCTGCGCAGTTGGCGAAGGAAGTCTCTCCTGTGCAGCTCCGACCTCGGATTGAGGTGAAACCACCTCGCCTGCGAAGACGACCGGAAGAGCTTTCCGTCGATGTAGGCCACGCCCCCAGGAGCTTCGGGGTGGAGTCTGAGGCGGTGCTGCAATAGACTATCGATCTGCAGGTCTTCAGCTGCACACAGATTGGAAGAGAGAAATGGTGGAGGGGGGGGTTTCTTTGGTGGAGGGGTAAGGGATATGGGTGCTTTGGTGGAGGGGAGGGGTTTGGAAGGTGGGAAGGGGTGGTGAGGGTGGAGGCCAGGGGTGGAGCTAGCAGGGAGAGGGGTGGGTGCGCAAATGGCCAAGGGGGAGGTAGTGGATGGTGGGGGCGCAAATGGCCTAGGGGGATGGGGGTGTCTCTTGGGTGTGGGTGGTGGATTAATGGAAGGATTAATAGGGGGGCCTAGGGGATGGGAAGGGTTGCTTTGGGGAGGGGAAAGGGTGTCTAGGAGAATGGATTCTCCCTTGGGAATGTGAAGGGTTGTATGGGGAAGGGGAAGGGTTGCTTGGGGAGTGGTGGGAGTAAAGGGGGTTTATGAGTCTTGGGAGGTGAAGGGTTGTATTCAATGGGGGAGATGATGTGGCAAGTGAGGGAGGAGAGAGAGGGGACGAAATTGGGAGAGAGAGGGGGAGGAGAGAGAGAGAGGGGTTCGCCCCTTTTAGTGAGAGAGAGAGAGAGCTAGAGAGGGAGAGAGAGAGAGATGTACAAATACTTTTGGCAAATTTTTATCAATACTTCATTAGCTTCCAAATGAGGGATTGGGGTCCTATTTATAGGAATCCCACATTTACATATAAGTCCCTGACTCTTGGACTACTAACACTAAACCAAGGGGAAGGGGGCGCCCCTGGGCCTAGCCCATATAATTGGGCCCAATAACACACATAAAGACTTAAGACTTAGGTAAATAGCTACCTAACCTAGGTATTGGACTCAAATAAAAGGAAAAGTACATGATAAGAAAATGAAAATTACATCATATGACTTGAAATAAAGTGGTGAACAAGATGTAGCATGGGTGGCGAGCATCGGGATCCTTGATCAAATGAAATTGCTGGTGATGTCCTCATCATACCCCCGGGGCGCGGAAAACTCGACTCCGTCGAGTATGGGCCAACCGGGGAAGTGGTCCTCTCAAGCAGCTCAGAGTGAGCCTCAACCTCCAAACTCAACCCTGCGTCCGCAACCAGGGGACGGTCCTTCATCCTCTCGAGGCGGCTCAGGCGCACCCTCTTGCTGGCGATGGAACCCTGCTTGCCTAGTATTGCCTCCGTGTGCACACGTCGGACTCTCAGGCTGACTTTTGGTGGCTCTCCGAGGGTGTCCCTCTCAAAGGAAGATAAAGGCTCGAGGCACTCACTAGGATCCACCGCGGTGCCCATATAGGGTGCCGGATCCGCCACGTGAAAAATGGGGTGAATCCCAAAACCCATTAGTAAGTCCAAACCGATAGCCAGGTTGCCAAAGTCACTCGGAAATTGGGAAGGTCCAAGTCCTCGTACCCTCGAATTGGAGGTGACCCTAGCTTTATTCGGTTTGTAATATTGGATTGTAATAAGGGTTTATATGTAAAATGGGACCACCCGGGTCCCACGGGCCCCCACCCCTCCTCCCATTTATCCACCTCACCCCTAGGGCCCATGTGGGGTCAGTCAACATTGCAATTGTGGGCTTCTAGAAGAGTGGGCCAAGTGGGGGACAAATGGACTTAAATGTCAAGGTTGGCCACCAACCTTAACCCCATAGTCAAGGGGGGTCTCACTATCACCATTTTTATTTTTGCTAAAATATGTATTAGAACTAATTAGTTCTATCTCTTTTTTTATTCCCCCAAACCCTAGATCTAGGGGTACTATGAGTCTTTTGGCATTTCATATAAATGCCTTGTGTTTCCCATTTATGAAGAATTAATGCATAAGAAATCTTGATTATTGTTGGTGCAAGCCTTGGCCGCCCCCTATCTCTCCCCTCTCTCCCCCTTCTGCAGCTGGTAAGGTTGCAATCTGGAGGTGTGAAGCCTCCCCTATCAGTTCCGGAGCTCGTCGTCATCTCCGCCGCCGCCATCGTGCCGCCATCGCACCACCACGGTTGCTGCCGGTGTTCTGTCCACCCAGGATAGAGGTTCTTTCCACGATTTTTTGCTCTCAGCCACGAGCTCCTCTTGAGCTGAAATTTTCAGGGGGTGTTTCAGAGGTTCCCATTACTTTTCATAAAAATCGGTTTGGCCTCCAGATCTCATTTGATAATTTTCCATTTTCGTCCAACTTCTCCTTCCAGATCTGTCTGTTTTCAGTTTTGATTTCCACCCTCCCTAAGTTTCCAATCTTCAGACCACTTCTTTATTTTTCCAGGAGCTCCCAAATTTACTGGGAGTTCTGTTCACCTCCCTCTCCATCCCCAATTTTTTATGGAATTTCCAAAGGCCTCCATATATTTTCTACAATTCACTTTCAGATCCATCTACAGTTCTGTCTGCCTCAATCCAAATCTGACCACCCGTCTGTCTAAAATACGTTTTCCCACCCAAATCTCAATACAACGTTTAACAAAAAATATTTCCGTTTTCCTATCCCTCCCCTCTATAACTTTCATGAAGAGTTCTAAGCCTGAATCTGAGGTCTACCCCACGGTCAAAGATAGTTCTCATGAAATTGCTCTACTGTTCTGAGATTTCAGGAACTGTCCAACAGCAACTTCAAAAATCAACAAAGGCTAGATCCGTGCAGATCCAATTCATCTCTCTAGTCCTATATTGAAGGACTTCGAGAGAGCTTTCCAACGGTACCTCCTGAGCTTCTATTCGAAATCGGGATTGATCGCAGCGGCCGATCTCGCCAGACCGCGCGCTGAAAAATAGAAGCAGAAGTCCGTGGGCAGCAACTTCCCCGCTTGGAGATCGGAGCCGATCGGTCTCCGACTGGTGTTTCCGGTCGACCGCCGTCTAGGGAGGCGCGCCACCAAGGGTCCCCATCACAGCGGGCCCCACCCCACCAGAGCCGGAGGTTGGAGCGGTCCGTGGGCCCCACGGACCCGTAGATCGCGCCGTCTAGACTGCACGAAAACACGGGTCCGGCACCGCCGGGACGACATCAAGATGCTGCCCTTCAACCCGATTGTCGTGACTCCCGGGCTCCACATGTGACCTCTTACCTCCCTGCGTGGAGTGGGTCAAACTTTTGTACTGCTGTAAAATTTTATTAACCGGGAGTCCGAGATTGGCCGGGGTTGTCTTCCCCACGCCGGGAGCGTGGAGGTAACGATCGTAACTCTTTGGCATTCATTTGCTAGTTTAGTATATGATCTTAGGCCGCTGTCGAGTGCGATAGGAACTAGCCCGTGAGTCCATGTCACCACTGTGAGTGTGAGAGTGACCCGTCCCGTGGCTCGATCCGAGTCCGGAAGTGAGTCGATTACCCTTGAACTCTGCCGGTTCCTCAACCGTGCACGATCTACGTTTCCCTAGCTTGGGACGACGAGTGAGCTTGTGTTTCTGTTAGCGACATATAGCCCATAGGAACTCATAGTGTCGGGCCGAAGTCTCTCCAATTTGTGTGTTACTGGTCACATCTGCATTTAGAGTCCCTGGTCCGCATCACTTAGAGTCGGTCCCCGTGTCCGTCCCGCATCACTCTGCATTTGAAGAAGCAGAGACTCGGCCGGTGCCCACCGCCGAGTCAAGAAACTACTCTAAAGAGCGTTATCAGTCCCCGCCGAGGGAAGAAGTGAAGCCGCGGAGATCGGTCTTTGACAGATTGGTCTTTCCAGGTAGGCCGTCGAGAAGAACAACAAGAAGAGGTAGAGACCTAAGATTTTATACCTGCAACATGGCAGGGGTATCTGGCCAGTACGGGGCTCTACCAACTGAGCCCGAAGAAGTAGCCAGGCTTGCCACAAGGCCAGGACCTCTTACCAGAAGAGGGAAAGCGACAGCTGAGAAGACACAGGTCCACACTGGAGAAGGTGACTATGACGAACCCTCAATGGCCTTGGCTGCCAATGTTATTACAGAAGGCACCGCGGGAGGACCATCCACCTCATCCGAAGAGGTGCCGATCGAAGAAAGAGGGGGCACCCCTAGCCTCTCCATGAACGACCCCGCGGTATTGCACATGATGTAGCAATATCAACGGGAGATTGAATTGATAAAGAAACAACTGATTGAAAGAGCCGCTCAGCACTCAACATCCGGGCAGACTGAAGCATTGCCAGAGACCCCTGGGGGCAATGGTCAGGCCTCGGAAGCTTCTCCACAAGCAACGGTGTCTCCCCCAATACCTACCTACACTGGCGGCGTACCCCTGCATCAGCCACAACATATCACACCGGCCCCGCCATCTAACTTGCCATTCCAGGGGTCCACTGTTAACAACGTCGTTGGCGCAACCGGCCCATTTCTATCCAAAACCGGTTGACCCGGCAACAGTAAGCAGACTAATGCTCGAACAAATGATAGATATGAAGTTGGTAGAGAGGAGCGATGGTGATCACGCGCCATTCGACGTATACCGGGTACCTTACCCGGCACACTATGCTGCCAAGAGGCTGCCGGCCGGCATCACCAAGCCACCAAAGTTTAAGAAATTTAATGGGCAAGGGTCTCCCAGGGAGCACATTACCTATTATGTGAATGTTATGGGGGATCTAGCTGCGGATGAAGCTTATCTCCTCAAGTTCTTCGACTCGACACTTACCGGGCTCGCTTTCGAGTGGTACTCAAGCTTGCTCGTCGGGTCCATTGCCGACTGGCCTGATATGCAAAAGAAATTCAAGGAAAGATTCTACATAGCTGAGCGGGAGGTAACCGTGGCAGAGCTTTACGCCATGAGACAGAGAAATGATGAGTCAGCACTCGACTACATAAAGAGATGGAGTAACCTCAGCATGAGGTGCAAACGTCCCCTGCATCAGGAGGACGCAGTGCAGATCTATAAACAGAATCTGAAGAAGGAGATCCTTGAGAGGATGATCGGTGCTGAGATAAGGTCATTCGACCGTCTGAACAACATAGTGGCAGAGATCGAAGCATTCATGGCTCGATACTCTTCTGCTCCAGCTGCATCAAGTCAGAGGGTTAGGCAGGCCGAGAGGAGGCCAACACCGCCAGAAGTTCATACACTGGACTTCGAAGCTTTCGAGAAACAGAAAGAGAAAGCCAAAGAAATGGCCGACCCTCCTCCGCCCAGGTCCACTGAACGGCGGGAAGGTCCCTCCCTACGGGAGAAGATGAGGAACAAATTGTATTCCTTTCCTCGAGACAAAGCCCGAGTCCTGTTTGAATGGGCCACCAGGTACAACAAGATCACATTACCAGATTCAAAGAGGCCTGGTGACTTGAAGAAGAAGGATGATCCTCACTTTTGCCCATACCATCAGATGCTTGGGCATACCATTGAGGATTGTTACATCTTCAAGGATGTCATTGAGTCCTTGATCAAGAAGGGAGAGCTGGACATGGGGGAGCTCAGAGTGGATCCTCCGCAGCTGTACGAGATGCCGAACCTCGGCACCACTGTCAACATGGTATCCTTATACCAATAGCTACCTGAAGAATGGGCGGAGGCCAGTACACAGGCTACTTATCAAGCCTTCATCAGGGCGCTAGCTCAAGACCAAAGAGGTTGGCAGGCCGCGCTGACGAAGAACAGAAGAAGAAGACAAGCTCCCCGGCCCACTCCAGAGGTTCACATAAGGGGTGTTACACCCCGACAAGCACCACCACCGGTGACACATGTTTGGCATGGCACAGCCCCCCGGCTAGTCATGAGGCGCCCTACTCACAACAAGAAGAAACACATCCCGATGCGGGTGCATAAAGAAACCAGTCCTGTGGTAGAAAGACTCCATGGCATTATTGATGGGCTCGAATATTATGAACAGCCCGAGATCCAGCCTGTGGAGTTGAAGGAGTATGTCCCTTGGGAGGAGTTTGAGTCACTCAAACTAGCCCCAGAAGCAGGAGCCGAGACGAAGGAAGAGCCTCCCTTGTGGGGTGAGCTTCCCCAAGAGCAGTTGCCAACCACTGAAGAGAAGAAGAAAAAGAAGAAGAGAAGACCTAGAAACAGGAAGAAGAGTAGGGTTGTCCTTTCTTGCAACACCCTCTGAGCATTATTTGACACAACCCTCTCCTTGAGAGAGGAGGAGCAAGAAGTGCCCGTCGAGCCATCAGAGGTGAATCAGGCTGAAGCATCCACCTTCCAACATGCCACCAAGTAGGGAAGGAAGTGGGGACGTCCTCCTCAGGCCGACCACAACATCCTGCTCAGGGGAGAACAACCGTATCACATCCCCAAGCCTAGGGTCCAAGGCATGGAGATTCCCCCTCCCTTAGGTCTCTACCCCGGAGAACCGATCGGCCAGGCCGCCCCTTCATTTATTGAATTTCTTACGACTCAGAGGGGAAAGCAGTCATGCCCCCGCGAGTCCCAGCAAACCAAAGAGACGGGTAGCCCCTTGGCCCCGCTGGTACTGACTCCTCCTCGGCCAAGGGAAGAACCTGACAACACCCCGAACCTTGCTGAGTTCATGAAAGAAAAGGAAGTGACCCAGCAGGCTCCGCAAGCGCAAGCGGCACCCGACCCAGCGAAAGAGGCACCCGCCGAGCCAGTTCCCCAGGTTCAAGGCGGAGGCAGGCGCAGTAGAGCCGAAGAGATGAAGTTGCTCGAGGTCCGAGCCAGCAACAGAATAGTCAAGCACCTGAAGAAGATCCCAGCCAGGTTCACCGTCTGGGAAATCCTATCTCTAGATGAAGAGACACGGCAAGCCATCATTGCTGTGCTCCAGATGCCAGCATATGTTGAAGCCTGCCTCGCAGAAATGTCACCTGAAGTAGCTGTGGCCTTCACAGAAGAGGATATGCTTCTACTTACCTGCAGCCACAACAGGCCACTCTACATGAAGGGGCAGCTGAATGGGCATCCCATCAACAGAGTCTTGATTGACCCGGGGGCAGCCATGAATATACTCCCCTACCGAGTGTACCAAAAACATTACTTTGACGTACACCTGATTGAGGTCAAGAACGTCAAGATTACTGGCTTCAACCAGAAATGCGAGGTCCCTATGTTGGTCACAGAGTTCAACCTCTCCCTCGGCGACTTCACCACCAAGGTCCGGTTCCATGTGATCAACTCCAGCACCTCTTACAAGGCATTGCTCGACAGACCTTGGCTGCACCAAAACCGCGTGGTACCATCTACTTTGCACCAATGCATCAAGTACCCCGTCAACGGGAAAGAGGAGAGAATCTTTGCCGACCTCCATCCTTTCGAAGTGTTCGAATGTCACTTATCGGACGCTAATCTCAATTTGGAAAAGCCGAGGCAAGCCTCCCAACCCACTCATGACAAAGGAAAGAAGAAGGCAGAGCCTGACAGCTGGTTCCCTCCACCACCTCCTGGCTATGTGGCTCCCCCTCAGGTGTCATTCATTTTTGAAGCAGAAGGGTATTCCGGGCCACCTCTCTTCCCATCTACCCTACACCGGGAACACCATACCTTGAAGACTTGTTGGAAGACGTTAGGGTCCTGCCCGGGATCATCAAGCCTCTCGCAGCAACTGACTGCCAGGTGGTTGAACCATTAAGGACCTTCGAGGTGCCCAACCCCGGGGGTCTGCCTACCATCTTTTATGTGCCCAGCCGGTCGTGTGGTCAAGATGGCCAGAAAGCAAGGGATCCCCTTTTGCCAGCTCTCCAGTCGGAAAGAAATGTTCAAGAAAATGTGGAACCCACCAAACCTAGACCGGAGGCTGTTACAAATCACCCGGCATCCAGGGTTGGGATTTTCACTAGAAGATTTCTATGAAGCCAATGTGATATCAGTCTCGGCTCCAGGTGGCAATAGCCACGCAGGCACTGCAGGCCCATGGCAGGTTGAAGGCCGCCAGCACCTTATGCCTTTGGCCAAAGAAGAACAAGACGAAGAAATATTCCTATGGAATCCACCTCCCTGTAGGAGCAAGGGGAAGGTCCCGTCCTCCTCTGAGGGACCAACCTTGAATAACTACAGCAACGGGGTGCCATTGCCCTGGTCTGACATTGATGCAAGGGACGGGGAAGCAATTCGGACTCCGAGCTTCCCTCGGTGCCACTCTGGCCTTTTTGCCCTGTGTTATCAACAATAGCGAGAAATTGAAATGTTCAGGGCTTGATTGACCGAAGCGACTGCACTCGTGTCTGACTTAATCAGAAGCATCTTCTGCCAACAGAACATCGATACGCGTCAGTCCCCGAACAGCATCCCGAATGCCCCCACGCACTGGAGAAAGGAGGCAAGGGATGTAGCTGTCCCCCCCAGTCAGACAATCGGCCGAGCGAAATCCTACACTACAGGAGAGGATGGAAAGGCCTTACTCTTTCCCGAGGAATAAGACCCGAGGAATCTTTGATTGGGCCTGCTATTACGGCAAGGTCTCCCTCCCGAGGTCTAAGAGGCCGCAAGATGCTCGCAGAAGTGGCGACCCCCTATTTTTCCCGTATCACCAACTACTAGGCCACTCTATCGAAGACTGTTACGTCTTCAAGGACATCGCTCAAGACCATATTGAGAGAGATGAGCTCAGAATGGGAGATTATGTGGTGGCTCCGCCACGCCCCCATGTGGCAGGCAGCCACGAAAGAAGTGTTTACATGGTGTCAGTTCAGCACCAGATTTTTTAAGATATAGCTGAGAATGAACTACCCCAGCCGCCGGCAGTGGAACAGTCCCCACTGTGGCAATCAATCACCTCAGCTCCTGCAGGAGCCGTCTATGATAGTTACAAAGAAGATCCCGGAGAAGTCCTTTACTTCTCCGCGCAGGAGAACCCCTCGGAGCCGCACACAACAGGCCTGGAAGAGGGGGAAACAAGCAAAGCCTCATTACCTAACGAGGCGGGGCAAGAAGACGCCTATGGTGTCCTTGAAGCAAAAGATGGAGAAGATAAGGATTTCATCGACCTACTACCAGCACTGCCGGAAATTGAAGATGGCGGCCAGGCCACAGTAGATGAGCTCCTTGAAATTATCTAGGCATGAAAATCGATCCCAGGCCAACCTTCCTAAGTGCCCCTTTACCTCCACAGGAAAGGGAACAATATATCAAGTTGTTGCAAGAATTCTGAGACTGTTTCGCCTGGAACTACAAAGTGATGCCCGGCCTGAGCCCCAGCATGACTCAACATATTCTGGCTATTGATCCCAAGGTGGAGCCGGTGAAGCAGTCCCCCAGGCGTATGAGGCCGGAGCTGATAAAAAAGATTTGCAAAGAAGACGATAAGCTCATAGATGTCGATTTTGTAGCTGAAAATCAATACACTACTTGGTTGGCCAACATTGTGCCGGTGAAGAAGAAGAATGGACAGATCAGGATCTGCGTAGACTTTCGTGACCTGAATAAAGCTTGCCCAAAAGATGACTTTCCGGTGCCCGTCACCGAAGTGATGATTAATGCAACTACCGGCCATGAGGCCTTGTCCTTCATGGATGGATCGTCCGGCTATAATCAAATATGGATAGCTGAACATGACTGAATTCATACGGCCTTCCGGTCGCCTAAAGGGATATTCCACTACAAAAGAATGCCCTTCGGCCTCAAGAACGCTGGCGCCACTTACCAGCGGGCAATGACCAAGATATTTGACGAACTGCTATATAGTAAAGTTGAATGCTACATTGATGATATGGTCGTCAAGATAAAGAAAGGGGGGAGCACCTGAATGACCTTAGAGTCATCTTCGAGAGACTCCGGCAGTACAAGCTGAAAATGAACCCAATGAAGTGTGCCTTTGGCGTCTCCAGTGGAAAGTTCCTCTGCTTCATTGTCCGATATAGGGGGATCGAGATCGACCCCTTTAAAATAAAAGCTATTCAGGAGCTACCTTATCCGAAGAATCTGGGAGAGTTAAGATCCCTACAAGGCCGGCTGGCTTAAATCCGAAGATTTATCTCCAATTTGTCGGGGCGCTGTCAGCCATTCTACAAATTAATGATGAAGAATGCACCTTTCAACTGGAACCAGGAATGCCAGAAGGCCTTCGATCGGCTGAAGGATTACTTAAAGACCCCGCCTGTACTAGGGGCACCTGTCAAGGGGAGGCCGCTTATTCTATATATAGCTGCCACCGAATGTTCGCTGGGGGCAATGCTGGCCCGGAACAATGATGAAGGGAAGGAGCAAGCTCTTTATTACCTTAGCCCAAGACTAATGGGGGTAGAAGCAAAATACATCCCGATTGAGAAGGTTTGTCTCGCCTTGGTCTTCTCAGTCAATAAGTTGAGGCATTACATGCTCTCGCATGAAGTGAGCCTGATTTCTAAGGCCGACCCAGTCAAGCATATTCTCTCCCAGCCAGTTCTGAAGGGACGTCTCGGCAAGTGGGCCGTACTGTTAATGGAATTTGACATCACCTACGTGATGCATAAGGCCGTTAAGGGTCAAGCCATGGCCGATTTCTTTACAGCACACCCTGTGCCTGAAGATTCCCCACTGGCCACAGAGTTGCCTGAAGATGAAACACTGGAGGTGGACCAAGCCCAACAGATCGCCTGGCAGCTGCACTTTGATGGAGCTTCGAGAACAGAAACAACCCCGTCTGGGCATACAAGAGTACGGGTCGGGGCCGGCATCGTCTTTAAATCCCCTGAGGGAGAAGTATTGCATACATCCTGCTCCATTAACAAGCCCTACACAAATAATGAGGCAGAGTATGAAGCTCTGATCATCGGTCTCCAAGCCGCTTTATAAATGGAGATTAAAATGCTACATGTGTTTGGCGATTCATTATTGGTCGTCAAGCAAGTCCAAGGACAGTTTGACGTACGAAAACCCGAACTACTCCCTTACCACGCTAAGGCGAAACGGCTCATGTAGCAGTTCTACCTCATTGAGATAGGCCACGTCGCCAGGGGGGAAAGTGGGCAAGCCGATGCACTGGCAAAATTGGCAAGTTCACTAGCAGTCCCGCCAGATGGATCCCTCATCATCCGGGTGGTGAATCAGCGCCAAGTGCCTAGCATGATAGAAGGGTCAGAAGAAGAAGAAGAACTTGAGGTCATCACAGCGGAAGCCATCAGCCCACCTGATTGGAGAGACCCCCTTTTACAGTGGTTTAAATACCAGCAACTGCCCAGGTAGAGAGAAGAGAAGATCAAGATGATCAGAACAAAAGATTCTTACGAGGTCCGAAATGGTATCCTATTCCGAATTATGGCAGACGCTAAGCGAAAGGTGCTCCTACGATGCTTGTCCACAGAAGAAGCTTGGAAGGTCATGAAAGAGGTTCACGCCGGAAGAGCTGGTGCACATCAGGCAGGATCGAAAATGAAAATTGAAATAAAGAAGCTCGGCTACTATTGGCCGACAATATTTGACGACTGTTGCAAGTATGCCAAGTCTTGTCAAAAATGCCAGGAGCACGAGACAGTGCCCAGAAGACCACCCGTGCCGCTGCATCCAACACTGCCCAACTGGCCCTTTGCCCAATGGGGAACAGACGTCGTAGGTCCACTACCCGCATCATCAGCTGGGTGCAAGTACATCTTGGCCGCAACTGATTACTTCTCCCGCTGGGCGGAGGCTGTTGCTTTTAAAGAAGTGACTGGGGAGATCATTGCTAGATTTGTCCGTCGCAACATCATATTCCGATTTGGCACTCCGAACCGAATTATCTCAGACAATGGAAGTCACTTCCGCAACCAGAAGGTCCACCGGCCGGCAGAAAAGTACAAGATCGACTGGAGGACGTCGACCCCGTACAACCCACAGGCCAATGGCTTGGCTGAAGCCTTCAATAAAACTCTTTGCACTCTCCTGTCCAAAATTGTTAGTTCTAATAAAAGAGACTGGGAAGAGAAAATGTGTGAGGCCCTGTGGGCGTACCGGACTGTATACAAAACTCCAACAGGTTGTTCACCCTTCTCCTTGGTGTATGGCTCAGAAGCAATTGTCCCCATCGAGCTGGAGATACCCTCCTTCCGGGTCGCAATCCAACACGGGTTGGTCCGGGAAGAGCAGATAAATGTCGAGCGAAGGCTCGAAGAGCTCTCCAACTTGGAGGGGAAACGGCTCTAAGCCTAGCAGAACATCCAGGTCTATCAGGCCCGGATAGCTCGCGCTTTTGACAAGCTCGTCAAGGAACGCGAATTCAAGAAGGGTAACCTCGTTATGGTGAAGAGAAGAGAAGTCATGGCTTCCAACCCCAAGGGCAAGCTGAATGAGAATTGGCTTGGACCCTATGTGATCCAGAAAGTCTACGAGGGCGAGCATATGTAATCGTCGACCATCGGGGGGAGGTTCAGTTTCCGCCCCTCAATGGTAGGCATCTGAGGTTGTACCACGCTCTGATCCCCCCATTCGATGAATAATGCTTTTCTCCACCTTGCCTCAGGCGAATTTGCATTACTATTGTCCAAATGGTTTGGGCACTATTTATCTTACGTTTCAAAAAAGGGGAAGAAGAAGAACAAAAAAGAAGAAAAAGAAAAAAAAAGAAGAAAAGAAAAAGAAAAGAAAAGAAAAGAAAAGGAAAAAAGAAAAGGAAAAAAAAGAGGAAAAAAGGGGGGGGGGAGGAATCAGTCTCCCTTTATTAACACTCACTCTTATCTTCAAGAATATTTCAATAAACAAATCAACCATGTCAGCCTCCGACATCCTGTCGGCACTGACGAAGAACACCCCACCCGAACCTTTCGTCCGGGAGTGGGGAATCAACCTTTTCTCATTGCATTGGCACCAGCACCCTACCAACGAATATTTCAATAGACAAATCAACCATGTCAGCCTCCGACATCCTGTCGACACTGACGAAGAACACCCCACCCGAACCTTTTGTTCGGGAGTGGGGAATCAACCTTTTCTCCTTGCGTTGGCACCAGCCCCCTACCAATGAATATTTCAATAGACAAATCAACCATGTTAGTCTCTAACATCCTGTCGGCACTGACGAAGAACACCCCACCCGAACTTTTAGTCCGGGAGTGGGGAATCAACATTTTCTCCTTGTGTTGGCACCAGCCCCCTACCAACGAATATTTCAATAAACAAATCAACCATGTCAGCCTCTGACATCTTGTCGGGACTAACGAAGAACACCCCACCCGAACCTTTCATCCGGGAGTGGGGAATCAACCTTTTCTCCTTGTGTTGGCATCAGCCCCCTACCAACGAATATTTCAATAGACGAATAAACCATGTCAGCCTCTGACATCCTGTCGGTACTGACGAAGAACACCCCACCCGAACCTTTCATCCGGAAGTGGGGAATCAACCTTTTCTCCTCGCGTTGGCACCAGCCCCCTACCAACGAATATTTCAATAGACGAATCAACCATGTCAGCCTCTGACATCCTATCGGCACTGACGAAGAACACCCCATCCAAACCTTTCGTCCGGGAGTGGGGAATCAACCTTTTCACCTTGCGTTGGCACCAGCCCCCTACCAACGAATATTTCAATAGACGAATCAACCATGTCAGCCTCTGACATCCTATCGGCACTGACAAAGAACACCCCACCCGAACCTTTCATCCGGGATTGGGGAATCAACATTTTCTCCTTGGGTTGGCACCAGCCCGTACCAACAAATATTTCGATAGACAAATCAACCATGTCAGCTCTTGACATCCTGTCGGCACTGATGAAGAACACCCCACTCGAACCTTTCGTCCGGGATTGGGGAATCAACCCTTGCTTCTTGCGTTGGCACCATCCCCCGTACCAACGAAAATACCAAGAGACAAACAAATCACGTCGATCCCCGACTCCCCGTCGGCGTCGATGAATAAACTAGTGGCCCAGACCTTCCGTCTGAAGCCATGAACAAAAGGCCCTTGCTTTGGCATTAACCCCGTGTTAATGAATAAACCACCTCAATATTACAACTCCCAGTCCCACCGACGAATAAACCCTTGGCTTGGACCATCCGTCCAAGTCGATGAACAAAAAGAACGCCTTTGCTTGGCTCGGACCTTCCGTCCAAGTTGATGAACAAAAAAGGACCTCCTTGCTTGGCTCGGACCTTCCGTCCAAGTTGATGAACAAAAAGAATGCCTTTGCTTGGCTCAGACCTTCCGTCCAAGTCGATGAACAAAAAGAACCTCCTTGCTTGGCTTGGACCTTCCATCCAAGTTGATGAACAAAAAGAGCACCTTTGCTTGGCTCGGACCTTCCATCCAAGTCGATGAACAAAAAGGTCCTCCTTGCTTGGCTCGGACCTTCCGTCCAAGTCGATGAACAAAAAGAATGCCTTTGCTTGGCTCGGACCTTCCGTCCAAGTCGATGAACAAAAAGAACCTCCGTGCTTGGCTTGGACCTTCCGTCCAAGTCGATGAACAAAAAGAGCCTCCTTGCTTGGCTCGGACTTTCCGTCCAAGTCGATGAATAAAAAAGGACCTCCTTTGCTTAGCTCGGACCTTCCGTCCAAGTCCATGAACATAAAGAAACCCCTCCTTGCTTGGCTCGGACCATCCATCCTAGTCCATAAACAAAAAAGGCGCATTCCCTTTGCTCGGCTCGGACCCTCCGTCCGAGTCGGTGAATGAACAACTTTCCTAAACTCAGCACGAGTCAACAACTCCCCCTTGGGATTGGCCTCGTCTAAGTTGCTTTGGGCCTTTTACTCGAGACGACGCATAGACCCTTCGTTATCACTTCGGTATTCACCCCATGCCGATGACTAAACCCCCACTCTGACATCTCAGTCTGCATGCATATGCGGTGAAGCGACCCCCTCATCCCTTCGCTGAAGGAGTGAGCACTTTCCTGTGAATTCGCACCGGACCAGCATCCCACTGGCTCAGAAGAATAGACGTCCTATCGAAGAGCTCTACACTCGCGGGCCGCGCGCACTCGCCCCTCGTTTGCGCCACCCACGAGTGGGGGGCATTTGTGGACGTCAAAAAAATGACGGTGACAATCATACGGCATGTACGTCTTAGTACACGAGAGTGAGTTGAAGACGGGATGGCCGAACAAACCCCGTACCTCCTCTAAGCAGGATGAACATATATACTCGGTGCTCTACCACCCAACAAGAAGCCCTTCGGGCAGAAGAGATGGCCCCGGCTCTCCAGTCAGCATTGCTGAAGGCCGAATCAAAAGAAACTCAGGAATTCAAACACGTGTTCGGCACGCGCCGGAGATCACTCGAAGTTCCGAATCAGGATGCAGAGGCCCTGAACTAAACACCCCGGAGGCGATGCATTACAGTTAAAGCAGCACGGGAGGACAAGCATCCGTCCGAATAGCCGCGAAGCCAAGACGAAGTCTAAACCAGCGTGCCCTACACTTAAACCGGCGTGCCCTTACTTTGGCCTTAAACTGGCGCGCCCTTGCTTGGCCTTAAACCGGCGCGCCCTTCCATCAAGCTTTAAACCGGCGCCCCCCCTTCTGTGCTGCTAATCCGGCGCGCACAACTACGCGCCGTTTTAACCAAGGGGCCATCCCATCCATACTCCGGTGCTCTGTTTCCTGATGAATCTCACGCGAAGTCCAGAGAGGAGAAGAACAGTGCATTCAATGCCCATCCCATAGCCATTAAAAGACCGCGGAGCTGTGCACACCCCAACTCGACAGCGCAACGGTGGCAGCAGCAGAGGCCAGCAGTGACGGTGGCAGCAGCAGCAGATCTCCCGGCAGACCTGCGAACATCCAGTCCTCGGACGAATGACAGGGTACGGCTCGAACTAGCAGTAGCCAGTGCGACGAGTCGACTCCCGACGTTGATGCGAATGAGGCAGAGGTGGCGGGAACCCTCCCCCCACTGGTTATTCTTCGAAGAAAACGTAACCCGCCCTATATATATATGGGGAGCCTATTCCACGGGGCACAAGGCTGAAACCCCCGGGGAGCGATTGATCAGAGGAGGCCACCCGAAGAGAAGGAGAGCTTCGTCCCCTGACGCCAGAAAGGTGAAGAAGAAGGGAGGGTCTGTGAGAGAAGAGAGGTGAGCCCTGGGGAGGGGGTAGAGTTGGTGCTCTGTTCCTTTCCCCCCCGCATGAGTTTGAAGTCCTTCCCCTCCTCTGTGTTCTCCCATTGCTCCGGGGTAGATCCCCTCCTGTATCTCTTTTTCCCCCTTCCCCTACGGATGAATAAAAGGAATGATTTTTGGTGAACATGTGTAGCGTTCTACTGCTCTGAGCTCCTCCCCTTTCTCCCGGTTTTCTTATCATCATGGAACCTCGGAGGCCTGCCTCTCTGTGGCACTGCCTTTAGGGGAATCCATCAAAGGGATGCACACTCATAGCCTTTTATGGCATATATCCATCCCTGTGGAACTTCCACAAAATCACCACCTGTAAGCTGCGGGAACTCCTGAAGGCTGGTCCTCGAGTCTCCACACGCACTTATGGGTTAACAGAGGCCTTACTCCGAGTTCTGAGGTTCACCCCGGAGTAATCCGTTTGGTGTTCCCCATTTTTCTCTGGCAAGCTTCAGTCCGGGGGAGATGTTGCCCAAATTTTACCAGACGACATGTAAGAACAGACGAACAAACTAAGCCCATGAATCAAGCTAAACCTCTGAGTTCCTGCATAATAAACCCTTCCAGTAAAACTTTCAAATACACATACTCATTCACCTCAACAAATGATCAGAAGCACTCTATCGATTTAAAGCATCAATTGAACAAACAATCCACCCATTGGATCAGTGTGCTGGTTGAAGAAACAAGAACGGAAGCAAAAAGAATCAAACAGAATGAAATAAAACCCACAGCTCTTAATCCGACGCGGGTTAATCCGGCGCGGTACCCCCCCGCGCCGGTTTAACCCCACACTCAAAACCACTTTCAAAATCTTGGGATGAATAGTGCCCCCCTTTATGTTTGATCCTTAATCCGGGGCGCCCCTTTGCCTTCCTTAATCCGGCGCGCCCCTTGGCCAAGGCGCGCCTGATGCGGGACAAAAAACCTGTATCTTATGAATTTTTTTTATTTTTATCAAAATATTTGATATTTCCTTTTTTTATTATTTTTTCCCAATAAATTCTCCTTTTTATTTTCTTTCCAGAACCATTTTTTTAAAACCTTTTTTTTCTTTCTTTCACCATTCCTTTTTTTACACCTTACGAACTAGAGAGAAAGAGTGAGAGAGCGAGAGAAAACCAGATAGAGAGAGAGAGTATGTGTCACGAAGAGAGAGAGAGGGAGTGGAGGGAGGAGAGAGAACGGTGGCTGGGACTTGGCGTGGGCCAGCGGCAGCTCTATTTTAGACAAAGGGATCGATGGTGGGTTCTGACCAGCGGCTCACCTGCATGGCTGGGGGCGGTGGTGCGAGCTCATCCATGTTGCTGCCGAGCTGGGTGGGATGAGCGGTGGGTGGGATGAGCGGTGGTGCGAGCTCATCCATGTTATCGGCCATGGCTGCTGTTGAGAGAGAGAAGTTAGAGATAGAGAGGGAGTTGCAGCAGCTTGGTGTAATGGAGGGGCAAGGGAGCACGGATGGAGATGTGGTGTGGTATGGTGGGTGGAAAAGGAGAATCAAACAAGAATTAATGGCTAAGTGGAGGGGAAGAGAAGAGATGGTGGGATAGTGGGATAGGGTGGGGCTTCACACCCCCATGGGCATCACACCCATCTCCTTCTTGGAGAAAGAAAACAAGCAAAGAGGCATCACACCTCATAACTTTTCAATAAACTCATCTTAACTTCATTGTTTTTTTAGAGTGGAGTTACAAGACCCTTTTATAGACATCACCCGACAGACAACATGTTCAAAATATCAACACCTACGACTTAATCTTCAACACCTAACACCTAATCTTTTATGACTAACACCTAACACATAACTTTCGGTGGGAGACTAATGACACTCAAGACTATTCCAAGATGGTGACATCCTAAAAGAAACATACGCATAAAGGCTCACTATATGGCCAATTAACATAAAACACTTATAACACATATAATTTGATATTGACCCATGCTGTTTAACGATCCTCGTCAGCGCCCCTTTGCCTTCCTTAAACCGGTGCGCCCCTTGGCCTTCCTTGATCCGGTGCGCCCCTTGGCCTTCCTTAAGCCGGCGCACCCCTATTCTCCCTTGGCATCTCCCACTAAATTGGCGCCCCCCCTCTTGTGCAACCCATAGCTGGCGCGCGCTCCCCTTGTAACACCTACATAACCGGCGTGCCTGAAAGAGAGAGAATGATTAATCAGAGAAGAGAAAAGACTTGAAGCTAATGAATAAAATTAATCAAAAGTTTCCTCCCCGCTATAATCAAAATTTTGTTCCGGGGGCTCTGCCCCCGGAAACCCCCGCAAGGGGCGCTGCCCCCTTGACCCCCGCGACCTGACCGCGCAAGTCGATCCGCGTGCGAGGGTGCACGTTGGCGAGTTTGGGTTTCACATTTAACAACTCGCTTCCTCAGACTGTGCGTGAAGAGAAAAGTGATGATGCCCCGTGGTATAGGACGTGGACCTCGGAATCCCCGACATGGTCATGATCCGTGCACCTCTTGGGCCGATAGTCCATCAGCTTGACCCACGCCTTCCGGGATCCGATCCCGCATCCGCATTAAACTTGCCGTACCTACGGCAGACATCCGTACGGTTTTATCGTCGTCTTCAATGCTACAAATGCGGACTTCCGTCCGAACACAAAATGGTCCGTGAGTGACCAACATATAGGTATCTATGAACATTTTACGTCGCGACGCGGGTTTGTTTGAACGTGACCCGAGATCTTTGTTCTCGCTTTATTACCATGAATTTCAGGCCGTAGGGCCCTTATTCCCGACAATCAATCAAGGGTGTTCCCCCGCATGGGGGATGTAAATAACGCCGTGATCTTTATGGCACGGCGGGTTTTGATCCCGACCCGAACCACACAATCGTCTGACTAGTCAGATCGAGTGCACCATGGACTTCCGTGGAGCCCGAATAAATTGTCACTTTGTGACTGGCACGCCCTCCCACTAAATAGATGAATTAACCCGATCAACGAACGAACCAATTCATTCTGAATTTTAGTGCATCCACATGTGTCTGGAGGTACCGTGTTACCTCGACTAGCGTACCCGTAGGTGTGTGTGTTCTGGGCTTTGTGTTAGCTCGATCGAGTCACCATGTATCGGTGTGAGTGCGGTGGGGTTCCCCCGCACATCGTGGGTTTCCTTGGAAGATGGTTCCCGATAGGGCCAGGTGTTTGGGCTTAGACTGCGAGTCCAGTCATCTGGCCTGGGGCTAGAGGTTTCTCGCTTTTCCTTAGGATGGGGAATCGGTGTGGCGGCTTGTGAGTTGCCTTGGGAATCATGCTTCTGTGTTTTCCGTGTGGGCCATATGTGTGGCCTTGGACTGTGAGTCCAATTACCCAGCCTGGGGCTGGAGGGTTTTTGAGTTTCCTTTTGAGGGGATGGTCTCGGCGGCTTGTGAGCTACCTCGGTATTCGTGCTACAGTGGTTTTAGACCTAGGGATCAGGCTAGATTAACGGCACTGCGTCGTTGCATACGACGGTCTTGACCCCGAGTCTTGTGACTCAAGGACCGTTGGATTTAGTGAGTCTAGAGGACTATCCAGAGTCCAGTGGCTCGGCGCCACTTGGTTCCTCGTGACTTTCGCGCAGGGTGCGTGTGTGGTTCTTGGGGTTTCTCCTTAGAGAGTGGTCACATCAGTGACTCCTCACTAGTCGTAGCCTTCCGACACGCGAGTGGTCCCACCAGGGAGTGGTGGCGAGGCTACCCCGAGAGACGATTTTTAGGCTGGTTACCGTCGGGCCCCACGTTTGATGCCAGAGTCCGGCTGAGGGGAAAACCAGTCAGAGGGCCAGACCTAGGACGTATGGTCTGTGTGTGCACATGTGGTTGGGGGCAGTGGACCCGCATCGGCCAGCGCAACCCCACCTAGTCACTTGTTCTATGGTTACTTGTACGGTGTCTCAGTTCCCGCTGAGCCGGAGGGAGAAACCTGAGGCGCGGTTTGTGGATGCACTTTTTAATCAAAGCCGTTGTTTATTCATTTATTGGGTTTATTAAGTGCGTGGGCGTGCCAGTCACGAAGTGACGATTTATTCGGTCTCCGAGGAAGCCTATGGTGCGCTCAATCTGACTTCGTCAGATGATTGTGTGATTCGCGTCGGGACCAGATCCCGTCATGCCATAAAGGCTACGACGTCATTTACGTCCCTCATATGAGGGAACACCCTTGATTAATTGCCAAAATTAGGGGCCCTGGGGCCGGAAGGAATTAATACTAATTGCGCAATGATAAAGAGGAATAAATCACGCTCAGGATCCGCATTGGGATAAGAGCCATCGGCCGTGTTGGTCACTCCAGGACCTTTTCATGTTCGGACACAGGTCCGTACTAGAATCACGGTGAAAGCTGAGATAAACCCGTTCAAATATTTGCCGAACACATGGCAATTTTAATAGTGGCTCGAAAGGGATCTGGCCTGATGAGCGGGTCTAGCTTAATTGGAATGTCGGCCCGAGGCGAGGTCGGGTCATAGCCATGTCGGGACAAATCCCAAGACGCAGGCCCGTCTGCGAGGGCAACATTACTGTTCCTTCTACACCGGGTCACAGGGAGAGACGGGGCTGCACTGTGGATTTTACCATTTTTTTATCTGGGATTTTAATTATATGCTTTTCTTGTTGGTTATTTCCCTTTAGGCATTTGTCTCAAGTGATTTTTTTATTTTACTTTATTATTATTATTATTTTGATTATACCTCTCTCCTATTTTGTTTATTTAATATATATATTCGGGCTGATTTCCCTTGTTATGCATTCTTGGGTGGATTTACTACTTTCTTTCTATTTACTGCACATGTTTTCCATCTTTTTCGAGTCTATTTGTCATACATTTAGATTTATTTATTTATTGTAATTATCATTATTATTATTTTCATTGTCATTAACATTACATTTTTTTAATTATTTCTTCTATTTTTGATCATTATTACCATTACATTCCCCCCTTCTTTGTTTACACGTTTTCTATATGGAGGAGTGGGCCGTTGGAGGGCTGAAAGGGGCGTACCGGGCAAGCTAGGGTTAGTATGCCGGCGAAGGCACTAAGTAGGGCGTGCTGGGCTGGGCACTGGTGAGTGTACCGGTCAAGGATGGGAAGCGTGCCGGCGAAGGCCTGGCGGAGTGTGCCAGACAGGGCGTGGGCTGGTGTGTGCTGGTGAAGGGACGCTGAGTGGGCGTGCCGGCGAAGGACGTGAGGGCGCGTCGGTGAAGAGCCAAGCAGGGTGTGCCGGTCTAGGAGCGGGGAGCGTGCCGGCGGAGGCATGGCCAGGTGTGCCGGCGAAGATGAGGGATGGAGTGCACCCGGGAAGACCAAGGGCAGGTGTGTCGGGCAAGGGCTGGGAGAGGCCCACTCCTCTTCTGTTCTCTTATGCTTTCCTTCTCTTCTCTGCCCAGATTTTATGTGGTCGGCGTAGATTTATCTCCCTTCACTCTTAGCCATTCCCCTTCTTTCCCTCCCGGCAAGCCGGAGATTCAAGCTACTCAGTTGACATTCGGTTCGGTTCTTTTCACGACGATTGCAGTTCCCTTGGCTTGGTTGACGTGTTTTGCCGTCGTTCATTTCATTGGTTGGTTGCTTCCTTTAGTCCTCTTTAACGTGTTGTTGCTCCATTTGTTTGTTGCTTCCTTTTACCTTTTCAACGCATTATTATTTCTAACAAAAATTTGGCAGCATCTCCCCTTGACCCGAGTGGTAAGGGAGATAAAGGGAACATGCCCACATGGAGTGGCGGAACCCGACAACTGGAGGTGCGTGCCAAGATCGACAACACCTTTGATGGAACTTCGGAAAACTCAGGAAAACTGACGAAGGGAAGGTTCCTCTAGGACTAGTTAGGGGTGCACCGGACAAGGAAAGGGGACTGGTGTGCTTGCTAGGGAGCTCAAAGAGGTGTGCCGGGCAAGAGAGGCAGGAAGTGCACCGGCCAGGGAATTGGGTGGTGTACCGGGCTAGAGGTGGCTAGGCTGTGCCGCGGAAGGTTCTAACAGGGCTGTGCTGGCGAGTGGGTGAGCCAAGGGTGTGCCGCTGAGGGCATATGGAGGTGTACCGAGCAAGAGGCCAAGGGACTACCAAGGGTGCACCAGGCTGGGGTATTGGTTTTGACTGGCTTCAGAGGAAACTTGGCAGGAAGGAGAGGGCTCAAAGGGGGGACTTCAAGGCAGAAGCATGGGACATGGGCACACAGAGGAGAAAAGAAGGGCATCTCTCTTTGAATCGGTGAGCGAATGCGAGGGTTAGAGACCCTACGTGGGACCACGACAGGGGGTGAAGATCGACATTGGAGACCAAATCATCGGAAAGAAGAGGAGAAACGAAGGTGGATGAATCACATAGCACAAGATAAAATGGAGATAGCAAGACATCTGGAGGGAAACAACTTTTATTCATGCAAGAAAATGACCACAGTCGGTCATGAATACTACAAGAGTTGCTCCAGTTGACATTACAGACGAGAGGGGGAGAAAAAGAACAAGAAAGCATGAGGAACGGGGGGGATGGATGAAGAGAGTGTTTGGGGGGATGAGCAGAGGTGACTACCCCCCCCCCCCCCGCTCTTCCCTCCAATCTCTCTAATACAATAACGGCTCTCTCTCCCTCTCTTACTCTCTCTTCTTGTCTGGTGGTCGCCGGAGGGAACGCCCGCAAGAGCCTTCTTCCTCTCTCTTCTTCTTCCTCTCTCTTCTCTTTGTAGTGGCTGCACGTATGTCTTCTCCTCCTTTTCTTCGTCGAAGCAGAGGGGTTTTATACCCCGGGACCAGCCGATGATGGCTGGGGACGGGAGTAGGTGGGGTGACGACATCCCAGCAAGGTCCAAGTATGGGCCTGCCATGCCTTCGCTGCGCGCCGAGGACTACGAGTGTTGACCGGCGTGGCCAGGCCGAACGCTGTGCCGCTGGGGGTTGAGGAAGGCGTGCCACTGGAGAGCCTCGCAGGTGTGCCGCTGAAGGCCTTCGCAAGTGTGCTGCTGAGGGGCTTTGAGAGTGTGCCGCTGGAGGCAGCGCTGGGTGTGTCGCTGAAGCATAAGGGGCGTGCCGCTGAAAGCCGACAGGGGCGTGCCACTGGAGGGGCCTAAGGGCGTGTCGCTGAAAGCCGATAGGGGCGTGCCACTGGAGGGGCCTGAGGGCGTGCCGCTGAAGCATCAAGGGGTGTGCCACTGAAAGCCGACAGGGGCGTGCCACTGGGGGGGCCACCCAAGTGTGCCGCTGAAGGGCTTTGAGGGTGTGCCGCCGGAGGCCTGAGGGCGTGCCGCTGAAGGCCTAAACGGGCAGCCCTGAGCCCGTTGTGAGTGCAGGTTGTGGCCCATTTAATTTTCTTCGAGGCCCATGGATTGCGAGGCTTCTTGGTGGTTGATTCCTCTTCACTGTCGTGACTCCAGAGACGACTTCACGGTAGTGTGTGTGTTCGGAGAATCCGGGCGGCCCCGCTTCTCCGCAGCTTCTTCGGTTGAAGTTGTTGTTGATGATGGGCTAATTGGGATGTATGGGCGTGCAATTTTACACGTCCATAAATGCCCCCCACCCACGGGTAGCGTAGGCGAAGGATGAGCTGGGCGGTGCCCGTGGGTGCACTTTTCCCTTCTTCTCTCCGTCAGTGCCGACGGGGCGTCGAGAGCTGACATGGTATATTTGTCTCTTCTTCTCTTCATCAGTGCCGACGGGGTATCGGGAACTGACGTGGTATGCCTTGTCTCTTCTTCTCTTCATCAATGCCGACGGGGTGTCGGGAGCTGACGTGGTATGTTGGTCTCTTCTTCACTTCATCAGTGCCAACGGGGTGTTCGGGAACTGACATGATAGGTTGGTCTCTTCTTCTCTTCATCAGTGCCGATAGGGTGTTGGGAACTGACGTGGTATGCTTGGTCTCTTCTTCTCTTCATCAATGCCGACAGGGTGTCGGGAACTGACATGGTATGCTTGGTCTCTTCTTCTCTTCATTAGTGCTGACGGGGTGTCGGGAGCTGACGTGGTATGTTTGTCTCTTCTTCTCTTCATCAGTGCCGATGGGGTGTTGGGAGCTGACGTGGTATGTTTGTCTCTTCTTCTCTTCATCAGTACCGAAAGGGCATCGGGAGCTGACGTGGTATGTTTGTCTCTTCTTCTCTTCATCAGTGCAGATAGGGCATCGGGAGCTGACGTGGCATGTTGGTCTCTTCTTCTCTTTTTGTTCTTCTTTTCTTCTCTCCTTTTTTCTTAACCACATTACTGGTGCAAGCGCCCTTTCAGGTTTTCGCCGGCACCAGCCCCCTCTTGCTTTTGCCCACGCGCCCTCCCGGGTTTTCACGCGGCGGGGTACCCAATTTTGCCTATGGCGCCCTTTTGGGTTTTCGCCACAGCTGGGTTGTTGCCATTTTTACCCTTGTCCCCGTGTAGGGACAAATCCGGCGGGGCACCTCTATTTTAAGCCCCTTATTTTTTTTCTCCCCTTTTTTTGACGAGTAAATGATACGTAATTGTTGGCTAAGGCCCGAAGCCTTGTGTCGAAAGATGAGGTTCATTCGTTGGCAAGAAGATAATGCCAACGCAACGGGGGAATTTCTGTCGATTCGGACGTAAGGTCCGTAATGGCAATATCGTGTGAGAGCGGGTGGCTAGGGAACGAAGCCTTGCACCCGACAAGGACTTATTCGTTGGCAAGGGACTAATGCCAGCGCAAGGATAGAGGTTTTGCCGATTTGGGCGTAAGGCCCGCAATGGTGATTTTGTATGAGAGAAGGTGGCCAGGGCACGAAGCCTTGCGCTAGCAAAGGACTTATTTGCTGTCAAGGGACTAATGCCAACGTAGGGACGGAGCCGTCTTTACCCGTGTGGATGCCCGTCGACACATAGGGGCGTACGGACGGAGCATACCCGCGGAGACATCTATCACCGTGCATTATTTACGCACACCTCTATATGCATATGTGCATATGTACGTGTATATGTATATATATATATATTTATATTTATTTAGTATTTATTATTATTATTATTATTTTGTCGAAATTCATTTCCCTTCTCTCTTCTTTTCTCCTTTCTTCTCTTTTCTTTACTCTTTTTTTGTTTTTTTATTCACTCTTCTTCTCTCTTTTCCTTCCCCCCTTTCTTTTTCTCCTTTTCTCTTCTCCTTTCTTTTTTTTTGTTTTCTCTCTTCTCCTTTTTTTCCCTTCTATTTCCCCCTTCTTTTTTCTTTTCTTTCTCCTCCCCCATTTTCTCTCCTTTTTTTGAGCCTAAAAAAGGGGGGCGGGGGTGGCACGAACGGGCCACCCCCCGCTCTTTCAAATTCTCCCTCCCTCTCTCTCTCATTGGCGGACGAACCGACCTCCCCCCGTCTTCCTCTTCCTCCTCTTCATCTTCCCCCATCGTCGAGCGGACGCCACCGCCGCGAGCTCGCCGCCGTCGTCGCCTTCTCTATCGTCAGGGTGAGGAGACGGCCACGAGGGGCCTCCCCTCTTCCTCTCCCTCCTCCTGCTCTCTCTTCCTCTTCTTCTTTTCCCCCTCCCCTCCGTTTGGGAGCGGCGGGGCCCTAGGCGCCTCTCCCTCCTCCTTTCTCTTCCTCTCCTCCTGTTTCTCTCTTCTTCTTCTCTTCTTCTTCTTCTCCTTCTCCTCTTCTTTTGGCGTCGTGGGAGACCGTCGACCGGGCGTGCCGCAGACAGTGGTGCCGAGCTGGGCTACGGGGATACAAGGTGTGCCGTGGGCGAAGGGCACAGGTGTGCCGGGGATGGGCCCCAAGGGATGCGCCGGGGAAGGCCAACGGGGAAGGCGGTTGTGAGTGTAATATCCCGGACCTTTCGAATCCTTCTTCGTGGGTCTCAGATCTGGTTTCTCAGCATGTCTGACTCTGTTGTGTCCGAAATTTCATTTCGGACATCTTCCGTGTTTGGATCGGCGCGATCCGGAGTTGTTTCGGAGGCCCGAGAGCGTTCCACGGCTTTTCCACGTGTGTTTTCCGATTCCCGGTGTGTGTTTCGGTAATTCCTTCGGAACCTCGTTGCGGGTGAACCGGGTCGTTCACCCAGGCGAGAGTGGTACCGTTGCGATCGGTGCGTTCTGAGGATCTCAGGAATGTAATTTTTTATTTTTTGATATTTTCTGGAAATTCCAGATTTTCTATTAATACCCCCATTTTCTTTTCTTTTTCTTCTTCTTCTTCTTCCTTTCTTCTCCTCCTCCCTCACGACCGTGGCCGCCCTCTCTCCCTCTCTCTCTCTCACGTTCGAGCGCGGTGACCTCTGTTCCGGCTGCAGACGGCGGTGGTTGATGCGCTCGACATCCATCGTTTAAAAATGCCGTGCCACACAAATTTCAAAATTGATAAAACCACACTCACTCACTTAAATGATTTTGGAAATATGAGTAAAGTGGTAACAACGGGTCAATCCCACGAAGAGAAAAATCTTTATAGATCAAGTTGGAAAATATCCTTATGTTTTGAAAACCAATTTTTATCTTTTGAGTGCGATTAACACTAAAGGAAATTAAATTGCAACTTTGAATAAGAAGAGAAAAGTGAAGAAATTTTAGCCAATGGATGAAGAACGCCGCCGTTTCCTCATCGAGCCTTGGATGAAGATCACTCCGCCTTAAAAGTCGACGCCGTGAGATGACCAGAAGATGACTAACCGCCTTCGGTGTGTGTGAAGAAATTGTGAAGAGATGGAGATGGATAGAAATAGGAACAAAAATAAGTTGAAAACACAACAGAATTATATTGAAAATTAGGGGTTGGAAGGAAGAGAATAATTTAAAATCTAGAGGGAATTAGAAGAAGTGGAAGAAATAAAAGTTGTAGAGAATGAAAAGAGAAAGAAGTTTGATGAAGACTACAGAGATAGAAAACGAGAGGAAGACAGTGAAAAACGTGAAAATCAAGATCTATCGGTGCGGATGAACAGTAAAAACGTTAAAGATAAAACAGTGAAAAACTAATTATAACTCACAAACGAAGAAGAAGTAGAAGAAGTGGTAGAAGAAAAAAATCTAGATATATAAAAGAAGAACAACTTTTATGAAGAACTCAGAGTGACAAGAGGATTGGAAAGTCTTCAAAACATAATAATACTAGAAGATATCATCTCGGATGAATAGTAATCACATGGAACAAAATTTAGAAAAACGGGAAATAACTTTCAAACTAGAAGGAATTAAGGGAAATAATAGAAAGAGAAATTGGAGAACACTTAAAGATGAACAACTTTTGTGAAGACAGGAAAATGAAATGTTCAGAACAACAAGTAATGGGACTAAGAAAGGACTAAATGCTTAAACAAAACATTCATTATAACAACATCAACTTACAAAGTTTACATCAAAAGCTCTCAAAACAACACCCTCTAACTCTCCTATGTAACTCTACTAAGGCCAACAAGAATTAACTTCAAAAACTCAAAGCAACTCCTTACAACTCTTAGCAACTCCTCATCGCCACTCTTCATCACAATAGAAGCCCCTTTTATAGGGTTAACACAACCACATTCCCGATGTGAACATCTTGATACTTCTTGCCTCTTTTGTTGAAAAACACAACTCATTGCTGCCATTTTTGACTCAGAATTATGTGCCAACATGTGTTGCACACTTGGGTATTTTTTTTCTGATTTTCACTATTTTTTTCATTTTTTTCATTTTTTTCTCTTCCTTTCTCCCTTTCTCTCTCTTTCTCTCTCTTCCTGGACGCGTGCGCCGCCCGTGTGCCGCCGTCGCGCTCCCTCTCTCTCCTCTATCGGTGCGCCGCCCCGCGTGGGCGCGTGCGCCGCCCGCGCTGGCGCCGCGGTGCGCCCGCCCCCTCCGGTTGACCGCGAGAGGCGTGCTGACCTGCGCTCCCCCGCCTCATCGTCCGTGCCGACGCGTGAAAGCGCGTCGACGCCTTCCTGCCGACCTGCACACAAAACACACACACACACACATATTATATATATATATATTATATATTGATATATATTATGTATATATCTTATAAAAGCCCTTAAAAATATCAAATGAACTTATTATTTTTTTCTTTTTTTTTCTTCTCTTTTTGAACAAGTCCATGTGCTTTTGGCTTTTATTTTTTTTATTTTCTTTTTTTTAATATTTGTTTCTTGTCGCTTCCCTCGTACCGAGTACCTGCATAAATAAGTAAATATCGTTATTAAAATTATTTAATTCCAGAAAATTAAATATTTGACTCTAAATTAAAAGTAAGTGTGATACATGCATATTTATTAGTATTAAAGCTCATAACAAATGTGTATAACATGAATTAATATGTAAAAATACACACTTATCACACTCCCCAACTTACTCATTGCTAGTCCCTTAGCAATACAAATAATTAAAAATTTTAGGACCAACAAGAGTTTAAAATATCCATGCTCCATTTCTAGATCATTTTTCATATAGTCAACTACAGATTAGGAATCTGGATGAGTTACCACAAACTAGCCTTATGTAGGAAATAGGTACATGATCAAGACGTCAATTTAATGGCCAATAGCACTTGTGCATGTGTAATGCTAAGTCCACAGTGAAGACAATTGCATCCCCCATTTGCTATTCTAAATAAGTGCCTTTCAATCCTGCACTTCTTAAATAGAGCATTCAACATAATAGCTTTTGTCTGTCTTATTGCTTTGTCCCTTTTGGGATCACTTTTTCTTTTTTTTTCTTCTTTTTTTATACACACATGATGCCGCACTACCCTTCACTATTTTACGTGAACCTCAACACGTCTTAGGTGAAGTAGGCCCGGTTACACAGATCAAGGTTCCCGTTTCCTTTTGACGCGAACCTCAACACGTCTTAGGTGAAGTAGGCCCGGTTACTCAGAATTGGAATATTTTTCATGGTGTTTTTCTCAAAAATTTTCAATAGATAACATGGCAGAAAGCTTATAAAAGATCTCTTCTTCAAGAAGTGCAGAATATCAGACAGTATGTCTAAATTAGCAGAAGGCTTGTCCTACTTGTTTCATTAGCGTGCAAAGTGATTTTCATTTTTCTAAAGTGCACATGAACTTTAAAGAGATTCTTAAATCAGTTTTCCATGGCTATATTAAATAAATTGTCCATCATCTTTTTCCCTAGTCTTTTCTATTCTAGAATCACTTTCAATAGAAGCATGAATCATGAAACTTAAAATGGGTTTATTGTGGTGATTTTCCAATTTATTTTTTAAATTTTTTTTAAATGAGGTTATATGATGTTTTTTTTAAATGAGGTTATATGAATGCAACATGTGCAATATGATTTCTGTCCCCCCAACTTAAATGACATTGTCCTTAATGGCATGAACAATAGAGAATAATGAACAATGTAGACATGAAATTTATGAAGGAGCGGTACAACCTGACGGAAGTGAACTTCGACGGGCATCCTTGCTAACTAAAGGCGGTATTTGACTTTGAAAATTAGGGCAACAATGCAAGCAATCATTTCTCTCTCCCCAACTTATCTTTTATTCACGCCCGTAAAATAAAAATACAAACACAAGAAAAATTTGGGTTGTCTCCCAAGAAGTCATTTATTAGCACACAAAGAAATTAAAAATATTGGGATGCCTCCCAAAAAGTGCTAAGTTTTACATCTTCAGCCAGACGCAAAGCTCTATAACCAACGAGTTGATTTTAGAATGAGCCACCAAAGAATTTTATCTTTGCCAAAATTTTCTTTTTCATGTCCTGAAGAAAACGAATGTGGCTGGTGAATGCAAGGGCAAGAAAGATATCGGGGTGGAGGTAGCTCAAAAGAATCATCCCGATTACAGAATAGAGGAGGAACATTGGCAAAAATCATGTCATGAATTATGAAATATTTCTCCTGAGAATCCGTGGGATCAGATAAATCAGCATGTAGAGTAATGTTGGACCAATCGGCTGGGAGAGTTTTAAAAGAAGCACCGTGGTCAAGAATTGGCATAAGCTCTACCCTATCCTCTAGAGTGAAATTATCATGCGGAACACTCAATTCATTCAATTCCTCATTAACCCTAACTGTATTGTTCAAATAAATATTCAATTCTTGTTCCATCTTCACTCCTTCTTCCTTCCCATCTTCATCAAATTCAGGGAAAGGCATTTGATCGTAGATTTGAGATTCAGTAGTTTCCGCAATCCCCTTAACTTGAGATCATCCATTTTTCTAGAATTCTCCTTATGATGGAAATCAAACATAGGCTCCTCAAATTCAATTTTAGATGGGAGAATATGATCATTCATTAGTTCATCACCTTCCTTTATTTCTTTTCCATCAAATTCTTCAATCTTCTCAATCTTTCTAGGTTCCTCATTCAAATTTTTCTGACAATATCTCTCCATAATTCCTTCATCTTCTAAATTAAGATTAATAAAAGTGTTATACTCTTGGGGAATCATAGATTGACCGTAGTCATCATAAAAAATTTGATCAGTAGAAATGGAACCATAATAGCTAAGCACTTGCTCTTCCTCAATCCTCTTGATCATCTCAATCATCCTATCAATTCGGATTTGTAAAGATTGACTTTGAAGTATCATTGATTGACAGTGTTGATTGAGTGTCATATCTGAATTGGGATTTGAGGATAGAGGAGATGAATAGGGAGGGTGAGATTCAATGGAGTAATGTGAAGAGTAATCAGTAGAAGGTGGTGACAAGGACATGGGCCATCCCTCTTTATGCTGGGCTTGATCATAATAATCATTAGAATTTGGGGCCCAAATTTGATTTTCATGATTCTCTCCTTCTTCCCCCAACTTAGACTCCTCATTATTTTTCCTTACAAATTGAGATTCATTAGCTTCCCTCAAATATTCCTGATATGGCTGCTTCATATTATCCTCATTATCAAAAATTATTGGAGAGTTGTTGAATTGAGGATTGATAGATGGATCAATCAATGTGATATTATCATCAGGAAATTGATTTTTAAAATTTTCCATGGGGAGGCTAGTATGTTGGTCCATTTCAAGCTTTCTATCACGTTGGTCAAGCTGAGCTTGAATGATTTGGCTCTAAGCTTAAAGGGATTACTGATTGGCCAAGATGAGTTGAGTCATTTGATTGAATCTGTCCTCGAAATCAGACTTTGGAGGAGCTGGATAGGTTGGGTGGCACTCAGACTGTGGTAAGTAACAATCAGAATAGAAATCAGTCTGGTATTGAAGTGATGGAGAGTGGATGGGTTGTCCTTCATATGGGGCTTGATTATAAGGATCATTTGAGTACGAAGCCCAATCTGAAAAGTGTGGGTTTGAAGGACTTTGCATGGGGTCTTGGTAAGGTGCCCAAGAAGATGATTGTTGATTTTCTCACCTAGGATGTGTATTTGTGTAAGAGAAAGAGGTGAAAAAATCCGATGACAATTGATATGGCTCTTGGGTGAAAGATGGATTGTAAACCCCATTTTGGATGAGTGAAAGAGATTGATGACATTGGGTAAATGAAGAATTTAAGTTCAAGTGACCCGTATGGTTGAATATGAAGGAATCGATTAATGGGCCTGAACAAAATCGGATTGTGGAATGCAAAAGGCCCAAGAAAGAGTGATATTCTTTTTTTAATGATTTTTGTATTTTAATTTTTTTTAGCTTCCCTCAAATATTCCTGATATGGCTGCTCCATATTATCCTCATTATCAAAAATTATTGGAGAGTTGTTGAATTGAGGATTGATGGATGGATCAATCAATGTGATATTATCATCGGGAAATTGATTTTCAAAATTTTTCATGGGGAGGCTAGTATGTTGGTCCATTTCAAGCTTTCTATCACGTTGGTCAAGCTGAACTTGAATGATTTGGCTCTGAGCTTGAAGGGATTACTGATTGGCCAAGATGAGTTGAGTCATTTGATTGAATCTGTCCTCGAAATCAGACTTTGGAGGAGCTGGATAGGTTGGGTGGCACTCAGACTATGGTAAGTAACAATCAGAATAGAAATTAGTCTGGTATTGAAGTGATGAAGAGTGGATGGGTTGTCCTTCATATGGGGCTTGATTATAAGGATCATTTGAGTACGAAGCCCAATCTGAAAAGTGTGGGTTTGAAGGACTTTGCATGGGGTCTTGGTAAGGTGCTCAAGAAGATGATTGTTGATTTTCTCACCTAGGATGTGTATTTGTGTAAGAGAAAGAGGTGAAAAAATCTGATGACAATTGATATGGCTCTTGGGTGAAAGATGGATTGTAAACCCCATTTTGGATGAGTGAAGGAGATTGATGACATTGGGTAAATGAAGAATTTAAGTTCAAGTGACCCGTATGGTTGAATATGAAGGAATCGATTAATGGACCTGAACAAAACTGGATTGTGGAATGCAAAAGGCCCAAGAAAGAGTGATATATTCTTTTTTTAATGATTTTTGTATTTTAAATTTTTTGTATTTTTTATTTTTACATACACAAACAAGTTAACACACAATTACCTAACGACGTAGATGTGACCTAAATCGATAAATAGGGTTTCACAAAATGATTAAAGTAAAACTTAAGTTCACCCTCAGTATTTTCACCAGCCAGGTAAGGGGTGGGGTAGTGGGAGGCTCCCCCTACTTTCGTAGGGACCTAATTATGTCAAACCACTAGCCCGCTTAAGGCATTTGCCGTCCGACCGTCTTGCCTTAGGCACCAATTTTCATAAGAGGGTAAACCCAAATAACACAAGAATCACAGTGTGATCCTAGGGTCAACGTCTATTGACTTTTATTTATGGCGTAGGTCATGCAGATATGGAAGGGAAATGTGGTTTGTGGGCTAAAGAAGAGTGATGAATTCCCCACCTTATGTTATTTAAAGGTGGTGCCCTTAGAATATTTTGAAATGAAATGCACACCACAATTTCAAACAAGGGGTTCTTATGCAATATGCATGCCAGAATAGGATAAGTAGAACGTACCTTACCCCTCGCAATCTTTAAAATGTAATGATAGGAATTAAACAAAGAAAAATTCTATGCTAAATGATGCATGACCTAGAACATGATGGGTGTGGTTTCTATTCTTGGAATGAATTTTTTTTATTTTGGTGCAAGTATTTTTTTTATTAATGAACCTATCTAGTCAGCAAAATTTTCTTTTGTTTTGATGTTTTGATTTTTTTTTTGAATTTTTCAATAAGAGATAAATGCAAGAGACTATAAATAATAAAATAACAAAGACATGCAAATTTAGTACAACTTATAGTCTAAAATGGTATTTTTATATTTTTTGATTTCTTATGATTTTTATAGATTTTTCAAAAATTTGTCAGAATTTTTTTAAAGATTTTTCAGAAATTGGAAAAATAAAATCTGTTCTTACGTTTCTGCCCTTTAGCGACGCTTGACTGCTACAGTACCATACTTTCAGCGACGCTTCATTTTCTTTGAATTTCAGATATGATTTTCCTCTTTCTTTGATTTTCGGATTTATTTTCTTTTTCCTGTAAAATAAAAATAGAACAATTATTATACAAATATACAGATCAAACACAAGAATATCCCAACATTCAAAAATTCCCCTCCCCGGCAATAACGTCAAAAATTTGATGCGCTCGACATCCGTCGTTTAAAAATATCGTGCCACACAAATTTCAAAATTGATAAAACCGCACTCACTCACTTAAATGATTTTGAAAATACGAGTAAAGTGATAAGAACGGCCACAAGGAGAAAATTTTTTATAGATCAAGTTGGAAAATATCCTTATGTTTTGAAAACCAATTTTTATCTTTTGAGTGCGATTAACACTAAATGAAATTAAATTGTAACTTTGAATAAGAAGAGAAAAGTGAAGGAAATTTTAGCCAATGGATGAAGAACGCCGCCGTTTCCTCGCCGAGCCTTGGATGAAGATCACTCCGCCTTGGAAGTCGACACCGTGAGATGACCGGAAGATGACTAACCACCTTCGGTGTGTGTGAAGAAATTGTGAAGAGATGGAGATGGATAGAAATAGGAACAAAAATAAGTTGAAAACACAACAGAATTATATTAAAAATTGGGGGTTGGAAGGAAGAGAATAATTTACAATCTAGAGGGAATTAGAAGAAGTGGAAGAAATAAAAGTTATAGATAATGAAAAGAGGAAGAAATTTTATGAAGACCACAGAGATAGAAAATGAGAGGAAGACAGTGAAAAATGTGAAAAATAGGGATATATCGGTGCAGATGAACAATCAAAATGTTAAAGATAGAATAGTGAAAAATTAATTATAACTCACAAACGAAGATAAATTAGAAGAAGTGGTAGAAGAATAAAACTTAGATCTATAAAAGAAGAACAACTTTCATGAAGAACTTAGAGTCAAAAGAGGATTGAAAAGGCTTCCAAACAGAAGAATACTAGAAGATATCACCTCGGATGAACAATAATCACATAGAACAGAACTTAGAAAAATGGAAAATAACTTTCAAAATAGAAGGAATTAAGGGAAATGATAGAAAAAGAAATTGGATAATACTTAAAGATGAACAACTTTTGTGAATATAGGAAAATGAAATGGAGATCAGAACAACAAGTAATAGGACTAAGAAAGGACTAAATACTTAAACAAAACATTCATTATAACAACATCAACTTACAAAGTTTACATCAAAAGCTCTCAAAACAACACCCTCTAACTCTCCTATGTAACTCTACTAAGGCCAACAAGAATGAACTTCAAAAACTGAAAACAACTCCTTACAACTCTTAGCAACTCCTCCTCGCCACTCTTCATCACAATAGATGCCCCTTTTATAGAGTTAACACAACCACATTCCCTATGTGAACATCTTGACATTTATTGCCTCTTTTGTTGAAAAACACAACCCATTGCTGCCATTTTGGACTCAGAATTATGTGCCAACATGTGTTGCACACTTGAGTATTTTTTCCTGATTTTTCTCTATTTGTTTTTCATTTTTTCTCTTCCTTTCTCTCTTTCTCTCTCTTCCTAGACGCGTGCGCCGCCAGTGTGCCGCCGCCGCGCTCACTCTCTCTCCTCTGCCGGTGCGCCGCCCCGCGTGGGCGCATGCGCCGCCCGCGCTGGCGCCGCGGTGCGCCCGCCCGCCCCCCTCCGGTTGACCGCGGGAGGCGCGCTGACCCGCGCTCCCCCGCCTCGTCGTCCGTGCCGACGCGCGAAAGCGCGTCGACGCCTTCTTGCCGACCTGCAAACAAAACACACACACATATAATATATATATATATATATATCTTATAAAAGCCCTTAAAAATATCAAATGAACTTATTGTTTTTTTCTTTTTTTTCTTTTCTTTTTGAACAAGTCCATGGGCTTTTAACTTTGATTTTTTTTATTTTTATTTTTTTATATTTGTTTCTTGTCACTTCCCTCGTACCGAGTGCCTGCATAAATAAGTAAATATCGTTATTAAAATTATTTAATTTCAAAAAATTAAATATTTGACTCTAAATTAAAAGTAAGTGTGATACGTGCATATTTTTTTTTTTTAACAAAAACCGGCCTATCTGGAGTTTAAACCTGATCGAGTGCACCCCCCCTCAGAAAGGGAGAGTGTTCCCACTCCCCCAGGTAGCTCCAGGGCCCTAGCTTTTATTATTTTTTGTTGCAAAGGTTACATGGTCCTTGGGGGTATTCACCCCTAAAAATATCAAAAGGAAGCCATAACATAGGCCCTTATGTATCAAAAGGCAAAGCACAAAAACAGCTGAACAAAATATAGCCAAGAGAACCTAGAAGCGAAAGGCTGGCAATCTTGCCTTATCAACCCTGAAGGTACCCCTAACCAGCCATGGAAGATCTTTATCATGAATAAAAACCGAATTGCTGGAGGCATTACATGCATATGATGCTAATGAATCGGCCATTTGATTCCCCTCCCTGTAAATATGCTGGATCGGGCAACCAATCTCCTGCAACAGCAACATAATCCTCTTCCACCAAGGATGTGTCATCCAGCTAGGGAGAATACCCTTCCTAGCTGCCTCCACAAGAACCGCACAGTCAGAAAAAATAGCTGCTAGTTTAATTCCACATTGCTTTGCGGCTGCTAGACCATCATGTAGTGCTCTAGTCTCAGCCACAAGGCTATACCCAATACCATAGTTGAAGGCAAAGGCAAGAAATAGGCTTCCTGTTGAGTCTCTTATGCAGCCACCTCCCCCACTCCTGCCGGGGTTGCCTTTCGAGGCTCCATCGAAATGTAAAGTATAACCTTGCACAGCAAATTTGCATGGAACAGAAACTGGCTTTTGGATAACTATCCGAGGAGTTAGATTAAAAGCAGCTATAGTTCTGGCATGATATGAAGACATAGGCCTATGAAAAGTTATCATGTCAAGAGCCAAAGAGATTGAACATAAAATTTTCTTTTTAATAGCAGCACAGTGGACAGGCACACCTTCATATCTAGCAGCACATCTGGATTTCCATAATTCCCATATCATCATAATAATTGCAAGGAACCCAGTAAGGCTATTATCAGTGATACGTGCATATTTATTAGTATTAAAGCTCATAACAAATGTGTATAACATGAATTAATATGTAAAAATACGCACTTATCAGCGGTGCGACGGCGCGAGGACGTGGGTGACGACGAGGCGATCGTGCGGCAAGCGTGGGAAGGCGAGGTTCTAACAGCGTTCTTCATGATTTTGAGCTTGGATCGGCGCGTCTCGTCGCGGACCGGAGGTAGGGTGACGTTCCTTGGCCGCTTGTCTTCCTTCCCCGCGAGTTTTAGCTCAAGACGAGGTCGAGAGGGGTCAATTTCGCACCGGGAAGGGCCGTTCATGCCGCGAGGAGAGTCCGTCCGATCCGCCGTTTTGAGCCCCGATTCCGTGGTTCACGGGCGTAGGAGCATGCTAGGGGGCTTGGGGGTTCTTCTCTCACCGTTTCCCCCTTCGTGGGGATTGTTTGGGGTTGGAATGGGCGATTCCGGCGAGGTTCACCATTTTCACGCCGGTGGGCGATGTGTGGTCGAACCAGGGGCCGCACAACCCTTGTGCGGCTCCGTTCTGGCCGTATATCGGCTCGACGCGCTGTGACTGGGCTCGGCGCGCAGTAGGCTTGCGCGGTCTGTCATGGGACCGCATATCCTAAGGTGCGGCCCCACAACAACCGCACAACCCTAGGTTTTCGACCGTTGAATTTTACCGTTGTACAGTGCACCGGGATGCACGGCCAGGAGGTAACCGCATAACCCTTCGTGCGGCCAAGTGCTGGCAGTACGACGTTTGGTGCCGTTGCCTGGGTGTGCGGCCAGATCTGGACCGCACAACTCTTGAACGGTGAAACCATAGCCGCTCTTCCCTAGTGCGGCTAAGGCATAACCGTTCAGGTTTATTACCGTTGGGAGATGAGCGGCCAGGAGCTGACCATTCTTCACCCACGTGCGGACAAGAGCTGGCCGCACATCTATTGAACGGGCCCATGTTGGCCGTTCTTCAGTCTGTTTGGACTTGGGTAGAACGGTCCTGTGCTGGCCATTTAACCCTAGGTGCGGTCCTTATGCGACCGCACATCCTTGAGCGGCCTAGGGTGGACCGTTCAAGGGGACAGATCGTGGCGGCGGGTCTCCCGTCATACCGAGTGGTACCGGGAGATGTCATTGTCGGCTTCTGTAACCATGTGACGGTATTGGTACGAGGGGCGTTCCTTGTACCGTCCGGTTGTGGCGTGATTTTCCGTTGACTTGAGAGTCTACTCCGTAGTGACCCTCCACTAGTCGTAGCCTGCTTACACGCGTGTGGTCCCACCAAGGAGTGGTGGAGAGGCTACCCTTAGAGATGGTTTACGGACTGATTTCCGTCGGGCCCCACGTCTTGCAGCCAGAGTCCGGCTGAGGGGAAAACCGGTCAGAGGGCCAGACGAGGGACGCGCGGCCTGTGTGTGCACACGTGGTTGGGGACGGTTGGACCCACGCTGACGAGTGTGACCCCAGCTAGTCACTCGTATGTAGTTCTTGTGTGGTGTTTGTGCCTTTGGTAGGAGCTACCATGTCAGGCAGTTCACCTACGGTGCGGTGTAAGACGTTAGGGGACGCTACCGGCTGTGCTTCTAGTGGGTGGTACTCCTGTCGAGTCGGGAGTGTCAGACTGTCAGTCTTTGCGACTTCGGCCTTCGGGTTTTGTCGCGTTGACCGTGGTGTTAAGGTCATTTCACCATGGCACGTGTGTCGACATTCGTGCCATGAGAGCGGTGTTTTGTAGATTGCAGGGCTTCTCTTCTCGAGGTACTCGCTTGCTGCTAGCATGGCGGTTTCTCTGTTTGCGAGGTAGGGTTCGAGTGATCCCTACTGAGTCTTGTTCTGAGACTCATTCCCTGCGTGTTTTCATCATATTTTAGGCGAGTCGCGGCCTCAGGGGAGCGCGTCTGAGGCTCAGCGTGGTTCAGGTGCCCAGCGTTAGTGTTAGAGGTCAGAGCCGGGGTATGCCCAGTGTAGATGTACTTTTCTTTCTTGTCTCTGTACTAGTTGTAGACTACTGCTGTTGTTATTTTATTTTATCTTGTGGACCATGTATCTTGTAAACTGTTAAATTTATTTTTCCTGCTTAGTGAATTAGCTGTTTAATTTCTGCAATTATTTGTGATACTTTTGTAGTCTCCACACCTTCCTTTAACCCTTCCGAGTCTTCGGACTCGTGGGTGGCGGTGCGAGTCTCGGGTTATCGGGCCTTCCCGATAATTGGATTCTCGGGTCATTATAGAATGGTATCAGAGCAGCGGTTGTTGGATTATATGAGAATCATAAGTAATTATAGTGGTCCACTAGTCCACAGTGATGATGTACGGTTGACACTGGCATCGGGCATCGTGCGTTTTTCTTGACCTTCCGTGTTTTCTGTCTTTTACTTCAGGAGCGAGTATGGCACCGAGGCGGAGCACTCGCTCTCAGCAGGGGCAGTCGGCTGGAGGTTAGGAGATCCAGCAGGGGGTTCAGCGAGATCAGGAGGAGCATAGTAGAGCGCCACCGGGGGCCACCGAGGCAGTGGATACTACGATGCTTCCGGGGGCCGATGATTTCTTTCGTGGCATGTACCAGCTTATGTCGCAACAGTTCGGCGGAGAGGCTGGTGAGGGCTCGTTGACCAGGGGTGGGCCAGGCCGAGTAGTGAGGGATTTCATGCAGTTTCATCTACCTTACTACGACGGTCAAGCAGACCCTGATGTGGCTCGAAGTTGGCTCTACGAGATGGAGCGGGTGTTCAGTTCCGCGCGGAGTACTGCGGAGGACAGAGTGATGTTGGCCTCCAACCAGTTGCAGGGTACGGCTCAGGAGTGGTGGTCTTTCGAGTGGAAGACGTCTTTCCAACTTTGTCCACTTGAGCAGATTGCATGGGGCGACTTTGTCAGTGCTTTCGAGCGTACCTACTGTCTAGAGTTTATTGCTATGCAGCGGATACGTGAGTTTCTGGAGCTGGTTCAGGGCGATATGTCCGTGTTGCAGTACAATGCCCGATTTGTTGAGCTGGGTCGGTATGCACCCCATATCATGGAGCATGAGAGGGTGAAGACCGCATAGTTCGTGCAGAGCTTGAGGTAGGAGCTGAAGCACCATTTGATCACGAATGCGGCCACTGATTTGGAGACAACGTCTCATGTTGCAGCTTCTTTGGAGATGGATATGCAGAGGACTCGAGGACCGATCAGTCAGGGGTAGTCCTTGTCGAGTCGCAGCCAGCAGTCGGCTACCCAGTAGCAGGGTTCCTTTCAGCGTGTGTCGGGTGGTTCAAGAGCGCCGGCACCGGCAGCGTCGGTGACAGGATCGACGTCTTTTGGCTCGAAAGTCAAGAAGTTCTTCAAGAAGGGGTTCGGTAAGAAGAAGTCCAAGGGTCAGGAGCAGGCATCATCGGGCAGTGTACAGCAGCCGGTCCCATTTCAGCGTCAGGGGTCAGTGGGTGGATCGCGAGGACCGTGTCCATGGTGTAGCAAGTACAACCCAGGCAGGCAATGCACAGCGTCGATAGTTTGTTTCCGGTGTGACCAGTCAGGGCATATGGCGCGTGACTGTCCTCAGAGGCCACAGCAGCAGCAGCAGGTTCTCCCGCAATAGAGGCAGCAGCAGTATTAGTAGGGATAGTATCTGTCGCTACCTAAGTCAGCTAGCGTGGGAGGCAGGCAGAGAGCTCGAGATCAGATCACACACATGACCAGGGCAGAGGCAGTGGCGTCGCAGCTCGTGGAAGGTACCGTTCGGATTTTGGGTTGTGCGGCTCTGGTTTTGTTCGATTCTGGCGCATCTCATTCGTTTATTTCGGAGGATTTCGCGCTGAGTATTGAGGAGCCGGTGACCCAGTTGACCTGTGATTTGACAATAGAGTTTCCTTCAGGTGATTTTATGATCACTCCGTATTGCTTCGATGAGGTTCCTGTGTGGATGGAAGGGCGGAGTTTACCGACTAGGCTCTATGCGTTGCCGTTTCAGGATTTTAATGTGATTTTGGGTATTGATTGGCTCGAGGCACATCATGCGTTGGTGGATTGCGACTCGAAGAGGGTTTATTTCCGGCGACTTCACGGACCCACCTTCTATTTCCAAGGCATCAGGTCTTCCTCTTCCCACTTTCTTATTTCTGCGACTCGAGCTCGTCGTTTGCTTGATGCGGGTTGTCAGGGTTTTCTCACCTCCGTGGTTGTGACTGACCGCATGGAGCCGGATGTCAAGGACATTCCGATGGTGTGCGAGTTTCCTGATGTTTTTCTAGAGGACTTACTTGGATTGTCTCCCGAGCGGGAGATTGATTTCGTTATCGAGGTTGTGCCGGGTACTGGACCTTTGGGGAAGGCTCCCTACCGTATGGCCCCCGCTGAGTTGAGGGAGTTGAGGGCGCAGTTGCAGGAGCTGCAGGCCAAGAGGTACATTCGTCCTAGCTTTCCCCCTTAGGGTGCACCTGTGTTGTTCGTGAAGAAGAAGGACGGTAGCTTGCGGTTGTGCATTGACTACCGACAGCTGAATGAAGTGACCATTAAGAACAAGTATCCGTTGCCGCGGATTGATGATTTGTTCGACCAGCTTCAGTCTGTGCGAGTGTTCTCACGGATTGATTTACGGTCCGGTTACTATCAGATGAGGATTCACGAGTCCGATGTAGAGAGGACTGCGTTCAGAACGAGGTACGGGCATTATGAGTTTCTGGTGATGCCGTTCGGGCTCACCAATGCCCCCGCAGCCTTCATGGACTTGATGCAGAGGGTGTTTCGTCCGTATTTGGACCAGTTCGTGGTCATATTTGTGGATGACATCCTTGTTTATTTACGGTCTACTGAGGAGCATGCGTACCATTTAGGTGTGGTGGTGCAGACGTTGCGAGATCACCAGTTGTATGCGAAGCTCAGCAAGTGCGAGTTCTGGCTTCGTGAGGTGCACTTTTGGGGGCACGTGATTTCTAGTGATGGTATTTCCATGGACCCCACCAAGGTCGAGGCAGTAATGCAGTGGCTGAGGCCGAGGTCTGTGACGGAGATCCGGAGTTTCTTGGGGCTTACGGGATATTATCGTCGGTTTATCCAGGATTTTTCTCGCGTTGCGGCCTCGATGACTAGACTTACGTGGAAGGATGTGCCTTTTGTCTGGTTTGAGGAATGTGAGCATAGTTTCAGGGAACTAAAGAGATTGCTCACCTCGGCTCCGGTGTTTATTTTACCTTCTGGATCGGGAGGTTTTGTGGTGTGTATAGATGCTTCCGGGGTCGGATTGGGTGTTATGTTGATGCAGCATGGTAGAGTGGTGGCTTATGCATCTCGGCAGCTGAAACGTCACGAGGAGAACTACCCTACCCATAACTTGGAGTTGGCGGCTGTGATCTTCGCGCTGAAGATCTGGAGGCATTATCTGTACGGTAAGAGGTTCGAGGTGTTCACTGACCATCAGAGTCTATGATTCCTGGCGATGGGTAGCCGGTCTGGGTGCGTCTCCTCCCCTCTCCCTAGCCCACGTAGGTGTACGTTGGCCCACACTTGCATTGCATTTCATTAAATGTTAGCATACAACATATAGAATTCATATAGAACATTGCATAATAATTCTAGGAGTCGAATCATACCTGGAGTAGGGGTGAGAATCCAGCAAGCATCGTCCGTCGGCTGGTCGAGTTGAGGGTGTCGAACAGAAACGCCAGGACCGCCGCTCCCCAAGCTTAGTCACCGACGTGCTCTAGGTCCTCGAGCAGTGGAAGGAACCGACAACTGATGACGTCGGCCCTCGTCGCAAATAGCAGGCGCCCTAAGAACAGCATCATGAACCGTCGCAGCACTACGTCTGCCTCAGGCCCTGCGGTAGCTGCCACTCTGGGTCGAGCTCGTTCCACCAACCTCTGCAGGTGCCACTCTGGCAGCTCCCCGGTCGCGATCCCTGCTCCCCTCAGTTCGAGGCTCTCCTACAGTCTCGCTCTAGTCAAGGTCGTCGATTGCCGCTCTGGGTGCAGCAGCTCCAGCCCCAGCAGACTCTGGGCCAGCTCCCAGTAGTCGGGGTAGGTCTTCCCGCTGACCGGTGTCCCATGCATGCACAATCCGATGATGCGCGCGATGTACTCTAACGTGGGGAGAATGTGGCCCCACGGGAAGAGGAACATCTGGCTCACCGGATCCCAGCGGTCGTGCAGAGCATAGAGGAGCAGCGTGTCCAGTTGGGTGACCTCTACGCTCAGGAACTCCGCAAAGCCCATCGCTGGAAGCCTATCCCGCTGAAAGTCTGGCAGTGTGAGGTACACTGCTCGGACCTGTAGCCAGGAGATCCGAGTCCTACGCTTTCCCTGCATACATTTAGAACGATTGCATTAGTCATGCATTTCATAATAGAATCATGCATTCCATTAATTGAATAAATGGAAGGACAAAAGAAAGAAAAATGCACTCTGCTAATAGAACGGTCACCTAGGGGCCGTTTTAACCCTTCCATGATTTTATTCCAACCATTCCAATAAACAACTTTTCAGAGGTCCACGGCCACCAAAGGACCGCTCTACCTAATAAACGGCCCGGCTATGACCGTGCATTCTTCCTGTCCTACCCAATAACGGCTCTCTCTGAGCCGTTCAATGAATCCACGTCCCCCTCTGGCCGTGTGATTCTTCTTTCAAGCCCCTGTTCACTTCTGGCTTGCACGGTCACTACTTTGACCGCTCATACTCTGGACGGCCTTATTTAGGCCGCGCTATTCTCAACGCTTCAAAGTTTGGACGGACCGAGGTGAGCCGTCCTACATTTCCATGGTCCCACCTAGACCGTGCTAAATCCCATATCCCCGCATGTTCACATTCCATTGGAACGGCCACCCGTGGGCCGTACCACTCTTGAGCGGTTCTATATGAACCGTGTGGTTCTCCTGAGCGGTCACTGTAAGCCCGTTCTATGCTCGCCATTGCGAATGGCGTTCAAGCCCCATCCCGCCGGCGGTGACGTCCCATAGGCCTTCCAACCGGCCTCACAGGGGTGCATGCCCCTCTCCTCATGCCTAAGGCTACATGCATGGTGTAAAAATGGAAATGGGCTGGGTTTCTAGGGGGGCCTACCTCGGACGGACGAGGTTCCTTGGCCGGCTTCGCCACCAGCACCATCGCCTCCTCCGGCGCCGGGTCTGCTTCCTCCTCCGCCGCAGGTTCTCCGGTAACGATCGCGGGTGCCTCCTCAGCTGCGGGCGACGGTGTTCCTTCCCCCTCCGATCGGTTGGACGGCGCCGCCTCCTCCTCCACGATGGCCGCCGGCGGCGGCGCTTGGGCGTCTTCGCGAGCCATCCTACGCACCAAAGCCTGGTGCTTGAAGCGCATGCAGACGAGGGGAGAACGGGAGAGACTGGGGGGGAGTGTGGAGAAAGATGGAATGGGAGAATGGGTAGTTGGAGTGTGGAGAACGGGGGTGATGTTTTCTCTCCTCCCTCGCCGTCGGTTACGGTGGGGAGGGAGAAGATGGAAGGGTTTTATTTTTTTGAAACCGCCAGAACGTACACGGTCTATCGAAGGACCGTGTACATAATGGACGGTCCAATAACTGGCCGTTTACATTCCAACGGTTCACTTCCATTGAACGGCCAGAGTACCCCCATGCAGTTGATTGAACGGAGTCTATAGAGCCGTGTACGGACCTATCTGGACCGTTTAAATTTCTAAGTGGTCTTAAGGTAGACCGCTTATATGCTGAAATGATGAATGATGTTTTCGAGCTTTGTTCTTGCTATCTGATGTGATGGATTGATGACCTTTTAACCAGAATGATTATTTCATGATATGATATTGCAAACACTGTGTGTAATTTCCCATGCAGCACCACTTTACCTTGCCTACCGCCACCGATAGGTAAGTATTTCGACCCCTATATGCCTTAATGCATTGTTATATGGTATATATGCTAATTTATCTCAAGAACCAGTTGGTTGATCACGTATTCTAGGATCTGATGTGCCCCTATAACAAAAATAATGATGATCTAGGGGCACGCGTTTAATCATCGGATAAGCCGTTAGGTTGGGAAAATTAGGGGACGATGGTTCTATCCTGCACGCCATGGTTGCGGATAGTGTCCTGACCCTGATGGTCCCTGTCTGACAATATTATTCTCGAGTATTTTCTATTTTATGGCTTTATTTGCATTCGTTTTAATGATTTCTTTTATTTTAGCCCAGCATGCATCATGCGCATCTTTTGAGCATTCATGACCCATGGTCTGTCTGAAAATGTCTCATTTGTGATGAACGATTGTGCCATTCATAGTATTGGTAAGAGAGAAACTATTCCACCATGAGTGGGAAGGTCTTCTCTGGTCTATTCACCTGGTTTGGTTGACTAAGAGTCCTGGTCTGGAGTTTTAGTTTACCCTTTTACTTTTCTTTAACACTTGCTTCGATCTCCTCATTGGTCAGAGGGATTGTGTCCCCCATGAGGTTGGTCATGTGTTTTCCTTTTCATTTAGATAATTTCTCCAGACTGGTGTCGGTTAATTCGGCCATCCCTTGTGTTTGGTTCAGAGTTTTCCAGAAGATTCCCATCGCCCGTTGGTGAGAAAACAGGTGTCTTTTACCTTAACGCCTGCTTTTCAGTCCGCTCCACTTCATTTTCACTTCATCTCCATGTTCCATTTCACTTTCGCTTCACCTCCGCTCGCTCCCCTACAAAGAGGACGTTAAGGAGGTGTGGAACGCACTAAAATTCGAAGTATATAAATATCGTGAAGTCCCGCGATCAATGACACCCAAGAGGGGGGTGAATTGGGTGATTACCAATTTTAGGAAAACTTTTGGCCTTTTATAAATTATGTGATACAAAGCTAGTTAGGAGATTCAAAGTTATTTGAACACAAATTGGATTTAACAAACTTTATATGATAAGATATAGATTAAGCAAGATAGACGAAGATAAATCTAGAAAAATAATTTAAACTAACGTTTATGTAGAATGGAGATAGAGGAAATGGAGCAAACCACACAATACAAGCACAAAGCACAGCGGTTTTTAAGGTGGTTCGGATGCACGACGGCAATCCTACGTCCACCCCTCACCAAACTCGGTGAGGCTTCACTCGGGGATAAATCTCCAAATGGAGACGACGCTCCAACCACACACGCAGGACGACACCTGCACACACACACGGGGACGGGTCCCAAACTACACACGGAGACAAGCTCCAACACACACACACATACACGGAGATGAACTCCAACACGATCTGACAACCGGATCACTATCACACACACACGCTGCGACAAGTGCAGCAAACCACACACTAAAACAACTGGATCTAAGAGATCCACACACACACGTAGATCTAGGAAGATCTACGCACACACGAATGGAAAACAACACACACACACGAACACGGATCCAACACGATTCAGACACACACAGATTCTTCAGTTTATGATGAACACAAATACAATACCCAAAAACATAAATATGATGAGGCTTAGTTTAGAAAACTCCTGTTTTGGGTTCCCCTTGAATGCATGTTACGGATCTTGAACATATCTTCAATCTTCACTTGAACACCTCCTATTGATCTCCACTTGAATCCCCTTGGATGGCTTACTTGCTTCTTTGCTTGCTTCTTCTTCTTTCTTCTTTGAGCAATCTTCCTTTGAATCCTTGGTTCCTTGCTTGCTTCTTTTCCTTGGAGGATGTTGGCTTCAGATCTACCTTCAATAGGTTGAGGATGGATAAAGAACACTTGCTGCACGGAGTACTGTTTACGGCTACAATACTTCTCCTCTTCCTCCACTTGGATAGCCTCTCCTTTGATCTCCCTTGAAACCCTCTTAGTTTTTAGGGTTTTTAGCACCAAATGAGAGTTTTATAACTCTTGAATGGCCCTTTGGACAAGCCCCAGACCAGATCCACGAAATCTGGTGTAATTGGGGGCAAAAGGATTAAAGAAATGGGTGGAAAGACCACCCTTCTAACTTGAACCAAAAGTCAACAAAAGTAGGCCTCGGGGCTGGCGGTCGACCAGTGGAGGGCTGGCGGTCGATCGGAATTTTACAGGTTTCAGTCCGTTGCTTGCTGGGAAAAACAGTTGACCGGCCCTGTCTGGGCGGTCGACCGCTGCTGGCGGTCGACCGGTCCTGGACCGGCGGTCGACCGCTCGTAGGGGAAGCCCCAAGTTTCTCCCGTTCAACCCTTTAAACCCTTGAGCAGCTCATTTACGTTTGTGGCATCAAACTCCTTCGACCTTGAGGATTTGTACTGAGTATATGGACCTGCAAATACATGGATAATTGATTAAAACTATAGCTCAGACATCCATATGATAAATCCTTAAACTCCATGCAAACCATTGATTATGAAATCAGAATTTGTTCCGGGGGCTCCGCCCCCGAAAACCCCCGCAAGGGGCGCTGCCCCCTTGACCCCCGCGACCTGACCGGGCAGGTCGATCCGCGGGCGAGGGCGCACGATGGCCAGAAGGGTTTCATGTTGAATGTGCATGAATGAGGTGTATACATAAGATACACAAGGTGAGATCGATGCTAAGCATGAGATACACAAGGTAAGAGTCTCACCAATGGTTCTTGATAGTAAATGACATATACCACCTGTTTTGGATTGTAGAGGAGCAGGGTGCTTATCCCTAAGTTTAGTTCACCAGGTGACTGCCATGTTTGATCCTGCAAGCAAGATATTTAAGGTTAATACCATGCTTGTTCACATTAAAGAGGTTATGAAACCTCTTGCCTCTTGTAAAAACAATTCAATCAAGCATGAATCAAGACCATGTACCATTGCCATTTGTCATCTCAAACATATTTAAACATGAATGTGCAATCAACCATAAGTTTAGTTATCATCACTCAATCACACATTAAGTTTAGTTATCATCAAAATCATAACGCCAACAAACATCAAAATCATAACTCAACATATCGGGTGTTCTTTCATCGGTTTATCAGCTTATCAAGTGTGAGGGCGTGCCAGTCACCTAGGTGACAATGTGTTCGGGCTTCAAGACTGGAGTGGTCCGAAGCCCGGGGTGCGCTCCGTCTGACTAATCAGGCGATTATGGGTATCGGGTCGGGACTGGAGACCCGCCGCGCCATAAAGGCCACGACGTTAATTACATCCCCTCGGAGAGGGAAAAACCTATGATTAATCGCCAAGAAAAGGGGCCTCATGGCCTAAACATCAGTTTCTATGAAAGGAGCGAATGTCATATTGAAAAGCATTAAAATTCCCCATAGTGGGGTGCAGAGAGATATTTGAAGCCATTTCGGTCATAAATCGACCATTTGGTGCTTGGACAAATGTCCGGTTTGAACACATCACAATCATTGCGGGGAAATCAGAGCACATGTATGCCCGGGCACGACGGATTTACTATTTGGAGACAACGAAAGCATTTGGTAAAATCCCGATCGAGACGGCTCAAAATCAGCGGAATATCGGCCCAAATGAAAAGCGGGGCTAGGGCCATAATGGGGTGATCCCCGGGGACCAAGTATGCCTCATGAAGGCACATTCGATTATTCCCCCTCATGTAGAGTCATAGGGAAGAGAGCCCGGATGAATGCTATTGATGGGATAGGAATTAACTATCATGCAAAGGTTAGTGTGCTCATGCAATGTGTTCATCTTTGAACATAGGTTCATGATAGCCTTTTGTATGTCGATGCATATGGAGTTCTATCCACCCTATGAAATTAGGTCTTAAGACCATGCACGTACCACTACACGTGAAGCTTTGTTCATTTCTTCCTCTTCCTCTTTTATCCGTACATAAATGCGTATGACCAGATATAAAAAGGGGGAGATGGACGGCTCGCTGGCAAGAAGCAGTAGGTCGACCTGGGGTTGGCCCAGGTCGACCTACCTCAAGTCAGAAGCCTAGGCCATTTGTTTTTTTTTTTGAAGTGAGATATGCAAAAGGGGTGCCATGATGGGCTGATGGTGATTTATCCTAAATCTAGATGGCAATGCATCTATGTGAATTGAGTTGTGAACACTATAGGGAAATGCATGCAATGCCTTGTTTCTGAGTTATACAAACATACAAGTGAGCGGTGCAGGAATGCACCCAGCGTCACTCACCACTAAAGCTCAGTCACTCAGGACATGTGTATGCGTATGCACACATGTGTGAAGTGGGAGCTGCGCAAGGGACCCTCAAACCTGCCCTTCTTTCTTTACTTGAAATTTATTCATGAGTCATGCATGAGCAGATGAACATGGGGTTTTGAGTTATCTTTGAAGATGTGCTCATGGGAGCCATTGAATTCACATAAAACCTTGTTTTCCTTTGAAGTTCAGTGATACAAGATTGTGCATATGGAGATATGCAAATACATGGGGGGGAACAAGTCCACAGTCATTGGCTTTGTTGCTTTCTGATTTTTTTTTAATGCGGTCAATTCATCATGGAAGTTTAGGGGTTGATGAACCCTATTTTTTGTTTCATATGTCACTGCATTTGTTTTCTTCATCATTTGTTTTTTTTATTCTTTCTTTTGAAAGGCCAGCTGGCCAGCAGGAGTCGACTCCTGGGCAGACCTGCGCCCAAGCAGCCCAGACAGAGCTGGGCTAGAGAGGAGTCGACTCCCAGGGTCGACTCCCTCCAGCTCAAAACCACAGGCTCTTGTTTGTTCTTTTTTTTTTGTTCCAAGTTTCTTTTTATCTTATTTATGTTTCAGAAATGTTAACAATTGAGTTTATGTGGAGCTATGATGATCGGGCAGGGATATGCCATGCGTATGCCATGCTTGGTTTCTTTTGTTTCCCCTTTTTTAATTATGTGCCTCTTGTTCAATTTGTTATCAGATTTTAGGGACATTTGATTCAACCTTTGATTCACCCTCCTGAAGCATGGGTAGGGTACACATGGGTGCATAAGTTCATGCTTGAAAGTGCAAGAGATTCGTATCTATTAATGCAGGCATAATTGATTCATATAAGCTCATCATGAATTTAGATATTGATATACCTATATGCCTTGAATCATGTATGCGATATGGAAATGCATGCAGGGTATAAATGGTATGTTCAACTTTTAAATGCATCAAATCTGTCATAAGCTACCATGGAGGAGGAGCTATGCAATTGCGGCCAACCACCCGAGAATTCAGATCTGGTCCAAAACTCTGATTACCAGTCTTTTTATTTCCATCCATGGACGATTGTGTCTGATCATTCATGGCTGCGCATAAGTGCAGGGATGCTCATGAGGACTCACTATTTGCTTGCTTTTTTTGGATGTATTTGAGACATTTGTGAAGATAAATTTTATTCTTTCTCTTTTTGATCAAGGGTCAACCTGCAGCTACAAGGATTCAATATCTTATTCACAAAGACCTTAATTCCCTGATTAAAAATCCTTGAGCAATAATTTCTCCATGTATTTTCTGCTCCCCCTTTTTTAGCATTGCTTAAGTAGTCTTCTGAATTTCAATTCAGTATTCATTTCTCTTCTTCTGAGGTTCTGTTCATTCAGGCATTTAGCAATTGATCATCCTCTTCTTCATCTTCTCTTAAAGTGCAATATGCATGAGCTGGCTTTGATTACCTTTTTGTTCAGATCTGAGAAATTGGATCCCAAACCCTTGCTTCAGAATTTCCTTATCTTGCTCATCAATGGTTTAGCATATTTCTGAAATTGAATTGATGATTGCCTTTATGTCTATAATGTAGGGCATTGGTCTTAATATGAGAGGTTGAAACTTATGTTCAGAATTCAGTCTTTGCTCTGTCCATTTGGACCTTTAGCAAGTTGAGGATCATTATCATTTTCTTTATACAATCTGGATTTGGATCAAGAAGCTCCAGGGTTCAAAACACATTCTTCTTATTCTTGTTCGTTGTTATAGTTCAGTTTTACTGCATGTTACTTCAAAGATCATGCTCCTTCTCTTCTCGGAGTTCAACATGCATTGACCGAATTTTCAGATCTGACCTGGAGCATTGGATTCCAAGCCCTTGGTTCATTCATTTATCTTATTTATCAAGGTCTTAATATGTTTCAGAAATTGATTTGATGGTTGTTTTATGCTTGTTGTTAAAAGTTCTTGGCTTCAATCCTAAACAATTAAACCTTGTGCCCAGAGTTCAGTTCCCATCAGTCTGCCCAAACTTGTTTTCAGTTAACTCAAGGAATTCAATCTGATCATCATTTATTCCTTATATGTATCAGTCCAAAACTAGATAGCAACTCTTAAAACAAGGAAACCCGATGTTCACCATTTTTGTTTATGCCATCCTCAGCAGTTTCAGGGTTATGTTTGGTCATTCTTTATCCTTGGTGCTCAGTATATATTTATCCCCATTGATTAGTTTTATTTGTTCAATCATCATCCTTACTGTTAGATGCTCTATCCATTCAGAATCCTAGCAGCCCAAGGGTCGTGCTAACCATCCGATTCTTGCTCTCTTGAAGCTCAATGCACACGAATTCATTTAGATTGCAGTTTCTATCCTGATCCGGGGGGATTGGACACCGAATTCTGGCTCCACCATCACTCCCATCATCATTTTTGTGTGTTGTTATCCTGAGAATTAACTTAAATTCCCTTGCAAAAATTCGACAGCACCTCTCCTAGACCCGAAGGGTCCGGGGAAAAATAGGGGCGCGCCAAACGGAGAAACTCTAGGGTCGGCCCCAAAACATCACAGTGCGCATATAAGCATCAACACCGCAAAGATTACCCCATTTGGGGCCGGAGATCCCGAGGGCTAGCCTACAAGGGAAACCGGTGACCCATGGGTTGTTACGATCATGTAGACTTCTCCCGTATGGGGCCGGAGATCCCAAGGGACAGCCTACAAGGGATTCCGGTGACCCGAGGGTTGTCGCGATCCCGAATGAGAACCACATAAGAATCGGTGGCGTGGCTAGCAGAAGATCTTAAGGAAAGTAGGGAGGCTTCTCTCAGACAATGATGAAAGGGCAGCGAATAAAGGATCCCACAGATGCAAAAGAACGAACTGGGAGGGGGAGAAATCAGAGACACTGTGGACTGAGTATCAAGAAAACTTATAGCATGAGGATCTCCCAAAAGGGAGCTTTCTTTCTTTCCACAGCAGAGCAAAACTCAAACTAGATTCAAAGGGAATACAAAGATAGGGGGGGCGGAGCTCTCTTCCCCTCACCTTTCTCTTTCTTTTTTTTCTGGATAAACAGTTGTTCATAGCCTTTTTTTTCGACCGAAGAAGAGCTTTTGCTCCGCAGGAGGGGCCTTTTTATAGAGGCGAGGGTGCCTCTGTTTCGGAGGGGAGGCTCCATAGTTTTTTTTTCTTCCTCTTCTCCTCGTCATGGTGGTGTGCTGCTGCTATTGATGTTGCTGTCATTTTTTCGGGGTCACCACGTGGCTGCTGCAATTGCTCCTGGCGAGGGCGGCCATGACGAACAGCGGAGTAGGGCGAGGAGGGCCGTGCGCCTGCCTGAACAGCGGAGGGGGTTTCGTCGTGCGTGGCCAACGCTAGGTAGGCGAGCAATAAATGCTTAAAGGGAGAGCACGGCAAGGACGAGGGTGAGGCTTCGCGTGGAGTGCTGGCGGAGTGGGCGAACGGCGGGCAGAGAGGGGTAGGCCGTCCGGCATGCGCGCACAACGTGGGGGAGCCTCCGGCCTACGACGCATGTGCAGGGACTTTGGAAGGCACTGAATGCTTGCACGGAAGAGGTCGCTCGAAGACACGCTGTCACCGCGCGGAGAGGGGGAGAAGATGAATAGTGAGAGAGGATCGCGAGGAGGGACACAAACACGCGGCACTGTTCATGGAACAGTGCCACGATTTTCCTTCTATTTTCTATTTTTTTTTTAAAATCCCCCTTTTCCTCTTAGCCCCTCTTCTTCTTGTATTTGTGTATATGTCCATCGCACCCCTCCTCTTCTCATTTGAATTGGGCTAGGCCCCTTTTTTTTATTTCCAACAGGAGGGGCATCTATTGACACCCGTTTTTTGCCTATGAGTTGAGTCATTCCTCTTACCATCATTTGTTGATGCCTCGAGTTGTCCATTACTCATTGGACTATTTCCAGGCATATCTTTGACCTTATTCTATGGGTATCTCCCTCCCTGGCTAGGTCTGCTCTTGGAATCGGGCTTAATGGGCCTTGATTTCGCTTGGTTTTTTGGGGTAAATGGGCTCGTTTATCCCATTTTATTAATTTCAAACGTCCAGGCTGTACGCGGTCTAGCGATAGGCCATTCAGTTATTGGGCGGTCTCTTTTGAACCGTTTACAAGCTCAGAGCGAGTTATTGGATATTTATTTGATTTTTTGAATTTCCACTGACAAGCCTTTGCACGGTCTGAGTTCAGCCGTTTACTTCCATTGAACGGCCTGTCTTTAGACCGTTCAGCTCCCAGAGTCCTAAGCCAGTGGGGTTTTAAGATAATAATATATTTATCCTATATTTATCATCGACACGTTTTACACGGTCTAGCATTGGACCGTGTCACCATTGAGTGGTCTATCAGTAGACCATTTTATCCTAAAGAGTCCAGCGCCGTGATAGCTAGTCAGTTCGATGGATAATTAGATAATTTGTTATTTTATTTATTTATCACCGACAGAGGTAAGCGGTCTAGCAATGGGCCGCGTATTAGTCTTGGCGGCCTATCGAACGACCGCGCACAGGCCCGAGATCTGGGTTTTATTGAATTTTCTTTCTCCATCCGTGGTTAAACCTCCACCTTCCTCCACCATTTTCTCTGTGGTTTCTCCACCAAATGGGGTGCCGTTTGATCCTGGTGGGAGATAGAAGTATTATCTACAAATTTTGTTTTATTATCACGCCCTAATTCCCACTGGAAAACCCTATTTCGGGGCTGGGCTTTTGGGGCTCTATAAATTGCACCCTTAGTCCAAGCTTGAAGGGGGGGAGATCCAACGTCGACGTCGAAGTTCTGCCAAATTCTTGAGCGAGCTGCAGCCAGGGAGGGAGGCTCTCTACGTCCTTTTGAGCCTCCGGTTAAGGGATTGGTCACTTTCTTTATGTTTGGTCTAGGCTTTTAGTTGTCTTCTCATCCTTTGCATGCTTCTTTTCATCACCTTTTCATCCACGTTTTTCACTGTTCCACGTCATTTCCACGCCTTCCTGTCATTTTCACGCCCTATAGGGGATTAAAAACCACCCCAGGTATGGCCCATTCCATGCTATCATGTTGGTTTTCCCTTTTGTTCTATAGTTGCTACACCTTCCAGGTCAAATTTGGGTGTTATTTTCTTGTCCTCTGCATTGTTTTGCAGGTCCACACAAGCGCAACACAAGGCCCATCCCCTCTGGCCGACCGGAAGGGGTGGAGGATCAAGTCCTACAACTTGGAGTCTAGCGGCTTTGAACTGTCTTCTTCCATCCGTCTGCAGATAAGAGCCGTCCTCCACAAACCGTTTAGATCCTGTGTGTGGCCTTCTGCGTACCATTTTGGAGCCAGACCAGTCTTTGTCCCGTTTCTCTTTCCAACGCTGTGAGCGGCCTATCGAGCGACCGCGCCATCCACTGAGTGGTTCTTCCTGGACCGTGTACAATTGCCAGTGCTGCACTTTGGGTGAGTGTCTTCTCCCTTTCCAAGGTACGAGTGCATTTCCTTTGCATTCTGCATCTTGGTGGTGATCATGATCACACACACACCTCTCCCCCCTTCGAGCCTCATTTTTGCTTGTCTTTATATCTTGACATAGAGAGGTAAGGAAAGAGAAAAGGGGGGGGGGGGGGGAACATGTCAACCACTGGGAGAGGTGTCCTTGGCAGACGAGACTCTCGATATCGTCCTTAAGCTGTCAACAATCACCAATATGATGGCCGTGGTCGTCGTGGAACTGACAGTGCTTCCGTCGCCTGCGACGTCTTGGGTCGGCTTTCATCGGCTCGGGTCGGTGGAGTAGGCCCGAGTCCTTAATTTCTTGGTATATTTCATAGACAAGGGTAGATAAGGGGGTGTAGCACTCGAATTTACGCGAGGGCTCCCTCCTGTCGCCTTCTCGATTCCTCCTTTTCCCCTGCCTAGAGGCTTGCTCAGATGACCACTTTTCTCCCCTTCCTGCCCTGAGCCCGCGGGGTCTTGGCGGGCGTTGAGGACTTCCTCACACTCCGCATGACGCAGAGCTAAGGTTACCAAGTCGGCGAGAGAGGAGGGCGGGTGGAGTACCAGTTCCCTTCGGAGGCTTTCATCGCGTGTGCATCCTATCGGTGCAGTAATGGCAGAGGTTACGTCCAGGCGCAGGATGTGTAGGGCAACCACCTTGAAGCGGTTGACGTAGGCCCGCAATTTTTCCCCTCGGGCCTGCTTGAGTGCCAACAACCCCGCGATTGATCTCGGGGGCCCGCTACCGACGAAGCTTTCTTTAAATAAACGTCTGAACTATCAAAAGTTAGTGATACTTCCTGGGGCGAGTGCTCGAAATCAGGCCCGAGCGCCTTGAACCAGAATGGTCACAAACGCTCGACATTTAACAGTGTCAGATGCTCCGTGTAGAGTCATCATGGCGTCAAAACCGTTGTAGTGGTCGGCCGGGTCGCCCTGGCTGTCGAAGGATATAAAGGTTGGCAGGGAGATCCTTAGTGAGATCTCTGCCACCAAAATGTCAACGGAGAATGGGGATTATTCCTCGTCTTCTTTGATGGAGCTCTATTGTGGGGCAAGAAGAGCGCGCTCCTGCTCGGCAAAATGTCGCTCAAACTCTTGCAATCGGGGGGAAAGCTCCGGCTGGGGCCGGGACGGCGCCGGGGGGCTCTGGGTGTTCCCTTGACTTTTACCCCGCTGCTCCACGGTGGGTGCGTCTTCTTCTGTGCGCTGTCGAGGTGGCCCGAATTTTCTCCCTCGAGGGCTGGAGGAAGTTTCTTGCTCTGGGGGCGGGAATTATGAGGGCCCGCCAGGCCCGCTTCGAATAATGCGTCCTCCCTAGAGGATAAATTGGCCTCCGACTGTCAGCCGGGAGGCTTCTACGTGGGGGGGACTCGCTTGGGAATGCTGGGAGCACTCCTCCCTGGCCACTTGGGTCCTCATTAAATCAATGAGGATATCCAGCTTGGCATTGAGGGATCGGAGGACATTTGGGTCCCCAGAAACGGGTTGTCCCCCCACGGCCGGTGGAGGTAGGACATTGACCTGGTTGTTGGAAAGGGGGCCAGTCGAATAGTGCGACAGCGCTGGTTCCCTCTCCATGGCTGCTGGTGCCTTCCCTTTGTCACCGATGTTTCTCCTACTCCCACTCCTCCGTACCATATTGGTGTTTTGCTCGTTTCCCACAGACGGCGCCAGATGAAGAGGCATGATCTCATGCTGAAGTTTGAGCCATCCGATGTACCTTGATCGTTGCCACATTAGTAAAGAATTCTGCAAGATGGGAAACGGATTAGGGGGCCCAAGGGTATTATGTTGTGCCCCTGTGGTCATTTGAGTTATTTGATATTCATGGTTTTGATAATGGCTAAACACTATAAGTCATTGTTGTTTTCCACTCTCATATGACTGACATACGTGATATTTTGCTCATGACAGATAAGCCAATAAATGGACAAGGAATGGAGTGGAGATGACAAATGCGAAAGCTCAATGATTGCGCCCTCGCACGCGGATCGACCAATGCATAAATCAAACCCAAAATATATATGGAATTGATAAGGACATGAGTATCTTGACTTATGGATATGTTTCTTTGAGCTAACACTTCATTTTTGCAGGTATAAGTCTTTCCGGTCGACCAACACACCTTGGCCGGTCGATCGAAATTACCAGAACCAAAAATATGGCATTTTTACAGGTTTCGGTCGACCGCCCCTAGGCGTCCTGTCGACCGGTTTTGCCAGAGATGAAAAATCAACCGACTGTAAAATTTCGGTCGACCGCCCCATGCCTTCCGGTCGACCGCCAGTCCCGAGCCATCAATGTTGACTTTGTTTTCCACTTCGAGAAGAGCCTCTTTCCTTGTAATTGTTTAATCCTTAAGTCACCCAATCACCCACAAAATGTGGATCTGGTCTGGAGGATGTCCAAGAACCATTCAAATGGTATAAAACAAACACATGAGGGGTTAGAAACCCTAATGCTTCAAGAGGAATCAAAGAGAGATCAAGAGAGGCTAGAGAAGGAGGTTGGAAGAAGAGGTACTGTAGCCGTGAACAGTACTCCGTGCAGAAGTTCTTCATCCATTCCAAGGTGATTCAAGCATAGATCTGAAGCAAGCAACCTCCAAGGAAGTTAGAAGCAATCAAGATTCTCAAAGGTGACCTCTTCATCAACTCAAGAGGATCAAAAGAAAGATCAAAGCTACATCCAACACTCTCTCCATCAACCCAAGGTGATTCAAGCTCATATCTCAATCCAGCAACCTCCAAGGAAGAGTAGAAGCAAGCAAGGCTATCAAGGTGAACCATTGAAGCTCATTTCTCAAGGGAGATCAAATCTGCATCCTTATCTTCTTCATCAACTTAAGGTGATCCAAGCAAAATCCTTTCACAAGGAAGAAGATACCACTGAAGCATCAGATTCAAGCTCTAGCAATCTCAGACAAGATCTTTTCTCTTTGAGCATATTCCATATCTTATTTGAGTGTTTTCAATTTGTTCTCTTTTCATTTTGTTCAAACTATTGATATTGAAGATCATCCCTACCAGTGGTTAGTAGGAAGGCAATCAGAAGTTGTCCGATCTGCGGTGTTGACGTCCCTACCGGTGGTTAGTAGGAAGGCAATCGGATGTTGTCCGATCTGCGGTGTTGACGTCCCTACCGGTGGTTAGTAGGAAGGCAATCGGAGGCTTTTTCCGATCTGCGGTTCAGTGCGGTGCACTAGTGGAGCCTCACCGGATTTGGTGAGGGTGGACGTAGCACTGGGGATTCAGTCCGAACCACCTTAAAATCCTTTGTGTTGTGGTTTGCTTGTGCGATTGCTTCGTGATAGATGCATGCTTAGGTTCAATATCTATATTACTTATTCATCTTGCTAAGTAAATCGCTGTGTGCTATGCTAAGCTAGTTATATTCCGCTGTAATTCTTTTTATCTAACTTTAAAGAGGGTTGCATTTCAAAAAGAGGGGCAGATCTATTCACCCCTCCTCTTTAGATCCGCCATCCACTACTCAACAAATTACCATAGGGAACACCCTTCGATGCCTAAGTCAGCGAGATAGTAGAGCTTTATGCGGAGGAGAGGAAAGAGACAGTAGGTGGGCACGAGACCGCTCTCCACCAATAAGGGTGGCTCAGAGTGCTCAGAATCGCTTACTCTTCTGGAGAGATTCCTTTGGATTTTAATAGTGGTTCATTTCCCTTTGAGGGAGGGGGAAGAGGGAGTGATTAGGGGGCATTACTCCTTAAGTGTGGGTTCTCCCTCTCGCGGGGGCGCTCTCCCTCCCCTCTTCTTAACCCCTAGGATTCCCTTGGACGGTTATGCTTCGGACGCCGCTTGGGATCCTCCCTGAGCGACCATTACTCGGACTCCCAGGTCCGGAGGTCGCCTAGGTTGAGTCGGTCCGAATGGGTTGAGATTCTCGATAAGTGGACCCAATAATGGGGCTATCAATTGTTGGGCTCCATAGGTCCCGTTGGGCCGCTTTGGGCCACATGTCTTTTGGGCCACGAATTTACCCCTCTCCACTCTTAAGTTATATTCCTCACCTCTTCTATTCTTAACACCTTGATATTACTTCCAAGTTACCTTTTCCACTTTTATTCTATATTTATGGAAACAATCAAATGTCTCTAATTTTATAGAAATCAGATAAACGTAATATACGAGCCTTGGAAGTAGGGCCGAAGGCACTTAGCCGAGGTCACCAACGCTAGCACGAGTTTCTTGGTTGCAGGGTACCTTCTTTTGGCCTCAAGGAGCACCTTGTTGATGTAATATACGAGCCTCTGAACTCCTTTGTCATCTCAAACAAAGACTGAGCTTACTGTAGAAGATGTTGTCGAGAGATAGAGGTATAGTGTTTCTCCGGACGCAGGCTTCGACAACACCAGAGGCGATGCAAGGAATTGCTTTAGTTCGGAAAAGGCCTTCTTGCATTCCTCGTCCCAAGCGAATGTAGGGGATGCCAATTTTGGCCCTCTCAACAATTTGATAAAGGGTAGGCATTGCTCCGCCGCTCGGGAGAGGAAGCGATTGAGAGCGGCAATCCTTCCTGTCAAGCATTGAACATCTTTGATGCAAGTGGGTGGCCGCATATCCAAGATGGCCTGGATCTTCTTGGGGTTGACTTCAATCCCTCGCCAGGTCACCAGAAAACCCAAGAATTTCCCTGATCTAACTCCAAAGGCACATTTGGCGGGATTAAGCTTCATTTGGTACTTCCAGAGGGTATTGAAAGTTTCGGTCAGGTCGGTGAAATGGCCTTCGGCCTTGGGTGATTTGACGAGCATGTCATCGATATAGGCTTCGACGTTCCGCTCGCTCTGGTCCTCAAAGATCTGGTTAACCAGCCTATGATAAGTTGCTCTGGCATTTTTTAACCCGAACGGCATCCGGGTGTAGCAATATACGCCGAAGTCAGTGATGAAGGCAGTTTTCTCGGCATCTTTAGGGTTCATCCGGATCTAGTGGTACCCAGAATAGGTGTCCATAAAACTAAGGAGTTCGTTACCTGAGGTTGAATCGGCTAGTTGGCTGATGCTCGGTAACAGATAGCAATCTTTCGGAGTTACTTTATTGAGGTCTATGAAGTCAATGCACATTCGCCATTTGCCTGAAGCTTTTGGTACCAGGACGACATTGGCAAGCTAGGTCAGGTAAAGGACAGGGTAGAACAACCCATTTTTCTTCCCCTTACTGATTTGCTCTTTAATGATCACCTATTTTTTAGGGGCATGCTTTCTTTTTCGTTGTTGAACTGGTTTCACCGTCGGGTCGAGGTTGAGGTGATGCATCACCGTCTCCACGGGAATTCTCGGAAGATCCTCGTCAGACCATGCAAAAGCTTGGACATACTCCGAAAGGAATTCTTTGTATTTAGTTTGTACATCGGGCAGTTAATCGGCCCCAATCTTCACTTCAAGAGTCGGGTCATCTTTGAGGAAGATCGACACAGTTCCCCGCCGGGTTTACCTACCGCCTGTCCTCGATTATCCCAAGCTCTCTATTTTTGTCTTCTGGCCCAATGGCTTCTACCGAGATTACATAGCACCTTCTATCTGTTGCCTGGTTACCTCGAACTTCTCCTACGTCGTACCAAGTGGGAAACTTCATTTTTTGATGATAGGTGGAGGGCACTGCCTTTATCCGACGGATAATACCGCGGCCGAAGATGGCGTTATAGGCCGATATCACTTTAATCACCATAAAGTTTACCATGAAGGTGACGGTTTTAGGAGGGGTACCGCAGGTGACAGGCAGGCTCAGGGCTCCCTCGGGATAAGTGGTCTGGCCGTTGAACCCTCAAAGGGGGGTTTGAACCGGGCGAAGCCTTGATGGGTTTTCATGCATCTTCAAAAAACATTCGTACGCTAGAACATCAGGGGCGCCGCCATTATCCACTAAGATCCTATCTATGTTACAATGGTTGATAGTGGCTGAGATTACAAGGGCGTCGTCATGCGGGGTGACCACCCCTTCCAGGTCTTGGTCGGAGAAAATCAAGGCATGTTAATCATTTACCGGAGGCGGAGCCTTGGGGGGTTGGGAGGCTCGATTGGCTCGCTTGGCATGATGCTTCCTTCCTCGGCTGTTGTCCCCACCTGAGGTTGATCCCCCTGAGATGACGTTGATGTGGATTCCTTGGGGGTGGTTATCGATTTCTTCTGGGGGGATCCCGCGGTCTTCTCGTTGCTTAGCCACATACTGGGAGAGGTGTCCTTGGCGGAGGAGACTCTCGATACCATCCTTAAGCTGTCAACAATCAACAGTATGATGGTCGTGGTCATCGTGGAACTGACAATGCTTCCATCGACTGCGACATCTTGGGTCGGCTTTCATCGGCTCGGGTCAGTGGAGTAGTGTGGACATATAAAATTATACGTCCATACATCCTACCTAGTCCCGCATTGGCGTCAGAGCTGAAAAGAGAAGACTCAGAGAAACTGGCCACCCAGGGCTCTGGAGAATACTACCGCCCGGCAAATCCTCACATTTACACGGGTGAATTAAATGACAAAGAAAAGATAGGATACCCTCCTAAATTTTATACACTGCTATGAATCCAACTTCGGGTCCCTGGCGGTGAAGAATGTCCCGAAAAGTTCACAGTTCTGAGTTCCTGAAGAAGAGATCAACGCCTTCAACGGCACACTCTTGGGTGCCCCTCCAATGGCACACTCTTGGGTGCCCCTCCAACGGCACACCCCTCAAGTGCCCTTCAACGGCACACCCCTTGCCTCCAACGGCACACCCTAAAGTGCCTCCAACGGCACACTCTTAAAAGTGCCCATCGGCACACCCCCTGAAGTGCCTCCAACGGCACACTCTTAAAGTGCCCCAGTGGCACACCCCATCAACAGCCTCTCAACCGCGCACTCCCGTTGCTCCCCAGCGGCACACCCCTAAGGTGCCTCCAACGGCACACTCTTAAAGTGCCCCAGCAGCACACCCCATCAACAGCCTCTCAACGGCACACTCTTAAAGCCTCTAATGGCACATTATCACGTGCCTCTTTCAACGTCACACTCATGGTGCCCCTCCATCGGCACACCAGCAAGACCCTTCCAACGGCACATTCATCGTGCCCTTCCAGCGGCACACCTTGCCCAGCCCTCCACCCGGTGCAACGTGACTTCTTCTGCGCCCAGTGCAGCGTTACAACCTTCAGATCGATACAAACCGACGGCAGACACAATGGTCACTGCGTGGGACCCTTGGCGCGCAGCTCGGCCACATTGGAGCCAGCTAGCATCTTGCCGTGGTGTCGCCCACTGGTTTGAGCAGGCAGGCACCCACCTGACGAGGACGCGACCGGGGTCAACCTCGGACAGAATGGTCATCATGAGGCCCCCGTCAACGTCGGAGGTACAAAAACCTCTCACGAAGAAGACAACGGTGGTGGACACACAACACAGAGAAGGATACAGCAAAGCAAGACAAGAAGAGAAGAGGAAGAGAAGAAGAAGGTAGAAGAGAGTTGAGAGAGAGGGAGAGAGTGTGGTGAATGTAGCAGGAGGGGATGGGGTAGAGAAGGGAGCTTTTACCCTTCCTTACTCCGGCACTCTCCTCAGTTTTCTTTGCTCTTCCTTTGTTCTTTCTTGTTTCTCCTTCCCTTCTGTTTGGTTGCATTACCCCGTATTCATCCCCTTGGGCATGGGATGTGCTACTCTATTTTTTATAAACGGAGATATCATCTTCTTTACGTTGTTCTGGTCAGTCCCCACTCTACGCTGCATTTCATGGCTTGATTTCTCTTCCCCTTTGGTTTTTTATTGCCACTTGGGTTGCTTGTTCGCTAGAATGTCATAGAGTCTACCTGACTCAGTGAGTGGTGGCTCTGGCATGATGGCGGTGAGTTGGTCTTGTTTCAATGGTTTTTTGTAGTAGAATAATCCCCTTCCCCATAGTGGTCCTCTCCGCGAGCTGAACTCCCAAGCTCCCTACCTGATCTCTTGTGACAAGAGAAACCCCCCTATCTTAGCACCTTTGGACTCCTCCCTTGAATAGATTGAGCCTGTCGTCTCCACTCCATACCTTGATCCTCCCCATAGGCCAAGAAAATGTTTCCCAGCATGTCCTGGCCGGCACACACCAATGCCCTTAGCCACTGGCCAGTACACCCCCAATCAGGCCTCCCACTGGCACACTCTCGTCTGCCTTTGTCCGGTGCACTCTTGGACCTCTTGCCTGGCACACTCCTCGGCTTGTGCCGTGGCCGGCACACCCCCCCAGCCTACGTAGCCCGGTGCATCCTTTGGCCTGTGCCTTGGCCGGCATAACCCCCCTGGCCTTCGACCGGCACACTCAGCCGTGTCTTCAACCGGCACACCCCAACCGTGCCCTATCTGGCACACTTCAGCCGTGCCTTGCCTGGCACACCCCAGTCGTGTCCAACCCGGCACACTCCTGGCCATTCCAACCCGATACACCCCAGACATTTCTTGCCCGGTGCACCCGCAACCTGTGTCAGCCCAGTGTCTCTCGTTCGCTATTTTTCCCCGAGTTTTTCAAAGCTTTCTTAAAGGTGTTGCTGCCTTGGCACGCACCTCGAGTTGTTGGGTCATGTCGCTCCTTGTGGGCGTGTTCCCCTTACACCTCCCTTAGCATCCGGGTCAAGGGGAGATGCTGCCAAATTTTTGCCAGAAATAACAACACATTAAAAGATAAAAGAAAGCAACAAACAAATGAAACAAGTAATAATAAAACACTCCAACCAAGTCAATAGAACTGTGCAAAGATTCGAAGAACTGAACTGAACACTACCGTGGCAACTATTGAACATGACTGTGGACTTGATCACACAACCAAGAGAGCTGAAGCTAGCCAATTAAGGCCCTCCACCTGAATTTCATGAATAAGGGGACCTCCTCTCAGACCTTACTCCACCTACATGGACTTTGCTCCAACTGCATTGGCACTTGCACCCTCCTTCACCCGGCACACCCTCGGTCCATCCTCACCCGGCACACTCTACCTTTTCCCTGTCTGGCACACTCCAACGCCTCCCTGTCGACATGCCCTGCCCAGCCTCCCCCGGCACACTCGTGCCTCTTTCTCCGGCACACTCTCTGTGCCTTCACCCGGCACAGCCTTAGCTCCCTACCTGGTGCACTCTCACCTTCCTCCAGCGGTACACCATCCACCAACCTTGGCCTAGCACATACTTAGACTTTGGCCAACATGCTCAGACCTTGCCCTAGGCATGCTTAGACCTTGGCCCAGCACATGCACAGACTTTGGCCAACTTGCTCAGACCTTTCCTAGGCACACTTAGACCTTGACCTAGCACATGCTCAGAATTTGGCCAATATGCTCAGACCTTGCCCTAGGCATGGTCAGATCTTGCCCCATGCATGCTTAGACCTTGGCCATGCACACGCACAAACGTTGGCCCTCATGCACCGACCTTAGCCCCAAGCTTGCACGGACCCTGCACACATGCACAGACCCTGCCCAACGCATGCACCGACCTTACCCAAAACATGCACCGACCTTCCCCTTGGCCCAGGCAAACATGCACCGACCTTCCCCTTTGGCCCTGGCAAACATGCACCGACCTTGTCCCTCGCATGCACAGACCCTGCACCGACTTTGTCCCTCGTATGCATAGACCCTGCACCGACCCAGTCCCTCGCATGCACAGGCCATGCACCGACCTTGCCCAAACCTGCACCAACCCTACCCAGCCATTGTTCTGAACGTGCACTGACCTTAGTTCCCATGTGCACCGACCTTGCTCAGCCTTTGTTCTGAACGTGCACAGACCTCAACCTTCATATGTATTGACCTTGTTCCTCACGCGCACTGGCCTTGTCCCGCGTGTGCACAGACCTTGCTGGGTCCAACCTCCACCCGGTGCAGTCCAAACACCCTAGCCCGACACACTTCATATCCCCAACTTTCATACCCGGTACACTCCCTCTAGCCCTTCCACTCGGCACACCCCTAGCTCTCATACGCGGTGCACTCTTGACCCATCCAACCCGGCGCATCGCTGTGGGGATGGGATTTTATTAGGATATTTTGTTATTGATGTCTTTGGTCTATTAATTATGCGTGCCAGTCACTGGCGTGATAGTTTATTGTGCGCTCGATCTGACTCGGTCAGTCGATTGTGATATTCATGTCAGGACCCAGAGTCGTCATACCATAAAGGCTATGACGTTAATTACGTCCTTCCAAAGAAGGACAACCCTTGATTAGTTGCCAAGAAAGGATGCCTCGGGGGCAAAACAAGATAAGACTATTACGCTATCTCCGCCAACGGGATGCGAAACATGCATAGAAAACCATGCTACGCGGGACATGATAACAGTGTTATGGCGCAAATCCGGCAGCATATCCCCTTATTTTGGACTATGCCAAAGGGGGAATATAGGTCATCCACCCACTGAATGTCGGGGTGGAAGCCGAAAGGAGAGCCGGGCGTAGCCCGAGATCCAGAAGGATTTGAGTGTGACGGGACAGTGTCCGTTACCATGGTGTTTGTTGATGTTCCCCTTTAGAGACCACTGGAGGGCTTGCAATGGCAAGACTCCCTGGGTTGGCAGGGTTGGAAGAAAAACCCGACAGTTAAAGGCGTAGAATATCGAGGTAAGACCCCATTAATATAGCTCCGTTTAGACATGGATGAAGAACCATGAAACCCTCATGATATGATGGGGACTGATATGATGGTCCATGGAGGCCAGGGTACCAAGTCTAGATTGGTTCCAAGCTCAGTAAAGTTGCTGAGAAGTTAGATGTTCGAGTGATGGCTGATATTAGAGTGAACCGGCGCGACCGGGGTTTCGGCACGAAAGAGAACCGGCGCGGCTGGGAATGAAGGGGGTCGGCGTGACAAGCTCCCCGGCGCGCCCATCACTCTGCGTGAAATTGGCACCGAGAGGAGGTTGCGCCGGGAGTTGTGTGGCGCCGATAAAAGGGTGTTTCTGAGTTTTCAAGTATTATGAGGGGTTTATGAATTCAAAGGGGTCCTTTGTGTTCAATAGGGGTTTCATGAGTTTATCCATGGTTGTATTTGAGTGGGATAGAGAGTGAGGGTAGGCTCATCCATAGAAATTCTAAGGAGACCACGTGACTATGACGGTTATATTCCCCTCTGACGGTGGTAAGCAGAGGATCATGAGATGGTGTAGCTCAGATCTCTGCCACACAGCTGGGGTTAGATTCATAATCTCAATGAAAGCATCGCACTACATGACAAAGTAAAGCTCGTGGACGAATTTTGGCAGCATCTCCCCTCATTTTGGACTATGCCAAAAGGGGAGTATAGGTCATCCACCCACGGAATGCCGGGGTGGAAGCCAAAAAAGAGGCGGGCGTAGCCCTAGATCCAAAAAGGATCTCAATCTTATGGGACGTTATCCACTTATTGTGGGATTTATTGATATCCCCTGTATAGCCAATGGAGAACATACAGCAGCAGAACTCCATGACTTGATGGGGAGGCAGAATGTGGGGGGATTAACCCCGTTGATATAGCTCCCATGGGTGTTGAGAGAAGGATAATGTTTCTCCCCAGAAGGACAGGGTATTATGACCAAGGATGGCATGGCTCAGAAGGGTCTCGGCACGAAGCTATTGGCATGACCGGCTTTGGCACAAAGGGGGGAAGGAGGCCTCGGCGCGACCAATATCCCAAGAGGTCTTGGCGCGATGGGACGAGAGCAACCGGCGCGGGTAGCACTCGGCGCGAGACTAGCGCCGAGGGAGGGGCGCGCTGGGAGGTTGGGAATATTTTTGAAACAAGGGTTTTAGTAAGGTTTGAAGGGGTTTCTGAGGTGAGCACTTCGGAGGGCTTTTGGGCGGTTCTAATGGGGGTTTATTCAAGGATTTATGCTGAACACTGGAGATGGCTCTGGAGAAAGTAATCCAGGGAGAAAATGGCCTTCCCTCAGGGACCTCACTGGGAGCCTGATCACATATTGATCCTCGTGAATTCCCGTTTGAGTGTATTTGATGCGGGACGAGACCACAGACATGACAAGCTCGTGACTGTCCCTTAACGAGGGAAGCGTCGGACGTGCGCGGTTGAGAAACCGGCAATGAGATAGGGTGATCGGCTCTCTCGTGTGCCCAGATCGGGTGACGGGACGGTGTCGCACTCTCTCGTAGCAGCGGTAATGAATGGATAAAGCGAGCTAGATATCCCTACACATGCTCTCTAGCAGTGGCATAAACAAGCATATATGAAATTAAGCAAAATGCCAAGTAAGGGAGCGAATGCGATACCTCCACGCGCTCGGCGTGGGAAAGACGGACCCGGCCGAAAACTCTTACTCCCGGGAAACTTAACACACAGTAATTACAGCAATGGGAACATGCCCACTCCACGCAGGGAGGTAAAGGGCTATACAAATGGGCCCGGGAGGACCGAATTCAGGTTGACGGGCAGCTTTGGGTGTTGATTCGGCTACACGCGTGTTCACGACCATGGGGCCCACGTGCTGTCCGGAGGGGCCGTGTGGGACCCGGTGGTACCGCTGTAGTGGAGACACTTGGAGAAGCGCTCCCCGGGCTGGCGGCACGCTGGTTCACCGGCCGGAGACCGGGCGGCTCCGTTCGGCACCGGTCGGAAAAACCGATCGGAAATCTGCCGGTTCTGTATTTCAGCGCGCGCTCCGGCGAGAACGGACGCTGCGATCAGCACCGGTGTCGGAATGCGACGAGATCAGAGCCGTTGGAAAGCTACTTCGAAGTACTGCAATCTAGTGGCCTTCAAAAAAATTCACCAAATTTGTACTTTGTGTTGGCCAATTTTATATGCTGCTGTTGTACAGTAACCGAAGACTCAGATCTGCAGAGAACTTTCCTGTTGATTGCCTTTGACCGTGAAGTAGATGTCCGAATTGGAAGATGTGTTCTTCAGCAAGGTTGTACGAAATCGAACAAGAAAACCAAGACTATTTTTGGATCTGGATTTGGAGGTGGTGGTGATTTGTTCTGATTTTAGAAGTGGAGGGTGGTCGGATCTGGGATCTGACTAAAAATACTGTATCAGAGGAAGAACACGAATTTCTAAAATTAGATAGAAGGCTGATAAAAAATTAAGAAACTTTGTGGAGGTAGGGGGTGATGGACAGAACTCCCAGTAAAATTGGGAGGGTTTGGACATATCAAAAAGATGGTTGGAGGGGAAGAACTCAGAGGTTCTGTCACTGTAGACAGAAACCTGGCAGATCTGGGATGACAGGTTGGACGAAAATGTAAAAATACTAAACGATGGAATTTCGGCGTGAAAATTTAGGTGGATCTTGGAATGCAAGGGTAGAACACACCATACAAATTGTAGCTTGAGATCTTCACGTGGTGGAGAGCAGATATTCGGACAAGAAGCCTCTATCCAGGATGGGTAGAACACCGAAGGCGGCTCCGCGGCGGCGTGATGGCGGCACGAACGGCGGCGGCGGCGGCACCGATGATCATCGGAGGTGGGGGGAAGGAGATATCACTCTAGAATGGGGGTTGGGGATGAAGAAACCAGGGGGAGAGAGAGGGGAGGTCAAAATTCTCCAAGAGAGGGGTTCTTGCATAAGATACAAGTATTTATATGCCTCCAATCTAATCCAATCTCCACCATTGGATCTAGGGATGGGGAATGAATGGCCTAGATTAAATGTGACCAACACACACACAAAAAATAAAATAACCCAAGTGGGAGACAAGCTTGACATGGTAGGTAGCCTACCTTAGACTTTTTACTCCCTTTGTCTACCCATGTGGCATTTGACATTCAACCCTTATAGATGGCCACCTAGGATGGTTGACCAGTCCCACATAGGTGACATGGACCAATGGGAAAGGGCTGAGGGCCCCCTTGCTGGTCCTACTGATAAATTACAAAGAAACCCAAACAATCCGTGGGAATGACGCATTGTCTTATAAAGCCGTACAATTACGCATATACTTTCCCGTGGATATACAAATAAACTAAAGGACATAAATGTAAAATAAAATGTACATGCTCGACGTCAATTCCCATCAACTCTCCCCGGGTGGGAGGAACTCGACCCCGTCGAGTAGGGGTATGGATGCTCGAATACTCCGGCGGATCCGTCACCGTGCCAAGTAGCGCGGGTATGCTCCACTCCAAGTGATTGTCACCTGCTCATTCCATATATACTCGATATGCGCAAGCTGCCATGGGCTAGAGGTGGACACTCCGGGTGGGGCACTCTCAAAGGGGGAGGGGGCGGCTCGAAGACTCACTAGGAATCACCGCTGAGTCCCTGTAGGTGACTGATCCGGGTATAGATGTAGAACCGATCCTATACTCATCAAATGAGTCCACTCGCCTCTTACTTATAATAGAACGACAACGAGCTTGGACAAGACACATGCAGACAAACAAATGACACACAAACCATGCAAACAAATCACATAAAATAAACCACACAAGGAAAACACACGGACTCATCTATGACCCTAGACACACCTAATGTTAGTCCGACCCGTACATGGGCGACGGCGGACCAGGACACCCGAATATGTGCCATGCATGCATGTGGTGCAACTGGGAATGGATGGCATGGGGAACACCTATACGTCGGGTGTGGTTATGCGTGGATGGTCTTTTGAATGTGGGCGACTCGGGCGGTTTAGAAGGGCCGGGTGTAGGTGGGTCGGGGTTGGTGGATGTAGATGGCCTATCCCGAGGGGAAGGGGCATAAAAGTGGGCTTTCTTGAAGAAGGGGAGTACGGGTGGTAACTCGAGAAGCCTAATAGTGAAGGGGTCAAAAGGGTCAAAGAAGGTATGACCCCTTGTGGTGGGTTCCCACAAGTCACGGTCCCATATGTAGAAGTTTTGAAGGTGTGGGTAGTCACCTTCTTGAATTGTAACGGGTGGGACGGGGATTGTAGGCAAGATGTATGATTCCTCCCTCGGACAAAAGGGTATGAATTCGGGCTCGTCCGGTAAGGGGAGGAGTAAGAGGACCTCCGTGGTGACACAACCCACGGTGCACTCGGAGGTAATGGACCCTAAGGCCAGATGGGTGAAGCTAAGACTAGCGGGTTGGTCAAAGCCTCGCGCCAAAAGATGCGTCAACTCCCATTGTGAATCCAATCCCATGACAAGATCGTCCAATGTGTCAACATGGTGACTAGATCGAAAGGTGGTATGGAATGAGTTGACTGGCACTAAAGGTAAGGTGGGGTCCATGGACGGGAAGGGATGTGGGACCAAGCCATCCTTGAGCCAACTAAGAAGTGGCTCGGCTATGTAAAGTGTTCCCGTAAGAAACACGGGTGGCTCGGGCTTTGGTAGCTCTAAAGAAGAAGGTTCCGAATAGAGCTCGGAAGGAGCGGGTGGTGATGGAGGACCTACGAGAGGTGAAGAAGCACTTATCCTTTCCAACAAATCTGAAATCATTTTCTTGCATTCCTCAAAGGAGCGGGTTGGAGTAGGGACCTTGGGGTGGACTCGCTCCTCGTCCCTCGACCTAGGTGTGGTCCTAGGCTCGGCTATAAGCGGGGCTTCCACTCGGTTGGAGGTACTTGAGTGGGTTGGGATGGGGGTGCCAAGGGGAGGTTGGTTGGAGGTGCTTGGGCGGGCCACTAGATTGGGGTCGCTTTGTTGGGCTTGGACGGCGGTGAAGGGGTGGGATTGGGTAGCGGTGTGGCCCACTTGGTTGTGGGTGAGTTGGTGGGGTGGGTGAGTGGTATGACCTCTGTGTTTGAAGGTAGGTGGGCGGGGCAAGTAGGCCCTCCTAAGCGCTCTCTTCATTTCCCACCATGACTCGATGGGCCTTAGATTCCTATCCTCCCTCCAATATTTGATGTTCCTCCAAGTTGCGGCGGCTTCACCAAAAAGTCACCTTTTGGCAACATCGACTTGCATGGGCCCGTACATAATGTACACCTCGAAGTAATCGTCCATAATGGCTTCCCATTCTAGGTAGACACTCGGGTCATCGGACCCGTAGAAGTCCCGGGTTTCAGGCCTCGTGGGGTGGTTCAGGTGGTCCTTCCATTTGAGATAGTATCGCCACCATCCGGGCGTTTGGCAGTCCATGGGTGATTGGGGACTAGTGGGTGGACATGTCGACACTAGTAGATAAACCAACTAGACAATGGACTACAACTCTAGACATGACGACCAAGACTCGGTACGTGGCGGAGATAACTGATCCGAAGATCACTCGCGCAAGTGTGCGGCCTTCCCGATAGGCGTAGCCTAACGTTCGGATAACACCTTTTGATATACCGAGTAAAGGGATGCAAATACAAAAAGACACTTTTTTTTGTTGGTTTAAAACAATGATGATCCTAAACACGACTTAGACAATGACTAATGACTAGACCTAAATGACACTTTTTTTTATTGACACCCTAGACTCAACCTCGCTCTGATACCATATTGATGCGGGACGAGACCACAGACACGACAAGCTCGTGACTGTCCCTTAACGAGGGAAGCGTCGGACGTGCGCGGTTGAGAAACCGGCAATGAGCTAGGGTGATCGGCTCTCTCGTGTGCCCGGATCGGGTCACGGGACGGTGTCGCACTCTCTCGCAGCAGCGGTAATGAATGGATAAAGCGAGCTAGATATCCCTACACATGCTCTCTAGCAGCGGCATAAACAAGCATATATGAAATTAAGTAAAATGCCAAGTAAGGGAGCGAATGTGATACCTCCACGCGCTCGGCGTGGGGAAGACGGACCCGGCCGAAAACTCGTACTCCCGGGAAACTTAACACACAGTAATTACAGCAATGGGAACATTCCCACTCCACGCACGGAGGTAAAGGGCTATACAAATGGGCCCGGGAGGACCGAATTCGGGTTGACGGGCAGCTTCGGGTGTTGATTCGGCCACACGCGTGTTCACGACCGTGGGGCCCACGTGCTGTCCGGAGGGGCTGTGTGGGACCCGGTGGTACCGCTGTAGTTGAGACACTTGGAGAAGTGCTCCCCGGGCTGGCGGCACGCTGGTTCGTCGGCCGGAGGCCGGGCGGCTCCGTTCGGCACCGGTCGGAAAAATTGATCGAAAATCTGTCGGTTCTGTATTTCAGCGCGCGCTCCAGCGAGAACGGACGCTGCGATCAGCACCGGTGTCAGAATTTGACGAGATCAAAGCCGTTGGAAAGCTGCTTCGAAGTACTGCAATCTAGTGGCCTTCAGAAAAATTCACCAAATTTGTACTTTGTGTTGGCGAATTTTATATGCTGCTGTTGTACAGTAACCGAAGACTCAGATCTGCAGAGAACTTTCCTGTTGATTGCCTTTGACCGTGAAGTAGATGTCCGAATTGGAAGATGTATTCTTCAGTAAGGTTGTAGGAAATCGAACAAGAAAACCAGGACTTTTTTTGGATCTGGATTTGGAGGTGGTGGTGATTTGTTCTGATTTTAGAAGTGGAGGGTGGTCGGATCTGGGATCTGACTAAAAACACTGTATCAGAGGAAGAACACGAATTTCTAAAAATAGATAGAAGACTGATAAAAAATTAAGAAAATTTGTGGAGGTAGGGGGTGATGGAAAAAACTCCCAGTAAAATTGGGAGGGTTTTGGACAAATCAAAAAGATGGTCGGAGGGGAAGAACTCAGAGGTTCTATCACTGTAGACATAAACCTGGCAGATCTGGGATGACAGGTTGGACGAAAATGTAAAAATATTAAACGATGGAATTTTGGCGTGAAAATTTAGGTGGATCTTGGGATGCAAGGGTAGAACACACCATAACAATTGCAGCTTGAGATATTCACGTGGTGGAGAGCAGATATTCGGACAAGAAGCCTCTATCCAGGATGGATAGAACACCGAAGGTGGCTCCGCGGCGGCGTGATGGCGGCACGAACGGCGGCGGCGGCGGCACCGATGATCACCGGAGGTGGGGGGAAGGAGATATCACTCTAGAATGGGGGTTGGGGATGAAGAAACCAGGGGGAGAGAGAGGAGATGTCGAAATTCTCCAAGAGAGGGGTTCTTGCACAATGATTTTTTCACTTTCATTAATATTCAAATGGAAAATACAAGTATTTATATACCTCCAATCTAATCCAATCTCCACCATTGGATATAGGGATGGGGAATGAATGGCCTAGATTAAATGTGACCAACACATACAAAAAAAATAAAATAACCCATGTGGGAGACAAGCTTGACATGGTAGGTAGCCTACCTTAGACTTTTTACTCCCTTTGTCTACCCATGTGGCATTTGACATTCAACCCTTCTAGATGGCCACCTAGGATGGTTGACCAGCCCCACATAGGTGACATGGACCAATGGGAAAGGGCTGAGGGCCCCCTTGCTGGTCCTACTGATAAATTACAAAGAAACCCAAACAATCCGTGGGAATGACGCATTGGCTTATAAAGCCGTACAATTGCGCATATACTTTCCCGTGGATATACAAATAAACTAAAGGACATAAATGCAAAATAAAATATATATGTTCGGCGTCGATTCCCATCACTATTCCTCCTAGTTTCACAATCGAGAAGCCAGGAGATAGACTGTCTCCGGCTCTAGATGTGGAGGTGAGGTTGGGAAGGACTACGGCAAAACACGCTCGTGCAGATGGGATATGCTTGCAGTAGCTATTGAATACATTGAACCTCAGATGCTGAGGAAGAAAGAAAAAGGAAAGGGCGAGCTTCAGCCCTCTTTTATTAACTATTCATCCAAACAGCATACACGCATCTAGCTCAGAAGAAAATCCAACTGAGAAAAATCATACATAGACTCTATCCCTGATAACGGGGCTACATTAGCATTCGATGCTACTGGAGCGAGGATGATCGAAAATAGACACAAAAGAAGAAAGGGATATTCAAATAAAAGACATGGGGAAAGGGAAACTGTAACCCCTCAGGGCATCTTGAAATCGATCCCACCTTGACTCTTCCTTCGAATCTCTGCAACTCTCTCTTCTCCTCAGCTTCCTCAGAGGGCTCTCGAGCTCCCTTTCCTTTCGATGGCTATTGCTCCATGTTCCCTCTATTGCCTCTTCTTTTTCTTCTCTCTTCTCTTCTCTCTTTCTGCCCTCTCTCTTCTGTTGTTGTTGTTTTTTTTTTGTTCGAAGGCTGCAGCCTTTATAGAAGGGTGGCCTTCTGTTCCCGGTGTGAGCTTATCGGCGCGCCTCAGCACGCATCATCTTGGCGTGCCTGGCTTCGTATTGGGCTTGGCCCATCTGTTCAGAACCCAGCGCCGGAAGAGGCTCATCTAATGGGCTTCTTTTCATTGCTCTGGTGGGCTTCTTGGTATATTCCTCTTGAGGCTTATTTAACACCATGCGTTCACGCCCATGTGTGAGGCAGTGTAAATCCCCTTTTCATGAGAATCAGAATTGTCTGAAGATCCTCTTCAGTAGGCAGATGGTTGCCTAAATGTTGTTATAATTTTATCTGCCTGACTATCTGAATGACAGCAGTGCTGGACAGCGGCCTAGCCAGAGATGGCTTTAGCCGGATAGAGTGTTAGGGGTAGTGGATCTCTTCTATTCTGATTCTCAGAACTTCCAGGGATGGTACAGGAGCCGCACCTTTGATCGACCTTCAGAGCCCTGAGTCTGCTTCGGTCTCTTCTGGTATATTTTAGGTGTCAACAAATGCCCCCCACCGGTAGGTGGCGTAAGCGAAGGATGAGTGACACGGGACATGCGGGTGTACATTACACCGCACCTTGTAAATTCTTCAGGCCTGCTCATATTCATTACTCATTATTGTGACTCTGAGTCTTTGTTCTGCTTGTATAATCCCAATACTTTGTAAGTATACTCAGATGGATACCAGCATTTTTTTGATTTGATCTTCTGATTGAAGCACCCCTGGGTGAGTCAAACGGCGCCATTGACGATCTCGGCATGCCCATCTTGGCGCGAAAATAGTCTCGACGCGCCTTTTCCACTTTGGGCTCTCGGCACGAGGGCGTTGGCGCGCCTTTTCTTGGCCTAGTTCTCTCGGTGCCGGAGGATTCTCAGCGCGCCTTAGGGTTTCACCCTATTTAGCGCCGAGAGGGTGAGGAGAAGGCTCATTTTACCCTGAGCCTTCTCTCTCTTCTCTTCTCCATCTTCACCGTGGCGGCGATCGGCGTGAGGGATTTTTGCTCCTCACTTCTTCCATCCTCACCGCGAGGTTTTCCTCTGTTTCTTTTCATTCGGCACTATGTCCCTCTTCATTACGGAGTCACCCCCTCTTGGTGGGTGTTCTCCTATTTGACTTCTGGGCATACCCCGGATAAGGGGAGGTGCTGTCAAAATTTTCCTTGAAATTTTCTTTTCCATTTTGTCTTCATATTGTCTTATTTTCCCCCGATTTTGCTTGCAGCTACTGAAATGGCCTCCTCTTCCAGCCGTGTTGCTTCCGGCGCTGCTAATGTCGATGCTTCTTCCCAGGGCGGGGCATCTGGCCCTATTATGACTTGGAGGAATGTCGGACAACTGGACCGGGGTCTTGGGAGGATCGCCATAGTCGATGAATCCTCCGACTCCAAATCAGACACAGTATCCTCCTCTCGCGTTGTGACCGTCGAGGGAGGGATGAACTTCAATCGCGATGACGGGTATCGCACGGACTTCCCGAAGGACCATCATCTTGCACCATTCATCTGCACTTTCAGTGTCTCGGGGAAGAGAGACGTCATGCTGGCTCGGATGGTGGAACGGGCCATGTTGGTGGACCGGGACAGCTTGAAAGGCTCCATGTATCGCCGAGACACCATCTATATTCTGGGAGAGCAGCGTAAGTGGAACGCCGTCTCGGGGGTAACAGAGCTGGAGGTAGAGCAGAAAATGCTGACACTGGCTCCAGAATTCACACCACCTAGGTAGGACACCACTGCAGGTCGGGTCAACAGAGAGAAACCCGGCTACGGTTTATTCTTGGCGCCCATCAAGTGGGGCTTTAGAGACGAGCCATTCATCCTGAACTGCTTGGCTGTCCAGTTCAAATTCCAGTTGGCTGCTGGGTGGTTTGCCTACACGAAAGTGACCGACGCCCATCTCTTCCGCGTAGGAGCGGTAGAATTCACAGAATATGTTCTGAAGTAGTATGCACCATTGCTGGTCAGGGCCGGGGTGTATCATAGTGTGTATGCGTCCCGTTTCAGGTACCCCATCTCGAAAGGGTTGTGCTACGACATGTTCTAAGTGTTCTGCCCACAGTTCAATACTTTCTATACAGCGGAGGGCGAAACTTCTCTGGACCTCTGGAGCCTGTCACAGCTATCGGGTCTGCCGATCAATGGAGAGCCCTATGAGGAGGTATGCCTCCATGACTTCATTAAGGACGAGACAGATGGTGAGGGCCAGTACTATTTTGGCTACTCATACCGTTACTTGATGAAAGCATACCGCTCCCTCTGCTTGGCGCTGAATAGGGGATCCTCGAAGGGGTATCAACCCCGAGAGAAGAGCAGCAAATTGAGAGTCCGAGTGGGACATTGGATTCAGTATTTCTTCGGCGGCCCTCTGAAGTACAGTGAGGTTCCCCATGTAGCTCCTGTTGCAGGTAAGCCTAGCAAACCACCCAAGTTCAAGTCGGTGCTGCCTGCTTCCCTTCGACGGATTAGTCGCGGAGGACCAAATCCCACTAGGGCAGATCCCCTTACGCATTGTGCGGCTTACCTCACTTTCTGGTTGTGCACTTTTGCCGTCCCACAGGGAGATGAGACAGTCATTAGGCCGGAGGCAATATACCCGGCTTGTCAGATGGCTTGGGGCATGCGGCTTGCACTATGCCCATCAGCACTCTGCCTGATCTACAAATCTCTTGGAGATATTCATAGGCATCGGGTCCCCCGCTCTTTTAGAATAGTAGGGTCGTTTCATTTCTTCAATGCCTGGGTGTGCAGTTTGTTCCCAAAGCTGGCTCCCAGGACTCTGCAGAGAGTGACATTGTACCCCAGGATGCTGGAATTTGGTAGTGCTGAACCTGGTCCGTGTAGACACGCCAAAATTGACGTTACTGCGAGTGCATCTTATATTACCTTGTAATGTCCCAATTTGACCCTCAAATTAACTTTGTTTGAGTGATTTTTCTCACTTTTCTTGGATTTCTCCCTTTTTCACCCTTTTCTTATTTTCCCCTATTTTTCTGGATTTTCTGGACATTTTTCTCTATTTTTATGAATTTTTCAGAATTAACGGCGTGAGAGGGGACGTCATTTCTTTTTAAGAAAATTAAAGAAAATGAAAAAGGAAATTGACGACTATCAATAGAGACGTCCATTCATTCATTTTTCCATTTTTCTAGATTTTTCTGGGTTTTTTTCAAATTTTTTTATGAATTAACGACTTGAAATGGGACGTTATTTTGATTTTAAATTAAATAAAAAATAGAAAAAGGGAATTAACGACATATGCAAGGGCGTCAATTTCAAATTGATTTTTTTTAATATTATTTTTAACCCTCTTCCAGGGGTGATTTGGTGGCCTTCAGGGTGTCAGAAAAATACGAAAAAATAGTCATTGGAATCAGCACAATGAGATGCACCTCCACCTAAAAAATGAGAAAATAATATTGAGAAATGAAAAATGGCCCTGTTTTGAATATTTTGAATTAACGACCTTGAATCGGACGTCAATTAAATTGACGCCCGAATCAACGGTCGTCCATTCTTTTTGGCTGTTTATCTTGATTAACGCCCCTGTGCAAGGCGTCTTTTTCAATTAACGCTCCTGAGCCGGTCGTCTTTTTCATTGCTATATTTTGAGAGTTTGGATCCGACCGAATTTCGTGTTAAATTATAAATAACGTCCCTTTCTAAGTCGTCAATTCTTTAATTGACGTTTCCTCCGCGGGCGTCATTTTAAGAAACTGCCATCTCTAAGGCGTCATTTCTTATTCAAATTCTGATTCTTTCCCAGAACCTCCTTCTTTCCTCGTTTTGGGCCCCTTTTAATTTCGGAATGGCTTTCCATTGCAGGAGGGACTCCTTCCAATGTTTATCTCTTGCTAAACCAAGCTATCCCAATTGTTGAGGGACTTAAACTCTTTTTTTTCCCTATAAATAGAGCTTCTGCAGCTCTGTCGAAGGGGGGTTCTTCTTCTTTTTTTGGGGGGGTGGTCTTTTCCTTTTTCTTTCTTTTCTTCCTTTCTTACAGGGAACTGCTGCTGTTCTTGGCTGAAGGAGGGACTCCTGTACGTTCTAAGTCTTCATCCCTGAAGGAGGCTTTCTCCTGAACGATCATCAAAGCCAAAGGGGAAACCCAGGCTTCTCTATTTCCTTCCTTGTTCTCTCTATTTTCTTTTCTTTCATCTGCATTAGTTCATGCATCATACTTTTTTATCAAATCTCACTCAACCACGTTGAGACTCCCATAGTGCAACTCTTGCACACCTCCATATTTGCATTCATCATACTTCCCATCCCCTTTTGCATAGGGGTTTAAGGGCCAACACCCAACAAGGTGTGTTCTTATACATGATTTTCATGCTCATCTTTATTGTGAATTTGATGCTACACTCACCTTGGTTCTAATCCATATTCTTTATTGGTGTTTGTTAATTTTGCAAGGGTAATCAACAAAGAGAAACTCTCTTCATCGGCCGGCCGATCGGAAGAGAAAGGTGCACTCACAATCTCCCCGCATTTGAGGTATTTATATTCGCGATCCCTCCCTTGATTATTATTGTTTATATCCTTTGAGGCCCTCGCGTCTCTGGCGATCACTCTCCTTATTAGCACCTCGTGCTGCATGCATATTTTTATTTCTTTTAATTGTTCTAAGTGGATTTTCTTAAGAATCTACAAATTGGCGATCACGGTGGGACTCCCACTATTTTTCTGTTGGTTACCCTTTCCTAATGGCACCCACGTGTGCCCTTTCCTCTTTAGCACCCACGTGTGTCCTTTCCCTTTGGTACCCACGGTACCCCTCCCTCGTGCCCTACGGGCACCCTCCACTATGCATACTGCACGCTCCCTGGGATCAGCCAGTTTGTGATTAGTCCAGTGATTTTTCTGAATTAATGCCTTCCACAAAGGCGCGTTTTGAGTTAACGCCTTGATCCAGGGCATCTTTTTTATGTTTAACGCCTTCTGCCAAGGCGTCTTTCATCACATCTCCTGGTTTTTTTACTCTGTTTGTGAATTCGCGCCCTTCTCCCAGGCGTCCTTTTATTGATTAGCGTCTCACATCAAGGCGTGTCTTTATTTTGGTCGTGTGCACCACTCACATTTGACGCCCTCTGTCAGAGGCGTCCTTTTCACATATAGCGCCTCACATTAAGGCGCGGTTTTCACTGACTGTGAGCACTTCACAGTGATTCACGACAGCCACGCTGTCGTCTCTTCTATTGGTAGCGACTGTTGGCAAGTCGTCTCTTCCTGTGTGTTTACAGAGCCCTGCTCCCTGTGTTTATTCATGCTGAATTGATAATTACCTTGATTATTTGATTATATTGGTGATCTGATTATCTTATACTGTATTTTGTGGCATTTGGTTGGGAGACCTCCTCTCTCTACACTAGGATTCCACACACCCTTCTTGGAATTGGAACAACCCTCCATTGAGCATTCCGTCTCTTTGGACCGGAAATTCCTTTTCCAAGACCTCCGTAAGTCCCCGCACCCGTGGATTCCCTCACGGACGCCGGGCAGGTTGTACCTTTGAAGTCCCAGGTTTAGTTGGCTTATGCACGGTGAGAGAGTGTTCCTAGTTGGCATCGAAGTGAACTTACATTGAAACTAGGTTCCCCCCTTTGAGTGATCACATCAATTTGTTAAAAATCATTAATTCACCAAGGTTCAAATAAAAGAAATCAAAGGTAACCATCCCAACTTGTTTGCTATCTCTGTGGGCTGTTGTGATTGCACATTGAATTGTTTGGATTAGCTTGATAAGAAACTCAACATGTTTAACGCAATTAATGTTCATGAGGGTGATCAACCTACCACATCTTATTCCCCTCAATCTCAACATATTCATCATAATTCTCACCATATTTTCAAGGGACCACGCCCTCATTCTTATGGTGTTGCCCGACCCATGGGCAATGTCCAATCTCATGGTCCCTCGATTCAATTGCAAGTCACTACTCCTATGGGACCGTCTCCTCCCGACGATGAGAAGGTCTCCCAGATCTTGCATGCATTAGATCATCTCACCCCTCAACAAATCCAAGCCCTTAAGGCCGTTGTTGAGGGTGCATCTCATTCCTCTCATCCTCCTTCCAATCCTACGCGGGTGGCCCATCACCCACTTCCCTCTTCTATTCACATTCCTACTCGGGTAGCCCATCACCCATCTCCTCCTATTCACACTTCTCCTCGGGTGATCCAATACCCGCCTCCTTCTATTCCTCCTCCACCACGGCCCCAAGGCCCATTTATTCCTTGCAACCCGGCCCATCCGGGTTCTTCTATGGGTCATCCCATTAATCCCCTTCCATGTCCTTTTTATACGGCCCCTCCTTCAAGGCCCTGCCAACCCTTTGTTGCTCAAGTCACACCTCTCCAACGAACTCTTCTCGACAAAGTCACTTTGTTGGAGGAACAATTTAAGAGGGTTACAAGCCCACGGCCCGCTCCTTCTACTCCAGTCAATCCCCTCCACGCCGCTCTGAATGACATTACAAAGATGGAGAAAGCTTGGAAGGATAGGAGAGACGACTACGGAATTGACAGTGCGAGCAAGCAAGAGCCAGCGGGTTTCAACGTTCAAGTGGACGCTGTCCATTCTCCACCCATTCACCCAATTCACGCATGTGACTCTCCACCTCCACATACACAATACCATTACATTCCACCACCCATATACATGCCTTCACTACGGTGTCCACTTGAACCCGATAATGAAGAACCGGCAAATGAAGAATTCAAGACGGCGCATGATGATGAAGCTCTGCAGGCATCCCTTCTGAGTTTCCTTCGCTTCCCTCTCCCTTCGCTACCACTTGATGAACCCCTTGCTCAGGACGAAGCCACCATCCCCAATCCAACCTCCGTTTCTAAGACTTACTGGTGTTACGATGATGGGTCGATACTTCAATCACCCACACCAACACATCATGAATCACCTTCTATCCCTAACACCATTCGCCACATGCGGCATTTCCTCCGCACTAAACCCCCTTCTTCTATACCTCCCACTATGCCATCAACCTCCGCAACACCGGCCTCCAGCAAACCCACCACCGAACCTTCCTCAATTAACCTCCCATTATCGCCACTTCGGCCTTCCATTATACCTTTAACCCCTGACCTAGCCACTCCTATTCCACTACTTAACCCTTCACCCTCACCCATGGCTAATCCTGAGCAGGATCCACCCCTTTTTGCACTCAAGCCAACCCCGACTGCTTCCGAGCAAAGGGGGAAGCTCGACGTGTTTGAACCTCCATTTCCACTCATCATTTCTCCAACACCTTCCATTATACCTCCACCATCCATGGAACCTTCCGCCTCCGCTTCACCCCCCTTTACTACTCGGAACGGGTGTCCTTCTGTAAGTACTTGTGCTGAAGATGATCAAGATCTGGAAAAGAAAGATTTGGCCACGACCGTGCTGTTCAAGATGCAAGAGTTTATTTGCCGGATACCAATCCGGGTTGTTGTGCCAAGCATGGTCGAAGAGGCCAATTCCCCTCCACTGCTCACTAAGAAAGAATGTCAAACCTTGATGCCGTGTAAGTTTGTGCCCAAGGGCCGGGCAGGGCACCCCTTGTTCCAACTTTCAAACCTCGAACCCATTCTTCCATACAAGGGGCGAATGGCCATTTTGTTCAACACTCTCTACACGCCACAACCCCTGGGCAACATGATGCTTCCTATCCCAACTTTCCAACTCTCTCACACTATTGTTTTTCACTCTCCAAGGGAGTGGTCATTCATTGTTGAAGCTTCATCATGGGCTCTTGCTTTATCCATTGGGCCGATTGGCTATACACTTTCACTGCCATGGAGGGGCGGTTATCTTGGTGCCAAAGGGCTTTCCACTATTCTACCCACCTTCCATTCAATGCCATCCACATTCTTGTCTATCACATTTTCTTCATGGGCCACTCCAGGGGTAAGGAGGAGGATCTCATCCTCTCGCCCTTCATGTTCTTCATATTCTTTGCATCTCATGCATTTTGTTGCATCCATGCATTCATCGCATCCATTCAATTGCATCCACATGCACTTCTTCTTTCTCAGGTTTCCAAACCCGTATCTTCCCCGCCTTCCGGAACCTCCGGATCCCCCACGTTTCCTATATCTTCCGCCTCTATCTTCGGGATCTCCAGGTCCCCTTACACTCACCGGGCATTGTGCCCCCTCCAATCTTCCCTCAGGGCATCGCGCCCCTTTCCAACTCTTGCATCTGCACTCTCCGGATTTCTCTCCCGTCCTCCTTGGACATCGCGTCCCATGGTATCTTCCCCCTCCGGAACCTCCGGATCTTGCTCTTTGGGCATCGTGCCCCTACACACTCTCAAGTCCGGATCTTCTGGGCTTCTTGCTGATTCTCCCAGGGCATCGCGTCCCTCGGTATTTGCTTCCTCCGGAACCTCCGGATCTTTCACCCCTCTTTATCCCTTGGGCATCGCGCCCCTTTCCATCTCATTCCTCCGGAACCTCTGGATCTTTCTCTTCTCCTTGGGCATTGCGTCCCATGCTATCTTCCCCCTCCGGAACCTCCGGATCTTGCTCTTTGGGCTTCGCGCCCCTACACACCCTCACGTCCGGATCTTCTGGATTTCTTATCTCTTCTCCTTGGGCATCACGTCCCATGGCATCTTCCCCCTCCGGAACCTCCGGATTCTCCATCTTATTCTTTCTATCTTCTTTCGGGGCATCCCGACCCTTCTAATTCCATTCCTCCGAAACCTCCGGACCCTCCATCTTTCCTCCGTCTCATCTTCCTGCTCCTCCAGGATATCACATCCTTGGTCCTCTTCTTCCTTTTTCATCATCTTTTTGCATATTTCTTCCCAGGGCATCGTGTCCCTTGAGATTCTTCTCCTCCGGAGCCTTCGGGTTCTTCTTCCTCCCATGATTCTCCTCCTTTCTTGCCTCCAGACCCTCCGGATCCACCTCTTTCCATCTATCAATTTCTTCTTCTAATTCCTCCTGATCATGGATCCAACCCGACTTCTTCTGCATCCACTGCCTTGGGCATCTGCCCTTTCTCCCACTGCTTCCGAGGCTTTAGTCCTCACTCCTCCTCTTGATTTTTCGCTTATTCTGTAGACTGTTCCATGTGATCAGGGTCTCCGCGCCTTAGCAAGGGAGTTCTAGCCCTCGCCTCTCTTCCTTTTCTCCTTATTCGTCTGAGTCTGGTCTGAGCACCACTCCTTCTTGTTAAGCCACTTCCAAATCCTTTGCTTCCAATCCTTTTATTCGCTAAAAGAGGACTATCCCATGATGATCAACCCCGCCTCTCGCGGCAACTATTTCAAGAAAGGTCGCAAGGTAATATGTTGGCATAAGTACGCATTTTATGATATCATTACCTCATTGCTTCACGCCTGATTTTCAAAATGAAATGCTTCTTAACAAGATTAAGAGTGGTAGTTAAGACCTTTATCCTAGGTCATATCTTTATCTTTACTAAATCATTGTCAAAAAGAGTCTTTAGGCTTGCTATACAGCACCTTTGGTTAATAAGAACCCCGCGCTGGGAGTATGACATTCTCTCCCCGCTTGTTAAGAGTAACCCTTAGCTGGGTACTACACACACTTCACGGCGTCCTTAGTCGGTTCCTTTGGATAAACACCGTTGCTACTTTGGCCATGCCATGAGTATATCTGAAAGTCTTTTCTCTTCTTTACTCAGCCGAATGCAGGGGCAAGAGGTTGACGGATGAGATGATCAACCTAGGTACTCCCCAATACGAGAGGAGTCTCAAATAGGGGCAGTCTTGACCCAAAATCAATATGAGTTTTCATATGAATTTCATGATACATCTCGCCAAAAGGGCTATTATGGAAATCAAGTCAAAATTTTGACAAAAGTAAAATTATGAATTATGGCGTGACAAGAGTGGTAAAGTCCCCGCAGGTAAAACCCTGGTCATATGCATGTCAAGGGTCTAAAAATCAAAGGCATAAAGCCCCGGCACAACAGACTACCTCTTTGAGGGGTAATACCTTGGAAAGAATTCAAGTCCTGACATCTCCCATCCTGCATAAAGTTTATCTCCAATTGTTCTTCTTTTCTCCCTCTAAGACCAAATGTTTCTCAGGTATGGCCTTGGTAGGGGCATCGTTATACAAGGGTAGCCGGTCGTAGGGCGCCACCTTCAATGCACGCCCGGCTTTGGGTAGTTTTTAGCGAAATGGGAAGGAACAAGGACCCCTAGCCAGTGGTTCAAAAAACACCCTTTGATGTTGCATTAACAAAGTCTAAACCAAAATCTAAAAAAAATAAAAATTAAATATTTCTCAAAATCTAAAAAAAAAATACAAATATTTTCCAAAAAAAATCATAAAAATTTCAAATATTTTCCAAAATCCATAAAAATTCAAATATCTTTTTTAAAAATCCACAGAAACTTGCATATTCCAAAATCCAAAAATTACATTATATTTTCTGATGGTGTTTTTTTTTGCAGGAAGAACAACTTTGCAAGGACCAAGAGCACGGGATGAGTCCTCTCCATTCACCCCTATCAATCTCGTGATTCTTCCCAATATCATCATGATTCGTCACTATAGATACTCTTGATTATCATCTCTCTATTGATCATTCATTTCCAAAATCTTTCAGTAAACTCCTGCTCGTTTCACCTCATCACTCTGCCACTGGGTATTACTTGATCCTGATTATCCAATCTCAATCTCACATGCCAAGATTGTCATCCTCATGACAAACAACAAACAAGGATGCTTTGCAATGCTATGATTTAATTCATGTTTAGCCTTGCTAATACATGCTTGAATGCTATCCACACCAAGCTTTGAGTGCTTTGATGTCTATATTGTGATTGCTTTCATGCTTTGATTCATGTTATGCTTGCTATGCTTAAATGCCTTATCCATTGCTTGTTATCTTCCTTATATCTTGGCTAATGAAATTTTGAGCGCAGGATAAGAAGCTCTTGGTCCCACCGACTGGGCATCATCATCATCCAAGTCCCACGGTTTTTGCACCTCATTTCTCAATTCCCCACATGCTCATTGCTGTCACCATCTTCCTGTATGCATTCTTACTATATGTTACATACGCTATTAGATTATATTAAGAACCTTGTGGCTTTGGTAAATCTGGGATTTGAGTTCCCCTTCATCAAAAACAATGATGATTCCAGAGGAGTCTTAGTCACACGGATAGGCCGTTGAGCCGTCCAAGACTGAGAACGATGGTTCCCTTTTTACGAGTTGGTGCGTGGATAAACGGGCTTCGGCTTAGTATCAGCTCGCGAAATCAGTTTCTTGACCCAGCCTTGGCAGTTTAACAATATTATCCTTGATTATCTTATATTTTCATTTGTTTTAATTTTTCATTTTAAACCCATCATGCATTCATGTAGGACTTTGAATCAACATTGGAAAAATCATTCTGATAAGCTGATTTGGAGAGTCAAATTGATCTTAATCTTTCAAGATATGAGATATTCATTGCTGAATGGAATCCTCAGTGTGTTTGTTACTGTTTTGGGTCATTTTTCTCGAAAGCTCCTTGTTTGGATTTCTATCTTGTTTCAATCCTTTCCTTGATCCACCTTGGCTGCAGCACGTCCACATTGGCTGGTAACCGCTCCCCAATGGTGAAACCTACAGGTTTGTGACCTGGGGTACTTCCACCGCGCTGGAAGTTGATCATTCTCCTTCGTGCCCGCGTGCACACTCCCTCTTTTATCCAAACATCGTTGATTTCATTGAATTTTCTTGAGATTGCTTCATCTCGAGCTTTTGATTCAATTCTCATCAAGTGATGTTGATTGCGTGTCTCATCACACCTTGGCATCTACTTTTCAGTTTGCTCTGCTCCCTTGCAAAGCAGACGCCAAGGCGGAGCAGCTGTAGACACGCCAAAATTGACGTTACTGTGAGTACATCTTATATTACCTTGTAATGTCCCAATTTGACCCTCAAATTAACTTTGTTTGAGTGATTTTTCTCACTTTTCTTAGATTTCTCCATTTTCTTATTTTTCCCTATTTTTCTAGATTTTTAGGTATTTTTCTCTATTTTTATGAATTTTTCAGAATTAACGGCGTGAGAGGGGACGTCATTTCTTTTTAAGAAAATTAAAGAAAATGAAAAACGAAATTGACGACTATCAATAGAAGCGTCCATTCATTCATTTTTCCATTTTTCTGGATTTTTCTGGGTTTTTTTCAATTTTTTTTATGAATTAACGACTTGAAATGGGACGTTATTTTGATTTTAAATTAAATAAAAAATGGAAAAAGGGAATTAACGACATATGCAAGGGCGTCAATTTCAAATTGATTTTTTAATATTATTTTTAACCCTCTTCCAAGGGTGATTTGGTGACCTTCAGGGTGTCAGAAAAATACGAAAAAATAGTCATTGTAATCAGCACAATGAGATGCACCTCCACCTAAAAAATGGGAAAATAATATTGAGAAATAAAAAATAGCCCTGTTTTGAATATTTTGAATTAACGACCTTGAATCGGACGTCAATTAAATTGACGCCCGAATCAACGGTCGTCCATTCTTTTTAGCTATTTATCTTGATTAACGCCCCTGTGCAAGGCGTCTTTTTCAATTAACGCCCCTGAGCCGGTCGTCTTTTTCATTGCTACATTTTGAGAGTTTGGATCCGACCGAATTTCGTGTTAAATTATAAATAACGCCCCTTTCCAAGTCGTCAATTCTTTAATTGACGTTTCCTCCGCGGGCGTCATTTTAAGAAACGACCGTCTCTAAGGCGTCATTTCTTGTTCAAATTCTGATTCTTTCCCAGAACCTCCTTCTTTCCTCGTTTTGGGCCCCTTTTAATTTCGGAATGGCTTTCCATGGCAGGAGGGACTCCTTCCAATATTTATCTCTTGCTAAACCAAGCTATCCTAATTGTTGAGGGACTTAAACTCTTTTTTTCCCCTATAAATAGAGCTTCTGCAGCTCTGTCGAAGGGGGGTTCTTCTTCTTCTTCTTTTTTGGGGGGTGGTCTTTTCCTTTTTCTTTCTTTTCTTCCTTTCTTACAGGGAACTGCTACTGTTCTTGGCTGAAGGAGGGGCTCCTGCATGTTCTAAGTCTTCATCCCTGAAGGAGGCTTTCTCCTGAACGATCATCAAAGCCAAAGGGGAAACCCATGCTTCTCTATTTCCTTCCTTATTCTCTCTATTTTCTTTTCTTTCATCTGCATTAGTTCATGCATCATACTTTTTTATCAAATCTCACTCAACCACGTTGAGACTCCCATAGTGCAACTCTTGCACACCTCCATATTTGCATTCATCATACTTCCCATCCCCTTTTGCATAGGGGTTTAAGGGCCAACACCCAACAAGGTGTGTTCTTATACATGAGTTTCATGCCCATCTTTATTGTGAATTTGATGCTACACTCACCTTGGTTCTAATCCATATTCTTTATTGGTGTTTGTTAATTTTGCAAGGGTAATCAACAAAGAGAAACTCTCTTCATCGGCCGGCCGATCGGAAGAGAAAGGTGCACTCACAATCTCCCCGCATTTGAGGTATTTATATTCGCGATCCCTCCCTTGATTATTATTGTTTATATCCTCTGAGGCCCTCGCGTCTCTGGCGATCACTCTCCTTATTAGCACCTCGTGCTGCATGCATATTTTTATTTCTTTTAATTGTTCTAAGTGGATTTTCTTAAGAATCTACAGTCCGGTGTCTCATCATCTTTTCTCCATCCGAGGCCGGCTGATAAGGGTTCCGATGGATTCAGCGAGGACCATCCATTTTTGGAATTTGGCCGCACATTCCACTCCATTGGTGAATCGCCAGCGTGAATGTAAGCTTGAGGCAGTGGAGACTTTCACACATTTCATTTTAGGCAACACCGTGACCCAGCCAATCTTGGAGCTTGAGCTCATTGACTGGGCTTTATCAATTCGCCCTAGTGTCTTGGTGTTTAGAAAGGGGGGCGTGGTTCATTTAGAACGCTACTATCCTTTTAGGTTTGGCCGAAATTTCGGCTATGATCAGCACATCTCGCCTTCGGTTGCCATGTTTCCTCTGGAGAGCAGGTCGAAGAACGGCTCGACTGTTGTAGCTGAGGGTCGCTCCTGGTGGGACTACTTTCACCGCCGGGATGCCAATGTTTTCAGAGTGCCGGTGCCGAACCACGTTCCCCGGGTCACTCCAGAATATATAAAGTGGTGGAATGCTCGAACGGGCTTTTATAGTAATGCCAGGGTGGCATGCTGGGATGTAACTGAGCGCACCTTTCTGAGCCAGCAGCCTGGGCCAGTTTTTGATATTGAAGAAGCCCATTTGAAGAGGCTATTCTCCCAACATCCGAAGGAGGTAGAGGCATACATAGCACGCAGGAAAGCCGCAAAAGAGGAAGCAACTAAATAGCTGGTGCCTGTGCTTGCTGACATAGATGAAGATACTTTTACGCAGAATTTAGAACATCTGTGCCAGATTGGTGGTTCCCGCTTGGAACTTCAACAGTACCCATTCCCCGGTGAGGAGCCGCTCTCCAAAGTAATTTCATGAAAGTATGAGGTTGACCGCTTTTGCCCGTACCGGTCGTTTGTTAATAGAGAAGATAGAACCCTGACATATTATCAACACACGTCTTGGATGTTCATCTTCATGAATATCCATGGACTGACCCTTGACAGTCCCGTAGCAAGTGTTCTGGACAAGCCTTTGTTTGTATCTTTTCATTATGCCGATGACTGGGGCTTCGACCACCTTGGCTTATATCATTGCATAGCTTCCCGTGGTCATGCGGACTTGGCCGACCTAGTTGAGAAGTGCAAGAATATTGGTGACGTCTGCTGGCTCATTCGGGAGGTTGCATCCCGAAGCAAGGAGGTGGCTTATCAGTATTGGTCCCTCTCGTCTTTTTACAACGGCCCAGCAGGTAATGTCTTCTTCAGTCGACATGTAGAGTAGTTTGTTGCTCAGTTCTTTTATAACAGCATGTGCTTCATTTGATAGACCGTCCATATATAAAGCAGCATGGACTTTATAGGAAGATCATCTCCCAGGCCCAGAAGCCGGAATATTTTGAGGCTCCCGCACCGGTGCCGACCACTACTCCACTGCCACCTGGTAAAAAGAGAGCGGCCTCCGCGTTGAAAGTTGCAATAGGCCGAGCGAAGAAAGCTCGGAAAACTTCTTCCAAGCAGTCTTCGACTGATGTGGCTGAGGCTCCTCTGCCTGAAGTGCCGTCATTTGAGCAGTTTGCCGCTCAGAAAGAGGCCACTCAGCAATTTGCTGAAGGTGACATCACTTTTCTTCGCGGTCTAAAGGAGTGTTCTCTTCATGATGTCTTCACTCCTTTGACGTCTTCTTTGTTTGACCTCAGCTCAAGGAGCAGTTGGCACCACCACACGTGCTGAGGAGGTCGTCCTGGAGACGGGAGACATAGGGTCCTCTGTCATAGCCACGGCAGGGGCAACCAAAACAGTTGAAGCCACAGGGGAGAGTCTCCCCGCTGCTGAGGAGGATGTCAGACTCCCTTCTCCCACACCTACCAGTAAGGCCGAGGGTGAGCCAAGTGACTACCGTCCTTCTGACTCTTCTTTCTTATTGATCTTTTTGCCCTACCTTATGTATATGTTTATTGTAGCGGCAGGAGTGGTTAGCTCAGTGGTTGAGATGCCTACCGTGGATGTTCCTTCACAACCTGAAGGACATAAGACTGTGCTAAAGAAATGTGCTATCCCATGGCGGTGTGTAATCACCCGCTCGGCAGCCCGCCAGGCGACAGAGGAAGCGGGCCAACCCGAGATCAGCATAGATATTTTCTCCAATAGCTCTGCCACCCCTTCTGACAAAGAAATTGACTATTATTCTTCAGAAGGTGATGAACGAGCACCTGCGGCAGCCATCAAAGGGGCAGCGACACCCCTCATACTGTTGAGCGGTCCTTTGATCTTTAGTCTTCCGAGGTTGCCGGTAACATCATCTGAGGGAATGTTGCCGGAGGAATTTGCCGGGATAGACATGGAGGTGGAGATAACCCCTCCTTTTGTTGCTTCATCTGCAGAGTTAGAATCTTCCATACAGGCACTTGAAGAGATGGATGCTGCGGCTATAGTAAGTTCTGCCTGCCACTCTGCAGAGCCGCATATCTTTTCATTCTTTTCTGCCATCTTGGTGCTCACTGGAATCTTGTTCCAGGAGCCTGACGCAGCCAATCACCCTCTGGTATCACCTTCTGATGCTATCATGGTTTCATCGGAGGCTTTGAATATGCTACCACTAGTTACCGTGTCTTCTTCAGAGGCAGTTACCATACTTCGCCCTGTGCCAGAAAGCATACACACAGCTGCTGAAGTATCATCAATGGAGCCGAGCCCACTGGGAGAGAGTCTCGCCCTGGTGCCGGCAATAGAATTGAGAGCTGAAGCTGACCCGTCAAGGGGTTCTACCTTTGTCTCGGCGGCCATAATGACTATTGCGCCTAACCCTACAGCTCCATCCGTGCCAGAAATAGAGTTGGAACCTCTGCCTCTTCCAGCACCTGTAGAAGAGAGTTCTTCAAGGAGCCCGACGGAGCAAGAGCATGCTGCCGTGGTACCTGCTACTTCGGCTCTGGTAGCCATTTCATCTTCTTCTTCTGAACCAGATATTGGCTTATGGGCTTCTATAGACAGGGAGGTGACCTTTGAGGTGGCTCCGGCAGCTCCCTGGGCTTTACTTCATCGGAGGACTTTGTCTGGCAGTATTTAGAGATGTTGCACCAGGTTGTGGAGTCTCAGCCGACACTATCTTACCCCCAGTTGAAGGAAGTGGCCGGGCGACTGACGATCGGGCTGCAAGCATTAGGCTGTCCTTTGGACACCTGGACCCAGCGGGTGCTATTCCTACTAAAATTAGTAAACCAACGGGACTTTCTTGGGAGGGTGATGAACGACTGGCTAGCGGCCCTCAAGCTGCAGAAAGCTGACTGTCAGGCGGAGCTGATGTCTCTGACCTCCGATCTTCAGAAGAGCAAGGCCCATGTTGAAACTTCAGCTGCTCGGGCACATATTCTACGTAGCCGACGAGAAGAATTCCAGGCTGAATTGGATACCATTGAAGCTGAGATACCATGGCTGGAGGCTGCAGAAGTCCAAGGCATCGAGGAGACTTCTTTACTGGAGGGCCGAGTCGCATCCCTAGAGACTGAGGTGACTCGCATTCAGGAGGAAGAAATGCAGCTCCGTGAACTGGGAGCGGGTCCACATGTTGGACTCATTGTGATGCGGGACGGAACACGGACTCGACTCCAAAATGATATGCGACCCTCGGACTCTAGATGAGCTAGTGATTGTTCCTTAGCGAGGGAAGCGTCGGACGTGCGCGGTTGAGAAACCGGCAATGAGCTAGGGTGGTCGGCTCTCTTTTGTGCCCGGATCGGGTCACGGGACGGTCACGCTCTCTCTCGCAGCAGCAGTAATAAACACTATATAGCAAGCTAGATATCCCTACACATGCTCTCTAGCAGCGGCATAAAGATGTATATACGAAAGAAAGCAAATGCCGAATAAGGGAGCGAAAACGATACCTCCACGCTCTCGGCGTGAGGACGACGGACCCGGCCGAACTCGTACTCCCGGGACAGTTAATACACGAATATTATAGTAATGAATTATGGCCCACTCCATGCAGGGAGGTAAAGGGCGACACAATGGGGTCCGGGAGGACCGATTTCGGGTTGACGGGCGGCTTCTCGCGTAGCTTCGGCAGCACCCGAACTCGTGACTGTGGGGCTCACGTGCTGTCCGGAGGGACCGTGTGGGACCGGGGTGGCACCACGGTGGTGGGGACACCTGGAGGGGTGCTCCCAAGGATGGAGGCACGCTGGTTCACCGGCCGGAGGCCGGGCGACTCCGATCGGCACAGTTCGGAAAAGTCGGCCACGGATCTGTTGTTTCTGTTTTTCAGCACGTGACCCGACAAAATTGCTCGCTGCGACCAGCACCGATGTCAGAATGCGACGAAACTGGTGCCGTTGGAAAGCTGCTTCGAAATCCTTCAAGATAGGACTAGAGAGAGATGCTGGATCTTCACGGATCTAGGCCTTAACTATTTTTGAAGCTGCTATTGTACAGTACCCGAACCCTTAGTTCAAACGGGAACTTTCCTGTGGATTGCCTTTGACCGCAAGGTAGACGTCCGAATATGAAGTTGGGTTCTTCAGAAAAGTTGTAGGAAATCAAAATAGGAAACCAGGACTATTTTTAGATCTGGAACATATGGTGGCCTGGATTTTCTAGAGAGTTTAAACTGGACTGTGGTCGGATCTAGACTGATGCAGACAGAACTATAGATGAGTTGGGACAAGAATTTCTAAAAATATGAAACCAACTTTATAAATTCCAAGAAATTTTGGAGAGGTAGAGGAGGGTGGACAAAACACCCAGTAAAATTGGGGGTTCCAAGAAAAATCAAAAGGTGGTCGGGAAATGGAAAACTCAGGGAAACTATCACGGTAGACAGAGATCTGGCAGAACTAGAATGACAGTTTGAACGAAAATGGAAAAATACCAAATGAAGGAAATATGACATAAAATTTTTTGTGAAGATAAGGGTTCGAGAGGTGAACCACTCTTGAAATTTTCAGCTCCATAGGAGGAGGGAGGTGGGAGCAGAAATTCGTGGAAGTTGCCTCTGTCCTGGATGGACAGATTACCGAAGACGGCTTCGCGGCGGCTCGATGGCGACACGAACGGCGGCGGCAGCGGCACCGATGAACTCAGAGATTGAGGGGAAGGAGATAGAGGTGATCCACTCTAGAAATGGGGGTTGGGGAAGAGAAAAACTAGAGGGAGAGAGCTGGGGGCGCAAGGAGCTCCAAGGAACACAATGAATTTTCTTCTTTTCACTAATTTTCAATTGGAAAATACACCCTTTTATATGCTATGAATCTAATCCATTCTCCACCATTAGATCTAGGGATGGGGAGTGGATGGCCTAGATTAAGTGTGATCAACACACACAAAAAATAAAATAATACAAGTGGAATGGGGCGCCCCCTTGACTAGGTGAAAGGGTTGAATGGGTAGGTAGCCTACCTTGGAAACTTTTAACCACTTGTCTCCCATGTGGTCAATTGGCATTCCAACCTTCTAGATGGCCACCTAGGATGGTTGACCAGCCCCACAAGGATGACATGGACCAATGAAAAAGGGGTGAGGGCCCCCTAGCTGGACCTACTACAAATTTGCACAAAACCCACACAATCCAAGGGAATGATGCATTGGCTTACAAAGCCTTACAATTGTGCATATGCTTTCCCATGAATATAAAAATAAACTAAAGGACATAAATGCAAAATAAAATATACATGCTCGGCGTTGATTCCCATCAACTCTCCCCGGGTGGGAGGAACTCGACCCCGTCGAGTAAGGGGTGCGGCTGCTCGAGTACTCCGGCGGATCCGTCACCGTGCCAAGTAACGCGGATATGCTCCACTCCAAGTGGCTATCACCTGCTCATTCCATATATACTCGATATGCACAAGCTTCTATGGGCTAGAGGTGGACACTCTGAGTGGGGCACTCTCAAAAGGGGAGGTGGCGGCTTGAAGACTCACTAGGAATCACCGCTGAGTCCCTGTAGGTGACTAGATCCGGGTGTAGATATAGAACTGATCCCATACTCATCGAGTGAGTCTACTCGCTTCACACTCATAAGGGACTGACATCGATGAGCTTGCACAAGACACATGCAGATAGACATACCACACAAATAATCGACTCAAAACACACCACACAAAAAAACATACTGACTCATATACGACCCTAGACACACCTAATGTTAGTCCGACCTACGCATAGGCGATGGTGGACCAGGACACCCGAATATGTGCCATGCATACACTAGATGTACTTGATGGCTGAAGGAAAGTGGGGCTTCTAGATATCCTACTTTGTACCACTCATGCATTGATGATTTATGGGATTTGGGTGGGGAAGGGCTAGGAGAGTCGGATGTGGGTGTATCATGGGCGGGCTTGGTGGGTATGGAGGACCCGGCCCGTAGGAAAGGGGTATGACAGTGGACTTCCCCGACAAGGTAGAATGGAAGTGATGGATCACTAGGCCCACTAGAGAAGGGGTCGAATGGGTCCAAGAATGTGTGGCCCTTTGATTTCTCCATTACATAGTCCCATGGGTGAAATCCATGAAGGTGATGATCACCTCCATCCATCGTGGTAGATGGGACTGTGCATAGGAGATATGACTCCTCCCTCGGAAGAAAAGTAATGAAGTCGGGCTCGTCCGGTAGCGGGAGAAGTAGAAGAACCTCTGTGGTAACACAACCCACGGTGCATACGGAGGTAATGGACCCTAAGGTCGGATGGGTGAAGCTAAGACTAGCGGGTTGGTCAAAGTCTCGGGCCAGTAGGTGCGTCAACTTCCATTGTGAATCTAATCCCATGACAAGATCATCCAACGTGTCAACATGGTGACTAGATCGAAATGTGGTATGGAATGAGTTGACCGACACTAAAGGTAAGGTGGGGTCCATGGATGGGAAGGGATGTGGGACCAAGCCATCCTTGAGCCAACTAAGAAGCGGCTCGGCTATGAAAAGTGTACCCATTAGAAACACGGGTGGCTCGGGCTTGGGTGGCTCCAAATGAGAGGGTTCCGAAGCAAGTACGAAAATAAAGGGTGGTGCCATTGGAACGCTCTCGAGTGAGGAAGGAATGTCCTTCTCGTGGAGAAGGGGTCCTTGGGGTGGTTCTGGGAACAACCAATCTACCCCGATAGTAAATCGATCTAGGCTAGTACTAAACCGATCTAGGCTTGTACTAAACCTTTGCACTTGTCCCATCGTGGCTTGGAACATTACGCCCACTTCATTAGGACTATAGGCTCGGGATGCGGCCATGGTTGCAAAGATGGGGTTGGGTCCCCTAGGAATGGATATGCAAGGCCATTTTTTTTTGTTACGGTAAAATGTTATGCTAACTAATGCACCTAGACTTAACCAAAACTCGGCACGTGGCGGAGTTAACCGATCCGAAGATCACTCGCGCAAGTGTGCGACCTTCCCGATAGGCATAGCCTAACGTTCGGACAACACCTTTTGATATATCGGGTTATTGGATGCAATGCAAAGACACACTTTTTTTTGTTTTAAAATAATGATGACCCAAAACACGACTTAGACAATGACTAATGCCTAGACGTAAGTCACACTTTTTTTTTGACACCCTAGACTCAAACTTGCTCTGATACCAAATTGATGCGGGATGGAACACGGACTCAACTCTAAAATGATATGCGACCCTCGGACTCTAGACGAGCTCGTGATTGTCCCTTAGCGAGGGAAGCGTCGGACGTGCCTGGTTGAGAAACCGACAATGAGCTATGGTGGTCGGCTCTCTTTTGTGCCCGGATCGGGTCACGGGACGGTCACGCTCTCTCTCGCAGCAGCGGTAATAAACAATATATAGCAAGCTAGATATCCCTACACATGCTCTCTAGCAGCGGCATAAAGATGTATATACGAAAGAAAGCAAATGCCGAATAAGGGAGTGAAAAGGATACCTCCACGCTCTCGGCGTGGGGACGACGGACCTGGCCGAACTCGTACTCCCGGGACAGTTAATACACGAATATTACAGCAATGAATTATGGCCCACTCCACGCAGGGAGGTAAAGGGTGACACAATGGGGTCCGGGAGGACCGATTTCGGGTTGACAGGCGGCTTCTCGCGTAGCTTAGGCAGCACCTGAACTCGTGACTGTGGGGCCCACGTGCTGTCCGGAGGGACCGTGTGGGACCGGGGCGGCACTACTACTGTGGGGACACCTGGAGGGGTGCTCCCAAGGATGGAGGCGCGCTGGTTCGCCGGCCAGAGGCCGAGCGACTCCGATCGGCACCGGTCGAAAAAGCCGGCCACGGATCTATTGTTTCTGTTTTTCAGCGCGCGACCCGACGAAATCGCTCGCTGCGACCAGCACCGATGTCGAAATACGATGAAACTGGCGCCGTTGGAAAGCTACTTTAAAATCCTTTAATATAGGACTAAAGAGAGACGCTGGATCTTCACGGATCTAGGCCTTAACTATTTTTGAAGCTGCTGTTGTACAGTACCCGAACCCTCAGATCAAACGGGAACTTTCCTGTGGATTGCCTTTGACTGTGAGGTAGACGTCCGATAATGAAGTTGGGTTCTTCAGAAAAGTTGTAGGAAATCAAATGAGGAAACCAGGACTATTTTTAGATCTGGAACATATGGTGGCCTGGATTTTCTAGAGAGTTTAAACTGTACTGTGGTCGGATCTGGACTGATGCAGATAGAACTGTAGATGAGTTGGGGCAGGAATTTCTAAAAATATGAAACGAACTTTATAAATTCCATGAAACTTTGGAGAGGTAGAGGAGGGTAAAAAAAACTCCCAGTAAAATTGGGGGCTCCAAGAAAAATCAAAAGGTGGTCGGGAAATGGAAAACTCAGGGAAACTATCACTGTAGATAGAGATCTGGCAGAACTAGAATGACAGTTTGAACGAAAATGGAAAAATACCAAATGAAGGAAATATGACTTGAAAATGTTTGTGAATATAAGGGTTCGAGAGGTGAACCACTCCTGAAAATCTCAGCTCCATAGGAGGAGGGAGGTGGGAGCAAAAATTCATGGAAGTTGCCTCTATCCTGAATGGACAGATTACTGAAGACGGTTTCGCGGCGGCTCGATGGCGGCACGAACGGCGGCGGCGGCGGCACCGATGAACTCAGAGATTGAGGGGGAGGAGATAGAGGTGATCCACTCTATAAATGGGGGTTGGGGAAGAGGAAAACCAGAGGGAGAGAGCTGGGGGCGCAAGGAGCTCCAAGGAACACAATGAATTTTCTTCTTTTCACTAATTTTCAATTGGAAAATACACCCTTTTATATGCTATGAATCTAATCCATTCTCCACCATTAGATCTAGGGATGGGGAGTTGATGGCCTAGATTAAGTGTGATCAACACACACACAAAATAAAATAATACAAGTGGAATGGGGCGCCCCCTTGACTAGGTGAAAGGGCTGAATGGGTAGGTAGCCTACCTTGGAAAATTTTAACCACTTGTCTCCCATGTGGTCAATTGGCATTCCAACCTTCTAGATGGCCACCTAGGATGGTTGACCAGCCCCACAAGGATGACATGGACCAATGAAAAAGGGGTGAGGGCCCCCTAGCTGGACCTACTACATATTTGCACAAAAACTCACACAATCCAAGGGAATGACGCATTGGCTTACAAAGCCTTACAATTGTGCATATGCTTTCCCATGGATATAAAAATAAACTAAAGGACATAAATGCAAAATAAAATGTACATGCTCGGCGTCAATTCCCATCACATTGACTTTGCAGATATTTTCAGGCGGTCTTAGTTGATCTGCCTTTGTAATTCGTCCCCTCCGAAGGGCCCCTTTTATATTCATTCCCCTCCTTTTTGCAATGAAATACAAGTTTCCTTTACTGTTTTAGGTGTCCGCCTTTGCACTTGTATTCTATCATATCTTGTGGCAACTTTGGTGACCTGCTTGAAGGTATACACATATCTGCGCCGCAGGAGAGCGTCCACCCTTTCAAGGAAAGCATGGGGGCCTCGCTCCACCGCGTGACGGGGTTCCAGAGGTTGCCAGATTGGTGCAGATGTAAGTCTTGCCGACAAGAAATGTCGAAAATACGACTGCTGGCTGATGAGAGGTCCATCTGGGATAGGCTTTATTACCGATGGGACAACTGATGGGAGTGCCACTCAGAGGCATAGCATATACTTTATAGTAATCACATTAATGACCTAAGCGCCCTTTTCGGGTTTTCGCCAAGGCCCGATTTGGGGAAATGCTGGCCAACCTCGTCGATGGTGACAAGGGTCGAAAAGGTAGTTGGTCTTGCCAATGGTGGCAAAGACCGAAAAGGGTAGCGACCGATCTTGCTGATAGTGACAAGGGTCGAAAAGGTAGACGGTATTGCCAATGGTGACAAGGACCGGAAAGGGTAGACGATCTTGCCGATGGTGACAAGGACCATAAAGTGTGGTGACCGATCTTGCCGATGGTGACAAGGGTCGAAAAGTTAGATGGTCCTACCGATGGTGACAAGGACCGCAAAGGGTAGACGGTCTTGCCGATGGTGACAAGGACCATAAAGGGTAGCGATCGATCTTGCCGATGGTGACAAGGACCGCAAAGGGTGGCGACCGATCTTGCCGATGGTGACAAGGGTCGAAAAGGTAGACGGTCCTGCCGATGGTGACAAGGACCGGAAAGGGTAGACGGTCTTGCCGATGGTGACAAAGACCAAAAAGGGTAGACGGTCTTGCCGATGGTGACAAGGACCGGAAAGGGTAGACGGCCTTGCCGATGGTGACAAGGACCGGAAAGGGTAGCGACCGATCTTGCCGATGGTGACAAGGGTCGAAAAGGTAGATAGTCTTGCCAATGGTGACAAGGACTAAAAAGGGTAGACGATCTTACCGATGGTGACAAGGACCGGAAAGGGTAGACGGTTTTGTCGATGGTGACAAGGACCGAAAAGGGTAGACGGTCTTACCGATGGTGACAAAGACCGAAAAGGGTAGACGGTCTTGTCGATGGTGACAAGGACCGTAAAGGGTAGCGACCGATCTTACCGATAGTGACACGGGTCAAAAAGGTAGACGGTCTTGCCAATGGTGACAAGGGCCGAAAAGGATAGACGGTCTTGCTGATGGTGACAAGGACCGTAAAGGGTAGCGACCGATCTTGTCGATGGTGACAAAGAAAAGGTATTTTGGGATGGAATGATGAACGAGGATAACCCCGTTACTACATCATCTTTTCATTTCATCATCATTTTTTATCATCATTTTTTTTCTATTCATTCATTTCATCATTTTTTTTAAACCACATTACCGACTCAAGCGCCCCTTCTGGTTTTCGCCAGAGTCAGCCCCCTTTTGTTTTTGCCCACGCGCCCTTTGAAGTTTTCACATGGCGGGGTACCCGATTTTGCCTGCAATGCCCTTTCGGGTTTTCGCCACAGCCGGGATATAGCCATTTTTGCCCTTGTCCCCATTTAGGAACAAAGCCGGCGGGGTATTGTGGACACCAAAAAATGCATACCTGGATATCCTGCTCGGCCTCGCGTCAGCAACAGCGCCGAGTGAGGAAACCCCAGAGAAATCAAGCACAAAAGGCCCCACGGCTCGTGGGCCTCAAAGAGGATCAAACGGGCCATGACTCGTGCCCACAATGGGCTCAGAACAACCCCGGGTACACACACCCCCTGGGGAGCCCTTCAGCGGCACGCCCGGCCCCAAGGGGCCTCAACGGCACACCCTGGCAAGGCCCAGCGGCACGCCCCGAGGAGCCCTTCAGCGGCACACCCCCTCGGGGTCCCAGCGGCACGGCCCCTCAACGGCACACCCCCCCTGGGGGGGTTTCAACGGTACACCCCCCCTGGGGGGATTTCAACGGCACACCCCCCTGGGGGGGGGGGGGGGGGGTTCAGCGGCACGCCTGGTAAGGGCCTTCAGCGGCACGGCCCGATGGATCTTCAGCGGCACACCCTTTCGGGGCCCCAGCGGCACGCCCTCCACGGGCTTCAACGGCACACCGTTTTGGCTCTCCAGCGGCACGCCTTTTCAACTCGCCAGCAGCACAGCGGTGAATCTTGTCAACGGACGACGTGAAGCCCATACCCTACGCATCCTTGGCGCGCAGTGAAGCCGTCAGTGAAGCCGTCTGAGATGGCAGTCGATGACTGGGCCACGTAGCCTACCCCACTGACAGCCAGGACAGGAGCAGGTCAAACCCATCATCACAGCCGGCTTCCCGCCTTCGACAGCCGTGATCGAAGTCACAGGTGGCTGGTGGTATAAAAAGACTCCCATTTTCGACAGAAAAAAAAGGAGGAGGACGGCCGGAGAGAAAGAACACACACACAGACAGGCGCACAGAGAGGAAGAGAAGAAAGAAGAGAAGAAGAAGAGCTCTGGCGTGAGCCTCCTCTGACGACCGCCGGGCAGAAGCGAGAGTAAGAGAGGGGGGCTTGATGTAATAGGAAAAAGGGGGAAAAGTAGGGGGACGGTGGTCTCTGTCCCGATTCCCCAATACCTCTTTCTCTTCTGCATTTTGTTCTTCTCCGTCCCGTTCTTGCTTTCTTCTTTGGAGTCTTCCTCCTCGTCTAAAGCCCCATCTTGGGCACCTTTTTTGTAATAGGTATGTAGGGCCATGGCCTTTGGCCCCTCCCCCCATGAATGAAAAACCACCCTTCTTGGGCCTTTCCTTTTTTTTTTCCATTGGTTGGCTCCCGCCTTCATAATGCATGGTGTTTTGTTCATTTTCTCTTCTACGGCATTTTTGGAGTCTCTGTGGTGATGTGATCCTTCCCCTATGATCCTTAGTATCCTGGGTTCTTTGCCCCCCCCCTCACGGGAGGGAGAGACCCTTACTTTCTTCCCGATTACCCAGTTACCAATAGACCACTCCCGGCCTTGAAGCCCCCCCTCTTTTCTTCTTCTTTTCCTGAACAGCCATCAAGTCTCCCAGCCCATACATTCAGCTCTTTCAAACCTCCAGCGATACACCTTTCCGGCCTTTGGCCGGCATACCTTTTCATCCCTCAGCGGCACACCCTTCTGGGCCCTCAGCGGCACACCCTTCTGGGCCCTCAGCGGCGCACCCTGTTCAGCCCTCAGCGGCACACCCTTATGGGCCCTCAGCGGCACATCCTTTTCAGCCCTCAGTGGCACACTCTCCAGGCCCCTCAGCGGCACACTCCTTGGCCAGCCCCAGTCCACATTATATGCCCTTAGAGGCCTTCAGTATGTTGTTCTCCTTCGCATTTTCTGAGACTCTATAAAGGTGTTGCTCCTTCGGGGGCCCACCTCCAGTTGTCGGGTTCCGCCACCCCATGTGGGCGCGTTCCCTGTATCTCCGTTACGCCCCGGGTCAAGGGGAGATGCTGCCGAATTTTTGTGAAGAAATAACAAAACATTAAAAGAGGCAAAAGGAGGCAACAAACGAGCAGGGTAATTAATGAAACCTTCCAACTCATCAAACCACTGCCAGCACCACAACGAGAACTGAACCGAACCAATTAACTACCCGGCAGCCCGAACGTCCGACCCGCAAGGAAAGAGACCGAATCGAATAAAGAGAACGAACAAAGGGAGGAATTTTATATAAAACTACACGAAAGTTAAGATAAAATCAATACACCACATGGCTGGCCAATATTGTACCAGTGAAAAAGAAGAATGGACAGATCAGGATTTACGTGGACTTCCGCGACCTGAATAAAGCCTGCCCGAAAGATGATTTCCCGGTGCCTATCACCGAAGTGATGATTGATGCAACCACTGGCCACGAGGCCCTGTCCTTCATGGATGGGTCATCCGGCTATAACCAAATCTGGATAGCCGACCACGACCGGGTCCATACAGCTTTCCGGTCACCCAAAGGAATAATTCACTACAAGAGGATGCCCTTCGGCCTCAAGAATGCCGGTGCCACATATCAGCGGGCGATGACCAAGATCTTCGATGAGCTGCTGTACAGCAAGGTCGAGTGCTACATTGATGATCTGGTCGTCAAGACGAAGAAAAGAGATGAGCACCTGGGTGACCTCAGGGTCGTCTTCCAAAGGCTCCGGCAGTACGGGCTGAAGATGAATCCCATGAAATGCGCCTTTGGCGTGTCCAGCGGGAAATTCCTCGGCTTTATTGTCCGGCACAGAGGGATCGAGATTGACCCCCTGAAGATAAAGGCCATCCAGGAGCTGCCTCCTCCGAAGAGTCTGGGAGAGCTGAGGTCCCTGCAGGGGCGTTTAGCTTACATCCGCAGGTTCATCTCCAACCTGTCAGGGCACTGCCAACCCTTCCATAGACTGACGATGAAGAATGCACCCTTCAGATGGGGCCACGAATGCCAGCACGCGTTCGACCAGCTAAAGGAGTACCTGAAGACCCCGCCTGTCCTGGGGGCACCTGTCAAAGGCAGACCGCTGATTCTGTACATAGCGGCCACCGAATATTCACTGGGGGCAATGCTCGCCCAGAACAATGATGAGGGAAAAGAGCAGGCTCTCTACTATCTCAGTCGAAGATTGGTGGGTGCAGAGGCTAAGTACACCCCGATTGAGAAGATCTGCCTTGCCTTGGTCTTTGCAGTCAAGAAGATGAGGCACTACATGCTGTCCCATGAAGTCAGCTTAATATCCAGGGCCGACCCCATTAAGCACATCCTCTTCCAGCCAGTCCAAAAGGGGCACCTTGGCAAGTGGGCCGTGCTACTCATGGAATTTGACATCACCTACGTGCCACAGAAGGCCGTTAAGGGACAAGCCATCGCGGATTTCTTCGCAGCACACCCCGTGCCCGAAGACTCCCCTTTGGCCATCGAACTACCTGAAGATGAAACATTAGAGGTAGACCAAGTACAACAAGCCATCTGGCAGCTATACTTCGACGGGGCCTCGAGAACAGAAGCGACCCCGTCCGGGCATGCCAAGGTGCGGGCTGGAGCTGGCATCGTCCTTAAATCCCCAGACGGAGAGGTCATGCATACTTCCTGCTGCATTAGCAAACCCTGCACAAATAATGAGGCAGAATATGAAGCTCTGATCATCAGCCTCCAGGTGGCCCTCCAGTTGGAGATCAAAATGCTCCAAGTGTTCGGCAACGCGCTGCTAGTCGTCAAACAGGTCCAGGAACAGTTTGACGTCCGGAAACCTGAGCTACTCCCCTACCACACTAAGGCCAAGGGGCTCATGGAGCGGTTCTACCTCCTCGAAATAGGCCATGTCGCCAGAGGGGAGAACGCGCAAGCCGACGCCCTGGCAAAACTGGCAAGCTCACTGGCAGTACCTCCAAACGGATCTCTCAACATCCAGGTGGTGAACCAGCGCCAGATGCCCAGTATGATAGAAGAAGAGCCAGAAGAAGAGGATCTACAGGTCGCTACAGCAGAAGCCGTCAGCCTGCCTGACTGGAGAGACCCCCTAATGCAGTGGCTCAGACACCAGCAACTACCCGACCGAAGAGAAGAAAAGATCAAGCTAGTCAGAACCAAGGACTCCTATGAGCTCTGAAGCGGAATATTATTCCGGATTGTGGCCGATGCCAAACGGAAGCTACTCCTCCGATGCTTGTCCACTGAAGAAGCTTGGAGGGTCATGAAGGAGGTCCATGCCGGGGCAGCTGGTGCACACCAGGCGGGGCCGAAAATGAAAATTGAAATCAAGAAACTTGGCTATTATTGGCCTACAATGTTCAATGACTGCTGCAAGTATGCTAAGTCGTGTCAGAAATGTCAGGAGCACGCCACCATACCCAGAAGACCTCCTGCACCATTACACCCAACAGCGCCCAGTTGGCCGTTCGCCCAATGGGGAACGGACGTCGTGGGTCCCCTGCCTGCCTCCTCCACAGGCTGCAAGTACATCCTGGCGGCAACCGACTACTTCTCCCGCTGGGCAGAGGCTGTCGCTTTACGCGAGGTCACCGGGGAGATAGTGGCCAGGTTTGTCCTCCGCAATATCATATTCCGGTTCGGCGTGCCCGACCGAATTGTGTCAGACAATGGCAGCCACTTCCGCAACCAGAAGTCTACCGACTAGCAGAAAAATATAAAATTGATTGGAGGACGTCAACTCCTTACAACCCACAGGCCAACGGGCTGGCCGAAGCTTTTAACAAAACACTCTGCACCCTCCTGGCCAAGACTGTCAACTCTAACAAGAAAGACTGGGAAGAAAAGATGTACGAGGCACTATGGGCATACCGAATCGTATACAAGACTCCAACGGGCTGCTCGCCCTTCTCTCTCGTATACGGCTCGGAGGCGGTCGTCCCCGTCGAGCTGGAGGTACCCTCCCTCAGAGTCGCCATTCAGCATGGGCTCGTCCCTGAAGGGCAGACCAACATCGAGCGAAGGCTCGATGAACTCTCCAGTCTGGAAGGAAAGTGGCTTCAAGCCCAACAGAATATCCAAGTCTACCAGGCCCGGATTGCACGCGCCTTTGACAAGCTCGTCAAGGAACGCGAATTCAAGAAGGGCGACCTCGTCATGGTCAAGAGAAGAGACCTCATGGCTGCCAACCCTAAGGGTAAGCTGAATGAGAACTGGCTCGGACCCTACGTAGTCCAAAAAGTCTACGAAGGTGGGGCCTATGTAATTGTCAACCATCACGGAGAAGTTCAGTTCCCGCCTCTTAATGGAAGGCACTTGAGATTATACCACGCTCCGGCGCCCCCATTCAGGTAATAATATTACTCCTCGCCCTATTTTTGGGCGGATTTGCCTGATTAATGTCCAAACAACTTGGCTACCATCCACGTTTTCAAAAAAGGGAGAAGAAAGAAGAGAAAAGTGAAAAAATGAAAAGTTGAGAGAACAAAAAATACATGTATAAAAAAAGGGGGGGAAAAAAATATAATAAAAAAAAGAGAAAAGAGAAAAGAAAGAAAAAAAAGAGAAAAAAAGAGAGAGAAGAGAAAAGAAAGGAAAAGAAAAAAAAGAGAAAGAAGAAAAAAAGAAGGGAAAGAAAAGAGCAAAAGGAGGGTATAAAAAAAAAACCCCAGAAAAGGGGAATGCCCCCCATTTCTAGTCACCGCCTCGCATCAGCGGAGGTACTAAAAGTTGACTAAACAAACTCTTCTCTCCATCCTCCCCGGGCGGCGAGTACTCCTTTGGCTCGGACCTCCCGTCCGGGTCATTGACTAAAAAAACTCTTCTCTCCGTCCTCCCCAGGCGGTGAGTACTCCTTTGGCTCGGACCTCCCGTCCGGGTCATTGACTAAACAAACTCTTCTCTCCGTCCTCCCCAGGCGGTGAGTACCCCTTTGGCTCTGACCTCCCGTCCGGGTCATCGACTAAACGAACTCTTCTCTCCGTCCTCCCCGGGCGGTGAGTACCCCTTTGGCTCGGACCTCCTATCCGGATCATTGACCAAACAAACTCTTCTCTTCGTCCCCTCTGGCCGACGAGAAGTCCGGTCCCTGACCGAGGCCCCCCGCTTGAGGCCAGCACGTGCTTCCAATATTGCGAAGAAACCAGAGAGTCGCCCGTTCGGTATGGTGGAGTGGTCCCCTCGTCCTCCCCCTGGGAAGGCGAGCACTCTCCTGTACCCTGACGTAGGTCCCCGTCTGGTTCTCCCGGAGCAAATCTTCGCAAAGACCCATAGCCTGCTAACGTGGTTCAGCACAAAAGAGGGGAAGGAGGGGAAGAAGAAAACAATGTACATGGAAAAGAAAGGAGGGTAAGAAAGCTCCCTCTGGGACGAATGCATACACAAAGAACGCGTGGAATCATAAATGCTCTGCTTTACTCAGAAAAGGGACCAGACTACATGTGCTGCGGGGCATACCCCTGTGTTACATTCGAAAGAAAAGAAAAAGGAATTAAGGGATGCAACGCTTAGTCGACGTCCCTGAAGATATCCTCGAGAGGGAGGATCCCGACGCAAGGAAAGTTTGTCCTGTCGCGCAGTCGGCCCCTTAATCCCTCGAGACGGGCGAGTTCCGCTTCCACGGACGCCATTTCAACTTCGGCGACGCCAAGAGCTTCCCTCTCCTCCGCAACCGCCCTTCCCGCCTCGGCGAGGTCGAACTTAGCCGCTGCAAGGTAGCCTTCCAACTCCTCGATCCGCCTCTCGAGGGAGCGAACGCTGCCTTCGCCCTCCTCTAAGGCTTTCTCGTGGCATTCCTTGTTACGGCGTCGGGCCTCCAAGGCCTGTAGATACTCGTCCGCCTGGGCATCTAGAGCGGCGCGCTCGTCAGGAGCTTGGGTCTCCAGGAATTCACGGCGTTTGACGTACTTCAATAATAGCAAGACCCGCCGTGACCATTCCCCCAGCGGACAGCCAAGCACTTGCAACGCCCCAGTTAACTGCGTCACTATGGTATGCACCTCCCGATACGACAGAGAAGCATCGGCGAGGAGCATCGTCCGTAAAGTGATCAGCATCTAATGGACTGGCGCCTCTGATGACGTGTGACTGACTGAAGGCACGACCGGAGGGATGAATTCCACGGCGCTGTCAACCTCCGCCCACAGATCGGCATCCACGGCGGCCGAAGAGGATGGGAGAGCAAGGGTTAAGTCGCCCGGCCGGCGTGGCTCGACTAAAGACCCCTGGCCAACTACTATTGAGGAGGTGGCTGAGATCATTGCCGAAGCATCCAACGCCGCTATCATCAGCTGTTCTCCTGCCTCCTCCGCCTCTGCCTGGTGCGATGCCGGCACTGCTTTAAGGGGCAGGGGTGCAGGTGCCTCTGCTCCGGTCAAAGGAGGGGCCTCAAGCAAGGCTGGGCCCGCTGCCATCAGTGGCCGACTCCGCCTCTGCGGCTCCGATCCCTCCAGATGTGCGCGGAGCTCCGCGAATATTTGCTTCAGTAAGGGGTCCTCCATCTGGGCCGGAAGCTTTGGAAAAGGCGGAAGCGGAACCATTAGCCGGGGTAGATGTCGCGTCTCCACGAGCGTCGTAAGGCCCCCCGCTCCCAAGCCCGCGACCGGAGCCAGTCCCGCCACCGCTAGCGGACCAATATTTGGCCGCCGCTTGGCAACAGCCTTCCGGGCACGGCCAGACGACCTCCCAGGCGTCGGCACCACCTGACCATAAAAAGCATGATTACTCACTTGCCAGCGGGAGTAAACCTCACAAGGCCCAAAAGGCGAGAAGGATTATGAGACTCGTGTCCTTACCTCGGCCACCGGGGCGGTACCGCTCTCGGGCGCGATCTCCCCCTCCTACAGAGGCTCGCCCGCCAAAGGCTCCTCCGACGCCTCCTCCTGAAGAGCTTCAAATAGAAGGGCTAGCTTGCCCATGCCGACATCGACCCCCGATGGGCTGTCAACCGATGCAGCCGGAGCAGCCTCTTCCGCAGCCTCCGGCTCAGCTGATTCCTGAAAAGGTCGGGCGCAAGGAGGACGATATCAGTAGGCGACCACAGAAGTAGCCCCACGCAAATGGAATCACGCTTACAGCTGCCTCCTCCGTCAAGCCTAGCGAGCTAGCAAATGAAGAGGCCTTAGGGGCCAGCTCGGGCAGGCCCGTTGCCCCAGATGTTGCATCCCCAGGAGCCGCCTCGTCGGAAGAATTATTGTAATCTACCTCTTCCCCAGACGGAGACTCGACCGCCGCCGGCTCGGCCTGGGCCGGCAGAGGGGCTTCCACTTCAGAGTCTCTGTCCAGCACATCCTCCCTCGGGCTAGGCGAGGCTCGCACTCCGACCTTTTTCCTCCTCACATATGTCAGCACCGTCGAGAGGTCGGGATCAGGCCCCAATGACTCGGTGGCCGCTGCGGCAACGCCTGTCATGCAAAAGAAGATCAGTCATGTTGAACCTACTAGTTCCCAGGACAAAAAAAGGGGGAGCTAGCCGAATGCACGAATAAATTTACCCCCTTCGGCCCATACGGTCCGGGATGACTCGCCGGCTTCTTCGACGGACAGAGCCTTCATGGGAGCCGCAGCCCCGCTCTCGCCCGGGAGCAACACGGGCGCCGGTTCCTCCGTGCCGCCCGTAAAATAGAAGCGCATCGTCACCGTGCGCGAATCTGAGGCCAACTCGGGAGGCCAGTCAACCGCAGATGACGTAGGCGGCCGATGAACCTCACCAGCTTCGTGGCTCGGTTCGGTCCGCGTGGCTTCGAATTCCTCGAAGGACAGGACAGGGGCCACCGGCGAGGCTGCCGTCGGAGCCGGGGATGCCTCGGTCTGCCCCCATTTTGCCGCCTGTTGCCCGGTCACCTTGGCAGCAGCCAACGCCTTCTTAACAGGCGATTGTGTTCGGGGCCTTCCCGTTGCCTGCGGCAAGGGAGCCGGAGCCGCCACCGAGGTCACCTTTGCTGGGACCGCGACTTCACCCATGTCAAACGTGGGCACGGGCTCTCCCACAGAAGCTGAGACAAAAAAAAGTATCCAGGTGTTAGGGCTCCACTCCAAAATAAAAAGGGGGGGGGGAGATTCAAGAGACACACTAATGATCGGGAACACTGACCGGCAGGTTGACCTGGCTCGGGACGGGCAGCTTCAAATTCCTCAAAAGATGGGACTCGTGGTGCCGGAGGAACAGTCGTCGGAGCCTTAGCCGATTCCGTCTTCCTCCGCTTTGTGTCCCGCTGCTTAGCCGCCTTGGCGGCGTCCACCGCCTTCTTCACGGGCGATTTAGCCCGGGGCCTCTTCGCAGCCTTGGGCAAAGGAGCCGTGGTCGGGGCCAGCGGCGCAACTTCAAAATATGCAGGCTTCTTCACCAGCCGGAGGAGGTTCCGGTACGTGGCTATCTGCGTGCTGTCGGGATGGTCTGCAAAGAAAAGAGGGGAAAGAACGAACATGCATTTACGATTAGTACCCAACTCACCGCGAAGGCCGCAGTGCTAAGAGACAAAACTGAAAAGCAAGAAGAGACTGAATACCATGAGGGCCAGTGTACAGCCGCAGCGTGATCGGCCAGTAGCTCAGGGACGTCTCCTTGTCCCGACGCGCCGCCTCCCGGACTAGCCAGCAAACGTCTTCAATCGTTTGGCACCGGTCCGTAAGGTTGGCCAGATCCGCGTGCTTCTTTGAGGAGAGGTGACAAAAAAGGTTAAAGTGGTCCATGCCCCACCCGTCAGCATAATAATAAGGGATGTGCAGGCGCTTGCCCAGGAGGGAGGCCGTCAGATCTTCGATCTTCATCCCATTCACTCGGAGAAGGACGTATAGCCACGTGGTATCCTTATAGTTCTCGGGCTGCCTCTCCTCCCGCCTCATAAACGTGCGGTACGGGCAGGCCGAATCCCTCTCTGGACGCCAGCTCCTGGCAGGAGTCCCCTCTTCCTCTATGGGGAATGGATAATTGATGAGGTCCAGGCGGTCGCTCCCCACTTGGCACAGGTCCCTCAGCGTCTTATGATAATGATCCTTGGCCACCGGGGGTAGCTCCACCTTCGGCGTCGGCCTCTTATCCCAGGCTTCCCGACGAGCCGCCATATATGCTGCCACCTCCTTTTCCTGTTTGTTTCTGAGCCGAAGAAGATGGTCTGGCTCAATGTCAAGAATCGGCACCGGCTGCCGACTAAGGAACCTCCTCTCGGCCCCATCCCAGTAATCGGTCTTGTGTAGCCGATAGAAGGCCGTCCGGCTATTCCACCACTTGATATAATCTTGGGTCACTCGGGGAACACGACCCGGGGCCGGTACCCTGAAGGAGGCAGAGTCAGCCCGGTGGAAGAAGTCCCACCAACTCCTGGCGTGTTCAGGAACTGAGCTCCCCCGGACACTCCGCAAGGGCAGGCCGAACTGTGCATGATAAGCAGGGATATGCTGGTCATACCCAAAATTGCGACCGAACCGGAAGGGGTAATACGGCTCCAGCAACACGTTCTCCCCTTTCCTGAAAACCAGCACGCTCGGGCGAATCGACAGCGCCCAGTCCCTCAGCTCCGGCTCCAGCAGTGGGCGGATCACATTCTCCTGGCTGATAGGGTGGGCGTACTTCTCCACCTGGTCGTCTTTGCACTCCCTCTTGTTGTTCACCAGAGGGCTCGAATGTGCCGCCAATGTCCAGAAATGAATAGTCCCGACCGCATCCCGGGGAACCGTTGTCAACCGGCCCCGAATATCATACATCCTCATGGAGGTGGAGCCCGGCTCAGCACTGGCAAATTCCAACATCCTCGGTATCAGCCCCCAGTCCTGGAGAACTCGCGGGGCAAACTCCGGGAACAGCGAACAGACCCACGCGTTGAAGAAGTGCAGTGGGCACACATACCGGGCCTGCCGCGGGAACTGGTGCGTGCTGATGTCCCCCAGGGCCTTGTAAATCAAGCAAAGGGTCACCGGGCACAGCGACAGCCTGATACCCCATGCCATTTGACATGCCGGGTAGATGGCATCCGGCCGAATCACCGTCTCGTCGCCGTACGGCATGGCGAATGAGCATAGCCAGTACGTGAGATAGGCGGCGCAGTGGGTCTGGGGATCCAAGCCCATCGGGTTAGGCCCGCTTCGACGCCCTTTAGACGGGATCTTCACATTGAGCTTGGGCTTCGCACGCTTCTTGGGGGCGACAGCGGTACCGACACAGGGGAATTCCTCGTACCGCTTCGGCCCGTCATAGAAATACTCCAGCCACAAGGGCATGCGTACCCTCTTCCTGTCCCCACGAGCGGGCTGCTTTCCCTTATGCGAGCACTAGTACAGCTCCCGGTACGGCTTCATGAGGTACCGATATGAATACCCCAGAGAATAATAGCCATCCCCGTTGGTCTCATCCTTGATCAAGTCGGGGAGGCATACTTCTTCATAAGGCTCTCCGTCAATGGGCAAGCCACTTAGCTGACTGAGACTCCACAAATCAAGTGAAGTCTTGCCCTCTGCCGTGTAAAAGGTGTTGGTCTCTGCGCTGAATACCTCTATCATGCCGCAGCAGAGACCCTTGGAGATGGGGTAGCCATACCGGGAAGCGTACACGCTATGATAAATGCCGACCTGAACCAGCAGCGGAGCATAGTTGAACAGCATGTGCTCCGTAAACTCCACCGCCCTCTCCCGGAAGCTGTGTGCATCCTGAAGCTTCAGCTCCCCAAACCAGCCCAGTGACAGCTCATACTTGAATCTGACGGCCAAGCAGTCCAAGATGAACGGCTCTTCTCTATAGCCCCACTTCAAGGGAGCCAAGAATAGGCCGAATCGAGGCGCCTCGTTGTGCACCTTCCCGGCAGACAGGTCCCATCTTGCCGGAGTAAACTGAGGTGCCCGCACCAGCTTGTCTTCGGTCGGCAGCACCGCCTCAATCCCCAGAACTGGCTTCCACTCCCGGGCTTCTCCCACCAGATACATCGGAATACTCCGGGGGACGCTGTACAATAAGCTATCCCGGGCCTGCAGAATGGCTTGCTCAGCCTTCCTCACGACCCGGAAGTCTCGCCCTTCCCGCGAGCGAAAATGCTTCAGAAATCGAACCAGGTGTCTATCCTTCGGGAAGTCCTTCCTGTACTCCCCGGTGGCCCGGTCAAATGTGAAGCCGTCGTCGACTCTGGCAAGCCTCTGGAAATCCATGGTTTCCCCGTCGGACTCAGATGACTCCGCCAAGGCGGCTATTTCTACCTGCTCGCGGTCCAGATCTTCCACATTGAGCCACGTGACCGCCGGCACGGGACCCCGCGGGATGAGGTCGGCACCGATAGCAGCAGCAGGGGCAGAAGAACCACTTGGGGCAGCCATCTATCTGCAAAGATACACAAATAGAAGATCAGAATAAGCCACATGCAAACGGAAATGAAAGACTGCAAAGAGGCTTTACTACAAGTCAAATGAATAAAATATTGCCAATTTCTGACGAAATTTCGGCAGAGTTTCCCCTAGGCCAGAGGCGTAAGGGAAAACACGGGTGCGCGTCCACAAGGAGTGACGGCCCCAACAAAGCATGGTGGGCCCCGAGAGGCAACACCAGAAGTCCGCCGATCAAAAAGTCTTCTTCCCCGGGTTTAAGGCCTCTTTGCTGGCTCACTGACCAGTGCCTTCCCCGGCACGCCCTGAAGCTGCCCTCGCTGGCACGCTTCGAGCGGCCTTCCCCGGCACGCCCCAACGGGAGCTTCACCGACACACCCTCAAGGGGTCTTCCCCGGCACACCAGGAGCCCCACTCCCCGGCACGCTCTTGGGCCTCTTCCCCGACACGCCCCAACGGGAGCTTCACCGACACACCCTCAAGGGGTCTTCCCCGGCACGCTCGGGATCCCGCTTCGCCGGCACACCCGGGCTTGGCCTCCCCGGCACGCCCGGTTTAGTGGCTCCCCGGCACGCCCGTCCAAGCCCTCACCGACACGCCCTAAACGGTCCTCCCCGGCATCCTCCGCAGACGCTCCACGGCACGCTCGGAGACCATCCCGACGGTACAACCGGCGTTGGCCGGCAACAGAGAAGGGGGGAGCAGAGGCAAGAGAACAAGAAAGAAAAGGGGAGATGGAGGGGATAGGGAGATAGAGAGGGGGAAGGGCTATGGCCCCCGGCCGCCGACCACGGTAGAAGAAAGAGAACGGGGGAGGAAGAGAGGAATGGGAAGGAAGGGGGGGGACGCCTCCGTGGCCGTCTCCTCACCCCGACAATGAAGAAGACGACGACGACGGCAGCGGCGGCGGTCGCGCTCGGAGAAGAAGAAGGCAAGAGAAAGGGGGAGGGGCTCTCGTCCGCTCGGTCACCAAAGAGAGAGAAAGAGGGAAGAGGGGGGGGATTCGAAACGGGTGACCGTTCGAAACGCCCCCCACCCCCCTTTTTATATAAAAAAGGGAAGAGAAGAAAAAAAGGGGAGAAGAAAATAAAAGGAAAAAAGGGGGGGAAGTAAAAAAAAGGGGGGGGCGAGAATAAAAGAAAAATGGGGGGAACGAAGTAAAAAAGGAGAAGGAGATGAAGAAATGAAAACAAAAAAAGAGAAATAAAAGGAGAAAATAAGAGAAGGGGAAGCAAAAGATATGCAAAATATTAAATAAATAAATATATATATACATATGTATATATATATACCCATATATGTACACACATTTACACACTCATCCGCTCACATACGTGGAGGGGTAAGTCGGAAACGCCCAGTAACAAATGTCCCCGGGGAAAAACATTCCATCCTCACAATCATAGTCATACGAGCGTCCGCACGGGCGAAAAAAAAAACTCTACCCCTGCAACGCTACTCTGGCAAGGGCACCACTGCCCTGCCAAGACCCTCCCAGGGACGAAGCCCCGTGCCTCATCCACCTCCCGTCAAACAGAAGTACTATCACGGGCCTTACGCTCGGGTCGGTAAAACCTCTATCTTTGCGTTGGCATTAGCCCCTTGCCAACGAATAAGTCCCTTTCTGGCACAAGGCCCCATGCCCTAGCCACCCACTCCGCACAACATTGCCATTACGGACCCTACGTCCGAATCGGCATAAATTCCCCCGTTGCGCTGGCATTCTATTCTTGCCAACGAATGAACCCTATCTTCCGGCGTAAGGCTTCGTGCCCTAGCCTACACACGCATATCACTCACTCGTCAAAAGAAAAAAAAAGAGAGAAAAAAAAATAAAATGGGGTTAAAAATAGAGATACTCCGCCGGACTTGTCCCTACACGGGGACAAGGGTAAAAATGGCAACACCCCGGCTGTGGCGAAAACCCGAAAGGGCGCTACGGGCAAAATCGGGTACCCCGCCGCGTGAAAACCCGAAAGGGTGCGTGAGCAAAAGCAAGAGGGGGCCGGTACCGGCGAAAACCCGAAAGGGCACTTGTATCGGTAATGTGGTTCAAAGAAAAAAAGAGAGACCAATATGTTGCTTCAATTCCCGACACCCCGTCGGCACTGATGAAGATGCGAAGAGACCAATATTCTGCTTCAGTTCCCGACACCCCGTTAGCACTGATGAAGAGACAAAGAGACAAAGAGACAACAAACTGCTTCAGCTCCCGGCGTCCCGTCGGCACTGATGAAGAGACCAACAAAGCATGTCAGTTCCCGGCGCCCTGTTGGCACTGACAAAGAGACCAAGAGACAAAGAGATCAACAAACCAGGTCAGCCCCCGACATCCTATCGGCACTGACGAAGAGACCAAGAGACAAAGAGATCAACAAACCAGGTCAGCCCCGACACCCTGTCGGCACTGACGAAGAGGCTAAGAGACAGCAAACCAGGTCAGCTCCCGACTCCCCGTCGGCACTGACGAAGAGACTAAGAGACAACAAACCAGGTCAGCTCCCGACTCCCCGTCGGCACTGACGAAGAGACAAAGAGACAACAAAGCATGCCAGTTCCCGGCATCCTGTCGACACTGGCGAAGAGACCAAGAGATCGACAAACCAGGTCAGTTCCCGGCATCCTGTCGGCACTGGCGAAGAGGCAAAGAGACAAAGAGACCAATATGTTGCTTCAATTCCTGACACCCCGCCGGCGCTAACAAAGAGACCAACAAACAACAAACCAGGTCGGCTCTTGACACCCTGTCAGGCACTGACAAAGAGACAAAGAGACAACAAATCAGGTCAGTTCCCGGCATCCTATCGGCACTGACGAAGAGACAAAGAGACCAACAAAGCATGTCAGTTCCCGGCGCCCTGTCGGCACTGACGAAGAGACCAAGAGACAAAGAGATCAACAAACCAGGTCAGCCCCCGACATCCTATCGGCACTGACGAAGAGACCAAGAGACACAGAGATCAACAAACCAGGTCAGCCCCCGACACCCTGTCGGCACTGACGAAGAGACTAAGAGACAGCAAACCAGGTCAGCTCCCGACTCCCCGTCGGCACTGACGAAGAGACTAAGAGACAACAAACCAGGTCAGCTCCCGACTCCCCGTCGGCACTGACGAAGAGACAAAGAGACAACAAAGCATGCCAGTTCCCGGCATCCTGTCGGCACTGGCGAAGAGACCAAGAGGTCGACAAACCAGGTCAGTTCCCGACATCCTGTCGGCACTGGCGAAGAGGCCAAGAGACAAAGAGACCAATATGTTGCTTCAATTCCCGACACCCCGCCGGCGCTAACAAAGAGACCAACAAACAACAAACCAGGTCGGCTCTTGACACCCCGTCGGCACAGATGAAGAGAAAAGAGACAAGTACACCCACGGGCACCGCCCGGCTCATCCTTCGCCCGCGCTACCCATGGGTGGGGGGCATTTGTGGACACCAAAAAATACATACCTGGATATTCTGCTCGGCCTCGCGTTAGCAACGGCGCCGAGTGCGGAAACCCCAGAGAAATCAAGCACAAAAGGCCCCACGGCTCGTGGGCCTCAAAGAGGATCAAACGGGCCATGACTCGTGCCCACAATGGGCTCAGAACAACCCCGGGTACACACACCCCCTGGGGAGCCCTTCAGCGGCACGCCCGGCCCCAAGGGGCCTCAACGGCACACCCTGGCAAGGCCTAGCGGCACGCCCCGAGGAGCCCTTCAGCGGCACACCCCCTCAGGGTCCCAGCGGCACGGCCCCTCAACGGCACACCCCCCCTGGGGGGGTTTCAACGGTACACCCAGGGGATTTCAACGGCACACCCCCCTGGGGGGGGGGGGGGTTCAGCGGCACGCCTGGTAAGGGCCTTCAGCGGCACGGCCCGAAGGGCCTTCAGCGGCACGGCCCGATGGATCTTCAGCGGCACACCCCTTCGGGGCCCCAGCGACACGCCCTCAGCAGGTCTTCAGCGGCACGCCCTGCAGGGGCCTCAGCGGCACGCCCTCCAGGGGCTTCAATGGCACACCGTTTTGGCTCTCCAGCGGCACGCCTTTTCAACTCGCCAGCGGCACAGCGGTGAAGCTTGTCAACGGACGACGTGAAGCCCATACCCTACGCATCCTTGGCGCACAGTGAAGCCGTCTGAGGTAGCAGTCGATGACTGGGCCATGTAGCCTACCCCACTGACAGCCAGGACAGGAGCAGGTCAAACCCATCATCACAGTCGGCTTCCCACCTTCGACAGCCGTGATCGAAGTCACAGGTGGCTGGTGGTATAAAAAGACTCCCGTTTTCGACAGAAAAAAAAGGAGGAGGACGGTCGGAGAGAAAGAACACACACACAGAAGGGCGCACAGAGAGGAAGAGAAGAAAGAAGAGAAGAAGAAGAGCTCTGGCGTGAGCCTCCTCCGACGACCGCCGGGCAGAAGCGAGAGTAAGAGAGGGGGGCTTGATGTAATAGGAAAAAGGGGGAAAAGTAGGGGGACGGTGGTCTCTGTCCCGATTCCCCAATACCTCTTTCTCTTCTGCATTTTGTTCTTCTCCGTCCCGTTCTTGCTTTCTTCTTTGGAGTCTTCCTCCTCGTCTAAAGCCCCGTCTTGGGCACCTTTTTTGTAATAGGTATGTAGGGCCATGGCCTTTGCCCCCCCCCCATGAATGAAAAACCACCCTTCTTGGGCCTTTCCTTTTTTTTTTCCATTGGTTGGCTCCCGCCTTCATAATGCATGGTGTTTTGTTCATTTTCTCTTCTACGGCGTTTTTGGAGTCTCTGTGGTGATGTGATCCTTCCCCTATGATCCTTAGTCTCCTGGGTTCTTTGCCCCCCCCCCCCTCACGGGAGGGAGAGACCCTTACTTTCTTCCCGATTACCCAGTTACCAATAGACCACTCCCGGCCTTGAAGCCCCCTCTCTTTTCTTCTTCTTTTCCTGAACAGCCATCAAGTCTCCCAGCCCATACATTCAGCTCTTTCAAACCTCCAGCGATACACCTTTCTGGCCTTTGGCCGGCATACCTTTTCAGCCCTCAGCGGCACACCCTTCTGGGCCCTCAGCGGCGCACCCTATTCAGCCCTCAGCGGCACACCCTTATGGGCCCTCAGCGGCACATCCTTTTCAGCCCTCAGCGGCACACTCTCCAGGCCCCTCAGCGGCACACTCCTTGGCCAGCCCCAGTCCACATTATATGCCCTTAGAGGCCTTCAGTATGTTGTTCTCCTTCGCATTTTCCGAGGCTCTATAAAGGTGTTGCTCCTTCGGGGGCCCACCTCCAGTTGTCAGGTTCCGCCACCCCATGTGGGCGCGTTCCCTGTATCTCCCTTACGCCCCGGGTCAAGGGGAGATGCTGCCGAATTTTTGTGAAGAAATAACAAAACATTAAAAGAGGCAAAAGGAGGCAACAAACGAGCAGGGTAATTAATGAAACCTTCCAACTCATCAAACCACTGCCGGCACCACAACGAGAACTGAACCGAACCAATTAACTACCCGGCAGCCCGAACGTCCGACCCGCAAGGAAAGAGACCGAATCGAATAAAGAGAACGAACAAAGGGAGGAAATTTATATAAAACTACACGAAAGTTAAGATAAGAAGAAAAGAAAAGCCTTAAAACAAATAATCGAAAACTGATCGAACCTCCACCATCACGCCTCGATTGGCCCTTCGCCGGTACGCCGCTCCCACTGGCCCTCGGCGGCACGCTTCTATTGGCCCTCAGCGGCACGCTCCCCATTGGCCTTCAGCGGCACACTCACCTTGGCCCCCTTTCAGCGGCACGCACCCTCCCTTCGCCGGTACACCCTCAGTCACAGTCTCAGCGGGATCCAACGTACAGACTTTGGGCTTGGCAACGTATAGACTTCGAGCTGCAATCAAAGAGGCAATGTACAGACTTCATATTGCAGTGTATAGACTTGGGGCTGGCTGACGTATAGACTTGGCCAATGTATAGACTTTGGGCCAGCCAATGTACGGACTTCATGTTGCAGTGTATAGACTTGGGGCCGGCCAATGTATAGACTTGACCAATGTACAGACTTTGGGCCCGCCAATGTACAGACTCCACGTTACAACGTACAGACTTTGGGCTTGGCAACGTATAGACTTCGAGCTGCAGTCAAAGGGTCAATGTACAGACTTCACGTTCCAATGTATAGACTTGGGCCAGCCAACGTGTAGACTTCATGACGGCCAGTGTACAGACTTCGGACCAGTCAACGTACAGACTTCATATTGCAACGTTCAGACTTTGCTCCACTCTGCTCCAGTGTATGGACTTTGGGCTTGGCAACGTACAGACTTCGAGCCTGGGGAACGTACAGACTTTATACCCGCCCCCCCACGTTCTGATTGGCTCCTTAGCCGGTACGCTTCTCTCACCTTTCAGCGGCACACTCACCTAACCCCTTCGCCAGCACACTGCTTGAACCTTCAGCGGTACACCCCTTTAAACCCTCAGCGGTACGCCCTTCAAACCCCCAGTGGTACACTCTTAATTGCCCCAGCGGCACGCCCCTTGAACCTTCAGCAGTACACTCCCTTGAGCCCCAGCGGTACGCTCCTTTGGCCTCTAGCGGTACGCCCCTTTTAGCCTCCCAGCGGCACGCTCTCTGCCCTCAGCGGTACACTCCCGTTTTCCCCTTCGCCGGCACACTATACATATACACATATACAGCCTGATAAAGGCATTAACAATAGCAAATAAATTAATAAAAATTACGCTAATCAAAGGACTCCGAATGCGCAATATTAATCACAATAAAGAGGCGGGAGGGGTAATAAAAAATAAATAACAAATGAATGATAATAACAAGAATAATCATGAATAAAAGAAGAGAAATCATCCCGGACAAAGGCACGAATAAATAGTAAACATCAAATCAGAAATCCCAGAAGATATAACTAAGAAAGCCCCAGATAAAAGACGCTAACATCCACACTACAGCCCTCTCTCTCCCCGGGACCCGGGGCAAAAGAGAATAACAACGCCGCCCTTTCAGGTCAGGCTCGAGTCTCGGGAATTACCCCGATATGGCCAGGCTTTGATCTAACCTCGGGCCGACATCCTAATCGGACCGGATTTGTTTTTCTCGTTCCGGATACCTTCCGAATCCTCATTAAAATTACCGCATGATCGGCAGACATTTGAAGGGATCTACCTCGATTTTCTCATTGTGACGCTGCCACGGACCTGTGTCCGAATACAACCTTCAGTGTGACCTATCCCTATCTCTCTCGCATAATTAGTATTACTCTTTTCGGTCGCGGGGCCTCTAATTTCGGCAATTAATCAAGGGTATTCCCTCGTATGGGGGATGTAAATGACGTCGTGACCTTTATGGCGCGATGGGATTTGGTCCCGACACGAACCACACAATCGTCTGACGAAGTCAGATCGAGCGCACCATGGGCTCTTCAGAGCCCGAATAAATTGTCACTTCGGTGACTGGCACGCCCACGCACTTAATAAGACCAACAGACGAACCAGAATGATAGCCGAACGAGAAGTGCGTCCACAGGTATCTCTATTTTTAACCCCATTTCTGTTTCTTTTCTCTCTTTTTTTTAATTCCCCGGAGGATCCGGAACACAAGAGAGCTTGTTTGCTAGGACGCCGACTGGCCTTGTCGATGATGACAAGGGTCGGATCCTAGTTTGGTTCGTCGACATTAGTTAAATGCCGAAGCAAAGGCTATATGGTTCTTGACCGGGACGAAAGGTCCAGGCCAAGGGCCATAGGTCGACCTACCTCACTGATGATGATGAGGGTCGAACCTAGGTTTGTTCATCGATGTGGGTTACACGCTGAAGCAAAGGGTATATTCATTCACAGGGACGAAAGGTCCAAGTTAAGGGTAGAGGTCGACCTATCTCGCTAATGATGACGAGGATCGAATCCTAGGTTTGTTCGTCGACATGGGTTACATGTCGAAGCAAAGGATATATTATTGACAAGGATGAAAGGTCCGAGTTAAGGGATAGAGGTTGACCGGTCTCGCCGATGATGACGAGGGTCGAACACGGGTTTGTTCGTCGACATGGGTTACATGTCGAAGCAAGGGACATGCACATTAACGAGGACGAAAGGTCCAAGTTATAGGATGGAGGTCCACCGATCCCGCCGATGATGACGAGGGTCAGACACAAGTTTGTTAAGGGATCTCCGGTGGGACTTCTGATGGTTATCCCTTGGGAATCTCATTGAGAGGAGGATGAAGAGAAACTTTTGGATTACCACTTTACTGACCTAAGCGCCCTTTTCGGGTTTTCGCCGAGGCCAGCCCCCTCTTACTTTTGCCCATGCGCCTTTTCAGGTTTTCACGTGGCGGGGTACCCGATTTTGCCTGCAGCGCCCTTTCGGATTTTTGCCACAGCCGGGTTATAGCCATTTTTGCCCTCGTCCCCGTTTAAGAACAAGGCCAGTGGGGTATCTCTATTTTTAACCCCATTTCTGTTTCTTTCTCTTTCTTTTGAACTCATGTAGTAGAAGGATGCTGAGAGGGTCGGCTAGAACATGAAGTATCGCGCCGAAAAAGGGGTTTATTCGTTAGCAAGAAGATAATGCCAACGCCAAGGGTAGATTTGTGTCGATTCGGGCGTAGGGCCCACAATGGTAATGATGTATAAAGGTCGGCTAGGACACGGAGTCTTGCGCCAAGCAAAGGTGTTTATTCGTTAGCAAGAAGGTAATGCTAACGCAAAGGATAGATTTGAGCCGATTCGGGCGTAGGGCCCGCAATGGCAATGATGTATAAAGGTCGGCTGGGACACGAAGTCTTGCGCCAGAAGCAGGATTTATTCGTCAGCAAGGAGATCATGCTGACGCAAAGGATGGATTTATGTCGGTTCGGGCGTAAGGCCCGTAATGGCAAAGTCGTAGGTATTATGCGAGTCTAGCCAGGGCAGAATGCCACTAGACCGAGGTAAGTGTAGCTCGATCAGGACGGAACGCCACTAGACCGAGGTAAGTGTAGCTCGATCAGGGCGGAGTGCCACTAGACCAAGTTTGAGGTAGCTCGGTCAGGGCAGAGTGCCACTAGACCAAGGGTGGAGGTAGCTCGGTCAGGGCGGAGTGCCACTGGACCAAGAGTGGGGGTAGCTCGGTCAGGGCGGAGTGCCACTGGACCAAGGATGGAGGTAGCTCGGTCAGGGCGGAGTGCCACTGGACCAAGGATGGAGGTAGCTCAATCAGGGTGGAGTGCCACTGGACCAAGGGTGGAGGTAGCTCGGTCAGGGCGGAGTGCCACTGGACCAAGGATGGAGGTAGCTCGGTCAGGGCAGAGTGCCACTGGACCAAGTTTGAGGTAGCTCGGTCAGGGCGGAGTGCCACTAGACCGAGTTTGAGGTAAATCATTCGGGGAACGCCGGTTGAACTGTGTGATACAACCTTAGGTGCTTCCCATTAAGGAGAGAGAATTGGATGACTCATTTGTGATCTGCAAGGACATACGCACCCCCTTCATATGCTCGGTGGACGACATACGGTCCGACCCAATTTTCAACCAACTTCCCCTTAGGGTTAGAGGCCACCACTTCTCTTCTTTTAACCATCACCAGGTCACCCCTTTTGAACTCCCGTCCTTTGACCAGCTTATCAAAAGCACGGGCCATGCGGGCTTGATAGAGTTGAATATTCTGTTGCGCCTAGAGACGCTTTCCTTCGAGCTCAGCGAGCTCTTCTAGTCTTCTTTCTACGTTGGTCTGCTCGTTGCCCACCAATCCATGCTGGATGGCGACCCGTAACGAAGGGACCTCCAGCTCAATTGGCACCACAGCCTCTGACCCATACACGAGGGAGTAGGGTGAGCAACCGGTAGGGGTCTTGTAGACCGTACTGTAAGCCCACAGTGCCTCGTACATTCTTTCTTCCCAATCTCTTTTGTTAGTCTTGACAATTTTCGCCAGCAGAGTGCACAACATCTTGTTGAAGGCCTCTGCAAGTTCGTTGACCTGAGAGTAGTAGGAGATGATGTTCTCTAATCAATCTTGTATTTGTCAGCTAGCCGATAAACCTTCTTATTTCTGAAGTGGTTGCCGTTGTCGGAGATGATTCGGCTGGGAATCCCGAACCGAAATATTACATTCAGCCGGAAGAATCTCGCAACTAATTCTCCCATGACTTATTTTAGTGCTACTGCCTCTGCCCATCTGGAGAAGTAATCTATAGCTGCTAAGATGTATTTGCACCCTGATGAAGATGCTGGTAGTGGCCCCACCACGTCCGTGCCCCACTGGGCAAATAGCCAGCTTGGTAAGGTAGGATGTAGAGGCACTGGAGGTATTCTTGACACATTGGCGTGCTCTTGACATTTCTGACAAGCCTTGGCGAACTTGCAGCAATCATCAAATATAGTGGACCAATAATAACCCAATTTCTTTATTTCGATCTTCATTTTCGGACCGGCCTGGTGCGCCTCGGCTGACCCGGCATGGACTTCTTGCATTACCTGCCTGGCTTCCCCTGGAGATAAGCATCGAAGTAATACCGTCTTTTGGGCATCTGCCATTATTCGGAACAATGTTCCATTCCTCATCTCATAAGAATCTTTGACTCTCGGGAGTCTCATTCTCTATTCTTTCACCTTCGGGAGCTGTTGGTGTTGGAACCAATGCAGGAGGTATTCCCACCAGTCGGGCTGCTGGACTGCTTCAGCAACTGCTACTTCATTGGCTTGTTCATCGGCTAAAGCTTTTGTCATACTGGGGACCTACCGCCGGTTGATGACTGTTATGTTCAGGCTCGTATCAGGCAGGACCGCCAAGGAACTTGCCAGCTTTGCGAGGGCGTCAGCTTGAGCATTCTGTCCTCAGTTGACGTGCTTGATGCTGACGAAGTAGAATCTTGCCATTAGGCGCAGGGCCAGATGGTAGTAAGGGACGAGCTCCTGCTTTCGCACCTCGAACTCCCCTTCTAATTGTTTTATAACCAGCATGGAGTCCCCGAACGCTTCTAGCATTTGAATCCCCATGGACAGAGCAATCTGTAGCCCGATTATGAGGGCTTCATATTCTGCTTCATTATTTGTGCAAGGCTTGTTTATTGAGCAGGACGTGTGTATGACTTCCCCTTCAGGAGACTTCAAGACTATGCCTGCTCCTGCGCGGACTCTGGCCGATCCCGTCGCTGAGGTGTCAATTCTGGAGGCACCATCAAAATACAGCTGCCATAGGGAGGACCGCACCTGGCCGACCTCTAAAGTTTCATCTTCAGGAAGCTTTGGTTCCAGAGGGCAGTCTTCGGGTACTGGATGTTCAGCAAAGAAGTCTGCAATAGCTTGGCCCTTGACGGCCCTCTGCGGTACATAGGAGATGTCATACTCCATGAGAATCACCGCCCATTTACCCAGGCGGCCTTTGAGGGCCGGTTGGGACATGATGTATCTAAGTGGATCCTCCCTAGAAATTAGCTTAACTTCGTGCGACAACATGTAGTGCCGCAGCTTCTTGACCGCGAAGACCAATGCCAGGCAAATCTTCTCGATGTAGGTGTACCTTTCCTCAGTTCTGACCATTCTTCGATTGAGATAGTAGAGGGCTTGTTCTTTTCCTTTTTCATTATTCTGGGCTAGCATTGCCCCCAGAGAATTGTGTGTGGCTGCTATGTAGAGGATCAGCGGCCGCCCTTTCACTGGCGCACCCAGCACTGGAGGGGTTTTTAGGTAATCCTTCAGTTTATCGAAGGCTATCTGGCATTCTTCGTCCCAGTAGAAGGGAACATCCTTCATCATTAACTTGTGAAAGGGATGGCATCGCCCCGACAAGTTGGATATAAACCGCCGGACGTATGCGAGGCGGCCCTGAAGGGATCTTAGCTCAGAGAGATTCCTTGACGAGGGTAACTCCTAAATCACCTTGATCTTGGCGGGGTCTATTTCAATTCCCCGATACCTGACAATGAAACCCAAGAACTTTCCGCTCGAGACTCTGAATGCACACTTCATAGGGTTCATTTTTAATTCATACTGCCCCAGCCTCTGGAAAATGACTCGGAGGTCTTGCAAATGGTCTTCTTTCTTTTTGGTCTTGACTACCAGGTCATCTATGTAGCACTCGACCTTATGGTAAAGCAGCTCATCAAATATTCTAGTCATCGCCCGCTGATAAGTTGCACCGGCGTTCTTTAATCCGAATGTCATTCTTTTGTAGTGATAAATGCCTCTGGGGGTCCGGAAGGCAGTGTGGATTCGGTCATGTTCTGCGATCCATATTTGGTTGTAGCTAGATGACCCATCCATGAATGATAGGGCCTCATGACTAGTTGTTGCATCTATCATGACCTCTATTATTGGCACTGGGAAGTCATCTTTAGGGCAGGCTTTATTCAAATCCCGGAAGTTAACACATATCCGGATCTGTCCGTTCTTCTTCTTCACGGGCACGATGTTAGCTAACCACATGGTATATTGATTTTCCTCGACGAAACCCACATCAATGAGCTTGTCGACCTCTTTGCATATTTAAGTGATGAGCTCTGGCCTCATACGCCGAGGGGGCTGTTTCACCGGCTCTAACCCAGGGTTTATGGTCAGCTCATGATGTGAGACTGAGGGGATTAGTCCTGGCATCTCTCTATAGGTCCAGGCAAAGCAGTCCCGATATTCTTGTAGCTGTTGGATGTACATCCTCTATTCTTCGACAGACAGTTGGGCGTTGAGGAAGGTTGGCCTGGGGTCATCCTCGTCTCCCAAGTTGACTTCTATCAGTTCATCGACTGTTGCTTGACCTCCGTCTTCTATCTCAGGGGGTGCAGGCTGAAGGTCGACAAAGTCTGGTATATCATCTTCGAGGTCGAGGACCTCGAACCCTTCGTCTTGCCTTATCTGAGTTCTGTTAGAAATCTCTTATTCGACTGATAATGGCTGCATGCACTGTTCTGCCAACAAGTTTACCTTACTAGCAACTTCAAGGGGCGAGTTGATTGCCTCACCCCCTGCTGAGGGGGTTGCAGTCACTAAGGGCAGGTGATTATTTGTCATTAAGTTAGAGTAGCCTTGCAGCTCCTTAGCAAGGGGTGAAGAGATCTCAATCCCTTGAACCACCATGTCCTCAGTGAAGGCAACCATTTCTCTTCTAGCAGCATCCATCTCTTGATCAGGCTCGGGGGAAGCTTCCCCGACTGGTTCGAGAAGTGCCGACATCATGAACAGAGGAGGGCCACCGGAGGGAGGCAGCTCTGCTTCTTCAACATCTTCAGCTTCACTACTGCTAGCTATGTCAAATTTGGCTTGAAGAGTTGCATCTTCCGGATAGACTTGTTCCCAGCACCGACAGGGGAATACAGCCTCGAATTTCGGATTCCTTGGCCGGGCTGGCTGAATGCACTCAACTTCTATCAGGTGTTCACCAATAGTTACCCCCAGTGGGTTATCCTCCATTGGGTAGAAAGCAGAGATGGTATCCACTTCATAGCATCCGCTATAATAGTATTCTTCGACGGTGAAGCCCAATCCCAGGTGCTGAGAGACACGCCTCATTTCTTTATCCAGGCTCGGAGGGTACCATAGCTTCTGGAATACTTCTTTCCTCTTGCGAGGCTGGCCAGAAGGGATGTGATGCTTCTGGAACATCTTGGCCATTCGATTTGTTATAAATGTCACCCCCTGTATAGGCATTGAGGGGTTTTCTATGTCTTCAGGCAGATGACAATCAGTGTCTTCCTGTGTAGGGTGCTCTTCAGCTGTGTAGAACAGGTTGCTAGGGCCATCTATCTTTGTCACCTCCCAAGCTTTGAAAGGCTCGACAGTAGCATTGTCGAGGCTGAGAATTGGCTTGGTAAGACCTTCGGGGATCCCGATGTGGTCGTGCTGCTGGTCAACCCTGAATTTATTAGTTTCGGGGTAGATGGTGGGAGGCGCTATCCGGCCTACATCCCCGGTGATAGTGATGTGTGAAACCACCTTGGGATCAATATATCCACGCGGCGGCGGAAGGAACCATTCTGCTTTGGAAGTGCCTTTTGTTGTGCTAGAAGAGGTCTTGGCCGCAGGGGCCTTCTGCGACCATTCTGCATATAGAGGGGCGTCTGCCAAGTGGCATTCGAATACTTCGAATGGGTGGAGATCAGCAAATACTCTTTCCTCTTTCCCATCCATGCTGTATTTGATGCATTGGTGAAGTGTGAAAGGTACCATCATATTCTCATGTAGCCAAGGGCGGCCAAGCGGCGCCTTGTATGAGGTGCGAGAATCAATGACATGAATTCGCACCTTCGTGACAAAGTCTGCTAGAGTGAGTGTGAACTCTGCTACTCCTAGCGAAACTTCGCACTTCTGATTGAAGCCGGCAATGCGCATATCCCCGACCTTTTGTAGGTGCACGTTGAAGTAGTGCCTCTCATATATCCTGTAGGGCAGGATGTTGACAGCTGCCCCAGGGTCCACTAGGATTCTGTTCAGCTCCTGGCCATTTAGATGTCCCCTCATATACAGAGGTCTATTCTGACTGGTGGTGGGGAGCAACATGTCTTCCTGGGTGAAGGTCTTGCTGGCCTCCGGCAGTGCCTCAGCGAGGCAGGCTTCATATTGGGCAGGCGTCTGGAGAGCAGTAACGATCGTTTGTCGAGTCTCTTCACTGAGAGAGAGGATTTCCCAGATAGTGAATCTTGCTGGGAGCTTCTTCAATAGTTTGAGCACCCGACTTCCAGCTCGGACATTGGATAGCTTCATTTCATCTGCCCACCTAGGCTTGGAAGATCCTTGGACTGTGGACCCTGATGGACCTGCTTCATTGGACTCGGAGGCTACACCCTTTTGCTTGGGATTATCTCCTGGATGCTCCTCACTGGCTGCTGCCGGGCGAGTTTCTACCTCTTGTGATAATTCGGGAGATTGCTGGAGTTGTGGGTGACTGCCCCCGGTTACCGGTTCAACCTCCCAGCATGGCTGCTTCCCTTTTGACATCTTTATGAACTCCAGAAATGAAGGAGCGGGAGTGCCACCCCCACTTTGGTTGTATAAGCCTGACGGAGGAGGGATTTGAACTCCCATGACCTCCGGAGGGGGTATCTTGTAGGGTTGCTCCCCTCTGAAGATAATGTTATGGTTGGCGGGCAGCTGACGCCCCCACCTTCGGCCCGACCGGGTTGCATGTGCGGTAGTTGTCGCTTCGGCCTGGCTTTCCTTAGCGGCGGGTGTGAAGCAAATCTCTTCTTCATCCTCCTCACCGGGCAAATTGAACAGAGCAGAGAGGGTGTTGCAAGAAAGGATCACACCCGTTGTAGCCTTGCCGTCCCTACTCTTCCTTCTTTGTCTTCTTTTCTTTTCTTTGGCTGGCGCTTGCCCCCAAAACAGGCTGCCATCCCTGTCTGATGCTTTGTCAGCTTCCTCTTCCTGCTTTAGTGAAAGCTGTTCCAGCTCCTGCCACGGGAGATGATCCCGTACCAACAAAGGTTCTAGCTTGGGCTGTACATACTCATCTAGCCCACTTATGTAGTCTTGTAGCCGCTAGGCTTCTGGACTGATCTTCTTGACTGCCGGCAACAGAGTCTGCCTCCTCCGGTTGCGGGTAGGTATCCGGATAACTGCTGGCTGATTGGTCCACACAGGTGTTGCTACTGGTGAAGGGGGTCGTGGCGTGACGCCACGAATATGTGCCCCCGGTGCAGGGCGAGGCAGGCCCTTTTTCTTGGCTCTTGCAGGGACTTGCTGCCATCCCTCCTGTTCTTTTATTGGGGCCAGAAAGCAGGCTTCATATGTACGCTGAGTACTGGCTTCTGCGGTCTCCTCAGGCAAGGCTTGATACAGAGAGACCATGTTGACGGCGGCTCTTCTTACGGGCGCCTCATGTGGTTGTGGAGGGTCGACCTTGTACTCCCCCAATTCTATTTCTTCCTTTCTCACCATGCCTTCGATAATATCCTTGAAAACATAATAGTCTTTAATTGGATGCCCTAGCATCTGGTGGTAGGGGCAAAATCTTGGGCTATCTCTTCTCTTTAGGTCCTCCGGCCTCCTCGGCTCAGGCAGGGTGACCTTATCATACTGGGTAACCTAGTCAAACAAGATCCTGGTCTTCTCCTTTTGGAAAGAGTAGGCCTTCTTCATTTTATCCTGGAGGGATGGGCCTTCTTCGCCATCTCCGATCTTGGCAGGCTGAGGAGCAGCTGTCTTCTTGCCTTTATCTTTTTGTGTTCAAACGCATTGATATCAAGGGCGTTTGCTTCTTTCGGTGCATGGCATCGTTCTACTGCCTTGCCCTTTTGTGCAGTAGGAATATTTGGTGTAGGGGCCGGTTTTGCTAAGAAAGCCTCCACTTCGGCCACAATATTGTTCAGACGGTCGAACGACCGGATTTTCATGCCAATCATCTTCTCCAGCACCTCTCTCCTGAGGTTCTGTTTGGAGATCTGTACAGCGTCCTCCTGGTGTGGGGGCCGCTTGCATCTCATCCCGAGGTTCCTCCACCTCTTGATGTAGTCGAGAGCGGTCTCATCTGCCCTCTGTCTTGTTGAATAGAGTTCAGCCACTGTGACTTCCCTCTCTGTGACGTGGAATCTTTCTCTGAACTTCCTCTGCATGTCCGACCAGTCGCTGATCGACCCGGCCGGGAGGCTGGAGTACCATTCAAATGCGAGCCCCGTGAGTGAGGACCCGAAGAACTTTAATAAATATGACTCGTCGGTGGCCAAGTCACCCATGACGGTCATGTAGTAGGCAACATGTTCCTTCGGGGATCCCTTCCCGTTGAACTTGTCGAACTTCGGCGGCTTGCTAATCCCGGGAGGGAGCCGCTTGGCAGCATGATACGGTGGGTATGGAACCCTATATGCATCGAATACAACATAGTCACCTTCAGCCCTTTCAGCGAGCTTCATCTCGATCATCCTTTCTACCATCATCTTGCTCATGATGGTCGGGTCGACTGGTTCTTGGTAGAAGTGCGCCGACAGCAAGTAGGGGGTGACCAGGGTGGTCACATGTGGAGGAGGGCGCAGCAGTGGAGGCGTCTGGTGCACCTGTGGCAGCACTGGTGGGGCCAGCGGCTGTGATGGGCGCTGTTGAGTTATTGCCAAGCTTGGTTCCGCCTGCAGAGGCGGGGTATAGAGTGGTGGAAGTCGTTCTTGCTGACAACTCCCCTTGATGATTCGGCCTGCACATCAGGCTGCTTGGAGGCAGAGGACTGCTCTGTCCTTTCCGTCAATTGCTTCTTCAGCTGTTCTATCTCCTGGCGGTACCTCTGGCGCATCATCAGTACAGCTGGGTCCATAGTTGCTGTGCTGGGGAAGGCCTCTGTCGTCTCGCCAGATGCACCCTCAGTTAGGATGTCAAGCAAGACATCTTCTTCTTCACATGCCGTTATCGCATTCGCTGTGAGAATAACGGCCTTGTCATGCTGTTGGAGGCGAGGCAGGGCTTGCTTTCCTTCGGTCGCCGCCAGCTTCTCTTTTGCGGCCTCCACTCTTCGAGTGCTCGGCCCCGGTCTTCCGGCTAGCCAGGCCAACTCTTGAGGCTCCTCGGGCAATTTTCCATAATGGCCATCTATCCCGGCCATATTGCATGTGAAAATCTGCATCCTTCGTTTCTATCTGCGAACCCTCCTCTTGACATTCCCCGGGAAGGTAAGCCTTTCAAACATAAAGATCCTTCTCTTTTCCCCTAGGCGGGGAGCAGTTTCATCGGCTTGAACATCAGAGCCATCTTCATATCCATTGTCATCAACCGATGACATCATCCTCCTATCTTCTTCTTCTCCCACTGCCATTAATGGGCAGCGATCTTCTTCAGCTGCGGCTGCCTGCAACAACCATTGTTGGCCCAAAGAGGGGTTGCCTAACCCCCTAAAATATCTTCTAATCATATTGGTCATTTCTTCTTGCCCTCGGCCCGGGTGTAGGGTTGGGGACAGTTGTCGACCTCCCATCGGCGGAATGTAAGCAAACCGAGCCCTCTCGGTAGTCTGCTGTAATCTTCTTCCAACAACGGGGATGTTGGCTTGTCGGGCGTAGGCCCTAAAGCTTTTTCGGCGTGGTCGATCCACGATTGTCTCTTCCTTCCTCGGAACAGGGTCCCTCTTCTTGCTCTCTTCTACTCTGGTGAACCTGGGGTGGTACTGCACTGGAGCTTCTTACTGGACAGGCTGGACCTTTTTGGGGACCCAAACCTATTTGAATCTTCTTGGCTTGGGAGCCAACCTTCTCTGGCCATGGCAGCCGGCTTCTTCTTCTTCGGCTCTTCTTCCAGCAAGAGCCTGATAGGAGTTGTGGACTGGCACGGTAGGGATCACCCGGTCCGGGCTCACTCGAGCCTTACGTCCATCCAGAAAGACGCGGAAGCCACCGACCAGCATAGACTTGCCGGATGCGGAGGGACGTCCGGTCACAACAGCATCAACCTTCCTTCGGGGGTTCCGGTGTCGGTGCCTCCTGAAGTTCTTGGCAGGGACGGGGCGGGCCCCGTGAGCAATATGATGCACCATGCAGCTGGCGACTTGAATCGGGCTTGTAGGCGAGCCAGCACAGTGTCGAGCCTTCGAGGCCTCGACCCTCTCTGCAGCCTTCTCTTCTACGGGCCTTGAGGACTCCGTCTGTAGCATGTCGGCAAAGGCCAACCCCAAGAAGTTGGGGAAGCCTACAGCTGGTGGGAAGGAGCCAAAAACCATGGGCACCGCCAGGTACCCATGTTCCGCATGGTAGGTGACGATTGCGGGGCCGAAGCCAACACCGGTGAGTCCGTATGACGTCATCGTTTGCCTGAGACAAACAGACAAACAATCAGTATTCTTGGGGGAAGCCCCCGAAGGTATCCTCTCTTGGCAAAGAGATGAAGGGAGACTCTGGTCCCACCGGGCGTGCCAGAGCTGTGGGGATGGGATTTTATTAGGACATTTTGTTATTGATTTCTTTGGTCTATTAATTAGGCATGCCAGTCACTGGCGTGACAGTTTATTGTGCGCTCGATCTGACTCGGTCAGTCGATATTGATATTCGTGTCAGGACCCAGAGTCCGTCATACCATAAAGGCTATGAGGTTAATTACGTTCTTCCAAAGAAGGACAACCCTTGATTAGTTGCCAAGAAAGGATGCCTTGGGGGCAAAACAAGATAAGACTATTACGCTATCTCTGCCAACGGGATGCAAAACATGCATAGAAAACCATGCTACGTGGGACATGATAACAGTGTTATGGTGCAAATCCGGCAGCATATCCCCTTGTTTTGGACTATGCCAAAGGGGGAATATAGGTCCTCCACCCACGGAATGCTGGGGTGGAAGCCGAAAGGAGAGCCGGGCATAGTCCGAGATCCAGAAGGATTTGAGTGTGACGGGACAGTGTCCGTTGCCATGGTGTTTGTTGATGTTCCCCTTTAGAGACCACTGGAGGGCTTGCAATGGCAAGAATCCCAGGGTCGGCAGGGTTGGAAGAAAAACCCGACGGTTAATGGCGTAGAATATCGGGGTAAGACCCCGTTAATATAGCTCCGTTTAGACATGGATGAAGAACCATGAAACCCTCATGATATGATGGGGACTGATATGATGGTCCATGGAGGCTAGGGTACCAAGTCTAGATTGGTTCCAGGTTCAGTAAAGTTGCTGAGAAGTTAGATGTTCGAGTGATGGCCGATATTAGAGTGAACCGACGCGACCGGGGTTTCGGCACGAAAGCGAACCGACGCGGCTGGGAATGAAGGGGGTCGGCATGACAAGCTCCCCGGCGCGCCCATCACCCCGTGCGAAATTGGCGCCGAGAGGAGGCTGCGTCGGGAGTTGTGTGGCACCGATAAAAGGGTGTTTCTGAGTTTTCCAGTATTATGAGGGGTTTATGAATTCAAAGGGGTCTTTTGTGTTCAATAGGGGTTTCATGAGTTTGTCCATGGTTGTATTTGAGTGGGATAGAGAGTGAGGGTAGGCTCATCCATAGAAATTCTAAGGAGACCACGTGACTATGACGGTTATATTCCCCTCTGACGGTGGTGAGCAGAGGATCATGAGATGGTGTAGCCCAGATCTCTGCCACACAGCTGGGGTTAGATTCATAATCTCAGTGAAAGCGTCGCACTACATGACAAAGTAAAGCTCGCGAACGAATTTTGGCAGCATCTCCCCTCATTTTGGACTATGCCAAAAGGGGAGTATAGGTCATCCACCCACAGAATGCCGGGGTGGAAGCCAAAAAAGAGGCGGGCGTAGCCCTAGATCCAAAAAGGATCTCAATCTTATGGGACGTTATCCACTTATTGTGGGATTTATTGATATCCCATGTATAGCCAATGGAGAACATACAGCGGCAGAACTCCATGACTTGATGGGGAGGCAGAATGTGGGGGGATTAACCCCGTTGATATATCTCCCATGGGTGTTGAGAGAAGGATAATGTTTCTCCCCGGAAGGACAGGGTATTATGACCAAGGATGGCATGGCTCAGAAGGGTGTCGGCACGAAGCTATTGGCATGGCCGGCTTTGGCACAAAGGGGGGATGGAGGCCTCAGCGCGACCAATATCCCAAGAGGTCTCGGCGTAATGGGATGAGAGCAACCAGCGCGGGTAGCACTCGGCGCGAGACTCGCGCCGAGGGAGGGTCGTGCCGAGAGGTTGGGAGGATTTCTGAAACAAGAGTTTTAGTAAGGTTTGAAGGGGTTTCTGAGGTGAGGACTTCGGAGGGCTTTTGGGGGGTTCTAATGGGGGTTTATTCAAGGATTTATGGTGAACATTGGAGATGGCTCTGGAGAAAGTAATCCAGGGAGAAAATGGCCTTCCCTCAGGGACCTCACTGGGAGCCTGATCACAGACTGATCCTCATGAATTCCAATTTGAGTCTATTCCTCCTAGTTTCACAATCGAGAAGCCAGAAGATAGACTGTCTCCGGCTCTAGATGTGGAGGTGAGGTTCGGAAGGACTACGGCAAAACACGCTCGTGCAGATGGGATACGCTTGTAGTAGCTATTGAATACATTGAACCTCGGATGCAAAGGAGAAAAGAAAAAGGAAAGGGCGAGCTTCAGCCCTCTTTTATTAACTATTCAGCCAAACAGCATACACACATCTAGCTCAGAAGAAAATCCAACTGAGAAAAATCATACATAGACTCTATCCCTGATAACGGGGCTACATTAGCATTCGATGCTACTGGAGCGAGGATGCTCGAAAATAGACACAAAAGAAGAAAGGGATATTCAAATAAAAGACATGGGGAAAGGGAAACTGTAGCCCCTCAGGGCATCTTGAAATCGATCCCACCTTGACTCTTCCTTCGAATCTCTGCAACTCTCTCTTCTCCTCAGCTTCCTCAGAGGGCTCTCGAGCTCCCTTTCCTTTCGGTGGCTACTGCTCCATGTTCCCTCTATTGCCTCTTCTTTTTCTTCTATCTTCTCTTCTCTCTTTCTGCCCTCTCTCTTCTGTTGTTGTTGTTGTTTTTTGTTCTAAGGCAGCAGCCTTTATAGAAGGGTGGCCTTCTGTTCCCGACGTGAGCTTCTCGGCGCGCCTCAGCGCGCATCATCTCGACGCGCCTGGCTTCGTATTGGGCTTGGCCCATATGTTCAGAACTCGGCGCCAGAAGAGGCTCATCTAATGGGCTTCTTTTCATTGCTCTGGTGGGCTTCTTGGTATATTCCTCTTGAGGCTTATTTAACACCTTGCGTTCACGCCCATGTGTGAGGCAGTGTGAATCCCCTTTTCATGAGAATCAGAATTGTCTGAAGATCCTCTTCAGCAGGCAGATGGTTGCCTGGATGTTGTTATAATTTTATCAGCCCGACTATCTGAATGACAGCAGTGCTGGACATCGGCCTAGCCAGAGATGGCTTTAGCCGGACAGAGTGTTAGGGGTAGTGGATCTCTTCTATTCTGATTCTCAGAACTTCCAGGGATGGTACAGGAGCCGCACCTTTGATCGACCTTAGAGCCCTGAGTCTACTTCGGTCTCTTCTGGTATATTTTAGGTGTCAATAATCACCCAGGCTCCCACCGGCATACCCTCAACAGCCCTACCCGGGACACCTTTGGTGGCCTCTCACCCGGCACACTCTGCATCTGAAACGCCATATCAAAAGGGGGGGGGGGAATATGATAATGATAACAAAATTTATATAATAATAATGATAGTAAAAAAAATATACATAAAAAATGTATAAAATAACGACCATAATGAAAAAGGAAGTAACAATAAAAAACAAATGAGAGAAAAAGTTCATAGCTCATGGGTAATAAAAGAAGCATCAATGAACAAGATAATAATAATAATAATAAATAAATGATAACGACAGTAAATAATAATAATAATGATAAGCAGAACGATACGACTTCCATTTCTCTCGAATCCCGGGTTCGAGAATATTAATGACGCCTTCGTAGGCCGAGCTTTGCCCTCGGGAGTTACTCCCCCGTCATGGTTATTGCTCGACCTTACTTTAGGCTAACATCTCACCGAAGTCACCTCCTTGCCATCGGGATCTAATCCCATCTTCTCATCAAAATTGCCATCTCTTGGCAGACATTTACATGGGTTTGCTTCCACTGCCGCCTTGTTTTCTACATGGACTTTTGTCCGGACATGGAATGGTCCGTGAGTGACCAACATAATTTTAACGTTCATATCCTGATACGGGCTTTTAGCATAGTTCGACTGTCCCCCTCTTCTCGCATTAATAAGAAATTCTCTCGGCCGCAGGGCCCTTATTCTCGGCGATTAATCAAGGGTGTTACTCTCTCCAAGGGGATGTAAATGACGCCGTGACCTTTATGGCGCGACTGGTTTTGGTCCCGACACGAACCACACAATTGTCTGATCAGTCAGATCGAGCGCACCGAGGGATTCCATGAAGTCCGAATAAATCATCACTCCGCGACTGGCACGCCCATGCACTTAATAAATAAATAAATGCATCAAATAAACCCAACTAATGAATAAACAAATGAGCGTGTCGAAAAGTGCGTCCACAAGTAGGCTCGAGTCCTTAATTTCTTGGTATATTTCATAGACAAGGGTAGATAAGGGGGTGTAGCGCTCAAATTTGCGCGTGGGCTCCCTCCGGTCACCTTCTCGGTTCCTCCTTTTCCCCTGCCCAGAGGCTTGCTCAGATAACCACTTTTTCTCCCCTTCTCACCCCGAGCCCGCGGGGTCTCGGCCGGCGTTGAGGACTTCCTCACACTCCACATGACGCAGAGCTAAGGTTACCAAGTCTACGAGAGAGGAGGGCGGGTAGAGCACCAGTTCCCTTCGGAGGCTTTCATCGCGTGTTCCTCCTGTCAGCACGGTAATGGCAGAGGTTACATCCAGGCGCGGGATGCGTAGGGCCTCCGCCTTGAAGCGGTTGACGTAGGCCTGTAATTTTTCCCTTTGGGCCTGCTTGAGTGCCAACAACCCCGCGATCGATCTCGGGGGCCTGCTACCGACGAAGCTTTCTTTAAATAAATGTCTGAACTATCAGAAGTTAGTGATACTTCTGGGGGCGAGTGCTCGAAACCAGGCCCGAGCGCCTTGAACCAGAATGGTCACAAACGCTCGGCATTTAACGGCATCGGATGCTCTGTGCAGAGTCATCAGGGGCGTCAAAACTGTCGTAGTGGTCGGCCGGGTCGCCCTGGCCATCGAAGGATATAAAGGTCGGCAGGGAGATCCTTGGTGAGATCTCTGCCTCCAAAATGTCAACAGAGAATGGGGATTGCTCCTCATCTTCTTTGATGGAGCTCTGTTGTAGGGCGCGAAGAGCGCGCTCCTGCTCGGCAAAACGTCGCTCAAAGTTTTGCAATCGAAGGGAAAGCTCCAGCTGGCACTGAGACGGCGTCGGGGGGCTCTGGGTGTTCCCTTGGCTTTTACCCCACTGCTCCATGGCGGGTGCGTCTACTTCTGTGTGCTGTTGAGGTGGCCCGAATTTTCTCCCTCGTGGGCTGGAGGAAGTTTCTTGCTCTGGGGGCGGGAATTGTGAGGGCCCGCTTCGAATAATGCGTCCTCCCTAGAGGATAAATCGGCCTCCGGCTGTCAGCCGGGAGGCTTCTACGCGGGGGTGGGGGGGCTCGTGTGGGAATGTTGGGACCATTCCTCCCTGGCCACTTGGGTCCTCATTAAATCAACGAGGATATCCAGCTTGGCATTGAGGGATCGGATGACATTTGGGTCCCCAGAAACGGGTTGTCCCCCCGCGGCCGGTGGAGGTAGGACGTTGACCTGGTTGTTGGAAAGGGGGCCAGTCGAAGAGTGCAACAGCGCTGGTTCCCTCTCCATGGCTGCTGGTGCCTTCCCTTTGTCACCGATGTTTCTCTTACTCCCACTCCTCCGCACCATATTGGTGTTGTGCTCGTTTCCCACAGATGGCGCCAGATGAAGAGGCATGATCTCATGCTGAAGCCTGAGCCGTCCCATCTATCTCGATCGTTGCCACGTTAGTATAGAATTCTGCAAGGTGGGAAACGGATCAGGGGGACCAGGGGAATTACCCTGGGGAACACCCTTCGATGCCTAAGTCAGCGAGATAGTAGAGCTTTATGCGGAGGAAAGGAAAGAGACAGTAGGTGGGCACGAGACCGCTCTCCACCAATAAGGGTGGCTCAGAGTGCTCAGAATCGCTTACCTTTCTGGAGAGCTTCCTTTGGATTTTAATAGTGGTTCATTTCCCTTTGAGGGCGGGGGAAGAGGGAGTGATTAGGGGGCGTTACTCCTTAAGTGTGGGTTCTCCCTCTTGAGGGGGCACTCTCCCTCCCCTCTTCTTAACCCCTAGGATTCCCTTGGCCGGTTATGCTTCAAACGCCGTTTGGGCTCCTCCCTGAGCGACCGTTACTCAGACTCCCGGGCCCGGAGGTCACCTAGGTTGAGTCGGTCCGAATGGGTTGAGTTTCTCAGTAAGTGGACCCAATAATGGAGCTGTCACTTGTTGGGCTCCGTAGGTCCCATTGAGCCGCTTTGGGCCACATGTCTTTTGGGCCACGAATTTACCCCTCTCCACTCTTAAGTTATATTCCTCACCTCTTCTATTCTTAACACCTTAATATTGCTTCCAAGTTACCTTTTCCACTTTTATTCTATATTTATGGAAACAATCAAATGTCTCTGATTTTATAGAAATCAGATAAACATAATTGTATAAGTACAACTGGAATAAGCATCTATGAAAGTTATGAAATATTCCTTATTGTTGCATGTCTTTATACCACAAATATCTGAGTAGATCAACCCGACCAATTCTTTGTTTCATGTCCTATTGTGAAGGGTTTCTTAATCATTTTTTGGATTAAACAATGTTCACAAGATGACAATTCTACTTTTATCGAATCTGACAATAGATCCATCTTTATCATTTGTTCTTTTTTAAATTTTATAGGATATCCTAATCTAAAATTCATATATCACATTCTGACAAATAACATAATAAATACTCAAAAATTTCAATGCTATTATTCTCATTGCCAATTACAAGGATACATAATAAATCATGTTCCGGGATAAACTTCTATATAGTAATGAGTTTTTGGTCTTTCCTTATTGTCACTTTATTATTATAGAACCTCACTTCTAAGCCATTCTTCATTAAGGTCAGCAGAGAGATCAGATTCCGTTGAATGCTAGGTGCATAAAACACATACGTGAGGACTATAATGTTATCCCTAATTAAGATTCAGCTTGTATATATGTACCAGCACTTTTCAGGTCCAGGTAGGTGTTGTTATCCATGTGTACCCTCTGTTCTCCTGTCTTGAGTCTGTTCAGCATTACGAGCCCTTTCTTCATTTTTACAATATGTCGAGTGGCTTTAGAATCAACCCACCATTCGTTTGACTTAGTCATCGTGGTATTACATTTAGAGACGCTGACGAATTCCCTTTTTCTAACTCCTCTATTTTCGGGTGTTTGTTTCCATCCTCATTCCCTTGCTTTTGGGTGTAGTTTACTTTGAAGTTATCAAACTTCCCATAAGTGTAGCAAGCACTACGAGGAGCCTTATTTCCTTCTTGTTAGAATTTGTTGGCCTTGAATTGGGGCCTCTATGCTCTGTGATGGCGATTTTGATCAATGGACTTCGGTGTGCATCATTGGCCTCTTGCAGGTTCATCTCTCTAATTCTCTTCTCCTGACCATTATGTTCAAAAGCCAATGAACGATAGACCAAAAACTTCATGCAACAATTGCTTAACACCAACCCCCACAAATAATAATAATAATAATAATAATAATAATAATAATAATAACAATAGTGATAGACCAAAAACTTCTCTAATTCTTATTTTATTTCCATCATCATTTTTCTGTTTTGACTATCTCCCTTTAATTGCCTTTGTTTGACTCAGTGGGCTCATTGCTCTCGGTGCTATTTTTTAGGCGTCAACAGTTGCATGTCTTTATACCACAAATATCTGAGTAGATCAACCCTACAAATTCTTTTGTTTCATGTCCTATTGTGAAGGGTTTCTTAATCACTTTTTGGATTAAACAATGTTCACAAGATGACAATTCTACTTTTATCGAATCTGACAATAGATCCATGTTTATCATTTGTTCTTTTTTAAATTTTATAGGATATCATAATCTAAAATTCTAAATATCACATTCTTACAAAGAACATAATAAATACTCAAAAATTTCAATGCTATTATTCTCATTGCTAGTTACAAGGATACATAATAAATCATGTTCAAGGATAACTATAGCAATACGTTTTTTGTCTTTCCTTATTGACACTTTATTATTATAGAGCCTCACTTCTAAGCCATTCTTCATTAAGGCCGACAGAGAGATCAGATTCCGTTGAATAGTAGGTGCATAAAACACATACTTGAGGACTATGATGTTATCGATCCCCAAGATTCAACTTGTATGTATCATCACCTTCTAGGTCCAAGTAGGTGTTGTTATCCATGTGTACTCTTTGTTCTCCTGCCTTGAGTATGTTTAGTATTACTAGTCCTTTCTTCAATTTTACAATATGTCGAGTGGTTTTAGAATTGACCCACTATATTTCATTTGACTTGGTCATCGTGGTATTACATCTAGCGACGCCTACGAATTCCCTTTTTCTGACTCCTCTATTTTCGGGTATTTGTTTCCATCCTCGTTCCTTGCTTTTGGGTATAGTTTATTTTGAAGTGATTAAACTTCCTATAAGTGTAATAAGCACTACGAGGAACCTTATTTCCTTCTTGTTAGAACTTGTTGGCCTTGCATTGGGGCCTCTATGCTCTGTGATGGCAATTTTGTTCAAGAGACTTCCGGTGTGTATCATTGGCCTCTTACAGATTCATCTCTCTAATTCTCTTCTCCTGACCATTATGTTTTGTTCAATTGTTAACATAGCTGGCAAGTCCTTGAAACTCAATTACTAGTCTAGCTGACAAGTCTATTTTCAGGTTGATATTTGGCTGGCCACCTTCCAACAATAACATACACTAGCATTGATCTTCAACTTCTTACAATCAAAAAGGTTTCGATGTAGATATTTTAGTACAAGACCAAAGGCTATACAAATGACCTTCAAGGTCGAATGTTATTAAGGATAACAGATGGGAATTAGATAAATAGAATTTCTTTTTTGATCAAGATATTTATAAATTTAAAGCAATACCTTTAAAGTATCCCCCTTATTGAGGGATATTTGTTTTACGTAGGTATCACACTATGAAAAATAAATTTCTTAAGGTCTCCACCGCCTACAAAAGAGCACTCGGGCTGTCGGGCATAAACCTACCGTACCGATCACTAGCCAGGTTTTCTCTCAAAAGGAGGTCATTGATTATAGTATATCTAATTTGTAAGATTACTATTAACAATTCACCCGTGAGGATCTCTCAATTCTGAAAATGTCACCGTATGGGCAGAATATATGCCCACACTTCTGTACTGAAAAATCCCCTTTTACAAGAGGTATCATTAAAAAAAACCTCAGAAGTAGACTTTTCCAATTAAGAAAGGTCTATGCTATTTAAACCACAAAAAAAAAGGACAGACTAGCTGCATAACCCACACTTTTTGCATCAGAAAGCCGATGAATGATAGACCAAAAACTTCGTGCAGCAATTGCTTAACATCAATCCCCACGAATAATAATAACAACAATAATAATAATAATAATAATCATAATCATAATAATAACTAAAACTTTCTGAAAACCCCCCAAAAAACTTTCATCTAGTCTGAACGCTAGAAATTTCTTCAGTGAGACTGGACAATGGCTTTTGCATCATCCCAATTTCAAAACTAACAAAGTATTCACAAATCCATTGCAAGATGATCAGGCCCGTGGTGCCTGACAGTCAGATATTTTTGAAGTTCACTGAAGATCCAAAATAATTTTGTTTGATTTAACAATGGAGGGCCAATCCACCATGAAATTTTCCGGATGGGTCTACGGACACCAACCATATATAGCTCTTTGGCCGACATATCAAGGGGGTCCCCTTCCTGGGACCCATCAGCATCAAATTGGCTAATAAGCCCTATTGCAAAGGCCACGACCTCCTTCGTTACTACGTGCAAGTGTCGAAACGTGAGACAAATCCCACTTGACCCCCTGGGGTCCTCCCCGCGTCGACCTAACTTTTGAAAACAAGCTATCCAGCGAAGCACATCCAACGGGGGTGTCTATCTCAAGATTCTCAGTGTGGGTGATCTATATCGATTCGGGATCATTCTACAGTATCCCCGTGTTATATGTGACTCGGGTTGACTCGGTCGTCTCTCATCTCACCCGGTAAACTTTTCATCCCTCATTCCGGCACCCTCTCACTCCGGCAGAGGTTTCTTCCCCCACCGCGATAGCCGGCGCCCCCGTCCCACCCCCAGAAGTCTCCCACCGTGACTAACAATGTCCCTTTTAGCCGGATCATCGTCACCACCGTCGGATCTCATCTACCACCACCGGATCCTCGCCATCACCGTCGAATCTTCTCCGGAGCATGTCTAGAAGGTGGCAGAGAAGGGTAGAAAGGGAGAAGCAACTCGATCTAAGTCGATCGGATCATGTCTCAAATTTTCGTGAATCCGAGTAGACCCCGCTCGACCTGACTTGGAACGAGTCGACGAACTGTGGCCTACCTCACTCACAAGTGCGTATCAGTCCAACAATCTAACTGTGTGGGCACAAAAAAAAAACACAAAGAAGAAGTGGGGGCGCAGGGTGTATATATACAAATACAATAAGAAGGAGGAAGGATTCTCACAAAAAAATAATGGAATGAGAAGGATAATATAATGAGAAAAAGAAACCCACGAAGCTCCCCTTTTCCCTTCTCCTTCACGGAAGATGGCTGCCTGCGATCTCCTTGCCTCGTTGTCCAATGGAGAAACGGCGGGGGCTCATGGCAGAGACCAGCGGGCAAAGATGGCATCCAGCGGACGTACCAGCCTCGATGGTCGCCCTCCCCAAGGGCCTCGGCGCGCAGCTCTTTCCGGCAAGGTCCCTGCTCGTCGACGACCGAGGCGGACGTACGACTCTCCCACAAACGAAAAAAAACCTCTGCCTTCGTGCTCTACGAAGTCGGCTGCAGCGACAACCAACCAGTAGCAGGGGAAGATGGCCGCGGCTGAGCAGCAAGGAGGAGCTTCGAGCGGGATCGACCACCCCTATAAGAGGGGCCCTTGCGCGGCTGAAGAAAGAGGTTGGTTAGAGAGATCCTGGTAGAATCCCCCTCTCCGGCGAAATTCTGGTAGGAGCGCCCTTGTCTCTGCCTCCAACCTATTTGGCTCCGGCCACCCCAGAGTGCTGTGAAAAAGATCAGGGGTTAGAGAGATTTTGTCCTGGGGGCTCGGGGAAGAAAGGAGTGTGCGAAGTTCTTTGTAAGAGGGTGGGTTTTCATTCAAGTTTTCTTTTTACCTCCCATTCCACAATGTTTGATGTTCTTTTGACGTAGCCCTTCTATAAGGAAATGAGATATAGGGGTTTGATCCCCGATTTCTTCATGAGAAGAGCGTCTATTTTTTTTATGGCATGTGCATATGAATATAGCTATCTGTTATGCCCATCTATGTCCCTCCACCCCCATTCTACTTGTTTCTTAGTTCTGGTACGAATGTGATGCTTTCTTGTGCAATAGATATGTATACCTATGTACATATATATGTGTATACATATAAGCATATATGAGATGTCCGCCCATGTCTGCCTTAGCTCTGCTTCTTTTTTTTACGCATACATGTGTAAGTTCGGCATGGTCATATACCTTCTACCTTATTTGAATCCACCCTTCTACTATATGCATACTTCCATGGATCCCCTTTTACCTTTTTCTTCCTTGAATTTTTTTTACATCCTCTAAATCCCACCTCGGTGTCTGGCTGGCTTCCACCACCATTGGCATCGAAGGGATGAGGCACATGGGATTCATCCCAAGTCTAGTCCTTTTCATAAATTTGTCCTTCTTCCCCCTTTGAATTTCTGAATACTCTCGAATTCCTGGGGCTCTTCCCTTATAATGTAGACCCCAGGTGATTCTCTCCGGTGAGTAGACATTGGTGGCTTATGCCTCGGCAAGGAAACAATTTTTAAGACCATGTCCCTGGAATGGGATTGTGGCGCCCCTTCGGCCAATGGGATTCCTACTAGGCTCGTCCTCAGGATTTCTCCATAACCGACATGGGTTAATGGGGTCGTTGCCTTCGGGCGCACCCCTCTTTGTTCGGGGTCACCTCGGAGTTCTCTCCGTGGATGGTTGTCCCCTATTTATCCCCCAAATGCTTTGGGTTAAGGGGAGGTGCTGCCGAATTTTAGATTTGAACTTGTAACAAAATCAAAGAGTGTAAAAGAATGCATGGAACAAATGGAAACAAGGGGAAATGGACTAAGGATGACAGTTTTACATGGGTGTGCAGTCGAACTAATGCTGTGGGCTAAAATTTAGAAGACGTTCTGAATGAGATTTGGGATTGTTGGAATTGAAACGGCTAAAATAAGAATGTTGATCACAGAACTTTCTGTTTTAAGAATCAAGATGCAGTGTGAGCCAGTATGAGTTGAGGGAGGCACCCCAATCCAATACAGTCTTTGAATTGCTAAACTCAGAATAAATGAAGATCTAACTGTTGAGCCAGAATTTAAACCCCTGATTTGAAACTGAAATTGAAGCAAGACTGGATGAAGGGTGCACTAACTACATTGTTGATCAAATTGAGCTGGGGTTTCACTGCTAAGCATGAGTCTGTAATTGCTAAAAACAAATTGGACAAGGGAAAGAATGGGGATTGAACACCATCAGCAAAAAAAATCAGAATAAGCAAAAATGGAGTTGCATTTGCATCTTCTCTGGCCCTGCATCCATGTCACCGCAGGGGCCGACCCATGGGGGTCGACCCCTTTGCTCAGCACCCTATGTCTGCCCTCACGCAGAAGTGGCTTTACCTGTCTCAGAAAGAAGAAAGGCATGCTAAATATGCACTTACATATTTGTCATTGTGAAGGGAGCTCCTGCATGTATAATAAAGGGTCCTCATTGAATTCATCATCTCAATACATACCTAGCATGCATGCATAGCATTGCCATCTAATCTTGCATCACATCATAATCTTAGGGCCTCCTTGATTCATTAATTCCCATCGTCACACTTTACATCCTCTGAATGTCTGAAATTCCCCTCATACCATGCACATTTTGATTTGCATGTTAACCAATGCAAGTGCCGGATATGCTGAGTTAAGAAAGCCAACAATCAACCAAGGAAGGACAGATGGACTGTCTAAACAAAATCTTCATGCAAACTAAACCCACAGAAAGTGCAGCAATTGAATTGCATTCCAAAAGCTGCTGGAACAAAAGAAAGGAAACACTGAAATGTTGCCCGTGATGCCTAAATCCAAATATTGAAATTCAGTCAAACCAACATGTGTCAAGGGGCATGCGCTAATAAATTTTGGAATTACGGTGCATTGGAATTCAAGAGGCATAACGATCAGCTGTGATTCTGAGGATCATTGAGAGCTAATACAGGTAAAGATTGAGGTTTAAATAAAAATTGAAGAGGAGAAAGTAAAGGGGTCGGCCTCTCCTTTTGCCTAGCATCTCATCCTTCTTTCAAGTAGCATGATAATCATTGTAAATCCACCCTCTGTCAGCATGCTAGGGCAATCTCCTTTGCATTTGCATCCTTGGCATGTCAGCCGGATTCACCATCCCAAGGGATTAACATATTGAATTCATTGCATCTTCCCTTGTCCCTTCACCCCTTCCTCTTGGTCTGCTGAATTCTGGTATTTAAGCCTTGAGCATGTTCATATCATGGACCATATATGCATTTCGCGAACAAGAAGTCATGGATCAATCCAAATCCAGTGCATGCCTACATATGCACATTGAAGCTCATACATTTCATCACTAAAAAAAATCAGAAATGGGTAGTGAGCATTGATCCATAATAGCTTGTTTGCTGTCATGAGCCTCCTTGCATGTATATGCAGTTGCGAATGAGAGATTCAGTCATGCAGGGGTAACAAAAGGGCTAATGATCAGTTTTTTCTTTGGACTGAGTCTAAATTGCAGGAAGGTTATCTGTAAACTGCATGGTGTCTTCTTCTGCATAGCCACTCAGGACAGAATTCATGCATATTTTGCATACAACCCCACATGGCATACATAACCCAATGTATGCAGTGGCAGTAGCATCTGAACTCATAATGGGCCTCTACGAACCCCCCACACTCACACTTCAAGCATTTTCATGAATGAACTTCTGTGTGACATGTGCACCCATTCCCTTTGGAACACCTCGGACCATTGCATATCCATCTCATGCTCTGAAACTATGCATGGTTTGCACTGGGATTTTGTATGCATATCCACCTTTGAACAACTTGCATACCTTAAATCATCCTCCCCCGGTTGAAGAAATGGACATATGAGGATTAGAAATCGGCTGGCAACAAAAAAAAGAGCAGAAGGAAAGTTATGAGAATCTCATTGTGGATTAAAAGAAAGCTTCACTGTGGGCTGAAATTCAAAAATGCCATGGCCGAATAATTCTGAAACTACCAGGAGCGGGATAAAAAAACAGGGAATATGAATGTGGGCTTTGTGATTCCTTGATAAAAAAGAGACACTGAAGTCTGGTTTGGGCTGATATACCTCAAAGCACTTGCGATGATTTAATTCAATCACTGAGTCGCTATTCAAGATAAGAATGCAAAACATGAGATGGTTCTCAAGCAGGAGGCAGATATTAAAGAACTGCAGATCTCATACAAGGGTAAGAAGCTGTTCTTGGAAAGGCAATTAGAGCTACCTTTTGACCAAATGGCTACAATCAAAACCCCTTTCAAAGAATTAGAAGTGGATGTTGAGGGGCATAGCTTTCCAAATCCTGCAGACAAGCTCTTCTATGTTGTTGATAATGTCTCCAAGTTGCAATATATAATAAATTCCATGGCGCATGGGAAAGGAGAGATGCAAGTGGCTCCTGCAGACCATTTTGTTTTTAATAAGCTTGAACAACTGAGGAGGGCTTCTGAAAATTATGTTAGCACTAACCAGGAATTAAAAAAAATGATTCGATGTAGCTGTCCAAGAAGATGAAGAAGATCAGCAAAGGCAGATAACGTACCATGGCATCGAAAACGCTAGAGTGGATTCTGGCTCTTCCATTGATCTGAATTATCAGCCCTCAGTCCAGTATCACCAGGTCATTTGGACAAAAGCAACCCAGATTAAATCCATTGAAGAAATCCAAGACGTAAGCCTTGTTCCTCCGAACCCGGTGAAAAGAATATTAACGTCGCCCCTCTAAGTCGGATTCAACCCTGGGAACCATCCCGATATGGCCGTAATCCGACACTGCCCTGGGCCGATAATCCGTCAGACCGGATTCGTTTCCATTGGGATTTGATCCCGCTCTTCTATCAAATCTGCTGTATACTTGGCATACATTTTCACGGGTTTCGTATCCGCTATTGTCATGTTTCCAATGCGGACTTTCGTCCGAACACAAAATGGTCGGTGAGCGACAGACATGATTTAAGCATTCTCACCCTATCGAGGGACATTTCCATACAACTCATGAATTTCAATATTTTGTTTTCATTAATGTTAGTTTTATGGCCGTAGGGCCTCTTTTCCTGGCGACTAATCAAGGGTTTTCCCTTCTCCGAGGGGATGTAATTAACGTCGTGACCTTTATGGCGCGGGGGTTTTTGTCCCGACACGATACACACAATCGTCTGATCAGTCAAACGGCGCGCACCCGGGTTTCCACGAAGTCCGAATAAACCGTCACTTTGTGACTGGCACGCCCACGCACTAAATAAACGAACTCGATAAAAAGTGCGTCCACAAGTCTGGCACGCCCGGTGGGACAAAAATTTCCCTTCATCTCTTCGCCGGATTAGAGGGCCCTACGGTCCCTTCTTGAAAGACTAATTGTTTGATCTGCAAATGCAGGACGTTTACTAGGCAAGATGATGGCGGCTACTTTCGGTCCTCTCACCGTGGAGAGCCATGCCCGGGATGGCTACCTAGCCGTCCCGCTTCGCTACGGGAGCTTCCCTCCCGTTGTCGGCTTCCCCAACTTCCTCGGGGTAGCGTTCGTGAACCTGTTGGACGTGGATGCGTCCGATGCTGCTGAAGTAGGCACCCTCACCCAGGGCGCCGCCAAGACTGCTGCTGGCCGCCCATTGGCCCAAACCGGTGGCCGCGCCTCGGCCGAGGCGATGAGTTGCCTTGTGCACCACGTGCGCGTCACTGCTGGCCCGTCCAACCAAGGATCGGCATCGCACCGGAGGAGGTGCCGCAAGAACCAGGCGGGGGTTACTCCCTCCGGAAGGCGGATGTCAAACTCCGGCAAATCAATCATTGTCGGTAGCGTCCGGGTGCACCTGAACGGACGAAGGGCGGAGGCGATCCCGGATCGGGTCGTCCCTAATGTGCCGGTGCGGAACTCTTTTCAGGCACTGGCGGAGAAAGAAAAGAAGAAGCCAAGCAAGGTCGAGGGGTCGGAAGAGTGGCCGGCCTACCAACCAGCAGAGAGGAAGAAGGTGTGGGTGCCCAAGGGTACCCGAAATACTCCAGCGGCTCAGGCTGGGCCGGAACAAGTCCGCCTTGAAAGACAAAGAAGGAAGAGTACGGCAGGGCCAACAGATGCAGAATGCCACTTGGGGCTTGCCGCCCCGTCACTGCCAAGGGACGCCCGTCACCGGCGCCCCCGACACCATCACGGCCTCACCGGATCAAGGCATCCATCCCGCCGGTCACACGGTGAAGATGAAGCCGTGCTATACACCCCGACCCCCTTCCACTCACAGGAGGAGGTGAATGAAGTCATGAGGGCCTACTTGTATGGCCCGGCAAGCACCCCACTCGGGCGCCAGAGGCTATTGCAAGCAGTAGCCAGCATCCCAGAAGTGCAAGAGCCTCAATCCCCGCCAACTGCTGAGTCGAGGAACATACCAGAAGATTATTACATGTCCCCGCCTCGGGAAGAAGCACAGCTGCGAAGGTCGGTCTTTGATAGACTGACCTTCCCTGGCCGATCAGGCAGAAGGGCATCAGGAAAGACTAGAGACATGAGGGTCTACTCTTGCAACATGGCTGGGGTTTTTGGCCGATATGGGGCCCTACCCACTGAGCCCGAAGAAATGGCCAGGCTGGCCGAAAGACCAGGCCCCCTCACCAGGAGAGGAAGGGCCGCGACTGAGATAATACAGGGCCGTGTCGATGACGCCGCCCCTGAAGAACTCCTGACCACCGTCGCCGCAAATGTCATCACTGCCGGAGACACTAGCGGCCTGCCATCTACCTCATCTGAAGAGGCTCCAGCTGAAGAGAGAGGAGGTACTCCCGGCTCTGCTCTGAACGACCCCGCTGTACTGCTCATGATGCAGCAGTATCAGCAGGAGATTGAATTGTTGAAGAAACAACTGAATGAGAGGAACTCCCAACCCTCCAGCTCCGGATAGACTGAAGCACTGCCTGAAACCCCTGGGGGCAATGGGCAGGCTTCAGAAGCATCTCCACAAGTGGCGGCACCCTCGCCGGCGCTCAACTACGGAGGGAATGCTCCTCCACTTCAACCGCAGCCTACAGCGCCAGTTGCGCCTTCAGCTTTCACTTTCCAGGGTTCTGTTGCCGCACCCCAAGCCACGGTGCTGACCACGCCATTGGCTCAGCCGGCTCACTTCTACCCAAGCCCGGCCGACCCAGCGGCTGTAAGTAAACTGATGTTGGAACAGATGATAGAGATGAAGCTCGCGGAGAGGGGAGACAATGACCATGTCCCCTTTGACGCGTACCGGGTACCTTATCCGGCGTACCATGCTGCCAAGAAGCTGCCACCTGGCATCACCAAACCTCCAAAGTTCGAGAAGTTCAATGGGCAAGGGTCTCCCAGGGAGCACATTGCCTACTATGTGAACATCATGGGCGATCTTGCTGCAGACGAATCCTACCTCCTGAAGTTCTTCGGATCTACATTGACGGGGCTCGCCTTCGAGTGGTACTCGGGCTTGCCCGCGGGGTCCATCGTCGACTGGCTCGACATGCAGAAGAAATTTAAAGAAAGATTCTACATAGCGGAACGAGAAGTCACCATGGCGGAGCTTTACGCCACCAGACAGAGGACTGATGAGTCTGCGCTGGACTACATCAGAAGATGGAGGAACCTCAGTATGAGGTGCAAGCGCCCATTGCACCAGGAAGATGCGGTGCAAATATGTAAGCAGAACCTGAAGAAGGAGGTCCTGGAAAGGATGATCGGCGCTGAGGTGAAGTCATTTGATCGCCTGAATAATATCGTGGCGGAGATCGAGGCCTTCCTGGCCCGATACTCCTCCACCCCAGTCGCATCCAGTCAGAAGGCTCGGCAAGCCGAGAAAAGGCCGGTGCCACAGGAGGTTCATGCAGTAGACTTCAAGGCATTTGAAAGGCAGAGTGAGAAGGAAAAAGAAGCAGCCAAATCCCTTCCGGCCAAGCCCGCCGATCGGCGAGAAGGTCCCTCTCTGCGAGAGAAAATGAGAAGCAAACTCTACTCCTTCTGTCGGGACAAAACCCGGCTATTGTTCGAATGGGCTACCAAATACAACAAGGTCACACTCCCAGAGCCGAAGAGACCAGGCGACTTGAGAAAGAAGGACGACCCTCGTTTCTGTCCGTATCATCAGATGATCGGGCATAGCATTGAAGACTGCTACATCTTCAAAGACATCATTGAGTCTTTGATTAAGAAGGGAGAGCTCGACATGGGGGAGCTCAGGGTGGAGCCCCCGCAGCCACATGAAATGCCTAATTTGGTTCCCACTGTCAACATGGTGTCGCTGTATCAACAGCTGCCTGAGGAGGTGTCAGAAGCTAGCACCCTGCACACTTATGAGGCTTTCGTCCGAGGGCCAGCCGAAGAGCAAGGAGGTTGGCAGTCCGTCCCGATGAAGACTAGAAGAAGAAGGCCACCCCGGCCCAGTCCGGGAATTCACATGAAGGGTGTTACACCTAGGCCCCCACAGCCACCGGTAACCCCGGTATGGCACGACACAGCCCCGAGGCTAGTCGTGAGGCGTCTGACCCACAACAAGAAAGAGCTCATCCCGATGCGGATGCGCAAGGAGGCCAGCCCCGCAGTTCAGCGGCTGCAGGCCCAGATTGAGGAAATGGAGGAGTACAAGCAGCCTGAGCTCCGTCCCGTCGAGCTCAAGGAGTATTTCCCCTGGGAGCAGCTCCAGGCACTAGAGATCTCCCCTGAGGCCGAAGGTGAGCTGGGAGCGGAAGAAGAGCCTCCTCTGTGGGGGGAGCTCCCTCGTGAGCAACCACCACCTAAAGAAAGGAAGAAGAAGAAGAACAAGAAGAAGGCCGAGGCCGAGAAGAAAGAGGAAGTCATGCTGTCTTGCAACACCCTGTCAGCTTTGTTCGACACCACCCTGTCCTTGAAAGAGGAAGAAGAGGAAGGCCGTCTCGAGCTGGTGGAGATTGACCAAGCCGAGGCCTCTACCTCCCAGTACACCACTAGATCGGGGAAGAAATGGGGACGCCCTCAGCAATTCGACCGCAACATCCTGTTCAAGGGAGAATCAACATACCGTGTACTCGAACCAGAGGTCAAAGGTGTAGAGATTCCCCCTCCTTCCGGCCTCTACCCGGAAAACCCAAGCGGCCAGAGTGCCCCTTCGTTCGTTGAGTTCGTACAATCAAGGAGCGGCAAGCAACCGGCACTGCCCCAGAGCCGGCCGGCCAAGAAGGCGGGTGGTCCCTCCATCCCATCTGCAGTCGCTCCTCCCCCAGCAAAAGAAGGAGATGATAACACCCCAAATCATGCCAAATTCATGGAAGAAAGGGAACCATCCCAGCAGGTGACGCAAGCCCAGAATGCATCCGGTGAAGGGAGCGGCCTCCCTCCCGAGCCGGCCCCTCGACCGCGAAATAATATCAAGCGGGACAGGACTGAAGAAATGCGGTTGGCCAGTGTCAAGGCCATTAGCAGAATCATGGAGCAGCTTAAAAGAATCCCAACGAGATTCACGGTCTGGGAAATACTCTCCCTCGATGAAGGAGTTCGACAAGCCCTCATTGCAGCCCTACAGACCCCGGCTTACTTTGAAAGCTACTTCGCCGAGGAGCGGGCCGAGGTGAACGTGACCTTCACAGAGGAAGACATGCTGCTACCTACAAGCAACCACAACAGACCACTGTTCATGAAGGGGCAGTTGAATGGGCAGCCCGTCAACAGGATACTAATTGATGCGGGAGCGGCAGTCAATATACTCCCGTACAGGATATACCAGAAGTACTACTTTGATGTGCACCTAGTCGAAGTCCACAACATGAAGATCGCCGGCTTCAACCAGAAGTGTGAAGTCCCCATGGGAACTGCAGAGTTCAGCCTCACCCTAGGCGACCTCACCACTAGGGTGCAATTCTATGTGATCAATTCCAACACTACTTATAAGGCGTTGCTGGGTCGCCCCTGGCTGCACCAGAATCAGGTGGTGGCATCCACCTTACACCAGTGCATTAAGTACCCGTGCAACGGGAAAGAGCAGAGGGTTTTTGCAGATCTTCACCCTTTTGAAGTGTTCGAGTGCCATCTGCTCGATGCCAAGCTGTACCTGGAAGGATCTGAGGAGGCTCCTTGCACCTCTCATGACAAGGGGAAAGAAAGGAAGAAGGCCGAGCCGAGCGGGTGGTTCCCTCCGCCGCCTCCCGGATACGTGGCTCCTCCAGAAGTGTCCGTTGTTTCCGAAGCGAGGGGGCCGATCAAGGCAATTCCCTCTGTTATTTGTGCTCCTCCGGGGGCACCACACCTTGAAGACTTGCTCGAGGACGTCAGGGTACCACCAGGCATCTTCAAGCCCATAGCAGAGACCGACTGTCACACAGTTGAACCATTGAAAACATGGGAGGTGCCCAACCCCGACGGGAAGCCTACAGTCTTCTACACGGCAAGGGAGCGACCTATCAAGGGAGATGGTGACTGCAAACTCCCTGAAGAATTATGTGACCCTATGGTCCCAATTGCGGGGCTCCCTTATATGGCACCCCGTATGGCCGAAATGGCCAGGAGACAGGGGATTCCCCTTTGCCAACCGGCAAGCAACAAGAAAATGTTCAGAGAAATGTGGCACCCGCCAAACATGGACCGGAGCCTATTGCAAGTCACTCGGCATCCAGGCCTGGGCTTCTCAGTCGAAGAATTCTACGAGGTCGATGTCATCTCAGCCTCAGCATCAGCAAGCGGTATCCCCTCAGAGGAAGCCGATGCCCAGGGAGTCGAGGGCCAGACTCGTCTCCCACTTCAGAGTGTCAGCCCGCAAGACGAGGAGGTCTTCCTCTGGAACCCGCCTCTGTATAGGGATATAGAGATGTTTCCACCCCTTGTCCAAGGACCGACCCTAAATGGCCGGGCTGAAGGAACACTTCCACTCCAATCTGGCGCGGAGGCGGCGGACAATAATATGGGTCGTATTGTGGACCTCACTCAATATGATCCTATTATGCTCGCCCTCTGCTATCAACAGCAACAAGAGATCGAGATGCTGAAGATACAACTGGCAGAGACAACCTTCCTTTTGTCCGACCTGATCAGGAGCATCGCCTCCTGGCAGAGCCCGTGTACCAGTCAGTCTTCAAGCACCGGTTCCAGGGCTCCCGCACGTCCAGGCAGGGAAGACAGAGAAGCTGCTACTCCATCAGCTAGCCGGCCGGCGAACCAAGGCCTCACGCTACGAGAAAGGATGCAGAGGCCCTACTCCTTCCCAAGGAACAAGACAAGAAGGATCTTCGAGTGGGCTTGCCACTATCGCAAGATCTCCCTCCCGGAGTCCAAGAGGCCGCAAGACGCCCGAAGAAGCAGTGATCCTCTTTTCTGTCCCTACCATCGGATACTGAGCCATCCTATTGAAGACTGTTGTTGCTTCAAAGACATTGCTCAGGGCCTGATCGAAAGGGGCGAGCTCAAGATGGGAAGGTACGAGGTGATCCCTCCACGTCCCCATGTGGCAGATGTCCAAGAAAGGGGCATATATACTGTGTCAATCCTATACCAAACTTCTGGAGGGGCGTCGGAAGGTGAACAAGACTCGCGGCCGGAAGCGGAACAAGCCCGGGCGTGGCAGGAGGCCGGCCCAGTCCTCGTGGAGGCCGTCTACGATAACTACCAGGAAGCACCTGAAGAAGTCATCCACCTCTTCAGTCCACCGAATAGACCGCAGTCTCCGATGCCTGTAAGTGGAGCGCCACATGAGAACGCTCCTTACAAATGCTGGGAACACGTTGAAGCGGAGACCGTCACAGTTTATGATGACGTCTCGCAAAACCAGGAAGCTGGAGGGCCTACCACCCCTAAGGCCAACCCTGTGTCGGGTTACTGCCGAAGCAGTCCAGGAGGCATGTCATCGATGCCATCGTCAACCTTAAAGCCAGAGGAGGAGACGAGCAGCGCCCCATCTCTCAATGAGGTGGAGCGAGATGGAGTGTTCGAGGTCCTTGAGGCAGAAGAGGAGGACCAGGATTTCGTCGATCTACTCCCGGCTCCCCCAGAGATTGAAGACGGCGGCCAAGCCACCGTTGATGAACTCGTCGAGGTTAACCTCGGCACGGAGGGCGATCCCAGGCCGACCTTTCTCAGTGCTCTCCTGTCTCCCGGGGAGCGAGAGCAGTACACAAAACTTCTGCAAGAGTTCCGGGACTGCTTTGCCTGGAATTATAAAGAGATGCCTGGTCTAAGCCCCAACGTGGCCCAGCACATGTTAGCCATCGATCCCAAGATCGAGCCGGTGAAACAGCCCCCCCGGCGCATGAGGCCTGAATTAATCAGCCAAATTTGTAAGGAAGTCGACAAACTTATTGACGTTGACTTCGTGTCCGAGAACCAGTACACGACTTGGTTGGCCAATATTGTACCAGTGAAGAAGAAGAATGGACAAATCAGGATCTGCGTGGACTTCCGCGACCTGAACAAAGCATGTCCGAAGGATGACTTTCCGGTGCCTGTCACTGAAGTGATGATTGACGCAACCACTGGTCACGAAGCACTATCCTTCATGGACGGGTCGTCCGGCTATAATCAAATATGGATATCGGAGCATGACCGAGTTCATACAGCGTTCCGGTCACCTAAAGGGATATTCCACTACAAGAGAATGCCCTTTGGTCTCAAAAACGCGGGGCAACCTACCAAAGAGCAATGACCAAGATATTCGACGAGCTACTGTATAGCAAGGTCGAATGTTACATTGATGATTTGGTCGTCAAGACCAAGAAGAGGGAGGATCATCTCCACGACCTCAGGGTCATTTTCCAAAGATTGCGACAGTATGGGCTGAAGATGAATCCGATGAAATGTGCCTTCGGCGTCTCCAGCGGAAGGTTTCTTGGCTTTGTAGTCCGGTACAGGGGAATTGAGATTGACCCCGCCAAAATTAAAGCCATTCAGGAGTTGCCGCCTCCGAAGAACCTGGGGGAGCTCAGGTCCCTTCAAGGCCGGCTGGCCTACATCCGCAGGTTCATCTCCAACCTGTCGGGGCGCTGCCAGCCATTCCACAAACTGATGACAAAGAATGCACCTTTCTGTTGGAGTCAGGAATGTCAGAGGGCCCTGGATCAACTGAAAGAATATTTACAGACGCCACCCGTGTTGGGGGCACCAGTGAAGGGGAGGCCGCTCATCCTATATATAGCTGCCACTGAGTGTTCACTGGGGGCAATGCTCGCCCAGAATAATGATGAGGGGAAGGAGCAGGCGCTCTATTACCTCAGTCGGAGCTTGGTTGGGGCGGAAGGAAGATACACCCCAATCGAAAAGGTCTGCTTGGCCTTGGTCTTCGCCGCTAAGAAGCTGAGACATTATATGTTGTCACATGAGGTACGGTTGATATCAAGAGCCGACCCTGTCAAGTACATCCTTTCTCAGCCAGCACTAAAGGGACGCCTCGGCAAGTGGGCAGTGTTGCTGATGGAGTTCGACATCACCTATGTGCCGCAGAAGGCCGTTAAGGGTCAAGCCATAGCAGACTTCCTCGCAGCGCACTCTGTGCCCGAGGATTCTCCGCTGACGACAGAATTGCCCGAAGATGAGGCATTGGAGGTGAATCACATCCGGCAAGCCACGTGGCAATTATACTTTGACGGGGCGTCAAGGGCAGAAACTAGCTCGACGGGGCGCACCAAAATAAGGGCCGGGGCCGGTATCGTCCTCAAATCCCCAGAGGGAGAAGTGTTGCACACATCCTGTTCCATCAGCAAGCCCTGCACAAACAATGAGGCGGAGTATGAAGCCTTGATCATTGGCCTCCAGGTCGCGCTGCACATGAAGATCCGGATGCTACAAGTCTTCGGCGACTCACTGCTGATCGTTAGACAGGTCCAAGGGCAGTTTGACGTTCGGAAGCCTGAACTACTCCCATACCACGCCAAGGCTAAACAGCTCATGGGGCACTTCTACCTCATCGAAATAGGCCATGTGGCCAGGGGGGAGAATGCACAGGCTGATGCTCTGGCCAAGCTGGCAAGCTCGTTGGCAATCCCTCCAGGAGAGTCACTCGATATACGGGTGATTAATCGTCGTCAAGTCCCCAGCATGCTGGAGGAGCCCGAAGAAGAAGAAGAATGTGAAGTCGCCTCGGCGGAGGTGGCCGTCTCACCTGACTGGAGAGAGCCCCTGTTGCAGTGGTTCAAATATCAGCAGTTACCCAAGCAGAGAGAAGAGAAGATTAAGTTGATCAGAATAAAGGGGTCCTACGAGGTCCGAAATGGAATCTTGTTCCGAATCATGGCCGATGCCAAAAGGAAGGTCCTCCTACGGTGTTTGTCTACTGAGGAGGCCTGGAAAGTCATGAAAGAGGTCCATGCCGGGACGGCAGGTGCACATCAGGCAGGCCCTAAAATGAAGATTGAAATCAAGAAGTTAGGCTATTACTGGCCGACGATGTTCGATGATTGTAGCAAGTATGCCAAGTCATGCCAAAAATGCCAGGAGCACGCAACGGTCCCTAGGCGGCCTCCCACACAGTTGCACCCGACAACACCCAGCTGGCCGTTTGCTCAGTGGGGAACCGATGTAGTGGGCCCATTGCCCCCATCCTCTTCAGGATGTAAGTACATTTTGGCAATAACAGATTACTTCTCTCGATGGGCAGAGGCTGTAGCTTTGAGGGAAGTGACAGGGGAAATTGTAGCCCGGTTCATCGGCGAAATGTGATTTTCCGATTCGGAATTCCTAGCCGAATCGTGTCAGATAATGGAAGTCATTTCCGAAATCAAAAGGTCTACAGGTTGGCCGAAAAGTACAAGATTGATTGGAGGACCTCCACCCCATACAACCCTCAGGCTAATGGGCTGGCGGAAGCGTTCAACAAGACTCTCTGCACCCTCCTGGCAAAGACCATCAGCTCCAACAAGAGAGACTGGGAAGACAAAATGTACGAGGCACTATGGGCATATCGTACCGTCTACAAGACCCCGACGGGCTGCTCACCTTTCTCCCTGGTGTACGGCTCGGAGGCAATCGTCCCCGTGGAACTGGAGGTACCCTCCCTGCGGGTTGCGATCCAGCAAGGCTTGGTCGGGGAGGAACAGTCCAACGTGGAACGAAGACTTGAAGAGCTTGCCGATCTGGAGGGGAAGCGACTTCAAGCTCAGCAAAACATCCAGGTTTATCAGGCCCGGATATCGCGCGCCTTTGACAAGCTCGTCAAGGAGCGTGAGTTTAAGAAGGGTGATCTTGTTATGGTCAAGAGGAGAGAGGTTATGGCTGCCAATCCTAAAGGCAAGCTAAATGAGAATTGGCTAGGACCCTACGTGGTCCAGAAAGTCTACGAGGGTGGGGCGTATGTGATCGTTAATCATCGAGGGGAGGTTCAGTTTTCACCCCTTAATGGTAAGCATTTAAGGTTGTACCACCCCCCGATTCCTCCATTTAATGAATAGTATGTTTCTCCGCCCTGCCGCGGGCGAATTTGCGTCACTATCGTCCGGATGGTTTCGCCATTGTCTGCCCTTCAAAAAAAAAAAGAAAAGAAAAAGAAAAAAAAAGAGAAAAAAAAGGGAAAAAAGAGAAGAAAAGAAAAGAAAGGAAGAAAGAAGAACAAAAAAAAGGGGGCAAACAAACCATGTCAGCCCTTGACATCTTGTCGACATTGACGAAAAACACCTCGCCCGAACCTTCCGTTTGGGCTTGGGGAATCAACCTCCTTTCCTTGCGTTGACACCAACCCCGTGTTGACGAATCAACAAAGAGACAAAGAAGCTAGGTTGGTCTCCGACACCCTGTCGGTCCCGACAAATGCACACCTGATTCGGACCTTCACTACAAGAAAAATCGCGGATAGCGACCGACCTAGCGGTCGCTATTCAGTCTTAGATCGGTCGCAAATCTGCATTGCGACCGAACAGAGACTATCTAGCGACCGAATATGTCGGTCGCTATATACTAGTCGCTATATAGCGACCGACATAATTCGGTCGCAGTATCAGTCGTTACCAGAGACCGATTATAATCGGTCGCCTGATCGGTCGCTAATTAAGTCGGTCTCAATTCGGTCGCTATTCGGTCTCTAATTATGTTGTATTTTTAAAAATAAAATTAACCTATCGGATTTTATTCGGTCTCAATTCGGTCGCCAGTCGGTCGCCAAGTATAATTATTTAATAAAAGAAATATAACGTATAGTCGCTATTCGGTCGCAATTCAGTCTCCATGCGGTCGCTAATTTTGCATTATTTTTTTTTAAAAAATTTATTTAAACTGATAAATAAATTACCTGATAAATAACAAATTCATAACATAAATATAAAATCAACTACACAGACAACAATATCGACAAATCTCAAATTCATCACATACAAACACCTGATAAATAACAATTTCATAAAACAATAATAAATCAACTACACGGATCACAATCTCCACGAACCTCAAATTACACACAATTAAAATAAAATCACAAATTAATCATACATCCATAATAATAAAATGACAACATACACAACTAAAATAAAATCACAAATCCTCCACATATGTCTCATCCTGGTCGTCGTCTCGTCCAACATCATCCTGGTCGTCGTCTCGTCCAACATCTCGCGACGGATTGATCCTGTATATCATTTAAAAAATTATAATCAAATCCTTAATAAAGAAATCAAGCATTAACAAGACTTAATAAAGAAATCAAGCATTAACAAGAGTATGCCAATAGTTTAAGCCAGCTCATTTTCATATATATAATACACAACACAATATAAGTTCAAATTTCATCTTGTATTTTAAAAATGAAGTTTGAGCGCCGAGCTCAAACCGGGCATCCGATTTGGATTCCGTCAGTTCTGAAAGTCACTTTCATCTCCCCGGTCGTATTGGAATGATCGGCACGGCCATCCGACCGGTTTTCAAATTTTAGACCCCCGGACCCGTCCTAACAGTTCATTTGAACTAAGTGTTTTAAAAATGAAGTTTGAGCGCCGAGCTCAAACCGGGCATCCGATTTGGATTCCGTCAGTTCTGACAAGTCACTTCATCTCCCCGGTCGTATTGGAATGATCGGCACGGCCATCCGACCGGTTTATTCAGATTTTAGAACCAAATGCCCCGTCCTAACAGTTCATTTGAACTAAGTGTATTTTAAAATGAAGTTTGAGCGCCGAGCTCAAACCGGGCATCCGATTTGGATTCCGTCAGTTCTGACAAGTCACTTTCATCTCCCCGGTCGTATTGGAATGATCGGCACGGCCATCCGACGGTATTTCGAATTTTAGACCCCGGACCCGTCCTAACAGTTCATTTGAACTAAGTGTATTTTAAAAATGAAGTTTGAGCGCCGAGCTCAAACCGGGCATCCGATTTGGATTCCGTCAGTTCTGACAAGTCACTTTCATCTCCCGGTCGTATTGGAATGATCGGCACGACCATCCGACCGGTATTTCAGATTTTAGAACCAAATGCCCCGTCCTAACAGTTCATTTGAACTAAGTGTATTTTAAAAATGAAGTTTGAGCGCCGAGCTCAAACCGGGCATCCGATTTGGATTCCGTCAGTTCTGACAAGTCACTTTCATCTCCCGGTCGTATTGGAATGATCGGCACGGCCATCCGACCGGTATTTCGAATTTTAGACCCCCGGACCCGTCCTAACAGTTCATTTGAACTAAGTGTATTTTAAAAATGAAGTTTGAGCGCCGAGCTCAAACCGGGCATCCGATTTGGATTCCGTCAGTTCTGACAAGTCACTTTCATATCCCCGGTCGTATTGGAATGATCGCACGGCCATCCGACCGGTATTTCAGATTTTAGAACCAAATGCCCCGTCCTAACAGTTCATTTGAACTAAGTTATTTTAAAAATGAAGTTTGAGCGCCGAGCTCAAACCGGGCATCCGATTTGGATTCCGTCAGTTCTGACAAGTCACTTTCATATCCCCGGTCGTATTGGAATGATCGGCACGGCCATCCGACCGGTATTTCAGATTTTAGAACCAAATGCCCGTCCTAACAGTTCATTGAACTAAGTGTATTTTTAAAAATGAAGTTTGAGCGCCGAGCTCAAACCGGGCATCCGATTTGGATTCCGTCAGTTCTGACAAGTCACTTTCATCTCCCCGGTCGTATTGGAATGACCAATAGTTAATCCGTGTAGTCAGAAAGAAGGGATAATGATGATCGATCCAAAGTGATAGGGAAGTTTAACTGGTTCAGAATGGATAGCATACTCCCATGCGTTGATGCATATAAAACCAGTCTGTTTGAATCTACAAAGCAATCATCACACATTGACAGTTTAATTGGATCTACACAAAGCAATCATCATGGAATTGTGTCATTTAAGTCTACAAATAATGCCGACACACTTGATGATAACTCCTCAATAAATCAGACACCAATGAGTAAAGCTTGACATGATCGCTCTCCATGCACATAATGCCATTTGTGGAGCTATTAGGGGTGCTTTCGCCTTTCAGTAGGACTATATCAAACGGCAGAATAGAATTAACAACGAGCTTCTGTATAAACAGAGCAGTGGCATCCCTGCAAACCTTTTGAGAGTTGAGTCGAATGCTTATGGTAGGTTGAGTGCTTGTGGTACAAATTTATACTAAACCGAGGAGCAAAATTTAGCAATCTT